>JAWWES010000169.1:19298841-19432856 GCA_035583135.1 Lophotriccus pileatus
GGAGCTCCCTGACCGGGAATCGAACCCTGGTCTCAACGGTACCAGCCCTGCGTCTTAACCACTAGACCACCGGGGGCCCCCACTGGGCTAAATGGGGCTATGAGTAACCAGGTCTACTGGAAGATTTGAAAGATACTGGAAGGTTTGAAACTATATGATCTTCTTTAATGTAATTTTCAACCCAAGCCATTCTATGATTTCATATCAGTCTTTGTGTTCTGTAAATCTTTTAATTTGCAGGCTAAACCAAAATATTTATCGTTCTCAGGAGTCATGCCTGAAACCTCCCCTCCTACTCACAAGGCAGGTGTGATCCAAGGACAGAAGGGGCTGAGCGTGGGAAAGCATTCTGGGAAGTGTGGTAAGTCTAACAACTAAATACCATTCTTCTTCACATCACAGTATGCAATTTTCCTGAGCAACGTGCAAAAATAACAAGCCAGAAATATTTTATTGGATGAAAATGCAGAGAACACTGTGAAAGCTATCATGGCAAATTATTCAGTTATTACATAGCACTAACTTCTTTTCTACTATCAAACTCAGAAAATTACATGTTTTATCCTAATTTTACTGCTAGATTCTTTGGGCTGCATTTAGCTGTTTGTGTAACATCATAAACCATCAAACAAGGCCTTGCCTGGCCTCTGAAGCACTGAAAGAATTATTTTCTCTGGGGAAACTGTTTTCTCTCTGGAGAGCACTGCTGTTGGGTCAGGCTTTGAGCTTGATATCATTGTGGGGTTTATTTCCTGATGCCAGTTCATTTAGAAATATTTTCTTGTGTGAAAGAGAGCTTATCACCTGTTCTTACTGTTACTTCTTTATATTCCAGTCCATATTCCACACCGTACAGTAATTATCTGTGAACAACTACAATTTAAGGCACCCTAAAATTCAGGTTTCTATAATTTAAAGATTTGTAAATGCAATTTTTACTGGGTATTTGCAGAAGCCATACCAGCCAGTGAAATTATGGATCCTTTTTAGGCCATTTCTTCTGGAAAAATCTGTTCTGGGTTGCAGATAATTGAAGAAAAAAGTTTAATTGTTTTTGCAGATTTTCTCAGTAGAAAAATCTTTGCACTTCAAGTGCTGGAGGAAAGCATGCCTATGGCACTTGGAAACCATTGCCATCACCAAAGAACAGGCTATTTTGCACAAAATCACATACAAAATTGAAGCCAACATGCTTTTCCTGACTTCTGGTTCTCTGTTCTACTCATTAGCTGGATTTTTTTTTTCATGTAGATAAATGAAATATAGACAGTTTGGAAGAATAACATGTTGAAAAATATGCATCTGGAGTTTTGATGAAACTTTGAATTTTTAATATGCTGAAAAATTCTAAGCTGAAAATAATCCATTTTGACTATAAAGCTTCAAGCAGTTTTGCAGAGATAGGTGTTGAGAATGCTGTGTCATTTGCATTATGAAGCATATCCTGTTAAAGTCCTTATTCAAGCTCACGAAAACGCTCAGGGATTTCAGTAGGCTTTGGATAAATCCCATACTTGCCAACTTGTAAAAATGCTGTCAATACAGATCTCAAGTTTTGACTATAGAAATTTCAGTTCAACAACTTGATTGGCAAAGACTTTAGTGCAGCTATTTTATATACTCACTAGTTTACAAAATATGTTTCTGAAACTTAACAATTTCATCATTCTTTCCTTATTTATGAAAACTATAACTTTGTGCATAGAATTGCAATCTGCCCAATACAAAGGCATGTTTGAATCATTACTTTCTAATATTTTTCCCCTTTATCAAGCTTGGCTGTTTTGTGAGTGTTCATATCCAGTGCATACAGCATGCCAAAACCATGTAGAGCTGGTATTCCCTCTGTACATTCCTAAATTTCCATATTATTAAGTTACTTCTTATAACACCCTTAAAACAAAAATATTTTCAGTTCTAATTGAGAAGGACTTTGTTTTTAGGTAAGTAGCATTCCTCTAGGTATTCCCCCCTGCCTAGAAGTACTGCTGCACCAAATATTATGCATCTTTTTCAAGGAACCTCTCGTTTTTTAAGGAATTGATTTTTTTTCAAGACAACGGAAATAGATTGAAATGGGCTTATAACTCTTAAGTCTGAGGGAAGGACCATGATCAGCTGCAGGAACACTGTGGCTCTGAACATACCACAGAGAAAAAAGAAAAACAGCATGAGCAATTTTGAGTCTGTTTCCCACGGGTATTTATGCGGCTTATATTGAAACATTTTTTACATCCATCCTATTCAGTAAGAATGAATAGTACCATAAATTAGCTGCTCCAATTCTGTGTTTGGGCTTAACTGTGCCTAATCACATTCCAATATAACTCCCCTAGCTCCAGGTGAAATCCTGCCTGAGGTGAGTTTGACCATTCCATTACATGACTCTGTTCTGTGCAGCTGCTGCAGAGGGTACAGACCCAGGCCTTGGTCTGCAGGCAGTGCCTTCCATGTGAATGGCCTCTTCCAAAACTGTTGACCACTTCTGAATGTTTAAAGTTTTGAATGATGAGCCTGAATGAATAAACTAAATCACAGTCCAGAATTTTAATATTTGTAGATTTTCTGCAGGTACATTATATTGGCACATTATACACATTATATTGGTATCTCAATATGGGCTTGTACAACTCATCACCTTTAACTTCATCAAAATCGTATTTTTAAATACTTCTAATAAAAATATAAAGATTATTTTTCCAGTCTAATTTGTTTTTATTTATTTTTAAATAGCTGGGCAGGGTTATCTCCTAATCACTTAGTCTGTTGCTCATTTGTCCTGTATTATAATAAGAGGTGTTTGCTAGTTGTTCTCTAAACTTGTTGAAGAACTTTGACTCTGTCCAAGGCAAGAAATGCTGTTGATAGGTTGACATGGAGTTCATGTGGGGAGCTTGCACAAGTCAATGTATATTGTCAGCATCAAAAGCTGTGATTCAGAGTGTTAGCAAAAAGACAGCTATTTAAACAAGCAGAGCCATACTCCATCCTAAAGGTTCAAGTTCACTCTGGGCAAGAATCTGCCCTAAGGCTTTATCTTCACATAATCCTCACTTTAACGTGGTGGAGTATTTGCTCAAAAGAGAAACCCCTGAAAGGATTTCATCTGCAGAAATATACCAGTCTTGCATTATGAATTTTTAAATCATTGTTAAATGTTTTCTTTATCTAAGACCAATTCACCACCTAATTACCTCTACCTTATAAGTATAATTAATGCATTCTTGAATGACAGTAGAGCTTCCACTTAATGCTGGGATTTGTGCATTATGGACATCAGGCTGCTTAGAGCACAGAGTACCCTGGTGTCTCTGGCACCCACTCTCTAAAGCTGGGTTCATGGGTTCTGCCTCCTCTGGGCCTGCAGGTGGTCTGGTCCATCAGCAGGAGCTTTCTCCTGGCAGAGGTCTGAACCTTCAGTCCCAGTCCCACAGTTTCATAAAGCTGTTCAATTAGAATAATAATTTTATTTACCTTTACTTAATTTACTTTGTTAAAGGTGAACTGTCACTCATTCCAGTGTGAAATTGCTGATTTTCAGAAGGAAATAATTTCCTTTGTTTGTACTCCTCCAAGTCTTCTGGTAACAATCCACAGGGGAAAGGATTGAGGTGACCCACCACTGCTGCTCCAGGATGGAGCCAAAGCCTATTTGTGAGCTGGACTGGATTTGCATCTGAAGGAACAACCTCTTGTGCCAAGGCTCTCAGCCTGCCCTCTCAGTAACAAGACTCTGTGAGTGATGTGTTAGCGTGCCTTGGCAATCACAGGCATGCTTCAGGCAAGTGAAAATGCTATTTCAGACTACTCTTACAGCACCTTTCCAATACTCTGACTGTCATGTCTCATTGCAGACACTTCTCTAAAAATGCAAGCACAGCAGCTTGCAAAGAGATGGAGTATGAAGTGAAAGAAGCCAGAGTTTATGTTCTTTTTACCTAACATTTTTTACTTTCATATTTAGGTTTGCATTAAGCCTTGTCTCTGACAGCAACTGCCTCTGAGCCTCCCATGAGCAAAGTATATTTGGCTGAGCCCATTCCCCAGGGTTCACACACTTCTTTCTGCAGCAGTTGGACTTCTGAGCACAATTAGACAAATGAGGAGGGAAATATCTCACAAGGTAAAGTACTGCTTTGTTTCCCTGTACATTCCCAAGTCTTGTATTGTTACCAGTGCAGTAAGACCATGAGTGATCACAGGGTTCAGAAGATTACAAAAGCCAACTCATCTATCAGGTACCAGGAGAAAAAAAAAATCCAGAAACCAAAACCAAAAAAAAACCAAACAACCAAATGGAAATGGCTCATCTGCCACGTCAGCCACAGCACATCGTAGGGGTCTGCTCATCCTTTTGGTGCCAATTTACTGCTGAAGAGCAAAGAATCAGCATCTTGAGCAGCTGATGGCAAGAGGCAGCACTTCATGCAAATTGTAAGGTCATGGATACAGCAATAACTAGGAAAGGATTTTATTAGCAAGGCCTGCCCGGTTTCCCTAAGGCTGGTCATCTTGCTAAATTTGATCTGAAAGCTGTGTATCTGTTGGTAAATTATCCTTTCCTAAGCCCTTTTCCAACATCCACAAACTTTCAGCAAAAACCAGATGGGGATGCTGTTTTTTCAAGCTTGCCTCAGGATCAGTATTACAAAAATCAAATAGGAAAGTAATAAAAATACATTTTCTTGGCAAGGTACATCTCTGGGGAAAAGTCATTTAATGCCGAGATTAGATTCAAAGCTGATACATGCATAATAAGTCTGGATAATACAATTTTCAAAATTATATCGTATTTTAAACTCAAGCTCTGATACATTTTGTGTGTCTGCCTTCTCTGGGAGATGAGTCTCTTGTGGATCATTGAGATGCCAAAGTCCTTCTTTCCAGTAACTAGACACTGGACATGGTATGTCAACCTAGTAGAAGATTGAATTCCTACCTAGTGGGCTACCACATTCACTGGTATTTTGGGACTGACAGTTGGTTACTAATGTCTCTAATACTTTCATCACAGCTGGCATTTCATGAATAAAGGTACAAATTTAGCTCTGAATTTAACTCATTTCATTCTATGAAACATGAGTATGTTTGGGGGAACTTAGATGACAATGTGCATTCACACAAAGGTGTGTTTAATGGGCAACCAAGATACAAAGGTAATAATCTTTCCCATCTTGCTTCACTTCACTGAAGTGCATTTGCGAGGTAGCAAAAGCAGGTTTCATAAAACTGTTCAATTAGAACCATAATAATGAATGTTAAAGGTGAGCTATCTTATTCAAATTGAAATATGAAATTGCTGATTTGCAGAAGGAAATAATTTCCCTGGCAATTTTTATGTAAGGTCCAAATGATAATGTAATGCTTTATAAATGGACTTTTCAGGGTTGCTGCATAACTCTTTAGCAGGAATAAAGGTTTCAATGAAAAGAACAAATAATAATTGTTGGTAAAATTCTGAGACTTCTCATTATAATCTCTGTGAGACTTTTTATAAAATTCTGGCTTTTTTTTTTTTTTTTTTTATTCTGTGAGATTTTTCCATAAAGTAATTACAGTTTTTAGATTTCTTTTGTGGTTTTCTTTTTCTTGTTTTTTCCTCTTTTCACATAGTGTCATACACTCTGGAGTGTAAGTGCAAATGATTTGATGGAAAATGAAGGGCGTTTGTGATGAAGGAAATGGCCTGAAGCTCCAGAGATCTGTACCAGGCTTTTGTGCAGAACACCTGGCTCTGTAGCAGGGCTTTTATGTGACCTAGAGCAGCCAGCAGCTGGTACCCAGGGGAGAAGGACATGGAGTCTGGCTCTGGGCTGGGCTTGGTGGCTCCACAGGGTCCATCCCTGCTGACCAGGAGGTGCAGCAGCAGTTCCTGTCGAGCCTGGGGACACCGAGCTGCATCTGGTGTGACCACAGTCCATGTTAGCCCAGGTTTAGGCAGCCTCACCAGCAGCCCACCAACCTGCCCAGGTCCTGCTTAGCTGGTGAGCAGACCCACAACGCCTCACACAGGTGTCACCTCTGGCACCCACAGTCACGACACAGCCACACCCACCCACTCTCAGTAGAGCATGGGGGTCCCTTTAGCTCTGTCCCTTCCCAGCACTGTCCCTTCCCAGCTCTGTCCCTTCCCAACCACAGCAGTATTTCAGTCACTCTCCAAAGCATTTCCCAAGGCTCCAGTGATGCTCTTCCCATCTCCTTGCAGCTCCCAGGTAACTCCTCCAGATGACACCTGCGTAAATGGAGGCAGCCACAGACCTCTCTCTAATAAGGTAAACATGATTATCTTGCATTTGGGTTTAGGACAGCCAACTCATTCACTGAGCTGCATAGTTTGTGTGTGGCATTATTTTTGCAAGCATTGGTGTGCTTCATAAGGGCTCTGTTTTGAAAGCAAATGGCCTATACCTGGAAATGATGGTGTGTTGTCAATTTTCTCAAATGAGGCAAATGAGGCTGCAACAAGATTTTTAATTATTGACTTTACAGTACATCCAATAATCTTCCTAGGCTTCAGTTTCCCCACATGAAAAAGTGGGAACAATGCTGGGGTTTAGTAAAAGCTCTGGATACTGAAGGACACCAGACAGTGGGTGCCTTGTTGCTTGCTGACTAGTCAGGTAGCCTCAACAGAACTAACCTCCCTGAAAAACATTACCTCAGGATAAAGTTTATTTGTTTCAAGATTGTATATGTATCTGAAAAGAATGGTAATACACTGAGTAGAATTAAGATAATTCTGGACTTGGAACAAACATAGCTGAGATTTCAGCTGGGGTAAGAGAGTGCACTGATGCCAGAATAAACACTCCAGTTTTACTTTGGCCTTCCTTCGGAAAAACTAGCTGCACACACATAGCTTCCAGCTTCTGTTGGCTGAGTTGACACGCTTCTTACAAAACCAGACTTAACTCAGCCAGTGATTACAACAGACTTTCTTTGCCTTTATATGGTTGTTTCATGTTTCTCTGAATCTAACTCAGCCAATTATGTCTTCACAGCCTAAGAAATAAGCTTTGTGTTTCTGGGCATCCTTTTCAATTTCTTGAAATAGTGTGGCACTGGTGCTTTTATGCTTGAGGGACGCTAAACCCATGACTTCTAGTCAGTTGTTGAAACCTTATGGCATAAATAAAGAATGATGCTGATAAGAATTAGAGCAGTTCCATTTTCCTCACAAGAAATGTGTTATTCTTGATCACTTTCCCCTAAGATTGATCCGTATTCATCTTTTTAAAGAGTGCTCTTAAATAAGCATCAGACTTTGTTTACACATGGAATAATTATTTGTCCAAATCTTCACCCTATTTTAGCAGAAGGGTGTTCTGTTCCCAGGGAAAGTTTTCTCCAGCACATGGGCTATTAGCACTGCATTAGCAGAATAGGTCTGGAAGCTGGAACACAGCTTTTAGTTTGTAGAGTAAGGAAGTGCAGCCTATGTCTCTATATATGATAGCAGGGCTTTGCTACAAACCAGCATTGTCCCAGGAGACTGTTTTATTTCTTCATGGGAAGCTTTGTCCTGAATCTGTGAGTCACTGTAATAATATCACAAACTTGCAGCCAGCCTCAATTTTCGTTATTCCTGGGTCAAAGCAAGATGCTGGGGTGCCAGAGTGTTGCTCAACCTTTTACCAAGTTGCCTTTTGTCTGCCACCACTTCCTGACCGCAAGAGCCCTTCTTGCTCTTCAACAACTGCTAAGGTGCCATCAGGTTTGCACTGTTTGGCATCCCACTTTCTGTGGCCCCAGCACTGCTGCTAGGAACATTAACACCATGAAATTCCCTGTTGGTAGTCACAAAATGCCCTAAAAGAGGTTTTAACAGATCTAGAAAACAACACTGGCAAAGGCAGCGAAGGGCAGGCAGAGTCAGGGATGTTTGGGAAACAAAATCCTGGAGATGCTTCAAAAAGGAGAAAGCTATGGCCAGAAAAGAAGTCCAACTCCTGGGGGCCATTCCTGCTTAACAGGAGCTCGCTTGGACTTTCTATATTGGCAACTTATACCAGATTTTTATGCTTTCCATACCCTGGATGACTAGGGGAAAGAGAAAGACATCGTGAACCAGAAGCAGTGTGTAAGCAGGTTGGCTCAGCCACAAATCAGACTTATCTCCCTGCTGAAAGTGAGGGTATTTTGGTACCAAAGGTATGGCATAGGTACTTTCAGATGGCTTTTCTTTGCCTAAAAGGGCTGAACATTTGCCTTAGCTCTGCAATTTCCTTTTGTTCAGCAATATTTATGTCACAATAAAGAATACAAAATAGATTGTTTGAATAACATAAACCTTATTAACATGCTATCTTTTCAACGCATTTAATTAATCCCAGTCAGAGCTACATTAGTTCACTACTAGAATATGACACACTAATTTCTGTCCAGAGCAATTATGCAAAATGTAGATTTTGGCCACTGAAATGACACCACCTCATACAATTTTCTTATTCCAAACACTTCAGGAAGAATTGGGTAAGGCATTTGCTTTCAGATGGCAAAGAGCCACCTCTGTTCACTTAACCAGGAGGACTAACAGCTACGATCAAATTCAGAGCCAACAGAGAGATTCTGACTGGTACACTTCAAAACTGGGTGTACCAAGGGGCTGTGTTTGGAAGAGCAGTATCACTCTTAGTGTCTGTGTTTTGTGTTGGTGGTGGTGTGGGTCCTCTCTGTGTCTGAGTTCATATCACAGCTGTGTAGCTCTGGGATATAAGTATTCGTTGTTTAAATGTCATTGAAAACTTACTATGCAGTGTAACTACCCAGGATTGGCTTTGATTCCAGTGTTGGTGGATGAAACCTGTGTGGTTGCATCACACGAACAGGGTTGTATGCAACAACAGGCAGCATTTGGGCTGTTTGCAGATGAGTTTGTGTTTTCTGTATCCCGAAAGTGCATCTGTTGGTTCACGTACCAGCTTTCTGGAAACCTCTGGCCAGCTGACCTCATGCTTCTTAGAAAAATAATTTTAATGTATCAGCTGTGAGGATTATGTATTTTCCTACATTTTTTATGTTTTAAGCAATATGCACACATTTTTCCTAAACAAAATCGGTTAGGTGTTTGGTTTGGTTTGGTTTTTTTTACTGTTCTTAGATTGAAAAAAACTGAACAGATTCTTAGGGGACTGAAATGACAATAGGACTGCCTGTCAGATAATGACTCCCAAGGTATTTCCATATTTAATAGCTAGTAGGTATGAGGATAGAATGAAAGCCATTTTGATTTCATTTTTGGCAATTCTGCTTTTAAAGAAGTTTAAGAACTTGCTTAGGGGCCAGTTGAATAGCTTGCTTGGGGAGCCAGGAGAGGAAGGGAAGACCTCTAGTGCATGACATGGTTTTAGTTCATTAAACTGTGGAGTGTTTACATTTTTGTTTGCTAAATGCAGAAACAGCCCATCTCTTTCAGCTGAGAGCTACACCCTGGAAAGTGTGTCTAAATACAAAAAGCACAGAGCCAAGGAATGGCTTATTATGTTGCAGAAGAGTTATGTTTCTGGAAGACATTAGTAGGAGAATGTGTTCTAAAATATGTTAAGAAAGAGAAGGTTCTCACAGTTCAGAAGCATTTCATGTAGTTCATATATGGCACATGATTTTTTTCAGGAGTTGTATTTCTCCCATAACCTGACAAGTCATTTTTGCTTTCTCCTGCAGAGGCCACAACAAAAGCTTTTGGCTTTATTGCCATCTCCTTGCATACCTACAGTAGTTCTTTAAGTGTCATATCACAAAACTGAAGTTCACACGTGCTACTGAAGCAGGCAGGTAGAAATGAAGCACCGTGTATGTGCTGACACACTTTGGTGGGTACTGTCAGTTTACTGAAAGCAGAGGTTCTTCATTCTGCTGGAAGTTTGCTTCATGGCATCTCCAACACAGAGCAGTGTCTGAAATTTGCTGCAGGGCTTCAGAGATCCCTGTAACATTTTGGTGATACCTAGGGGCCTATGCCTGAGCTAGAGGAGTTCACCCTCTCAGTTCTGGGAATGAAGTCAGCATTTAATTATAACCAAAAAACCCCATGCAGTTGAACCTATGACACTTATCCCCAGCCTCTAAAAACATGGAAGAGCTTTCACAGCTGACTGTCTTTTAAATTAATGATAACTGGATTTAAATGTACTGTCTTTTAAATTAATGATAACTGGATTTAAATGTGATAATACTTGGCTAATAGGAGAGATCTGTGTCATACACAAGGTGTATAGATGGAGTAAATACAGATATTCACACTGGCAACAAGTAACCTCTTAAAATATTGACACTAAAGAGAAACTGCCAGGAGGATCCTTTTTTTGAAAGGGCAGTCTGAGGTGGTGTTTTTGAAAAAACAAAGCACAGAACAGTGTTGACATGCCTCAGGGTTATCCAAAGTGGGTCAGGATGGGGATGGGGAGCAAGCATGTGCGGCTTCAGCAGCACACAGGAAAGCTGCCAAACGCCAGGACCTTGCTCCTTTTCCTGAAGCAGGAGGATCAGCCTTCAGAAGTTCAGGACATCCTGCCACAAATGAAGAGAAATGGTTGTAGTGAACTTCCAGATGAAACCTTCTCAAATCTGTATACTGGCACAGACTACACCGAGAAAGATGGACCAAAAAGATGTTCCTAGTGTTCCTCTTCACCTTCCCAGATGCAAAGAAAGGTACATATAGTGCATGTTCAGGCTCCCATTTGTCAAAGTACTATCTAAACAAGACATTTAAAGCCCAGTGTGGACTAAAATTCTCTGTTGCATAGTTGTAGTTCTTCACATCTGGGCTCTGTGGTACTTTCAGCATAAGCTGCATACCCAAAAAATGGTACTGCTGTATTGGAGAAGGAAGGAGAAAAAGAGGGAATGGCAATACCAGTGCCATCCCAGCTGCAGCAAGGAAATCTACCTGTTTTTACGGGCAACCTTCATTGCTCCAAATTCATCCTAAAAGAGCAGGGGTCTAAAAGACTGATTTCAGCAGCACATGCAGACTAAATGAGAAAAGATTCTGCTTTTAATTGTTCAGTCCCATTGTGAAGTCTCCAAATTAGTCCATTAGACAGTTATTAATTAGCATCAATATAGAGGAAATATCTTTATTTAATAAAACATAAAAAGGGTTTTGGCAGACCCCATTTTAGGTCAACAATCTAGACTTATTACGGTAAACTTCTTGCTGAAGTTTTTTGTTGATAGTTTTTGTCTCTTTTTTTTTTTAACTTGAAAGGTGCTCAAAGAGGACAGAATTGTTTAGTGAATCGGATCCAAGAGACATTTCACCATGCTTAAGGCAGATGTTATCAAGAAGGATCATTTGTATTGGCAGTCCTTCAAAAGTTACTCTCTAACCATGTGCAAATCAGGTGAGTCCCACAGAGAACTCCTACTTGATTCTGGCCATGGCTTCAAAGGCTGCAGCCCCACAAACTAGAAGGTGACTGTTAAATTTTAACTGACATTACAGCTTCTGTTTGATCTATTAAACTTGGATAAACTCTGATTGGTAAATACATATTTTTAGACATCCACACATTAGTAAATACATGGAGGCTGATCAAAAAAGTTTGTCTCTCCTGGATTTGAATGCAGCTTTTTTAGTAAAAAAATTGAATGGTTTCATCTTTAATATATTGTAAGAATTTTTTCTCCATTGCTTGCTAAGCATCATGCTGGTGCATTTTAAAAAATCAGCAGATTTTATAAGTTAGTGATTTTTTTTCCCTCTCCTCTCCTTTTATTTTTCTCATAAGTAGAAGGAATTTAAAAACACATAAAAAGCCAACAACAATTCCTTTGTACAAGTTGTGAGATACTCTCTTAACTCTGTGTTGGGCAGCTGACCCACTGTTCAGAAGCCCAGGAAGCTGCTACAGACTCTGCCAGTCATCAGATTCAGATTTAAAAAAAGAAATGGCAGTGCTTGTTTGCACTTCTTTTACAGAATGAACTCTGTGGGTGAATCACATAAACAAACCACCAGTCCCAGCAAATAATGTTGGTATTTCATTTACCCACACTGGGTATTCAGAAATTTGCTCATGGGAGACAGTGAGTTGTGTCCTTTCTGCACCTTCGTGCCAGAGTTGCTGCAGCTTCCCCAGTTACTTTTGTGGGGCTGGGGAGTCTGGGGGTGGGGAAAAAGGGATCTGAGACTCAGTGCAGCTGTAACAGTGAGAAATGTTCTTTATGTTCCTCTTTGTGTATGTGTATGTGATAATTTTGTTTGGGTTTCTGATAAAGAAAATTCAGTTCAAGGGTGGAGGGGGAGGCTGGTGAGATGCACTGGTCACTTCTGAGCCCTGATTCTTGCAGATTCAAAGGTCTGTTCCAGGGTGCTCCGAGGCTTTAAAAATACAGAGGTTTGCATCCATGAGGAGGTGTATCTGCCACACAGTCTCATCTGGGGAGCAGGTTTCTGGCCACATTGATTAGGGTAAAGGCTGGAATCACATGGATTACAAACAGCATCTTTCCCACCTCTAGAAATGAACAATATACTGGAAAAAGCAAGATCTTTTTTATTCTTTTTACGTGAGGGAGGCCCCAGTTCAAGTGTAAGATTTTGCTCATAGGGAAGGTCAAACACACTTGGTGGTTTTAGCCAACTTAGTTTTACTTCTTTTGTTCTGGAAGAACTCAGCACGTATTTAATATGGCTCCATAAAGCTGACAATCCTCTTTCCCTGATATCTCCAGTCTTCCTTCCTATCAATTTTCCGAAACGCATTGCTTTGTCTAGCCTGTCACTGATCAAACATTAGTTATTCTAAAAATGTCCTCTGTGTGTCTGAAGGGATTTGGTCTGGCTGTGGAAAACAGCCCCCAACTCACTGTCTTGGTCTGCCACACTGGTCTGCCAGTGCAGAGCCCAGGCTGTCACTACCCAGGCATCCCATGGAAGATGCTGAAAAGCTGCACCACCTTCATTTCTGAAAATTGCCACAGTCAAAGGGAGGGATGAGAAAGATATTCTGCTTTTCATACGAGCAGGATGAGCAGCAAATTTGGTGCTGTAACCTGAATGGTTGGAGCACATCGTAACTGGACAAAGAGGCTGCACAGACCTAATTGATGAGCTGTCTACAAGAAAAATATTTGAACTGAAGAGGCCTCTTTAGGCACTCTGTTCATGTGCAACACACCACCTGCACTGGCTGCTGTCCCAGTGACACAGCAAACTAGGAAATGAACTGCTCAGATGCACATGCTCACGTGTTCCAAGCCAGCTTGAAATTCAAAAGTTCCTTGTAAGCTTCAGTCTTGTGCCCGTGACACCTGGTCATCCTCTGTAGGCAGAAGGAATACACAAATTCACAGGTATTACTGAAGTTTGGCGACATGGTTACAGTTGTACTTTAGGAGATTTCTTCTTTAAAACTTTTTAAAACCACAGCCTAAGAGACACATCAATACTTTTTCCCTGTGAAGACCAATCCTGCAGGGCACCCCAGGGAAAAACAGGCCTTATACAGGGCTCTATTGTGCTGTGTTTTCTTTTTCAAAGGTATTTTCACTTATTGAAAGACATATTTATGGAGTTAAAAAAACATATCCACTGGTCTTCTCACTGTAGGATTTTCCTACTTGGTGACAGAAAATGTACTTTGCATTTTTTCAATTTTCTGAGACCAAAAGAATGTAGTGAAAATCATGAGCTGAAAGATATACCAAGATATTCACTGGAACATTGGCCCCATTCAGTAATGTGCTTTTATGAACTATATGAATATACTTTATATAGAATAAACCGTTAACTAGGAGACCATTATTAAAAATAACCTAATAAAAACACATTGCAGCTTAGACCAGGGATTTTACAGAATTAATTCCTAGCTGAATATGTGCAATCCTAGAATGGTTTATGTTGGGCAGGAACTTAAAGACCATCTCATTCCAATCCCCCTGCCATGGACAGGGACACCTTCCACTAGACCAGGTTGCTCAGGGCCCCACTGAACCTGGCCTTGAACACTTTCAGGGATGGGGCATCCACAACTTCTCTGGACAACCTGTTCCAGTGCTACACTACCCTCACAATGAATATTTTACTCCTAATATCTAACCTAAACCTATTCGCTTTCAATTTAAAGCCCGTGTCCCTTGTCTTATCACTATATTTAGAATAAAGTCTAATTTGATTTCAAAACTGGTATTGATGGAGTGTCCACAATAGTCCTTAAACAAATTGCTCCAGCAAATGAGATGGTCAAAACTTTGCAGTTTACTTAAATCATTTATTATCAGCTCCTCTTACTTGAATCTTGTCACATGGGTAAGTTTCTGGTCCTTCTATTCTGACAAAGAATTCTCATATTTCTGATCTCCCTGTAATTACTGAAGAGTCACAATGAGGTGGATGTTGGCAGGGACCTCTGGATATTACCAATTCCAAGTCCTCTGCTCAAAGCAGCTGGAGCAAGGGCTGGTGCCCAGGGCTCTGCCTAGTCCGCCTTTGAATATCTCCAAGGGCAAACACTCCAAAATCTCTCTGCGTGACTTATTCCAGTGTTTGACTACCCCAAAGTGAAAAAGTGGTATTTTTATGTTTAAGGGAGATTTCCTGTGTTTCAGTTTTGCCAATTGCCTCTTGTCCTGTCACAGTCCTGTCAGCACAAAGAAGAGTATGGCTCATTTTTATTTACTTCTCACCACAACTCTCAGGTATTTATAAACAATTGTACAATGTTCAGTTAATTATTCCCTGTGATCTCGAATTCTTTTTAGAATCCATCTCTTTCCACATCAATGACTACTGCCTAGCTTGTTCCATTTTGGACAAATTCACTCCCATTTGCAAATGTACATTCATCATTCAGCTTGTCAGCACATGCAGATTGAATTGTGGCAGTGGGTTGGTCTCGTCACATTTGCCAGCTTTCTGTCTTCCTGGTAAACTGTCATAAGTGAATTTTAATTTTTTATGTGTTTGAGATTTGCTGAAGTGGTTCAAGTGGAGGACCATAGCAAACTTGTTTAGCTCTTGCTCTGAAGTTCATGTTCCTAGCAGTGTAACAAGTGAGAAGACTGGGAATGGGAAAAGGCAGAGGAATAAGAGACACTGAATTTGGTCAAGGACTTGGAAGTTCATAATAATTTGCAGTCGTTTATTACTCTTATTTGGTAATTCTATACTAAGAGTAGATGTTACTTGCAAGATCCGGCAAAGAGATGGTTACAGCTTATTAATACAGCTTTGTTATTCAAAAGAGAGATTAAGATAGAAATTAATTGACAGTCTACCCACAGTTGCACTTTACAATTCATAAAGCACTACACGAACAGGAACAGTCTATTCTATAAACTTGCTCAGGTTCCAGAGACCTAGAATAGACAGGCCAGTGACTCAAGGAAATCCTGCAAAACGATGCTGTAGTCATGGCTCACAAAAGCCCACTGAAGTCACGACCAGTAAGTGTGAGTCACCTCAGCGCGAGCACCATGCCCCGATCACGCACTGGGCTCTTATCTGGTTGCTTTCCTGTTAGTGGGAACTTGAAAAGTGCCTCACCTCTCAGGAAAAGTGGTAACTGCCAATATGCAACCTTAGATTGTTGAACTCAGTGTGAACCCAATTTATTTTTACTTCTGCAGAGAGGACATGAATTATCCTTCTGACACCAGATCTGAGTAAGCAGACGCATTCTTGTGATCGCACGAGTTCTATTGCAGGAGGCAGCAGCAGGCTCCAGTGCTTCCTCCCAGCACTCTGTTCCTATATATACTGCTGCGTGGCATGGATGTGCTTACATGGTCATGTGGGAAAACGACTGTGTACCCTGGGGAAAAGTGTGTGGGAGTGAATTCTTCTCAGACAGCAGAGAGTCCGCAGGAGTTCACAGCTGAGAACAACCCTCCATTGATTATCCACCATTGTAGCACTATTTACAGTGGGTTTCTATGTTGCCTCTGTTTCTCTCTTAAGAAACAAAACTGCATATTTACCATAGAAACTGTCATGAGCTATATTAAACAGGAGCACACATTAGAAAAATCACTAATTTTAGAATGATCATAAATATTTATACCAGACAGACCATAAACAGCACCTTAGAGACCGTGCTGTTTTTATATAAATCCCTCTTAATTTAGAAAATGTTGATGTGATAGACTGAGGCAGCCATAGCCAACAAATGCATATTTTAGAAAACTCCTCTACAGTCTCCTGTGACCAAAATTTCCTCATTTGTATAGTTTCAGCTTTTTTTTCTGATTAAAACTACTTTTACGAGTTGCTTACCATATATATTTTTTATTTTTTTTTAATAACTCTATATTCATCCTGAGTTCTCTCGCTACAAAGTTGGCTCAGTCCTAGACATTAAGCTGGCAGCACAGACAGGTCCTTTCAGCCCTGCTCCCTGTCACGCAAGGGGTTTCTTCCTGAGGCCAGCAGTCCCTCGGGGGGTGTAGGCTCCAGGCTGCAAGCTCTGAGCACCAGGGACTGTGCAGGGCTGGGTGGGGAGCACGCTGCTGCTCCCATCCTCCCGAGCTGCTGCTGCTGCTGCAGGACAACCCAGGTTATTTATTTACAGAAGTCAAAAAAGTATTTGAACTGTACATGCTTCAAAGCACTTCTGTACCTAAAACTGTTGTTCTGCTGAAAAATGAGCCCAGCAAAGAGTGAGTCTGTTTTACAGCTGGATGTGTGTGTGTCCCACAGGTCCAGCAGAAAGCAGGAAACATACAGACAAAGGAGGAGGGCAGGGCAAATTTTCTGATGGGGCCTTGTACTTGGATTGACTTAGAGTTGTTGAGAAACCATTATGCTAGAAAGATTTTCTCTGAAAGTGTTTATAAAATTTGATCTTGGTCTCAGGCCATGTAAATCTCATTATCTACCCAGAACAGATGATGGTCTCTGGAAATACATTCTGTCAGCCACAGGTTATAATTGCAGTTGGAGGCAACTTTCAGATCTTCTTAGCCCAAAAATATATAATTAAATGTTATTTCTGTTCACAAGAAAACTGTGTTGTTGACAATCCTTCCATTTCGTTTGTACTTTGCAATGGATTGTGCAGCAGAGTTATCCACTTCAAATAATCTTTTATTATTACGGAGTAGAGCCTCTGACTGTCCTTTTCTGATTAAAAGGAGGGGTTACCCCCTTCCCTCATCTGTGAGAAGGTTCCAGGCTCTGGGGTATGGGAAGTAAGGGAGCTGCTGAGTTTCAGAATCTGCACCCAAACTACTACTGGTAATGACACTGGATTCCTCAGTGATAATTAGATCATATTCCCCAGTACAGAAGTATTATTTATCTAACATTTCCCGTCCTGATGCAGAAAACAGGAACCAAGTTGACCAAAAATCTTACTAATGAGAAGTTATTTGCCAAGTTGCCATGTCCCATTAAGATAGCACAATATTTTATACACTTGCATTACTGTACTTTTTTTCCCAAGTTTGAGCCCCGTTTTCTGAAATAAAAGCAATTTCATACAAAATGTGAAGGCATGTTGTGAGAAACAGCAGCTGAAGGCTCTGGGTACACCAATACCACTGCTGCATCTAGTTTTAATGACATGGATTGTGGGAAAGGGCAGCTCTTCTAGAAGGATTTGTAAGTTTTTGTGATGGGGGCAAAGTGCAACTGAGCTACAGTATGTCCTGCATTTTTTCTCTGAGATCCTGATACTCTTATATCCAGATTATGTTGAACTTTCCTTGGCATGCTCTGTGCCTTCATATTGTAATATTTTAACAACATTCTTAACAAATTTACTTAGTTAACCCAAACAAAGCCAAACTCCCAAGAATCTGTTGGGTTTGGTGGTTTGCTGAATCTGTGTTTTTTATCAGCATGTTTATTTTGGTGCTGTGCCCATCTGCTAGACCTCTCATTACTTTTTAACTTTCTTACTCATTTGTTGCTGCTCTGCACATAAAACAGTGATGGCACCACATAGTTTTGACTGCAACTTTTCTAAATATAATGGGTTTATATGGGATAAATTGAAGTCACTGAGTGAAATAATTGTCTGAAATATTCTGAATGAATTCTTCAGAGAATTAGCCGGAAAGATGTTTCTCAAGAAGTGATGAGTTCTACAGAAGCACTTCCATGAGTGCTGCTGTCTCACTTGTCCTTTCTTGATTTTCTCTAGAGAGAATGAATGATTCTTATAGAAAAATACTTGGCCTTCACATGAATTCACTCCCTCATTAAAAGAAAACCCCCACTACTCAAAAAAAAAAATGCATCTGGCTTCCAAAGGAGTGGGGGAAGGGTTTAGACTTGTGTGCACTGAACTTAGGTATACATAGCTGAGTTTTTTTAGAAGGGGAGGGGAGAATAAGGACAGATTAGGGCTCACTCCCTGTCTACAGTGGATTTTCAAAAGTAAATATTGGATGCTTTAGGATGGAAAAGACCTAGAAGTTCACTGAATCCAACCATAGACCCAACACTGTCAAGTCCATCACTAAACCATGTTCCTAAGCACCACAACTACACGCCTTTTTAATACCTTCGGAGACAGCGACTCAACCAAGTCTCTGGGCAACCAGTTCCAGTGTTTCATCAACCTCATCATAAAACATTTCTTCCTTATATCTAGTCTAAATCTACCCTATTTTAGTTAAAAACCCTTACACCTTTTCCTGTCACAATAGGCCCTGCTAAGAATTCTGTCCCTATCTTTTTTCTACGCCCCCTTTAGGTACTGAAAGGCCACAATAAGGTCTCCCTGGAGCCTTTTCTCTCTCTCTCAGTGAACAATCCCAACTCTCTCAGCCTTTCATTATAGAAGAGATGCTCTGTCCTGTGACGACCCACCCTTATGCTCTGTCAGCTGTACAACCCTAAGTCCTGTTGGTGATATGAGGATTTAGGATGGATGGCTTAGATGCAACTGAGCTAATTGCTGCAAAGAAAGATTTCAGCCTGGAGCATTAGTGATGGCTGTCCTCTATTTGAGATCCTCTAAGCAGTGTTGTTTCAAGAAACATGGAGAGCTCAAGATTCTATGTAGAAATTAGGCTTTCTCATTTGGGAGACAGAAGATCCTGCCTATCTGTGGTTTTCAGTTTGAAATCAAGTTGTTGTGTTGAGCATAAAAGAGTACCTTCTGGCAAGCTCTAACATGGACATGTGGAACTCAAGCCCAGGGCAGAGTGTTTTTAATGCAGCTCAAGAAAGAAAACCTCTCACTGAGCACGGCTGGTGGGCTGTGGGTAGGGAAGAATGTCTGCCTCTGATGCTTCTGGCATTTCTCCTCAGCTCTTAAATTACTCTTCTATTATTTTATTTTTTTTAAGGCTCATTTAGTGGTTCTGAGAGATATGGTATGACCACTAGATCCCAGAAGCACCCAGAGTCCAGACTGCAAGGCCTTGTAGCCTTCACTTTTCAAAGGTTTAAGGCTAGAAATGCATCTGTCTTCTGACTCTGCTAGAAGTTAAAATTGTGGTTCCCTCTCATAATCTTAATATCTATGCTTTTAAACCCATGACCTGGCCCTGTATATTTTGGAGACTTTGTAGTCTTTGTGCTATAAAGTGGCCAGGCAGAAGATACACACCCCCTTTCCCTGCTTTGTTTGTGAAGCCTTACTTAGCTGTGGTTCCCGATAGCCTGCCCATCTGCATCGCCCCTGTAGTCCCACATGTAAGTCTGTGACTCAGACTGACCTCAGGAAGGGTCTAGAGGACAAGCTGGATAGCCAGAAATGTGGCCAAACTGCTCTGTGGACCAACTAAGTCTCCCAGTAACTTCAGGGCAGCTCACTGTGGTGCTCAAAGCCACAAGGAAGGAGGGCAGCTCCTCGCCTCACTGAGCTCTTCTTACGCTGGGGCCAGATCCAGAAGGTTCAAACCTGACTTAGCACACTTTCAGTTTTCTCAGCCTTGGGAAGCTGCTGGGGGTACAGTCTCTGCCTGAGATATTTCTCCTTCATTCCTCAATTCTGCTGTACATTCACTGCTTAATTATCCAGAATAAGGATGAGGTGGGATAACCTAGATAAAGCAAAAGAATCGTGATATAAAAAAATATGTAAATGAGGCTATTAGAACGTACTCTGTGTTCACCTTTGCCATCAGCTCTCTAAAAAGATAAAAGTAGACGAAGCTGTGTTTTAGGTGAGCATAAAATACTTTCTGTTATGAAGGCGTAATAAAGGTAGCAGCCGAAGGCAGGGCCTGATTAATCCACAACTTGGGTAAGTGTATGTACATTTCAGACGATGTTTCATTTTGAAATTAAAAAGGACACCCTGTTCACTGAAAATTAAGCTGGAACATTGTTTAATATGGGATCTGTTGTGGCATCTTCTTAGAAATGTGGTAGTCATGTCCTTATGGTACTCTCTAGCAAAACAAATTTATGAATATATATTTTGCTACATCAGCATCACTGACATCAGAACAACACATGACTATGCTTTATTTCTTATTAGGAAAAATATTTTTTTGCTTTCTTGACTACATTTAAACAAGGTTTAGACACATGTTTCAGTGTAGACTGTGCTTCTAGCCATTGTTAAATGTTCAATAAATCTATACATAGAAAAAATGTAATTTTCATGCCTAAGAACTGTATAGGCAAACTGTATCTGCAAAACTGTATACAGAAATTAACCATGTTTTTTTCTGGAAAAGGCAAATACTGTATACATTTCTGAGAGGAAATCTGCTATTTTTTCCATGAAATTCAGTTTCCTCCAAGTACATACAAGTTACCCATTAATCCCTTTATCTCTGCTTCAAGTATTATCAGGGTCATATGGCAACCTTACTATGCATCCACTTTTCTTTTGAAAGTGAAGGGAGAACTAAAGGGCAAACAAAAGGCCCCTTGTTGAAATCCAGTGGAAGCTTCATTGTACTGAGGTCTAGATCCAGAAAGGAACTTTAGTATCCAAATCATTCTGCTCCTCTGATTCCCATTTAGCTGCTGCTTATGCCCACAGGCAGATGCTGTCTGTAGCAGCTTCAGATTCTTTTGTAAGCATTTCACAATTGGCTAGTTCTGGGAGTGCCTGCCCCAAAGGTACCTCAGTTGTGAGAAACTCCAACAACTGAGCACTTACTTCCAACTCAATCCTAGTGCAGATAAGTGGAGGAATACATTCCCCCTGGACATCTTCAGGAATTGCTTGTGCATTTCATCCAGTAGCAATTTAATAATATTTAAGTGTTCATAGGGCAGGACAAGACAAGTTAATACTTTAAAAAGTGTTAAGATATATTAATTTTTTTATTATATGCAAGGAAGCTTTTTTTTTTGTGTTGCACAATTGAATACCCTGAAAAAGTTGTTTCCAAGCATTTTCTCTTAGATCTGGAGGGAACATTAGCTCATAGGCAGCAGATGCTCCTAGAAGATATTCTTTGATTTTTCTTGGATATGAAACGGAATCAAATGGATGCCTTCCATTGGGGGTAGCTACTGACAATCTAGAAACAAGAGTGTAGGACACCAGTGGCTGCAAGAGCTCCCTCAGCTTGTGCTCCACCTGGCAAATTTGCCATCTGAATTATCCACATTCTATGTGGTCTCAGTGAAGTGCTAACACTGAACTGCTGATGGAAGCACTGACTGGCTTTGTGCACTATGGATGCTTCTCACAGTATGCAGAGCCTGCAATTTGTCAGAGTCCTGGAGGACAGAAATGTACTGAGCAGAAAACTCAGTAACTCCATGTGCTTGCAAAAGGAACCGTTTGCAGTTCAGTCCTTAAGAGGCAAAGAGGGAGGAAACAGTGAGGTTATGAGAGCCAAGCTAACAAAAGTCCATTTCCATTTAATCTTAGTCTCTCTCTGCTGTCCTTATATTCCTCTTTCTCTTGCTTTTATTTAACAGAAATGGGAATCTTAAAAGGAGACATGTAGGTTTTAACTCAAATTTTTAAGGAGAAAAAAAAAATCGAAAGAGGGAAAACCCCAAAGGCATCAAGTCATTTGGCGGCACTGATTTAAGAGAAGTTTTTAAAGTAAAATTTAATAAAATGCAAAACAAGTTACTGAGAGGAACAAGACTTGACACACGCTTCCATATTGGCTAACTTGAATGGTTTCCATAAACATGTAGCTTTCGCAGAAATATTCCTGAAATGTCTTGTTTCCCCTCAATTCTGACCATAAGGAAAAGTTGTTGCACATTCAAGACCCAGTTACAGGCTTAGCAGCCTTCCCATCTGCTCTCAGATCTGACTCCCCCTGCACGGCCACAGCACTCTCATTCCACTCGCATCTTTCCCTACTTGGCATTCAGACGGTCTCCTCTGCTTACATTAAAACCCCAGCACTTGCATTCTGACGTGTCTTCAAAATCGTCTCAGTCTTAAAGTGAGTATTTGCGGAACGTAACATCTTTATAGTAAGCAAACAAGTAGTGAAATGCAATTTTGTAAAATTTGAACATCTATAAAATATACTGTCTTTATTAGCATCTGCTGTTCAGGGTATTACACAAAACATATTTAGGAGATAAGGAAAGATTATCCACTTGGCCTTACAAAGCACTGTGAAGACAGCATGTCATTGCTGTAAAACACTTACAGGCAAAATATGTTAAGCATTGCATTCTTTAAGCCACAAATTACAAGTTTCTTGTTCTCATGCTGACCCTTTACTAATTCGTCTCATACAAAATATCACGTAATTACCAGGCTCTGTTCGGAAGGGTAGACCAGAAGGGGAAGATCCTGCACACGAGGTCAGAGTGCTGGCAGGGCTGTACAGGAAGCCTGCAGACTTACAGCCCTGCAGAACAGTCTGCTCTGTGCAGCCCAGTTCAGTGCTGGTTCCCCCTCTGCTTCATAAAGAACTACTCCCAGCCTTACAATTTTAAAAAGAAATTAGATATGGTTACATTTTTAAAGAAATTACTTGGACTTTAGTTTACTTTGCTAACTACTGTGATTTATAAAAAACACTAACTGAGCCAATCACACAATTAGCTGCAGTTCCTTTTATGGTATTGGTATGCAGTGCTGTTTTCCTCTTGTTTTAATGGATGTTGCAACATAACCCCCTGGTGGATTCATTATATAAATCAAATCATTTTTGATCCGACAGTAGATTTTAACTCTGCTAGACTGCCATCAGTATAGCACATCTCTGTGACACCTGATCGGTCATCTGCCTCCAGCTCCTTCAAAGCAAGCAGTAAGCCAGAAACACATGAGAACTGGCAGCGATTAAAAGGGCAGAACAACTGGAGAATAAGGTTTAATTGCTAATGCCTCAGTTGTGCTAGGATAATACTACGTGCACTGACTCATCAGATTCAAATGATTTCTAACTACAGTGCTGTGTTTTGAGAGAATCAAGAGAAGAACGTTTGACAGGGAGAACAAATGGGAAATTGCTCACAGCACTTAGGCACTATCCCTGCCCTTCCATAGTGCTTCAATTTTCAGTCTAAATATAATGGGATAAGGTATTTCAGAAAGCCTTTAGGATAGCTATCTATTACACAATGGCCTGCGACTGTGAAGTGGACCTGATGACTCAGGTATGATGATTTTCTAGTGTGATATTGCTACTAAAGTGTTCTGATAAATCATCTTCAACTCCTTTACCGCTGTCTTTCCTGCAGATGACATCTAATTACTGCTGATTCACACTAGCACATAAAGCCTGTGAATTTCAGGCAGGGCAGAAGGTGAGAATAGCTTCACTGCAAGTTTAGGAATTGGAGATGCATGAAGGGAAAACTTGCAAGAAGCCCAAGAACAGAGGAAAGCATGATGACAGAATTAATGTCACCTGACCAATACAGCTGAGAGCTATCTGAGAGAAATCTTAAACTATTTACTGCGTGCTCAGTGTAGAGTCAGAAATTCAGAGAGGAATAAAAAAAGAGCTCGTTCTACTTCAGAAGCAGTCTTTGCACTAAGAATATATTTGTTAATTGTGTTTGAAATCTTCAGGCCTGAAGAAACATGAAAATGGGTGAAATGGTTTACATCAGTCACACCTCCATCTTCTACTCCACTCCTCCCTAAACAAAATTCAAATTTGATTTGCAGCTCTGGCCTTTGCTGAATGAAGGAGTAGAACACCTGTGAAAGAAGTGAGGGATAAAAATATATGCATTTCTCAGTTATGTTTCCAAATCAGTGAAATTAGCTGGAGGCTCTCAGCACTCATCTCACCATCACTGGTCCATCTGTCAAATGTAGGAGTAAAATAGATGTCTAAGAGGAAGCAGATGCTGGAAGTGCAACTATTTCAGTGTCTCCTTAGAGCAAAGAAATATTCCCTGTAGAAGTACTGAGCTGAAGCCCAGCCATCCCTTACCCAGCCATCCCCTTAACCCTGCGTTTGGAGCTGACTGAGCTCTTCTTGGCAGCCAGCATGGGAAGTGAGGAGCTACAGCAAGCATTAATGACCGGATGGTGGAAAATATCCAGGGACTTCAGTTCACCTTCTGTCCTTTTTCACTTTTGTGCTCCTTGCCAGTGAGAGGCAGTCACACATATTCCAGTTTTATTGAAGGACAGAGACACTTAATTTGCACCATTATGTGAAGGGAAATCCAAACTGTCTAGGAAATCATGTGGGCTCACGGTGTTGAAAAGGAATGCCCTTTGGAGAACAAAAGATGCTTGAACATACATAAGGAGCCAAAGTCCA
Source organism: Lophotriccus pileatus (assembly GCA_035583135.1). Taxonomy (NCBI): domain Eukaryota; kingdom Metazoa; phylum Chordata; class Aves; order Passeriformes; family Tyrannidae; genus Lophotriccus; species Lophotriccus pileatus. The sequence continues at coordinate 19,323,415 of JAWWES010000169.1, forward strand.
GCAGGATTGGCATTAGCGTAAGAGGAATTGCCCTACAGATTCTTCTCCCTTACCAGTGTATTCAAAACCCAGCAAATTCATAGTAGCAGCAAAGGTTATTTGCAGGAGGCCAGAACTTATAATCAACTGGGAAAAAATACATTCCAAACCACTGTGAAGATTTATCTCTATTAAGGCACATAAATAAACCCTTACATAAATTACTGCAGAAGCTGCATTCTGTTCTGCACAAACTTGTGACTCAGAGCAGGAAAGCAAGAAGTTGCTCTGACAAAAATTGATACCATAAATGAAAAAAATCCACCACTGTCTCAAGATTTTTTTAAACCTGTGGCAAATGTCCCTCTGGCACACAAGCCTCAGGTTAAGTACCTATGAATTACACTACTCTTTTTACCAAAAGAACAGTAAAAAACAAAGTTAAAATACTAGGAAATTATTCTGGTTTCTAGTCGTGAAAGAGTGGTGTGGCAGCCCTGACGTCTGAGAAGATTCTTCAAAAACGTCATGAGAGACCATTTTTGTAAGTACTGCTTTGAGGGCTTAAAAAATACTCAGTAAACAAGACGAATTGGAAAACAGGTAGAATGGTGTCTGGAAAATGTAGGCCACTTCAGAAAGCAAGTGCTAGAGCTGTTAATAATGTTCCACTGAGTGGAAAAAACCCACACTTCTTGTTCTCTTTATTGTTTTAAGCAAAGATTTTTAGTTTTGTACAACAGGAACTCTCAGTGAAAATCATTGGTTTTTACTATTTTCTCAAACCACCCAAGTGCTAACAACTGCAGATAACAGTTAAGCTGTAGTCCAATCCTTTCCCTGACCTGTAGACAAAACACTCTCCTCTTGTCTTCTGAAATAACACTTCAACAGGTTTCCTTGCCAGCAATGAGCATTTGACAGGGCCATTATCCACAGCTTCCTTCTCCTCCGGTTGCTCCTGTAGCTCCAGAGGCACTTCTGCCTCTGTCCCACCTGCCATGGGCTCTCTTCTCCCCTCTCTGCTCACACTGCAGCTGCATCCCTTGGGACCTTCTGGCTTTATGTGCAGGTCAAGGACTATTTTCTCTGTTGCTAACCTAAAAACAGAAGGTGGCAAACATGCTTTACATTTTTAATTCTGCACGTCAGCAATGCCACGCATTAAATCCCAGAGCTGAGGATGCTTTGAAAAGGCTCCCAAGAGGTATAAGCAAACACCAGAGGGGCTAATATAATCCATATGGAAAGGAAGGGGGGGCAATATTTTGCATTTGGAATTCACTCTGCTCTTGCTACCCTAACGTGATAATTAACTATAAATGTATGTCTTTGCCTAATTATTCCTTGTAAAGACATTGCTGCAATATGTTCACCAATGGCTGAGGAAGGCATTAGTACATAGCTATGAACAATAGTTCCTAAAGCTGCCTTCTTTAAGGAGCTTTTACCCCGGGAAAGGTGACTGTTGTTTAAAATGACTGCACAAACCTCTCTTTGTGATTCTGTGATTGAGACTCACTCCTCTTTGATTCTGTGATTATCTCCCCATCACTGCCATGCTGATAGAAAGTAATTCTTTCCCATACTACCATAAGACACAAGAAAGAATACAGGGTGAACAGTGAGCCTGAACTTGGCTCAGGTGCATGCCCTGGTCATCCTCCTTGAGCTGGCAGGAGGAAGATGTGAGCTCTAATAACCAGCTAGCAAGATGTAATCTTGGAAACACATTTCATCCCTCTCTTTTTCCCCCTCTTGAATAATGACTGAAGTGTGAGGAGCAGCACAACCTCCTTTGTCAGTTAGTTGCTTAAGACTATAACTACATAAGAACTTAACCTGCTCATGCCCAGTGTGTACACTTGTAGCATTAGTATGACATTTTATACTTAAGAAGTAGCATATTTTTCACTGGATAGAATAAAATGCAATGTTATTTATGTAATTGATGTTGAGAATAATAATACAATACTTGACATTTGCAATCCACTGAAAACAAAAAATACTATGTTTTTCTAATTACTAGCTAGAATGAATATCAGAGTTCAGTTCTTCAGTATGCAGCTGCTCATGGATTTTGAAATAGAGGAGCAGACTCTTCACTCATACTTGTCACTTGTTATTGCCTGATGGCTCTCTCTTCCAGCTGAGTAGAAACACTCTGTACCTGTACCCACACCTGTTACTCCAGCACAAGCCCAGCTGCTTCTTCAGTGGTGACTGGACCTTATGCCTTCACATGAGCCAATGCAAAAAGCTGAGCAACTGGGCCCAGTACACCTAGGATGCAAAGATTGGGATCCGTGAAACACCCCTTTTGTTTTTCTCTGGCATGGTAAAGGTTTGATTTGGAGGGGAAGGAATGTAATTCAGATATTTATCAAATAACCACCCATTTTCTCAGGTGCTGCTAGTGCAGCACTAACCTACGACCTCCAGGCTGACATCAGGCCTGAAGGAGATTTCCTTTAGCAATAACACCTGTCCCTAAAGCACCATTTCCACCTCCTACTAGTGGGAGTGTTACTACCTCTTGTCCTTGGGACCTACAAGTGGTCCTAACCTTCCTATCTCAATTGCTGGGGTCTCCTTTCCATGGGCAGACTTTTCCTTTATGCTGAGATTATATAATGCACTGGTGTTCTTCCTGCACAAAAATAATGACAGACATCTGAAAGTGATATTGTTCAGAAATTCAGATACCCACGGTCTTTCAGAAGAGTATGGCAGGTAAGAAAAGGAGGATTTTATAATAACTCGGGGGCTGGGGAGTTAACATTTCCTGAATTCCCAATGCAGTACAAAGGGAAATGCTTTTGGTGGTGCAGCTGCTGAGGTGATAGTCACAGACACAGAGACCATAGGTTGGTTCTGACTGTGGAAGGGAGTTTCTTCCAAGGAAAGTGAAGGAGAATATGTTAGGAGGTCTTCCATCACTCATCTTTGCTAGATGGAGAGTTTGAAGAGTATCAATATTTGACATATGACTGCTACCTGAACACAAAAAATTATCTTTTAGCTCTACTTATCCAACTCTGCAGCTCCTGTGTGTTTCTGTGCTGTGTCAGTGATCTTCCTACAGGTAGAGGAGGGGTGACTCGTAATGGTCGAGGCTGAACTCCGAGTTTATGGACAGATCTGTTTTCCTGGGGTCAGTGGATTTGCTATGGTGCTCAGAGATGTCTGTGCTGTACCACAACATTCTTGACACCTGATGGACCTGCAGAGTGTAATTAGCTTTAAACTGAGAACAACAACTGGGTGTTTTGCTTGGTTGGTTTTTTGCCTTTTTTGGTGTGTTGTAGTTTTATGTTTGAGCGTTGGGGTGGGGGGGGTGTATATCTCTATAAATTCTGTTGTAACTGTTGGGATAAAGTATGGCAGCTGGATGCCTTGAGAACCAGTGTGTCTCCTGATTCAATGTTGAATTAGCTCCAAGCAGGGGAAATTGGAGGGAGATTATGAGTGGGAAAGCAGAGAAAAAGACAAGCCTTGTGAAGAAAAATATTTAACCCACAAACATACAAACCAAAAAGCCCCCATACAGAAAAAAACCCTTCATCCTAACCTTTCCCTAATTTCAGTTAATGATACTTGCTGCATACTCAATTTGTGAAATGTTTTCTCAAAGGGATATCAGTAAGAGATATTTTTTTGAAAAGAAAAAAATTGAGATACTTGCTTTTGGCATTAAAATTTCAAAGATTTGACTTCATGGTTAACTATAGTTGTGTGTGTGATTCAGGGATGAGTATTTAGGGCATGAGCTTTGCTGTGTGAAGGTTTTTGTGTTGTTTTACCATTTCTGGAAGAGAGGGGAATTGCCATATCACTCTCATTGCTGCCAAGAGTATAGCAACAGACATTTTCATGTTTTTCCTAAAAGTATGGTGCTGCAAAAGCATATAAAATACTATGATGACCTGAAATATAAAGAGATAGCTGAGACATTTCCCCAGTAACACCCTTAAACAATTTTGATTTTATTCTTTCCCATTTATTTCTTTTACAGTACAGTAAACTGTAGATCAATTTCTTCTCTTGCACCCTTACCGTTTCTGCTATACTGCATTTGCTTGCTTGTTTGATACTTACTCATTTCCCCTGAATCACTTCTGGTTGCCAACTTATTGTATATGTTTTTAATGGAGGAAATGCCATCCTTAGAACAGATGGTCAGTGAAGTGCATCACTGATTCAACCTGCCCGGCTGTCATGAGCTTCACAGACAGGCCATCGAGCACTGCAGAAATGAGCCATACATTCCTCAGGCCTTATTGTATGAGACAGATGAAGTCAGTTGAGCAATGAAAAATGGGTATTGAACTGTGCTAAGCTTTCACTGGTGATGTTGAGGACCACATCATGAGGCTTTTGTCAGAGATAGCCAAGAGGGATATTTCTGCATTAAAGACAATCCAAAAGTCGAACAGGTTCTTTCCAAACAAGGATGGAAAGTCAAAATATCCATTTTAATGAAATGTGTTATGTAGCCTAGAGAAGGGATGTGGGGAGAAAAGGGAAAGCTGTTCTTGTTCTCAAGCCATTGCAGGCTATTGCAAAAAGAAAGCAATAGTTTTTTCCTTCTTCCCTGTGCAGAGCAAAACAAGAAACGAAGACCTTAATTTTACATAGGCTAAGACCTCGGTAAAATCTTAGAGTAAGACAAGGAAAGAATAATTGAAAAGTTTGTGGAGCCTCCATCACTGAAGGGCTGTAAGAACAGGTCAGGTGAATGCCAGCTGGGAAAGGCTGAAGTACAGGTGGTTCTTCAAATAGGAGAAACCCCTCAATAGGATTTAGCACACCCTTATTTTCTTTTATTTTGCCTCACTGAAACATTCTTGATTACATGTCATTTTAAAGCTAAGACGTGTCTGAGAGGGATGTGAGTTGTTGCTTTATGTCTATTTAATACTGTAGCATCTACCACATTATCACTAATATACCAGATTTACCGTATAAAACATGGTAATTTGCTTAGCTATATATAACTACAGAAAAAGACATTCACTAATTGCCTGTGAAAATTCTAATTATGTTCTCAGGAAATGTTCATACACTGATCTTCCAGGGTGACAGATCTTTATTAATATAAAATTTTAATTTAATTTTGCATGGCAAAACTAGATCTAGCTTCCCAAAAGTGAGTACAGCTATTAGGAACCCAGCTTGAAACACTCATGTTTGAAGAATAAAGTCTGTAAGTACTGTGCCACCCATAGGCTATAACTGAAAGCCAGACCTGCAGAGCTATAGGAGTGAATTCAGTCATTCACTCTGTCACATTAGTGGTGGAAATACAAACCTACAATCCAGCTGAAAAAGTAAATTCTTAAGAGAATGAGATGATGCCATGGGTTGCAAGCTCTGTTTCGAGGATCACATCTGCTTTACACCTTCAGTTTTTGGAATGGATGTGTTTGAAAGGGCAGATTTCTAAGATGCTAAAACTGTTTTCCAATGGTGATGTTTTCCTCCATATCTGATAAATACATTTGTAAGATGAATATTTTTTTCAGTTAATATACCTTAGTGTTGCTAATACTTTTCTCTAGGAGCCTGTTACCTTTTTGATGGATGCAAGCTTTAGTGTTAAACATAAGCTCTGTTTTAAAAGAGGAGGGAGTGAAACTGTGTTGCTTTGGTAAGGAGTGGAGAAAGGAGAAATCCTTTGCCCTCTCAGCTGAGGGAGGGCTTTGGAGCTGCGGAGCAACACTACATTGACTCTCTGCTGGGCAAGTAAGACCTTGCAAGGCATCTTTGCAAAGAGCCTGGCCTAAAGCCAAGGCTTGGTCAAAGGAACCCGTCTTCTGGTATTTTTAAGTGATTTATGTGTGAGGCAGACAGTTGGACTGGCTGGTCACAAAACCCAGCTGGAGGATAAGAAAAGCTACTTCTCATGCTGGAAGGCTTCTGCTCTAAACAGTGGCCTTGCATGTGGTTCGCTGAAGCAAAGTTCCACACTGAGGCAGAGGAGCCTTCAAGCCACTTAAGTTACAAATCTCCCCTCAGTTCACTTTTTTCCTAGAGCAGGGAGCTGGTGGTACAGTATGTATCATAAGAGCTCCTGTGCAGTAAGACCCAGTGTAGTACACAGTAGAGTTTGAGACTGGTAGATAGTGTTGGGGAAAGGAGGGCTCTGCATTCAGTGCAGGCTTTGCAATGCGGAAGCTCTAAATTCATTCTTCAGGTCAGCAAAATGCTGTTAGCTCCATGTCTTCTGCCTTTTGGGAATTGCTTTTTCATAATTAAAGCTAGATCTCTTGCTGGGAAACCCTTGACTTTGTGTGCAACAGACTGAATTAAACTGCATCTTGTCACTGAGTTACTGTACTCAGTGAGAAATCCCATATGAAGCAGCTGGTGTGCTACCCATGCTGCTTAACCTCTTCTGACTCTCTGCTGCTCTAAATTGCCATGGAAGAGAATCAGGGGTATATTAAAACCCTCTGCCAGCCCCCCAGGGGACTAGGGCCCTCGGAAACTATGCACTCTTGTCTCTATTCTAAGTAACTCTGAGGTTGGGCCCGTGGTGCAGGGGCAATGGTGAATGGCTGGCTCAGAGACAGACACTTCATTTTGCAGGGAGATCTTTGGTACTGACGGCAGCTCTGCAGGATTCCTGCGCACAAGAGGAGAAAACCCAACCTTTCAAAGTCCCAAACAGCAGCAAAGATGCAGGAGGCAGCATAACTAGTCAAGCTAAGGTGACAGCAAGCCAGAAAATATTAAGTGCTGCTGTCTAGGTTCATCCATCCAAGCACCAAGTATGCTATGGCTCAGCAGGTAAGTCTGGCCATCAATTTAAGACAGATTCCTGCCAGTCTTGCCCACAGCACAGCAAGATCCCTGACAGAATCTGTCAAACAAAAATACTCCAGTTAAATTTAGTGAGATACAATGGGTTTTTTTTAAGTGGCATGACTTGTCACTTATCTCTTATTTAGTGACCTCTCAGTTACTGAAGATCCTGGATTTTGTCTTCAGGGTAATGCCAGCTTCTGACCTGAGATGCCATACCATAGACACCTTTAGCAAATCCCATGGTACAGAACTGGTTGTACCTTGTATCACAACTAAGTTTTTTACAGAAGTTGGGAAAATACATTGAGCTGACAGAGCAAGAACCAGGTATATCAAAATAAAGTTTATTCTTAAAATGGCTAGTTCACACATAACAGCAAGGATTACATAGGAGAAAAGTGCAATTAGTGGAGGAGATTTGTTTCACCTTAAATATATCATCTCACTGCATTGCAAGTAGCTTTACACTCAGGATATTATACTTCTTAGCTGTGGACAAAAATGTGATTTATATTTTGATGTTAACACCATTTCTGTACAGCTAAAAGGTGTGCCAGTACTCACACCTGCTGAGCAAGTGTTGGACAACTTCTCACACAAGTCTTTCATGAAGCACAGATCACCTTTACAGTTTGACAGCTCAGAAAGCTAAATTACAGGCATAAGGATACAAAATATATATTAGTTTACTAAAGTCTAAAAAAAAAGAAGTTCAAAAAATGAGGTAAAATAGAACAGTTTTCTGTGTGCAAGCCTATACTCAGTCTAGAAAAAAACTAGTAGCAGTCTTGCTCTTTAAAAAAAATTATTTTCACAAAGTGCAACTAATTCACTGTCTTCAATATGAAGGACCTTGCCTATGTTATGCACTTGTGAAAAGTCGTTGCTAACTTTGCAACTGGGAGTAAGATACTCAAACATCAGATGCTGTAATATTAGATCAGGTGATAAATAAAAGCACCAAATGCTGCTACAGACCAGGAAATTTACAAGTTGCTGTTTTGTCACCTGACCCTACTTCTGCCATATTAGGGTGGCTTGAAAAATTTTTTTAAAGGCACGTTTTTCTTTTAACATTAAAAGGTAAACATCTGCCTGCTAGGTGAGTAGGATGATGAAGTCAAGGTTAGATTTATTATCAAATGCAAGGCATTCGAAAAAGCCAGTGACGACAGACATCTTCTCAACGTAGTAGTCACTTCCACCACTCACTTTGTATTACTTTCTTTAGTCTTTTTATCCCCTAGAACTTCCCCCTGGATTTAGAAAAACAGCTTTGGAAAGAAGCAATTAGAACATTGCACATCTCCAAGTTATGTAGCACATTCTACCTCATCCTCTTTTCTTACTTCTCCATTATCCTCTCCAAGTTTCCGAACCTGCATTGAAGCCACAAATCTTTGCCATGCATCCCTACCTGCCTCTGCTACAAGCATGTAGAGGCTCATATCAAGCCTCCTGACAGCATCTACTGCCCTCCTAATAGGTGCAAAGTGAATCGTGACAGTCTGTTAATATAACACCCCTGTGTACACACACATACTCTCACGCATACAGTTATTACAGCTTGCTAACGTACCATTGCCTTCCATACTACTTTGCAAGTCTCTCCCCTGCAGTGACCCAGGAGACCTGACATCAGAAAGAAAGCAGCATATACTTGAGACACGGGCATGCTATTCCTATAGTAGGTGGCATACGCATGGGGTTTTACCTTGGTTTTCTTTCTTTCCAAGGATAAGGTCTGGCTAAGAACTTCAGTAGCATAATATGGTTTAACAAGTCCCACAGACTAATGAATTTGGATTTCTTCAGACAGCAAACAAAACCTGCCAGGTGGATTCACAATGTAGTATGTGAACCAGAAAACTAATGCTGTTCTGTTGCCAAATGGAAGAATGATTCCTTGGTATTACAGATCACCAATATGGTGATGAATTTTCAATCCGACCCAAGCTCTGCCACTGGGGAAAAAGGCCACTGGACAGCCTTGGACTGCCAAGCTGATCAGGCTCTCTCTCTTGTCCTCTCCTTGGATTTTGAAGATCTGCATAGTCTTCCTTGGCACATGGTATCTGAACACCATCAGGCTTCCATTCTGCATGAACAATCTTGTAATTCTGGCCCTCGTTATTGTCCCAGAAGGTATGTCCTTCACTTTGGTAAGAAATGCAAAACTCTATCTTCTCCTCAGAGGAAATGGCAGGAGGCAGATCGATGGTAAATGAGAAGGTATCGTTTTCAGAATCACTGTAAACATTGTTCATGTATACACACTCAACATCCCTGTAGGTCTTCCACGTATCAAAAGTAATTCGAACCCGAACCTTTTTCTCAAAGCTCACGTTTTTTACTTTCACAGTGCCTGACAGCACCTTCTCTTGCAGGGTGCAGTTCTCCAGGCAGACCAAGTTCTTCTGCAGGAGGTTCCTGAAGTCCAGGTAGTCAGCTGAGGGCTGAGGGAAACCCAGAATCAAGTTTTTGTCCTCATGCAGTTTTAAGTCAGATGTTATGTCTTCAACGCCTAAGAGGTCAAACTGAAGATCCCACCCAGGGTGCTCCTGGAACTCAGAGAAGGTGTGTATCGCCGTCAGGGACAGCCCCTTTGAGTCTGCAAACACAACTCGCTTCTTGGAGCGGGCTGACGAGTGGTTCCAGTCGCTCTTCTGAGCTTCGGAGTCACGTTTCACCTGAAGGCACGGTCTGAGAGGTTTGAGTCTGTTCACAAAGTTGTTCCTTTGGCAGTTCTCGAGGGGGCTCAGAAAGCTCTTCAGCGGTGGAGAATGAGCTAAGCAAATTCGCATGGCCATGTCCACAGGCATGATGGAGCTTGGCAAGGGTCTCGGGTCCAAGAGCTGTATCATTCTGAAAGAAATAATAATGTCCTGTATTTCTGCTTATTACATCAGATAAGAAGCTTCTTAAGAATGCATATTTGCTTCATCCACTTTCTTAATTATTCATGGCCTTGTCTCTGCACAGCTTTAAACAATGCAGCCTAAATTAAAATTCATAGTTCTACCTAAGAACTAGGATGAGACTAGCCAGTCATTTCTTGCCAATCCTGAACTTCTTCAATTCAAATCTTTGCTTTATCCAAACCTCTGAAAAACAGATTTTAGTGACAGCTAATTGAACATATTTCCTTGAAAATACAGGAAAAACAATATTCTAGTAACCAGTAAAACAGATCCAGTTAAAGTGGAAGTGCTCATCCACTTTAGCTTCCCTCTTAGAGGCTCTGACCAGGGTCTTAAAATTCCAACACGATGGATCAGCTGCTTCATCTCTGGAGAGAGACAGCACTATATTAAGCACGTTGACTATCCCATCAGAGCATCAAATGGGATTCTATGTACCTTGATGCAGAACCATCACACTGTGGCTTTGAACAACCAGTAGTCGACATTTTAGACACTTATTCTGGGTAACTCAGATGAGCAAAAATCCTAAAGCACCTTTGGAAATATCTTCTATGAGCTATTAACTCAGGTCTAAGTAATACAGCTCTTTGCACTTTTAATGTTGACTGCTGAGTGAAGAGGGGGAAAAAATGGGTGAGGGGAGAGACCTCCTTACACTTCAAGAATTGGCTTAAAAACAACTTTTTATAACCCCCAAAGACCATGCCAAAAGCCTACTGCAAGTATTCAATAAGATTGCTAAGGCTTTATTTGTAAAGGCTTACTCATAATGCTCTCAGATGATGAATATCACAATTACTATGCAAGAACATGGCCCATTCAAGGCCAGTTAGCTTGAATATTTGTAAAGGGGGGCTTCGACTGCAGCACATCCCTGCTGAGATGGATGCAGTCCTTGCTGGAAATGTAGAATTTTGTTGAGTCATAGAAAGGCATAGGCTTTGCCACTTAAATAAAACAGCTTTCTGCTTCCCAGAGTTCTCCCTGGTATTCCAGAGCTCTGCCAAAACCAAAGTAGAATCCGTGCTGGCCTCCTTGATAGATTTATTATTTTTTTTATTGTGGAGGTATTTGCCATAATAAGTATTAGGAGGACAGTACCCGAATCAAACTAACGAAGTTTTACTCTGCTTTAATAGGAAAAGAATTCAGGTTCCAAAAATACTCTCTCTGCAACTTTGGTGACCCGCTGCTCCCGAGCTTTTGCAGTGTCAAAAAAAAATCCCAAATCAACCAACCAAACAAAAAACACAAACAAACAAAAAAAACCCCGAAACACCAAAAACCAGCCCAGCACGCAAAACCCGACGCCACAAACTGAGAAAGGCTGCTGGAGGAGACAACCCCGAGCAGCCCGGGAAGGGTCGGGCAGCACGGCGGGGCGCTGCCCGGGCTCCGGGACCCGCCGGGGCGGGAGGGGCGCGGAGCAGAGACAGCGCCGGGGCCGCGCTCCCCGGGCCGGCTCCGCTCGCAGCCCCAGCCCGGGCGGAGCGGAGCCCGGGCTTACCTGCTGCAGGTCATGAGGGCGCCGCGGGCGCTCGCGGCGCGCCGATGCCTTTATGGGGCCGGGCCGCGGCCCGCGGCCAAGGGGCGGCCCCAGCCCGGCGGGGCGGTGCAGGGCAGTGGGTGCTGCCGCCGCGTCCCGGCCGCGCTGGGGGTCCCCGTGCAGTGCCCGTGGCACCCCCGTGCTTACACAGCCTCGGGTTCCCTCTCCTTCCCCCCCACCCCGGGCTGGCGCTGCCGTGCTCTCCCGGCCTTTAGGGAACGGCAGGAGCGAGGCCCCCGCAGAGCGGCTGCAGAGCTGTGGGCGGGCAGGGCCTCCGAAGAGGCTCCTGCTGATGGATGCATGGCACATGGATCAGTATGCTGTCTCTGTACGTATAATGAGGGTATTCATAGGACAGTGAGACTTCAGTTTCTTAGCTCTTCCCCTTGGTGACTGAAGTTCCTGCCTTTCGTGACAGTGCATGACACTAAGTGTCACACAGATGAAGCCTGAAGCACTACCTGGCAGTGCAGACGAGGCTTTGGAAAATACTGCTCTGTCTCCTGGTGCCAGTTATTCAGGATGACCTTCCCTGGTCCTCTGCTTCTCTAGTTGCATCCCTGCTGCTCCCATTACTCTTCCTCTTCTTTCCCTTCACTTTTGGTCACTGCAGCTCCCTGACATATGATATTTGCTTATCACTTACTTAGGGAAAATGCTAGAAAACAGTACCTGTGTGTCAGAAGTCTTGCTAGTAGATTTACTACTTGCAAAGGGTTAATTTTTCTTTAGGAGGAGCTACAAATACTTTCAGCTCAGCAGCCTGTCTGGCAGCAGTAAGCCAAGCCCAACACCCTCCATGGGTATAAGGGAGGATTGGACACGTGGCTGGCAGTTATCAACTCTCTTCTATTTACCCATTATAAAAATGAGTTAATAACTCTGGAGAAGTTTTATGAGCCTGTGCTACTTGCATGTTTGTCCATGCAGCTTCCCCCACAGCACCACTTAGCTGGGCTGCTGCATTATCAGAGATCACGTGCAGCAGCTGAGGCTGCTCTATCACGCTGTCTGCAGACATTAAATAAGAGCTGCCTGAGGCCTGCACAAAAGGAATTACCTCAGGGATTTGCTACACGTATTTCTGATACTGTGTAGTAGCTCATTGCACTGTTTCCTGCTATGAAATATTTTTCTCCTGTTGTGGTAAAATACCTGTTTTGCCTGACCTGGAAAACATAATGAAAGATTGTTTAAAGTGATATGCTCAGCAACAAAAACAGTACTGAGATGCAGAGTCTTTCATGGGGAGATCATTGCCCAAGTCAGTAAATATGGACTGGATACTGCAACTTTGTGCCTAATTGGTAATCTGGAGCACATTCCTGGCTGTGGACTGGTGCCCCAATTTCCAGTTGCCAGTACAAGCAGAGAGCATTGTGCGGGGCCAGGGAACTCTTTCCTCGTCCAAGGAGGCATCCCTGCATGGAGGCAAACTGACAGGTTGTCTCAGTTAGCACACCAGTTCATCCTGTCAGTGATGGTTCCCTAGCTGTGCTTTTTATAGAGGACTCAGGTTTCCAGATACTTTGGTTCTGCAGCTCTTCTGTCATCAGCAGATCTGTCTGCCTTACCTTTCAAGCTGCTAAAATGGGAGTACCAGAGGAAAAACATTCATTGTCTTACTATGCATTTGACAGCATTTTGTGGCATATCAGCTTTTCTGACATTTTTAAGTGCGCAATGACAGAAATATATTCCTGGAAGAGGCAGGACTGATTATAAAATCAAGACCCATCATAGGGGGTTGTACCTCAAACTGCTTCTGTAATAAGGAAACACAAATTGATCACCCAGACTAGTTCTTTGTCTTTTCCTGAATCGGTTGCACATTAAATGTGGTAAAATAATTGCAATAAGTTAGCAATAGTAAATACAGTTTTATTATAGCTACCGTAGTTTCACTAAACCTTAAATGTATATTTTTAAAAACAGTTTACAGCCTAAATGATCCAGATGCAAGGCACAGGCTCATTTTGCAAGTTCACTGAGGTTGCTCGGTGACAAACAGGCACTTGGATTCACGCTGTTCTGTTTAAAGACAAATATATGGTATTAGTTCCACAGTGAATGTTTTTATATGCAGATGCCCCTCTGGGTCTCACTGTTCTTCACCTGCCTGAACTAACAGAGACCTTTCAATTAGCGGCTCTGAGAGCAGATAATGAGTGATCGTACCTTTCTGTCAGCTATCATCTGTTTGTTGGCTCTTGTCATTTTATTAAAAATGAAAGAGCTGCTTTTTTCAGTCTGTGTTCTGAAACTGAGTAGTTAAACAAGGTTCTGTAGTTTACTCTGCCTTTATTACTTTCGAGTTGCTCTGCTTCTCTGCTGTCTTCCCCCACAGCTTCAGGAGGGAAGGAAGCAAATATGTTGCAGTTGAGGATATAGAAAGAGTAGAATAGCCTTTAGCATTTAATTGAAGCCTATTGAAGCAAAGATAAGCAAATATTTCCTTAGAGCAAAGTTAAGTCGTGACCACATTTATAGTGGTCACATAAAAGTCCAGAGAGAAAAAAAAATATCCATTTCACTTGTATAGTAATTTCATCCCTTGAGAAATTGCTGTTTGCTGAGTGGGAAGCAGTGCCAGCTCAATGCACCTAGACTGTGCAATTGAACAGGGAAGTTTTTGATTTGATTTTGGGTTTGAAACTGAAATCAGTTGCTAGGCCAAAGAATATGTCCACCTTATTTTGGCTGGCACATATGTTGTTCACAATACCTGTGAATAAGACAGAGCTTTAAAGAAAATCTGTGGTAATAACAGGACCAGGGACAATTCTGTCACACAACATTTACAGCAGCCTTCTTTTTTTTTCTTTTTTTTTTTCCTTGAACTGAGCTCTTCTGTTCAATACTACTAAGACTGATCCTTGTAAATGTGCACTATCAGTAAGTTTGGCTGCAAGTTTCTATGAATGCAACTGTGATGCAAATAGTAATTATTCAGGCACAGAGCAAGGCTGCTCAGTTGAGCCTGTGAGCCTTTGAAAATTTTAAGTCTCGTTTCATTTCAGTCAACAGTGCAAGTTCTTGCCACTCCTGGAACTTCGTAAGGCTAAATTCAAAGACATTTGAATCTGAGACATTTAAATTCCTTGAAATTGAAAGCTTTGGACAGAATTAGAAGATAGAAATTGATTTAAAATGTCTAATCTTGTTAAGACTGATTAATGATAGATTAGTCAATTGTCAATGAGTCATCACTTTGGAAATGTATAGTGTAAGAGGAGTGCATTGCTTTCTGAAACAAGTGACATAGAAAAAGCAAGAAAATATATCTCAGGCTGCTTGAATCTTTTATGTAATGTGATTATATTAAATTCAGAATATTTTGAGTAAGATTCCTTAAACAGCTTTTATGCAAAACACAGCCTGTTAGAAGTATAATTGCTTTGCTAGTGCATAGTAAGATGAAATAAAGACAATGCCACGTTATGTATAAATTGCTGGAACTTAAAGTGAAAAAGGAAAGCAAACTGAAAGAAGGAAAAGCATGAATGTAGGTATTCATGGTATTCTTGGAGTAACCTGAACTTCCCAGAAGTTTTTCACAGGAGTGCAGAAAACAAAACACATACATATATTTTATACATGATTATAAATCTGGCTTGTAAATACAGATCAGTTTTTTAGAATGCAAAGGCTTTCCTAGATGTTTGAAAGAAAGACAGTATTTCAATATTACAATATTCCTTTTCTCATTTTTTTGTGGGGTTTATTTTTAACCACATACCCAAGAAGGTTGAACCTTGATATTCTGTGGTCAAACAGTTCATAAATATAAATCATGTTGCTGTGTATAGATAATCAGTGTTTATTCTGTATTCTTTTTCCTAGGCCCAGGTGGAGGAATTACTTTTGCTGATGAGTAGTCTTTTCCAAAGAAAACAGTAAGTGAAATGCTGCTTTGTGCCATTTGGTTTATGTTTAATGCTGTGTGAACAAACAGATGTTGGCTGAGTAGACACTTCCATCAGCTATGTGGGAAGTATCCTCATTCTTTCCAATCTCTCAAGGACAAATGTGATTCCTTTATCCAAATGTGAACTATTCCTTGCAGACTTGCAGGAGCCACATGATTATTCAATATGATTACCATTCACATAAGACTTATGTTGAATAAAACCTTCATCCTGAATGAGCATTGCTGTATCTGACAGTGGCCCAGCTAACAGCTGCAAGATGTTCATCCAGAGTGTTCAGAAGTCTATGAAGGGTCTAAATAACACTGCTTTTCTTGTTCTGCCACCCAAGAGACTTGATCCACTCCTATATTTTAGATTCTCTTACAAGGTTCTTTTTGTCTTGTCTATCACATGGGAAGAATGGGGCAGTCAAATTCTGTGTCAAGTTCTTCTTGGATTTTCTATGTGCGGAAAAAGCTCTCCCCTATGGCATCGGTCTAAGAGATGAATGAATCTTTTCTCTTTCAGATTTAGTCTAATTTCTAACCACATCAGACAAAAAAATTGATTTTTTTTTAGGATCTGACCTAGTTATCCTTTTTGGATGTACAACATATATATATAAATGTATATTTCTCCAGTTTCACAAGAGTCAAATTTCATGCAGAGATTCATTTCATTTTTAGATTTGCTGGAAAGAATGAAGCTCTTTAATCCAAGTGCTATAACATCGTCAGTACCCTTTCGTCCTGCAATGGGAGGGGATGTAGTTATTGTCCTGGATATAGGAAGATGTGTGGCCTAAATACCAAATTTGCAATAAATTGGTTTCTTTGGGTTATTCTTGGATGCTGCTTCCCAGAACACAGATGGTTTACTGTCAAAATGTGCTTGCTCCATATATGCATTAATGCTTACAGTAAGTTTTGCAATCTTTAAAATGGTTTTAGTCAGTGAGAATACTCTTGTATGCTTCTCTGGAGAATTGCAGTCATAGATTAACGGAGGTTACAAGAGGCCTTTTGAGGTCATCTAATCCAGTCTCCTCCTCAAAACAGGACTAGGTTCAAAGTTAGATCTGGCTGCTCAGGTTGCTTGTACAGCTGAGCTTTTAATACCTCCAAGTACAGAGAGTCCACAGCTTCTTAGGCAACCTGTGCCATCGCTTAACCCCTCTTATAATTTTTTCTATTTATCTGTCTGGAATTACTTTGCTGCAACATGACTGCTGCCTCTTTTCCTTTTGCTGTACGTCTCAAGTGGAAGTCTGGCTCCATCTTCCTCTATTCTGTCTTAGTAGTAGGAGGCTGCACTCTGACCCACGGTTACTTAGCCTTTTCTTTTGCAAGTTAAGCAAACTCAGCTCTCTCAGCCTCACCTTCTGCAGCACATTCCAGTCTGCTAAGCATCTTGGTGCCTCTCCACTGCCTTCACCCCAGTTAATCCATGAGGCTTTCTTATTGAGGGACCTAAAACTGGACACAGTTCTCCAGATGCAACCTCATATGTGTCCCACGGAGGGGAATAAACATTTCACTTGGCCTTTAATTCAGGACTTAAAGGCAGATCCATGGTGTTCTCTCATACACATAACCTGAGCAGAACTTCTTTGTTTGCTGAGGCAAAGGCTCTGTGCAGTTAGGTACATATATATTGGTGCAATCTGTTCAGGGCTGTTTGGTTTGTTTGGGAAACAGCAGTTATCTCACCAGAATTTTCACATGCAATAAGTACAATTTATTTGTGGGAATCTTCTTTAATCACTCTTTGTTCCAACTCAGTAGTTTTGGAAATCATTCTCTCATATGATTTCAGTCATTTAGGAAAAGGATATTGCACTTCTTCTGCTGCAGTCTCAGGCTCTCAGGACTTTTGATTTAACATCTGCCTCCACTTCCAAATGTTCACTTTTTGCACTTATCTGTAAAACTGAAAAAAAATTTTCTCCAAAATGCTGATACACAAACCATTTGATTTGCTTGCTGTCATGGTCAGGCCAACTTCAAACCTGTTTGAGGCTTTTGCTCTGACAGTACATCTGAAGATTTTCCACAACTCTATTTCCACACCTGTTGCTGTGTCCATCTTCCTGTCTCTTCTTCTAATTAATTTTGGTTGGGTGATTTCTCATGCTGTCGATTTACATTTCACCTTCTCGCCACACTTCATGTCCCTTAATCTATTACCCAAGTCTTATTGCCCAGCTAGCTTAGCAAAAACCACTAAGACTTTCATTACTACTTTACCTCATCTCACTTAAGCATTCATGATGGCAACCTTTCAGTTTTATTTTAAGCCCCTTAAAAAGCCATCCAATGCAAAAAATCACAGCCTTTCTTTCACCATGCTATTCCTACACTAACAAAAATTGGCTTCAAACCACTCAAGGCTGCTCCACACATCCTTTCTGGCTAATTCTTTTTAACCATTTCATGTTAACCAGGCAGCAGGATGGACCTTGCCCACTGAGTAAAACAGAGCCCATGCACTAGTTTCTTCTGGCCTGCACTCTACTGCAAAGGCATAGATCTCACCTTGGTGACACTGACATAATTTCCTAATCATAATGTACTATTTAAGGGTAGGAGGAGTTATATGAGAACATTCACCTGAAGAGAAAGCACTGAGTGTGTTGGAAAGGAAAAGGAATTCTCATTTTTATTCCCAGACTAGGAAAAAGGAAAAAGCTTCTCTTAACCAGGGGTAGTTAGAAATTTTTCTTTGTTATGAAATTTTGATGTTTAAAGGAATAAATGTTCAACAGAATACTTCTTGGAAACATAACATTAAACAAACAAACAAACCCAACCTTTAATTTTGCCTTTAGCAAGGAGTTCTATCAAGGATCCCTTCCCAGAGAATGAGACGGGACGCAAAATAACATACAGCATGGGTGGCATGGCATTCATGACCTTCTCCTCGGCTGGGGAAAACCCATCCTGAATTTCTTGATTCTCTTTCCTGTGCCTATATATTTCTCTGCAGTATATTTATGTATGCAAAACTGCATAGCTCCGACAGGAGAGGCCCCTGGAGCTCTCTGGAGTGCAGTAAAGGCAGTTTGTAGCCTATTGACAGGGCAGGAGCAGGCTGTCTCCCGAGCCGGAGCCTGACCATATCAACTGGGTGTTATGGGAGAGGAAATTGTGGTTCTGTCCTTTGGGAGCAAGTGAGGGAAGGAAGGAAAGTAAAATATTTACAAAATAAAGGTTAACAAATCTTTTTCCATCCAACCCAGATTACTAATTTTTTTAAGCTCTCTGTGCCCCAAGGGGAAAGAAAAGTTATTCCACTGGTAGCTTTTTTCCTTGGGGCAGTACTAAAGTGATCATAAGAGAAAATAATTTCTAGCTCTGTATAAAACAGGTAGCATAGAATTTATGTATCCATTGTATTACTGGCATCATAGATTACACATTTGGCTTCTCCAGATAATAGCCATATTCATAATTGATACAGTCTGTATTTGAATATCCCATGAAGAAGGTATTTAAGGAGAAACTTCTCTGCTAGTCATAGCACAGCAATGTTAAAAGCAGGATGGGGTGTTGGTCAGTGGAATGTCTGTTTTAGAAATGACACCCTATTATCAGGATTGATAGCTCCAAAATCAGGTTAAGAATGCCCTGCAGGTATAATACCAGAAAATAAAATAGTATACCTGGCCCTTTTATGTAACACAGTGTAAGTACAGATAGAGGAAGAGAAGTGATGATTCATTATCTGTTCATCCAAAACCCAAGAATGCTGATACACGTGCTACATCCTAAAGCTTTGCAAGTCCAAACGCATTCTTGATTATTGTCAAATCATCTTTTCGGATGCTGTGCACAGGAGCATGACCATGCTTTCTGTCATCGATCTTGTTCTAAATCAAAAGGTCTAGATCAGACTTAGACTCATTGGTATGTAATGTGTTTTCTAGTATGCCCTACTGCTACCACCCCTTGTTACAAGCTTTACAGGCAATCTAGCACTAGTTCTGTCCTCTATGTATTTTAAAAGGTCTATATGCTGTTTAAAAACACAATATAGTCTATTGCACACTATAGCTTTTGTAAATTGCATTCCAGGCTCATGGTCCTGCCCTGGTTTTTATGATAGCCATATACAAAAATAAAGGCAAATTAATCCTTCTTGCAGGTAAAAGTCATTCTGTCCAGGACAGGGAGCTTCCTGGTCTCAGATGTTTCTTTTTTTTTTCTTTTTACATCATCTGCCAAAATTAGAAAATCTCCTTTCTACCATTTTTTTATCAGAATAAAATATTAATCTCTATTTTGTTTAAACTATAGAAACCTATTAGAGTTGGATGCCACATTGATTAGAAACAACTGAGCCTAATGAAAGTGTGGATTTTCTGAAAACATGAGACTATTCCAGTGTGAGCACATCAAACTGGTTGTGAAGTGATGAATAACATCTTACCACATAAATATAGAAGGTTCCTGCCATGATTTTCAGGCTGACATTTCTAATGATACGTTCTCAGCTAAATCTATAGAGATACATTCTCTTGCTTTCGTGGGTCTTTGAGGTCCTCTGTTCTTAGGATCATTTCTTTTCTTTATCCATATGAACTTGAAAGAGTAATTATACTCCTGATAATCTTTCCCTGAACAATGTTACCACACAGTGTGTAACCCTTACAGTGCAGCTAATAACAAGGGTGGAAACTCCCACTTGAAACTCCTACTACCAGTCTTTTCTTGATGGGGCAAGGGCATGCTTAGAAAGCCATTCAGTGGGATGTGTTTCGAGTTTGGAGACAATTATACTTTCACTGTGCATCATCCCCACAGCCACAAGAGTTTGCAAAAATTTAATGGAACACAGGGTTCCTTTGAATATGTGGATTTCTGTACTTCAGTACCAGTATAATTTAATCGGATTGAATGGTGAAAACCAACTTCAATCTGTTGCAGTGCTGAAAAGAAACATCACAAAAGCTGATGATAATTTCAAGAAGTGTTGCCTAACATTTATTTTGTCTGTGTTGTTTTTTCAAAAAAGAGTGGTTCAGCAGACCAGCTGAGCAAATCTGCTTTCCCTGCAGATTCATACTGATATAAGTTTTAACCGCTGAATGACGATGTTTCCATGCCTTATCAAAAGTATCAGGCGGTCAAAGATCTGAAACAAGGAATTAGAGCAAGACTTTCTAGGAGGAGGGAAAAAGGACTTACAGATATACCATACTATACACTTCAACAACCTGTAGCCAAACTACCACAGAATTCTTTGAGTCACTGTTATGTCATGCAATGTTTTAATTACTACCAAAACTCCAGTGCTGTTACATAGCATCATATCTAAAACCAGTTTTCTTCCTTTTTTAAGTCTTATGAGTAGATGAGTTCAATTAGCCACTGAGACTTCATTCTTGCAGATAATTGATTACTCATCTGCTTTAAATTTGCCTTTGGTAGCCTGGCTCAGCAGGCAGATGATAGGATGGCTGATGCAAAAATTTACTCATGTATATAGAGGGGATAGGAGAGATATGAGCACACATTCTGAAAAAACACTTAGTTTGCTTGCTTTTTTAAAATCTGAAAAATAGGGCACTGATTTCCTGCTGGGGGAATACTTTTGAATAGGAATGTCTGGAATTACCTATTAAATTGGTTCTAACATGGAGTAGGAGGCAGAGAGCAGGAGGAAATTGTGATGGAAAAAAAATGGATGTCAGGCTAGTAAACAAGTCGAGCTAGAGGCTCCATATCTCAGAGGCTTTCTTCTGTCTCTGTGCAGAGTCCCAAAATGGCTACCGACATGGCACTTTTTTATGGAGTCCTACACTTTCCTCATGAAGCAGAAGGGAACACTTCCAGTTCATTTTGATTCTTTTCTCCCATCACATTGTCATCATTTAACTGTAACATGTGCCAAGAAAGAGCTAAGCAAAAATCTTTTTATTTAAATATATTGTCTAAATAAATATTTTGCCTGCAGCTAAGTGTTTTGTAGGCACATTTGATTTTATCTAAACATCATCACTTTGATAGAAATTCAGTCTTGGGCTTTATTTTAAAACAAAAACAAACAACCAACCAAAAAAAAACAGTGTCCTTGAGCAGTGCTAAGCACAAGGTGCCTAATACAGAGGTGATCCTGACCACTGCCTGCCCTTTGCTCTGTTTCCTTTGCCTCGTGTCTCAGGTGATGCAACACAAATGTTAGGAAAAGGTGACAGCTAAAATGGTGTGTGACATTTTAAGAGGCACATTTTTTTCCTGACATCTCGTTCTTTTTTAGAGGAGCTGTGCCAGTCAAAGGAGTGTCTAGCTGCTGTGTGTTCCAGCCTCGAGGCTGGGCTCATGTGGCTGCACAACAAACTCTCCACAGTGGAAAACTCATCCCTCAACTGAGGCAAGGCAGGTTACTGGAGGGAATAAACAGGGAACTCAATCTACTGTTCTTGCGCAGAGGACACAATGGGAAGGGATCAGATCCATCCTTGCCTCTTCTCATATGTAGCTAATACAGACAGTCAAGAATTGATTCAGTAAGTCCTTCTAATTCATTTTGGGTAATGTCAGAGGTTTGCTGGACACACAGCAGGACTTCAGATGAACTCCTTTGTCATGAAAAATGACAAAGACCCATCTTTGACAAAATGACACAGACGCATCTTAAAAGGTGAGCAGCCTGTGAGCTCCAGAGTGGTGCCTCGCTGTGACAGTGCTATTAGTCCTTCCATATGCTAACACACCAGGTGCAAAAGCAAGGTTAGCATGTCCATGGATCTGCTGCAAACACGTGCCAATCTGGCAGCACAAATGCACAACTATTAACGTATCTTTTAAAGGAGAGGCTCTACACTATATTCAGAAGCAACTTAAAAACAGGAGAGTGTTAGTCTCATATAAATAAACTTGAGAGTGATATAAGGTAGTAAAAGGCACATAGCAAAGGACAAAATAAATTCCTTCAGGACACTGTGACCTTGCTTTGAATTCCTTCTGAATTTAGCCTAGAATGTCAATGCCCATGTCAAGTTGTTTGCACACAGCACAACACTACTGGCCCAAGCTAAGTTTCAGACAGAAAACCCAGTTCTCTTACTTCTCTTTCCTTGATCATTTGAATCATTTGATCATTTAAAGCCTTTCAATAGCTGACAGTAAAATTGCTAGTTAATAAGTTGTTTAGAGATCCCTGAATTGAAAGGCAGAATGTGAAATGAACACCAGTGAAGATATCAAGAAATTATGGAAGGTCTTTCTCTTCTCTGTAATCAGTCCCTGGAAAAGGTGTTATTGTTTGGGTTGTTGTTTTTTTGTGGGTTTTTTTTCAGAAACATACTTTTTCCTACAAGAGAAGCAATGTAAGTTTTCCCATTAAGAAGCCTCAAAGTGCAGATCATTGTCCCACACTGGTGCAAATATCTACCTCCCTCCCAAAATCTCAAAAATTTTTAGACTTCTTTTTTATATGAAGTTTTTTATTGTTTCAGATTCTTGGTTAACATTTATGCTAATGGTTTCATTTAGTAACTTTAAGTGCCTCGGTGTTTTGCCAAGTACAAAATAGCTTGGTTTTGTAGAATTACAGGGTAATTTGTTAGCCACATTTCTAAGGCAGTATTTAACATAACAAAAGCACCATTTCAGCCTGAAAAAACAAAGTCTTTCACTGATTTTAAAATTTCTGGTTTGAAATTTTTGGACACATAATGTACATGATGTTTATGGTGGTTTCTCTTCACTCAACTTCTTTTTCCCTGAACAACAGACAGAAGGCAGGGTTTCCAAATGGCACCAGCTGTGTTCCAAGATTTATTAGTGCTTGGCATCAAAAGTAAAAAAAGCAGCAGAATTTGCCAGTACTCACAATAACCACATACCTAGCTGCCTGACACAACTCCTCCCAATATAGATACAGAGGGACTATATCAAGCTTTGACATAATTTACGTTTGGAAGCCCTGTCCAGAGAGTATGAAGTCACCTAAGCCTTCACATTTGTGCTGGGATCAGCTAAAGCAGAAGCAGTGGTTTAAAATAGGACGCTGGCAGTTTGCCTAAAAAAAAAATAATAACTCAATAAATCCTCTGTCTAAAGTATTTGGACAAAGTGTAACTTTAAAATTTAAAAAATCGGAACCAGGTAATTTCAAAATACAGACAATCTTGGACTCCTTGTTTCTTTGTGAAGACAAAGTGTATTTCTGAAGTAGATCAGTCACTAAAGGTCAAGTCCGGTCCCTTAGGCTTCTTTCCTAAAGGATGAGTTTCAGTGTTGTGCCAAGCTGACTTCTGTCCAGACATACAGGTCTCTATCTAGACTAACATTAGGAGCTTGACCTGTGTGGGAGCATAGCTTGGAGTTCACACGTTTCTGATCAGAGTAATAATAATAGCAAGGTCCTGACTACCCCATTCTGCCAGTAGAACTATTTGGGTGGTTCAAATATCACTTTGCAGCACATCTGCTTCTACTCAACTCCTCCTTCACTCTTAAATTAATTCTTACTATTCCTACCAACTCTAGTACCATCCCAGCTGGGTAATTACCTCCATAAAAAGACAAGACAGCTGTATGTACTGTATTATAGTGCTCCCTGTCCATCTTCCATCCATCCTGCTGCCTCACAAGTTGCCTGCAGCTTCAGTGGCCCCAGGTGCTGGAGTCTCAGCATTGTGAGGGACCAGCTCACACAGTCTCTTAGCCTGTGCTTCCAGTAGACAAGGTTGTTACTTTAGAGAGTGCTCTTGGGGCAGCCATTAGTACATAGTTTCAGTTTAACCAGTATGGTTTCCCAGAGTTTTTTTGAGCAATGCAAGTAGCATGAATACTCATTTCATTTCTCACTATTGTGAAGCATAATGTCTCTGATTTCTTATACTAAGGGGTTCTTTTCTCAGGGACATTAAATATTCCCTTTAAGAATGTCATTAGCTCAGCATCAAAGTACGTTATAAATCTGTCCAGGGATAAATAAAACAGTACTGAGGAACTGAGTACTGAGCTAAGGGAATCTATTGTAAGATTTATTTATTTCTCTCTCTTCTGCCAGAACAGAAGCAAAGCCTTCAGATTCTTCTTCAGTCCTAAAGGGACTGGCAGCTGTCCAGCTTATTTAGCAAAGCATTTAGGTATGCTACTGAACTTCCCATATGCAGGTCCCTCTGTGTAAGTCAGTATGGGGAAAAAATAACTGATTCAGCTTTTAGCCAAGGTGGCCTACACCTATGGACTCCATGAGATCTCTGCTAAAAGCAAACCAATTCTCACCCAGAAGCTGGTGATACTGTGCTGCTAAATGCAGGGTTCTGTTTCTACATCATAATCTTTGTAAGGAGAACCTAACTTTCCAGAGCTGCCCTCTCTGTATTACCTGAGTAGATGCCAAATGAGAATAGCTCAGAAAAAGTATGATTTTATTTGATTTCAAGTTCATTTTGCTAAAAGCTCTTTTGGCTAAATTTGAGGATTACTAACACGTCCTGATGTTTCCTTACTGTGATTGTTCTGTCTTGGATAAAATGAGGACAGGCATGTGTCAGTTTTTCTGATAAGTCTGCACTTCGGCCTCTCAGATCTTTGCTACAGCAGACACTGCTTTTGAATCACTCAATCTAGCTATAAAATAGGAAACTGATATTCCTAATAGACTAGGAAACTGATATTCCTAATAGACTTTTTAGATACTGGCACAAAGTGCCTGTATAGAGAAGAAAATCCCTGAGCCATTTGTTATTACACTGTCATCAGTTCTTCAGTGCTCTGCACCCTTCTAAATATATGGCTGGTTGTGTCAAACTAACTCCAGTGATAAAAATAATTTGCTTGCCTACAGTTAAAGATCCTTATTAACTAGCATGCATTCCATGTATTTTTTCCAAGGAATATAATTTATCTTGGAACAAATACAAATTAGGCCAACTTGTGTCCATTGTTTATCTGTTGCACAGGAGTTTGGTTTACAAGCTAAGAGGGCCACAAGAACAGCTGGGTGCTACATCATCTACACTGCAAGAGCTATTCTGGTCCACACTGAAGAGTTTCCATGCATGGACAGTATCAAGAAGGCAGCAGTAGCTCTGCTGCATAAGCTGTCCAGACAACAGCGAAAGGATCATTAGTTAAATTACTTCTGAAGAAAACCAGTCAGTATCCTGCTGTGAGAAAGCTATTTCACTGTTAGATGCCTGTGGAACCTTTATTTGTGTGCCCTCATATTGTGTGCAGTGATAGCATATCAGATGTCTTTAAGGTTTTAAGGTCTTAATCATGCCCACTCCTCCACACCAATCTAATCTTCCATTCAGCTGTTCTGTTTCTAGTCTCGAATTTGCTCAAGTCATGAGGTGGATCTGGAAAGTAAGTGGTTCCCACTGGGCATTTATTGGTGAAGTGGGATAGGAGACTCCTTCAGCGAAGTACTTATCTTGAAGACCAAGGGGCCTGGCCAAATGAGGGAAAGAATTGAAAGAGAGAAGGATGACCACTCACTCCCCTGGACGGATTCCAGAGTGATAGAACCTGAGATATATTTAGTTTTAACCCCAAGTAACCTCGATGTTGAAATGAAATCTTGTGTAACTTCATCTTAGCAGTAATAGTTAGCATTTCTGTAAAGTAAAAAGGACCCATTTTTTAGTTATAAAGAAATTGATTGAGTCACCCAAAAATACAAAAAGGATAACTTTTATATGTATGTCTCAGACAGCTAAAATCCCGATGGCATAGGATTACCCTATGCCCTCAAAAATATTGCCATCTAAAGAGGAATTTATCAGGTGTTGGGCATTGGTTGTACTGGCCCAGTACATAGTGGGCACGTGTCATGCAAAATCATCACAGTCCCAGATGAAATACAAGCACTACGATTTACTATTTTTAGCCAGTAAGATTACATTACTGTGGACCCATGGCCTTGAGAGAGTGACCACAAGGCAACATTTCAACAATCAAGGTATGTTTGATGGAAGAAGAAAACCAGTAGTTTTCTGGAATGAATGGGAAAATTATTTTCTATGGATCAATAAGGACATAAATTATGCTTATAAGGCTTTCTGTAAACTATATAGAAGAAACATCTCAGTTGCTCGTAGTAATTACAGAAAGAAGTGGATCACAGAAATAATCTTAGAATAAAAAATCTGAATAAAGTGCCTAAAATTTTCCCTCTTTTGCTAGAAAATACAAAATCCAGAAAAAGGCTTTATACATACATAAATGAATGTTACATTTCCATGCATTTATGTCACTTAACTGTGGTGGAAACCAACAATACTTAACTTGCTAATATTTTCCCATCCTTTAAATGTATAATATTAACAATAAACAAAGCCTACCAATATACCATTCTATCAATTAATAAATAATTTTAGAAACTGCTTAACACATTTAGTCAGGTAATAAATTAAAAACTAGAGACCTGTGTGGCAGAGTCTCAAAATGATGGTAAATTAATGACTTCTAACTCAGTTTTGCAAGTTAGTTTGTTCTTAAGACAGTTCAAACATACAATTATTTTAGAACTTTTTAACCACTCTGGGATTTTTAAGTTTTGTTAGGCCCAATTCGTCATTAAATTTAAGGTATAACCAGCTTTTGTGTTGCTTTGTTTCGATCTCAGAGGTCTGATAAAGAGATTCTATTTTTAAGTTACTCATTGAACAAATAAATTAAATTGATGCCCCTTAAGTGAGGATTAGTCCCTTATATGCAGTGTGGCTGCCTACTCCATATTCAGGCAGGAATGCAAATAAATATTTTTACCTGGTAAATGTCTAAGTATTATGATTTTTCTTTTACAAGCAAAAATGTCTTTGGATGGAGATTTTAAACCTTGTTTGCAGGAACATAAGAATTATCTTAATGGAGCACAAAACTTTTTAGCTCCAAAAATATCCCTCACAAAATGTACTGCACACTTCTTGAGACATTATTACTGGTTACAGTGAACCATAAGGTGAAGTTTCTAGTTGTCATGTGTTGGATTAGCTTTGTGATAACTTATGCTTAGTAGGGTAACACATAACTGTGTTCACGTCTCATAATCCACCTTAAAAAAAAATCCACTATCATTTATTTTTATTGGTTTTTACTGACAATTTGTGTTGGAGTGTGACTCTGGCAACCACTTGAACTTGTTTCCTACTTTGTGTCCCTCAGTTATAACCATGCATAAATATATTCTTCACACTAAGTCTTAGGATGTTTTAATGTTTTCATATCTGATTTTAATTCCACTGTAATAAAATTCCTTCCTCTCATCTCAATTTCTCTTCTGAATCAGTGCCATGGACTACTTTTCAGCAGGAGCCTTCCATTAGAAATACTGAAATTTACTGGATTTGATAATTATTGTTTTGTGGTGAAACTAAAACAAGTTCTTAAACAAAGTAACTGTGTTTCTTAGGCTCGAGTCAAGAATTGCCTAGGGGTTTTTGGTTGGTTGGGTTTTTTTTCCCTGGACTGTGAAACGAGCTGTTCCAAGAAGCCATCATTTGAATTGTTGAGAAATTGCCTCTCAAAGATCTGTCCTGAAATAACAGCTTGAGAGGGACATCACAACTTGACAATCTCTGTGCAAGTATGTGGAGTAGTACACTAACACTGTCTAAAAAAACATTGCATTTGGTTCCTTCTTTGCTTTCCTTCACACTGTCTGCTCTGTATGGTATTTGCATTGTATGGACAACAACTAATTCAGGTATCAAAATTAAAAGTATAGGCTTCTTATGCTATCAGTGGAAAGAGTTACAGTGCTTCAGAGGGCAATTAAGAGTGCATCACTGAGAAACCTGCCTGCTTTGTTAATTACTTGGAGGACCTGGATGCTTCTGTTAAATGCCCGGGATAAACTGTGAAGATGTCTGAACCTCCACACAGACTTTTTTCTTTTTTTGCTTTTAATTGGAATAGAAAACAAATATTGGGATTTATTAAAATAATTGTCACTTGAACTGCAATTTAAATGCATGGAGAGTCTCTTGCTAGTTGTTGCTCCTCTGAAAATGTATCCCTCTAAGATTATTTTTCAAGAGAATTGCAATTTCCCTGTTACTACCTCAGTCAGTTCTATGCAGATTATAACCTAAGTAGCCACTTTTTTTTTTTCTTATTGGCTTCAGAAAAGCTGAATATGTCATGGTTGAACAGATATTCTAGTTTGCCTTTAATTGCTTTTAGCGTTTTCATATTATTGGACCTATTTGAGATACAAATGAATCTGTTCTGCTGGCATGCCTAGTCAGTGCTGATCTTTGGCCTTACTGCTCCTCTGCTGCTTGTGGCTTTCCTCCTAATAACAAATAAGAACTGCCAGGTCTCTGCCATGTTCCCATGATGGCACCCCATGTAATTCTGCTTTGCATGTGTGGAACCTATGCTTTTAAAAAAGCTCCCTGTCAGCCTGGAATGTTCCAGGCACTACAGAAAAACAAACAAAAGCTCCCTTTAAGCCCTCTAGACATGTTTCTCTCTAGCAGTCTTTGACAACAAAACTGGCATCATTTTAAATAAATCACAAGGGTCCTGGACTAAAGGCTTTTTTTTCTGCATAATCTAGTTTTCTTGAACTCTCATACACTTATCTGTGCTTCTAATGCCAGGATCACGAGCTTTCCCTACCACTAAAAAGAATCTTCTGTAACTGCTGTCACCACAGCTGGTCATCAAGCTGAGAAAGAATTATCTTGGTTGCTGCATACACAGATACAGTATTTTGATAATGAAATCACCCACCATTAAACTCTGTCAACAACTCACAGTGTACCCCCATCTCTGAGAGGACCACTTGGCTCTGGGTTTGCTCTTCTCTGCAATGCTCAGTCTCTCAACATTTCACCATCTCCTTGTCTCCTTTCATTTTTTTAATCCCTTTCTTATTCCAGAACAACATTTTATATTTATTCCACTTTACCCCCATCTGCTGGTAAAACAGAGTTGGCACATATAATACACCACTAACTACAAATCTTGTTTAAGATGCATAGCCAAAGTACTTGATGGATAGAATAAGAAAGGGAAGGGAGAAAGTGTCTTTAAAGATCCACTGCTACACATATTCACTGGTTTACAGGCTGCTTTGATTTTGTTGTGAGCTCGTATTTCTTAAACTGATCAGCATCTCTTTTCATTTAGAAAAAGTGGCTTGCACTGAGAAGGTTTCTATTTACAGTTGTAAAAATTCAGTAACAAACAATAGATTCCTTTTACTTCTCTCCAAAATTAACTCTTATCTCTATAGGAATGTTTTACTATTTCCTGATGTTCAACATTAATTATCGCTGGTTTGGGGGTTTTTTTCCAAGTCTCATCTGGAAATACTTCAAATGGAATAAATTTAAAATCATTTTCCTTTTGAAAGAAGCTAAATTTCTGAACTCTTAAAATGTTCTATTTAATTTTATCATTTTACTTTCCTTCCACGAGCAAGGCAAAGCACTGCAGGGACCAATTAGAAAGAGCTGAGAAATCCTCATGACATGAAGGGCTGACAGCTGAAAATCCTAAATCTGATGGACTGCCTTGTAGATTGGCATGGACAATGTCTCTCGCCATCAGTAAACAGTCTCCTAAGCAGAAAGGAAAAGAGTTTATTTTAAAGGCTGCCTTAGTCTGTCTATACCCAGCAGTCCCTCTATTTCTTTATTTTTCTAATTCTTTTTCCATTTATTTTTATTTTTTCCTGTTTTTTTCCCTCTTTTTCTGCTTTTTTTTTCCTCCCTTTTTTTCTCCTTTCCTTTCCTGCCCTCTAGCGACCAACCAAGCATGTTTCTAAACAAACTGAGCACACTTCCAAAATACTTTGTTTCTATAAGGCCAGATTATGCCACTAGAATAAATGAACTGCAAAGGTAGACGTCATTGGTATATTACAAATTACACTAAAAGAAACAATAGTCAAATGTTTCCAAGCTGTTAATGGCTGAGCCTCTTGGGTGGTGTTGATAACAGGTGCCTCTTGAAAAATCTCTACCACGTACACTGGGTGGGTGGGATTTGGCATATATTTCAGCTGTGGTTTTCTAACCATACTATTGTACAGAAGATGGAAGAAAAACATTGGATTTTACAGATTATTTTTTCGTAACATAAATAAATAAATAAATAAATAAATAAATAAATAGTAGGGTTTTTTTTTACATGATGTGAATCTCAAAAGTCACTGTGAAGGCTATTAATACACCAGTCCTAAAGTATGCTGAGAGTGTTTGACTCAATGAATTCAAGGCTAAATTGAATCCTGCTCTTACAGTATAATATTTTTTTAAATTGTTTCTATTCATAGATACCTGCCATAGTTTCAAACTCAAGCTATCAGGAAGACATACTGGAAAAGGAAGTCAGGCTATAGATAACTTAGAATAATAGTATCTTTTGGGTAAAGTGATGTGGAGAGAATGGGGAGTTTGTTTAATTTAGACCATGCTTTTTATAATCCTTCTCTTTTTCTCTTTTTTTTTTTTTTTTTTTTTTTTTTTTTTACTTAGCACTTGATGATTCCTTTAGCCAAGGAAAGAAACAATGATAGAGTTTATAGTGAAGTAGTGAAATAATTCTTTTGGTTTTAATCTTACTTTGAAGACCAGAGGAGCAGGATGTGTTTTTATTTACACAGGTATTTCTACTTCCACAGACTTTAAGATACACACTCCATCAGTTTTGAAATGAAGGCAGCCAAGTTAATGCATTTACTACTTCTGCTGTAGGCCTGGAGAAGGGTTTATGAACTCAAAAGCTTGTATATTTTTTCCAGCTAAACTGATGGTGCTAATAAAGGATACAAGTGGCACCATTGCAGGTCTTATTTTCAGTCTGTGGAGCCTGCACATACGAAGGGAAGTTTTCATCATGCATACTTTGGAGAAGTCGGGAAGGTCTGGGACGGCTGCAGGCCTATGAGCCACATTTGATGACAGTTTATGCTGGAACATTATGGCCCCATGCAAAGCAGTGGATGAATTATGTATGTGTGACAACACTGATCAAGGGACTCTGGCCATAGCCTGACTTTTCCCTGCGTGCTGAGCACAGCTTGTAATTTAAATGAAGACACAGAGAAAAGCCAGTGGGATTACAGAAAACACGCATGACCAAGGCATTATATGTTTGTCAAAACTAAGTGATTTCTGTCCCTGTGCTGGCTGCATTCTTCTGTCACACGGCTATGTAAACTAAACAGTGTGAGGACACAGACACACACACTGGACCTTGATCTGCTACTATAGCGTGGTGTGGGCCTGGGACAGTTTGTAGTCTCCTCCACCAAAAAATTCCTAGGCATAGTTTAGGCAGTAGTACGAACCAGGGAGAGGCAATTTGGATGTAACTGCCCTGTTTCAGGGACAAGAATGTTGATTTAACAAAGTGTAAATGACTAAACTATACAAATGTGCTAGATCTCATTCCATGTTCTTAGGCCATTGATTTTCCTAGTATAACAATAGTCTACAAGTTCAACTGGGTTTGGAGGTACTTATCTCTGCCTTTGGATCTGGAAGCTACTGACTCTATTCAGCTATCTTTTACAAAAGTAAGCATTTTAATATGGCATGAGTGGAATATTTATCAACTGAATGCTCTTCTAGTCAGTCCCATCTAGGGTCAGGCTTTTCCATCAAGCTGGAGAGGGTTGCTAGAAGGAGGTGCTTTTTCCATTGTCTTCCAAAACCTTGAATTGGCAGTCACCTAACAGCATTTTCTGATACCTGTTTTTCGAGATTAATAAAGGAAACTACATCATTTATATTGTATAATTTCCCTTCCATAGTTATTATGCAATTACTTAACTTCCTTTTGAGCCACAGTACTTTGCTATGTAAGTAACTGTGCAAGGATCATGAAGTTATTAGCGCCAAAACGCAGTCTTACACATTTTATAGGGGGGGGCAAAAAAATCCCTGAATAGTCACCACCTCCTTCTCTACATTTCATTACTGTAAGCAGCACGAGCACATTTTGGAACGAATGTGGGACGAATCGCTAGTGCTGTACTTTATATGCCCATCATCGTCGTCCCTTACGAAGGAGAGGGCAGCAGGTTAAAGCCAGGCTGTGTGAGTTCCCCCTTTCAGGTCGCCCCGTCCCGGCTCCCAGGAGGTGCCGCGGGTCAGGCCGCTCGGATCCGCGGGAGCGGCCCCGGGCCGGGCCTCTCGGTGGGAGGAGGCTCCCGCCGGGCGCGCCTGCGCACGAGGCGGGCGGTGCGCGGATCCCTCCGCGGGCGCAGCGCCCGCCCGGAGCGTGTGCGGGGCCGTGCGGGGGCTGCGGGGGCGGCCCGGCCCGGCCCGGCCCGGCCCGGCATGGCGGGGCGGCGCTGCGCGGGCGGCGCGGCCGCCCTGGCTGAAGCACCGGGATGCGGCGCGGCGGCCGCGGCCGAGCCGGCCCGGGAGCTCTTCGAGGCCTGCAGGAACGGGGACGTGGAGCGGGTCAAGCGGCTGGTGCGGCCCGAGAACGTGAACAGCCGCGACACGGCGGGCAGGAAGTCCAGCCCGCTGCACTTCGCCGCAGGTACCGGGCGGGGGGAGCCGGGCCGGGCCGCGGGGCAGCGCCGGCAGCCTGGGCCGCTCGGGCGGGCGGAGCTCGGGGGTCCGGGCCCTCCATCGCCCCCGAGCATCGTCCCCCCCCCGCGGCTCTGCCCGGCCCCGGGGCCCGTTCGGGGTCACCCACGCGGTGGGGGCTGCGAGCGGTACAGCGGCGTCTGCTGTCGGTCTATTTCCTTTCTCTTTCTCCCTTTTTTATTAAAAAAACAAACCTCGGCTGGCCTTGAGGACATCTGGAGCGGGGTTTGTTCTCTGTTCGTGTTGTGGACACGTGAGCTCGACAGGGACACTTGTCCCAGGTACAGTTCTCATGGATTTCAGCAGGCCTCCGCGTTTTTGGAGTTGCATCCATGAAGGTGCCTGTCAGATAACACAGTTTCTAAGGTTTTTTGCATTCTTACCTTTAACAAATGGACTTTGTTAATTCAAGACTTAAGTACGCAAACAACTGACGTCACAGAACAACTGCTTTCTCTGGCAGCAGGCCAGAAGATTGTATCCCACCTTTTCAGACAAAGACCTGACTGTAGCTTGTTTTCGTGTTGGTGCTTTTGATTTGATTAAAGCCTTAGATGTAGGACCCCAAGGCTAGCAGGCTGCAGAAGACTGCAGCTTCCTTTCGGCTGCAGTATGGGTAGTAACAAAGATGTTCGTTTCTTTACTGAATTGTCTTAGAAAAGGTTTCTACTTAAGATGTCCTTTCTTTGTGTTAAGAGGTCTTGATTCACACCTAAGAGGTCTAAGTTTTTGAAAGCTTCCTTAGGACAGCAGCATTTCATAAATTTAAGAAACTTGATCAATAAGGGAGCACAGGAGAGAAAATATCCTGTCAGAGGAAAACAATTTTGCAGCTATTCTTTCATATGCAGCAGTCCTGCCTGTTCACTAATTGACTGAACTTCTAAACAAATGTGTATGTTTTAGAGCCTTTTGGAGAAGTGAGGGGTTTTGTTTATTTGGTTTTGGTTGGTTTGGGCTTCCTTTGGGTGCCTAAGATGTTTCTCATTCAGTATAGTGATCTAGTTTATCTCTCTGGACAGGAGTGATCCATCTTGACTTTAAAGAACTCCTAATCTGTAGAAAGATTTTTCTTTAGAAAAATGCACAGCCATAAGTTCATGTAGTTGTTGGTGTGTAAATGGGAAACACCATTGCCGTGCTTAAGTGTTCTCCAGACCTGATACAGAGAAATTAATTCCGCCTCTCACCAGACTGGAGGAGATACTGAAAGTTTCTAGTTAACATGTGGTATAAAATATTTGTGGATTTAACACTCCTTACTGCCTCAGGTTGAACTCCACTGTTGTCAGCCCACCTGCAATAGACTCCATGTGAAAGGTGGACATAAGTAACTCTCAAACTTGGGAGTTAACTCGTTTTGGTTCATTTTGTCTGTGCGCCATTACTCACAATTGGAGTAATATTAACTTCTCTTGTCCTCTGCCTCTAAAAGAATAACATTCCAGGAAGTGACAGCAAAAATCTGTTGTATTCCTGCTTTGTTTATACTATTTGGCTTGGTATTCTTAGAGAATACCTTACAAAACTTTTCTGATTAGTTTCTTTCAGTTTTGAGACTTCTTATATGGAAGAGGTGGAGCTGAAATACACTGATAGGTTTTATACTGCCCTTTTTTCCTTTTTTAGAGTGGCATTCTGGGGTCTGGACTTGGGTTCCATTTTTTAAGTCTTTGCACAGATTTTTCTGAGCAATTTAAAAAAAAAATAAAACAAAGTCTTCTTTTTGCATGTGTGATTTTGTAAACGTGGATTTTAAAATAAAGTATATTAGAAAAAAAAACCAAGACTACAAGCTGTCCCTGGGCATGTGTCATTATCAGAGATAATACATGCTGGGCTTTTGGGGAAGGGTGCTCTTTGGATTTTGTAGTATACAACTCTGTGTGTGGTAGGTAAGTTGTACTGAAGCTTCAGGCAGGAGCCAGCACCCTTCACAATAAAATGGGCTCCATCCTTTCCCACCATAACCTGCACATACTTGCTCGAGCCAGTCTTTTTCTCCACAGTGTGTGTCAAACTTCAAAGTATCACAAGGCTTTAGGGACTTGGTAGGTACCAAAATGCCGTTACTGCAGTCTGAAATTCATCAGAAATATGAACGGCCAGGGTAGGGGAGAAGAAGCGAAGCTCAGTTCTTTCTGTTAGTTTTTCATCTCATCAGTATTAGCTGAATGTCAGTTGTGGCACATAGTGACTAAATAACTACATTTTTAATTATACACAGTTAAACATTTATGATTTATAATCAGGAATTGCCAGGTAAAAATTTGTAACTTGTCAGGGAGCAAGTGCAGTGAGGTGTTCAGTTGTCACAGATGGTAGGAGAGTGTCAGCTGGAGATCCTGAGTAGCCTGCCCTCCTTCTTTGCAATAAAAAAATTCAAGTATTCATAATAAGACAGTTACCTTGCACGGTTGCAAGCTATGACCCCACTTAGGTTGTCTTTGTATAAAAGCTCAAGAGCCAGAGAAAATCCCCACCCCTTAAAAATCACAATGTGGTTTGAAATAGTTTTTGCAGCAGCCGACTAATGGTAAAGAGGAACTAATACAGGAGGTAGTGGCTGCCTGCCCTGTGTCAGCAAAGGCTCTCCCTGCTTTCCAGTCTGGGTGAAAACAACACAAGGCGAGGCCATTGTGTGGTTTGGTCATTTCCTCTGTACACATGCATCCTTTAGAGAGTAATGAGAAAATAGTTCTCCTTCCATATATGGTGCCCTCTTGTACAGATGCTTCCACAAGGAAGTAAGGAACCCCTGCTGTGCACTCAGTGCTGGAGAGAAGTTACAAAAATTGGTGTGATGCAAATGAGCCCATCTCAACATTAAATTAGATACAGGTAGTTGTGGGGTGTTGCTGTACTGGAGGCATTTTCTGAATGGATGCAGGCTTTGCACAGAGAGAAGCTGCAGGCTGCTCATGAGCTGTAGCTGATTGAACCTCTGTACTAAATAGAGGGATCTGAGTGAATTCTCTATGCCTGTTACGAGGTTCTCTACAGCTGGTTTTCAGTTATGGAATTGATTTGTGCTGAGGTTGGCATTTTACCCTCAAAAACGTGGCTGTGCGTCAGCCCTTTGAGGGATAGGAATGCCTTCTGTACAAGAATGAGTGGCTTAGCTACCAGATGTGTAAATTCTGGATGGAGAATTTGATCAGAGGCTTTTCTAACATATTGCAGCAGTCCTGGAAAACATTTTTTTGGTACTCAGAGAAGAAACTACCAAGCAATCTGTCATCAAATAACAGCTTTGATGATGTGTTTGAAGAATTTTGGCACTTGGAAAAGTCTCATTGAGTAGATTCTCAAAGAATTTGGTAAATTTTGAGTACACATTCAAACTAGAAGCAGAATTTTTTAAAGGCTTGCAGATGTAAGAAAAAAATCAGG
Source organism: Lophotriccus pileatus (assembly GCA_035583135.1). Lineage (NCBI taxonomy): Eukaryota > Metazoa > Chordata > Aves > Passeriformes > Tyrannidae > Lophotriccus > Lophotriccus pileatus. Next base: position 19,359,499 of record JAWWES010000169.1, read on the forward strand.
ACACATTTAAGAAAATAACAGCGTTTATAATACCTAATAGGTATTTATAAATACTCTTTTTTATAATACCTAGTATTTTTATATATTTATAATACCTAGGTTGGAAAGCTAAATATATTTAAGAATGAGAAATACACTGCATATAATTTAGTATATAGACAATATGGGTGCATGGGTATACGTACAGGTACTGATTTTTTTTTTTTCAGCAGAAATATGCACGCATGTGCAGTGAATATGGCTTACTGTGCCAGTGCAGATAAATGGGGTTTGCATGGACTACATGTCTGATCCAGTTCTTATCCCAAGTGTGCTGATCTCCCATTCTCTCTTAGGAGAGGCAGGGTGGGTAGGTGTCATGTTGAGACTCAAAAGTGATTTTGCTGTACAGTCTGTAGTTCTGACGTAGGCAAAGTGCTAATGAGCCTTTTATTAGTAGTGTTATATTTTGAAAAATTGAAGCACATCACCAGTATAGCCTTGTGACTGTTACTTGAAAACACCTTGAAGTTCATTCTGGGATTAAAAAGTTTCACATAAACTGATTTTTATAATAATGATGAATTTGTGGTGAATGTGGTTCTTTAGCAGACTTTTGAGGGAAGAGGAGAAAAGTTAGAATTTAATAAGGCTTTTCTGAGTACTTTTCCTGGTCTATTTCTTTTTGACATATATGTTTAGAAGATCTTCTCTTATCAAGTGGGATCCAGAAATTGCTTAATAATGGCAGTGGGGGTTTTTTGTGAGCTTCAGATGGTGAAACCAAAAGTGCCTCTTACTGCAAGAGAGGGATTTACAGAAGTCAGTTTTAGTGAAGAACATGCTATGAAAAGGTTGAGTCACAACTAAGGTAAAACTAAAAGTTCAGTTGTAACTGAAATGTTGTCCCTTCTCTTACGCTTTGGTGGCTTTGTCACTGAAACACTGTGTTGTTATCAGGAATATACATCATTTCTATGTTATGGTTTCAGGGACATACACCTATCTGCTGACTTTCCATAGATGATCTGTAGCAGAGTTTAAATTTGCTACAACCTGAGTATCAGTGGTATTGGCAACTGCATGGTTATTCTGTCTGAGGGAAAAGCCCAAGACTTCATCCCCACCCAGGTCTTGATCTCTTTAGGCAACCAGTTTCTGTCACATACTTAAAGCAGGGAAAGTCAAGTCCTGGACATGGGTTGTGTCCCAGAAGGTACTTGACAGAAGACTGATAAATACCAAAATATGGCTCTTACTGCCATAATAATCCTGAGACCCACAGAGATATTCATGGAACCTTTGAGGGATTTCTGTAGGCAGTGGCCTTTGGAACGTAACCAGATGGGCATAATGGCTACAAGCAGAAGTCCTAAAGCTTTCTGGCCCCCTGTGGAGATACTGGAACAAACAAGATACAGCTTGTTGTCCTAGTTTATTTGCCATTTAAAAAACCATGCAAGATTTAGCTGAGATTGAAAAATAGTACCTATAGAAATGTTTTATAATTACCTTATTTATGACATATTTCTAAGCCCAGATGTACCAGTGGGCATATTTTTTGCTGTCCACTAACTTGGATAACAGATTTGTTAAAAATGCCTGAGAATATATAAGAGCATTGTTGTTCTTCAGTCAGGATCAAATATTTGTAATAATTTTAGACATCACTGAAAATAGAGAGTATGAATATGTTTATATTATGGTTGTGCATACTCTTATAATAAATTTCTTCACTATAGAATGGTGTCAGATAAACTTCTCATGTCCCTAAGGCCTTTCTTAAGTGATTATTTCAAAGATGGAATCTGTGTACACTTTTAAGTTAATTATTCCTTGGAAAACAAATAGCCATGCTTCTAGTCTTAACCTGAGAGTAGTGCCACCTACTTACCTCTTTTAAAAAACAAGAAACTTTATTCTGTAAAATACTTTTCCTGTTACATGAATATTTTTTAAAAAGCTTAGAATATGAATTGTAAAAAGAATCATAGAATTTTTTGTGTTCGAAAGGACCTTGAAGATCATGTAGTTCCAACTCCTCTGCCATGGACAGGGATGTCAGTCATTAGACCAGGCTGCTAAGGGCCCCATCCAACCTGGCCTTGAACACTTCCACCTTGGGCGCTACATGCATTGGCTTGAAGCCAATCTCATCCTCACTGTTTCCAGGGCTCATCCATTGGTCCATACACAAACTGGCAGTGGATTGGCAGAGTATCACATAAAATATTGTTCAGTTTATTAACCATGTAAAGTGACTAAAGAAAAGGTTTTGTTGTCACTCTTCTGTTCTTTCTGTTGCATTTTAAGGAAGCTGTTGACTCGTGGGAGCCCTAATTCATTGTTCCAGTAATCTTGACTATTATTTTTCTACTTATTTTAATGTAATTTTTAAGGGTTTCAAAAACAGCCTTAGTGTGTCAATGCTCTGTAGTAAACAGTGGCAGTTGTGGTTGTTCTTTAGAGTGGTTACTGTTATTTAAGTTTGTTGTTTCAGTCTGTACATGTGGAACATGGAATTTTCTTACCCCATCCTGACACCTTTTTTCCCTTTTCCTCTTCAAGGTTTTGGTCGGAAGGATGTGGTTGAATATTTACTTCAGAGTGGTGCCAATGTCCATGCCCGAGATGATGGAGGCCTTATTCCTCTTCACAATGCTTGCTCTTTTGGTCATGCTGAAGTGGTCAATCTTCTCTTGCGGCATGGTGCAGATCCTAACGCTCGGGATAATTGGAATTACACTCCTCTTCATGAAGCTGCCATTAAGGGCAAGACAGATGTCTGCATTGGTAATTTTTCTCCCACTCTTCCTGTGACTGACTCATTTGTTTTCACTGTGAAAAATCCAGAACCTTTTAAAGACCATTTTTATTCTATGACATTATGGCTGGTATAAGGGTTAAAACTAAAAACCTTTCGTAAACATAAATTCGTATGTCACTTGTTACATGTCACTGGTTTTGATAATTGCTGATCTATGAAGGTTCACATTGACATCATGGAAAAGGAGATATAGAGTGATGTGATGAAGCTGAATTCTGTTCTATTTCAGCTTAGACTCTTATGCTGCCTTCTGCTGCTTACAGTGCAGTGGAAAGAAAAAAACAGATTTTAATAAAGGATTCATTCTGTCCATATGTAGCAGCTGCGTTAAATTAGTTAAGATGGAGCTAAACTTCAGTTATTTTGACCACTTTTTTGCCTAAGTTTCCTAAGAGGAACTTCTTAAGGAAGAGGTAGAAAGTTAAGATATGTTGTGAAGAAACAAATTCTTTGATTGTGTGGTTGCCTCTTTGGCCTGAGTATGAGTGCAACATGCGTGGCCTGACACTTTTGCATACAGTTATGGGCACAGTTGCTTGTGGATTTGGATCAGCGTGATCTGGAGCTGATGGAAGTTGCTACTGGTTTTTTTGTACTGTGTCACAAGCTCTCAGCTGAGATTGCCTCTTGCCAGTCTGTTGTTGTTCCCTTTCTGCTCCACTTTTTTCTCATAAAATGTGTGTAGACATGTTTCACTGGATAAACTGTTCACAGATGACATTAGGGAAATCTGACATTAAAAGTCTGAGAAAGGAAGTTAGGATCAGGAATTGGATGTTTCTTTTGTTGCTTGCAGCTTACAGTAATAATATATCTCATAAGCTTTGTCTTGTAGAATTGTTTTCTCATGGAAAACTTTGGCATTTTTGTAGTATTGTTGCAGCATGGTGCTGAACCAACCATCCGGAACACAGATGGAAGAACAGCTCTGGATTTAGCAGACCCGTCTGCAAAAGCAGTGCTGACTGGTAAGTGATAATCTTTAGATTACTTTATGATTAATAGCAGTTGAACTAATATAACACAGTAGTTTGGGTTTTGTCTTTTTGATACTTCTCTAACTTCTCCCAGGTTTATAATTCTAAATAGAAATTCCCTTATGGCCTTCATCATCTCAGTTAAGGCATGTGCTCTGGATAGTTTATTGTGCTAGTTCAGTAATGAACTGTCAAATGGTTTGGGTTGAAAGGGACCTTAAAGAGCACCTAGTTCCAACCCCTCTGCCATGCTCAGGGACATCCACTCGACCAGTTTGCCCAGAGCCCCATCCAGCATGGCCTTAAACACTTCCAGAGACAGGGCATCCCCAGCTTCTCTGGGCAACTTGTTCCAGTGTCTCACTGCCCTCTGAGTAAAACATTTCCTCCTAATATCTAATCTGAATCTCTCCTATTTTAGTTTAAAAACATTTTCCCTTGTCCTATCATTATCTGCCTGTGTAAATGCATTGGGTCTGCCTGAGATGAAGTACAGTTCCCCATAGCAGCCCTCACAGTGTTGTACTTTGCACTGGGAGCTAGAAAGGCATTGATAACACACCAGTGTTTTGGCTACTGCTGGGCAGCACTGGCACACCATCCTCCCCACTCCCAGTCAAGGGCAAGATCCTGGTAGGGGACACAGATGGGCCAGCTGACCCAAACTAAGCAAAGGGGATATTCCATACCGTATGATGTCGGCTCAGATATAAAAGCTAAGGAAAAGAGGAGGAAGAGGGGGCATTTGTTGTTTCCAATGACTGCCTGCTGAAAAACCACTACACGTGCTGGAGCCCTGCTCCCCAGGATGTAGCCAAACACCGCTCGCTAATGTGGAGTAGAGAATAAACCTTGTTATTTTCCTCTTCTCTTGTGTGCATGGACTTCTGCTTCTGCTTTAGTAAACTGCCTTATCTCAACCTATGGGTCGTTTTCCACCTTCTTCTCTCTCCCCTGTCCGGCTGGAAAGGGGAGTGATAGAGCAGCTTGGTGGGCACCTGCTGTCCAGCTGAGGTCAAACCACTACAGTAAGAAAATCACTCTTCTTATTTTCTGTGAGCATCCTTTAAGTACTGAAAGATGTGCTTTTAAGTACTTCTAGCACTTGTGATCTCTAAAATTTTAGAAGAGGAGGGTAAGTAGTGAACTTCACATATATAGATATTTATTTGATCGCTAAAGAAAGCCCTTTTGTCTTCTAGGTGAATACAAGAAAGATGAACTCTTAGAAAGTGCCAGGTATGTAGGTTTGGAAGCTATCTGGAATTATATTTTCAAAATTGTGTGCAATTAATGTATATATTGTCTTTTGAGCTGCCATTCCATCTAGATGCTAAGCTTTGGCTGTTTTCTGTGAACAAAATTACCAAAATAATTGTGTAAATGCATTTTTTTTCCCTTTAATGCTGACAGTAGAGAGGTGAATGTATTGCTTGAAATCTGCTGAACATGATAGCAATGTGAAATATAAAACCAGAATAAGCTACTAAAAATCAGGATAAAAATATTTCTGCCCATTTCATATCTTGTTTTTCAGGAGTGGGAATGAGGAAAAGATGATGTCTCTTCTTACACCTTTAAATGTTAACTGTCATGCAAGTGATGGCAGAAAGGTATTTTTGTTTAAAACCTCATTTAAAATTAGTTCTCTCTTACATGTTTCACAGTCATTGTTTGACCAAATTTTAAAAATGTTAAACGTAAAATCTATTTTCTTCACTGTAGGTGGGAAAATAAGATTCCACCTCTCTAGCAGCCAGATGATTTCTTTGTTTGTTTGTTTTTTAATCTTAAAAGGACTATGTAGGTATTTCTATCTAGGAGCAATAAACAAACACCTTTTCAATTGAAACTTTGGCTTGACCTTCATATCTGCAGTGATAAAGAAACAGGACCATTCTGTAGATTCTTATTGCTGTCAGAGATACAGGCCCCTTATTTGCCATGCACCCTAGGCAAGTGAGCTGTTCATCGCTGTAAGTATTGGTAAAGAAATAACAAAAGTGTTCAAAATCTCCATTCTCAAAAATCTTGAGTCTTCTGGGTTCAGCCCCTAGCCTGTGGAAGGTTCAGGTTACTGAGTATCAATTTTTGGCATCCTTGTTGTTGTCATGAAGTATGTGTATTCATTCACCTGTGTTTTGATCTAATTAGCCTTTTTTGAGGCTTTGTGGTGAGATATTGGGATCTCCAAAACACTGATGCATCTCTGTTTTGTCATCTTCTAGTTATGAGACTCATCCCCTAGGAACCGTACTAACCTAGTTCAGCAGATGGGTTTGTAAATATACAGGATAGGATTTCTCCTCACTGATTTGTAGCTGTGCCCTTAATGCTGCTGATGAGAATGCTTGGATGCATTCGCTGGAAATGATCACCTGTCTGCTCTGTGGAGGGTGAGAGTTTGAAAGAGAAGATTAAGTTTCCCCCACATCCCACTAAATTACCGCACTCACAGATGTGGATAACAATTTCTGTTGATAATTTCTAACTTACTTTACTGATTGGCAGGGAGACTTCTTCATAATTTATTGATTCTAATGCCCCCCTTACTTCGCCTTTCACAAGGGACATAGTTTGTGCCAGCAAAGTGTTTCTAGTTAGGGTAGGCTGAAAGACAAAAATAGACTGTAGGACTCAAAAATCCTTCAAGAGTGCCTTTGTTGCCCAAATATATTAGTGATGGAGTAAATTCAGGATTTATGTTTATGTTGACTTCTAGAGTAGTCAGTAAACAATGAACATAGTTATCAAATATCTGATTCAAGCACTTTGGGTTTTTTTTTTTTAATCTTGTAAATCTTTAAAGACTTCAGTATTTAGTACTGTTAACAAGTTTCGAAAAAAAAATGAAATCAACCCTTGATTTTGTGTTACTGATTACTTCTACTTTCTTTCATTTCAGTCTACTCCATTACATTTAGCAGCTGGGTATAACCGTGTAAAAATAGTACAGCTCTTACTGCAGCACGGGGCTGATGTACATGCCAAGGATAAAGGGTAGGTTTCTTTTTCCTTTTGTCCAGAATAAACAGAATTTGTTAAAAGATAGAGATGAAGTAAAGAACAATAATGCTGTTTTAACCAGGAAGAATTTCCAACTTGAGAGTGTTCTGTCATCTTTAACCTTTCTGCTATGACAAAAATGCAACTTGGTTAGTTTTCAAGCGAGGAGATACTACAGCAATGTTCTTGTGAAAAAAGATGTAATTACAGTCACTCCTGAACATTCCCTCCAGATAGTTCTTCCTGCTTAGGGTTTCAAGTGTGAGTGAAACCAGTTCATCTACAGTGAGACAATGTAATTAATTTCTCATCTTCTGGTAATTTTACGTGTTTATTCTGATAAATTGTGATGGGATTTTCTGGTTTCTCCTCCAGCTTCTTATTTCCACTCAGTTTCATCTGATCATATCTCATATTATTTTTGTAAAATGTTCAAGGTGCAGCATAGTACCATTTGCAGTGCTGTAGATGCATTTAGAACTGACATATGTGTACTAAAATAATCATCCTTCTCCTTTTTCTTCTGTATAGAGATCTGGTGCCACTTCACAATGCCTGTTCCTATGGTCATTATGAAGTAACAGAGCTTCTAGTAAAGGTTGGTCTCTGAAGAAGTTGAATATTGTTCAATAAGAGCGGTTTACAATAGACTAATACGAGTTACATATTTTTTTTGTACTTAGATTTACAAAACTTCGTGATAGATAGCTTTTGCTTTACATGTTAGTGATTATTAAGCTGGAGCTGCAGAATCCTCTGCTTGCAAGGAAGCTTTTTCTTTATAAGTGTGCTCTGTGTTTTTAACTCTCTCTGCTCTGAAGTTGAATGTTTTTGTACCAAGAAGTAAATACTGCTTATCTCAACCTCCTTACCCTTACCCAAAAAATTCCACCAAAAGAAAACCCAAAAAGCTGAGTGACATTTTGAATTTGACAGTAGAGGAATATTTCAGAAGGCAAAGTAATGAGAGATGTTTAAAAAAAAATTGGTAAAGATAGTAAATGTTTTTAAATTAAAGACTATTCAGTCTCTTGAGGAAATGAATTTTATAACATCAGTTCTAGCCCTGAATTGTAGCCTTCACCCCAAAGAGAGAGAAACGTGTCAATTTCCCTAACATAAGTGAACTCCTGTAACTAAAGTGGTTTATCTAGATTATGTTAACCTTGAAGATAAGTATGAAGCACATTAAACTAATGGATTGAAGATGTGGCCTGCAAAATAATCCATGTTTTCCACCAAGGGAGTTTTGAACTGCGTCTACTCTCAGCTGCCACAGCAAATCCAGATCATTATAACAGCTGAGGGTGTTCTGTTAGATAACTTCAGACATTTGGATGCTCAGGGAATAGCTCTTGTTCCATGCTGGATGACTAAGCCCCCCACTAATTCCAAGTGTCTTTCTATTTGTTTATCAAAATATTAAGTAAAAAAAAATTATTGAAATAAGCATGTATTGTAGTAAGTATAAATAGTCATGATTTTTTTACTTCAGAGACCAGTTGTAAAGTGAATCTTTGCAATGGTGGTACTAGACCCAAAAAAACGCTACTGTGTGTCTTAATTGTTAAGCTAGAGTTGTATTCCACATTTGATTTCTCCTCCACAGAATCTTGAACTACTTTTTGCAAAGCCATAGAGCTTTAATAGAAGCAATGGGAAAAAGCATGTCCTATTAGACTTGATTACAGACTGAACTCGAGGTGCAATCAAAATGTTACTGGAGAAGAATTCCACGTATATTAAAACATCCAAGACCATTACTTGCAGAACCTTGTACTTAAACGTGATAGGTTGAAAATTAGTGTCTTGAAAACGGTTTGCATATAAGCATTTATTTTTATTTTATTTTAACAGTCTACTGTATTAAAACTAATAACCTTGTCTTTTTCTAACGATCTGGTTTTGATATTGCATCTTTTTTTACCCATTTCCCTTTTAAGCATGGAGCATGTGTGAATGCAATGGATCTGTGGCAATTCACCCCTCTGCATGAAGCAGCTTCTAAGAACAGGGTGGAAGTATGTTCTCTTTTGTTAAGTTATGGTGCTGACCCAACACTGTTGAACTGTCACAACAAAAGCACCATTGATTTGGCTCCAACACCCCAATTAAAAGAACGATTAGCATGTGAGTATAAAGTGAGATCAGTTCTATAGTTACAGCTTGTGATGTGTATTTAGGTTCCCTAGACAGAGACCAGCCAGAAATCGGATTTGGAAAATGCTTACACTTTTCAAGCCATTGTGCAATGTTGAACAGTACATTTCACTGCTTGTAATTTGAGATTTCTAGCTTTTCTGAATGTAGGCATTTAAAATAATTTTACTGTCTGTTTTAGTCATGTGGTTGTGATGGGGTTTGTAGCTTTTTTTCCCAGAATACATACTTTCCCTCATGACCTTGCCCATACACTGTCATTTTCCATACTTGCTCTTGTCATTGCATCAAGACTGTTGAAATACTTGTTTTAGTTCCACAGTGTTTTGTTTGAAGCAAATTAAAAAGATAACTGTTCAGAATTCTGAATATATTTCAGTATGGCGCAAACACTGAAAGTTCAAAGAACTTGATGGAGGGAATTGATTTTTGTCCAGCAAACTATAAAGGAGTTGCAAAGAGTGACCTCAGATTCTATCCTTGAGGGGTCAAACAATAACTTTCTGGGATATGTACAAAAATTGTCAGTAAATACTTCATTAGACTTCATGTTAGCATCTAAAAATGGTTTTCCAAAGATAGGTCAGAAGTAGAGATTTACAGATGCTTGAATTGGTACATATGTGAAAAGTAGAACCTGTAAAGTGGTGAGTGAAATAGCTCTTGTTCAGCCAGTTTGGATGTCTCTGGCTTTGGTTTAGAAAGAAAGCAAAATTCATACAGTGTTTTGAATTAACTAACAAGTTCTGTCAAGTGATGTAAAGGGTTGAGTCAGAGTTGAAAATGTCTGTACCATGGTCTGCTGAATAAAATGAATAGTTTTGTCTAACTGAAAGAAACAATTCTCTTGATCCATCTCTAGCCAACCTTGTAACCTTCTGCTATGTATTTATTTGTTTTTAAAGATGAATTCAAAGGTCACTCACTGCTACAGGCTGCAAGAGAGTCAGATGTAGCTCGTATAAAGAAACATCTGTCTTTGGAAACAGTGAACTTCAAGCATCCTCAGACACATGAGACAGCATTGGTAATATCTCAGGATTTATTAATGATTTGTCTTATATTGTGGCTGATCTAAGTATACTAGGTAATAGTTTAGAAATAAAAATTTCAGTGTCAAAGAGTGTAATTCAGACCAACCTGGAATATCCAATGTCTAGTTACAAATAACATGATTAATATTTAGTTCTTAAAGTTAACATTAAGACTAACCTAGATTACCTTTTTAGATTGTCTAAATGACTTTTTTTTTGTAGAACAATCTCATTTTAAGCAACAGCAAGCTATGTGTGTTAGCTTTGTTTGTAAAGCTTGATGGTTTCCAGCAGTTATTGGAGAGGAAGCTCTGGAAAATACCAGAGTAAATCCAAAAGCACATTTGGAATCTTCCAAATTAATAAGCTTCTGCATGTTTTGGGGCTTTTTTTCTGTCAACTTTGTACACCACCAGCTGATCAGCAAGCAATAAAGCCTTTATATTGCTAGCTAGTTGTTAATCCTAAATTTTTTTATGTTCACAGCACTGTGCTGCTGCATCTCCGTATCCTAAGAGGAAACAAGTATGTGAACTGCTGCTCAGGAAAGGAGCCAACATCAATGAAAAAACAAAAGAGTGAGTGGTTTCAAATCAATACTCCTAAGTGTTTGTTTCTAAGATTTTGCAAAATACATTTTGACTTATTCCTTCTTTTTTTTTTTTAAAGCTTCTTGACTCCTCTTCATGTGGCATCAGAAAAGGCTCATAATGATGTTGTTGAAGTAGTTGTGAAACATGAAGCTAAGGTATGAGTATCATGGGGGTTTTTGTTGACATATGTGTACTATATAGGTTTTCATACCATAAGAATGAACAGCTAAGTAGACAGGCTTTTCTAAAATAATAAATTTTGGAAGGGTGTAGGTTTATACACTTCAGGTATAGGCCATCAATCCATCAGTACAGGCTGACACATGGGATCATTTTAAATGAATGTTTGAAATTCAGTTCTCTCTGTGAACAGAAAATTTTTAGAGTGTCTTATTCAGTGCTTCATTGTCCAGCAGTAATAATGAAATGTGTAAGGAAAAAGGTAGGGAGTATATATGAACAGGAGGAAGCTAGATTGAGCTGTGTAACAGGTAGACTTTACATGATACTGTGTGCAATAAAAATTACAATGACCTTTGGAAATATGCTTAATATTTTCTTTTAATTAAAATAAGATGAATACTTGTGAAGTGCTCCTAGTCAGCAATGAAAACACTTCTAATACTAAACTTTGATGGTGGTATCTTTTGTCTGTGTTATATTTAGGTTAATGCATTAGATAACCTTGGCCAGACCTCTCTTCATAGAGCAGCACATTGTGGTCATCTTCAGACATGCAGGTTGCTTCTGAGTTCTGGATGTGATCCTTCCATCGTGTCTCTGCAGGGCTTTACAGCCTTACAAATGGGGACTGAAAGCGTGCAACAGCTGTTACAGGGTATGGTGATTTATTCAAGATCTGCTGTAGTGCATTGTTTTACTTGCCATTTCAAGTGCTGTCAAGAAATAATAGTGAAGACAAGTCAAAAAAACAAATATGTTCTTCAAGAGACAGTAGTGGGTTGTGGAGTTTCATTCCCTAGTTAACAAATCATTTACTGTCTAAATTGTCAGAGATGCTATGAATGTTTGTGGCATAGCCACCTGAAATAATTCTAGAAAAATCCTGACCTTTTGAAAATTAATTTCTAAAGCAAAATTGTCTGCTTTGCATCTGTGAGCAGAGGCAACAGTGTACAAGGATTTTCAAGAGTAAGGTTTGAGCATTATACATACAGGTAAACTTGATATAGTCTAATTCTGAAACTGAAATAAGAATGGTTCCACAGTACTTCAAAACAGATAGGAAGCATGTTGCTAAAGACAACTTTGCAACACTATTAGCTCTGTCAGCTGTAGTTGTTGATAGTAAGCAAAGACAAAACCTGTCTGTAATTGGTTAACTTTATTTCAAGGATTTCCCGTAAAAAAGCCTCAAATGATTTCCTATCTTAACAAATACCTTCAGCTGTCTACACTTACCTGTCGTGCAACCTCATTTATTTTGCAGAAGGGATCCCATTAGGTAATTCTGATGCAGATCGACAATTGCTGGAGGCTGCAAAGGCTGGAGATGTGGATACTGTAAAAGTAAGCTTAAACCTGTCCTTAAAAATAAGAGAGAATTTGTCGTGGTTTAACCCCAGCCAGCAGCCAAGCCTCACACAGCTGCTCGCTTACTCCCCCATCTGTTGGATCGGGGAGATAATCGGAAGGGCAAAAGCTGGAAAACTTCTGGGTTGAGATAAAGAGAGTTTAATAGGCAAAGCAAAGGCTGCACACATGAGCAACGCAAAACGAGGAATTAATTCACTGCTTCCCATGGGCAGGCAGGTCTTCAGCCATCTCCAGGAGAGCAGAGCCCCATCACGCTGGAAACACAAACACCATCATTCCAAATGTCCCCCCTTCCTCCTTCTGCCTCTACTGAGCATGATGCCTATGGTCTGGAATATCCCTTTGGTCAGTTTGGGTCACTTGTCCCAGCTGTGTCTCTGCCCAACTTCCCGTACACTTCCAGCCTCCTCACCAGTGTGGCAGCACAAAAAGGCCTTGGCTCTGTGTAAGTCCTGCTCAGCAATAACAACATCTCTACATCTTCAATCCTGTGTTCAGCACAAATCCAAAACACAGCCCCGTACCAGCCACTGTAAAAAAAATTTACTCCACTACAGCCAAAAGTAGCACAGAATTATATCTCAGTCTATAATTTCTCAAAGCAGGCAACCAAACAGCCCTTCACTGACTGCTTTAGAGTTGTGATCCCTGTCCTAAGGTCTTTATATTGCACAATTATTACAGATGACAGACTGTAATATTCACCACCTCCAGATGTTTGCCTTATATAAAAAGCATAAATAAGTCACAGGTGTGGATTTGGGAGCAGGTGGATTTTTTCCTTAGGGGACAATCTATGAAAAGTAAAGACTTTACGTAAAAATAAATTTAAAATTTTCTTTTTAATAAGAACAGTTAATCAAAATTTGGTGTGTATAACAACATCCTATGACTAAATTAAAAGTGCCAACGCTACATAATTAGTAACGCATGTTTTGTTTTGGGAAATTCACAGAAGCTGTGTACTGTTCAGAGTGTGAACTGCAGAGATATTGAGGGACGTCAGTCTACACCACTTCATTTTGCAGCTGGATATAACAGAGTCTCTGTAGTGGAGTATCTTCTACAGCATGGAGCTGATGTGCATGCAAAAGATAAGGGGTAAGTGCTCAAATGTGTATTTTTCTAGGCAATTGTAGTTGGTAATATCTGTCAGCTTTTGAACATCACTAGCTGATAAGCATCCCATCTTTCTTCAGACATCTTTTTATTTTCATGGAACCTTTTGTTAGAATGATGATGTTTATAATATCCAAAAGCATTTTGCAGTACTTAAGACTAGAGCATCAGGGATTTCTCTGGCCCAGTCTTTTTGCTTCTCTTCAGTGCTGCTGCTGATTGCATTTTCACTGCTTTGGCAATAGGTACTCCTGCTATATTAGACTGTTGGGGGGGGAAATGAAGTTTCTGTTATGGTTTCATTGTTGAAAGTGCCCTGTGTTTTAAGTTTATATCACTTGGTGATAAAATACCCTATTTTCAAAGGGAATTTTTCTTTTCTTTTAATTGTTTCCAGAGGACTTGTCCCGTTACATAATGCTTGTTCCTATGGTCACTATGAGGTTGCAGAACTGCTGGTGAAACATGGTGCAGTTGTCAATGTAGCTGACTTGTGGAAATTCACTCCCTTGCACGAAGCCGCAGCAAAAGGAAAATATGAGATTTGCAAACTCCTGTTACAGGTATAACATATACTGGAGAAAGGTTGCTTTCTTTTCTTTCTTGTTCACTCTGAAATGTAAATGGACTTCTTTGAGACATGATTTGTGTTTTGTGGTTTCTAGATGATTATAGCTCACTATTTTCGGTAAAAGGGATACTATTAGCACCTATATTGTCCTTTCTCTCACAGTAAATGGAAGGTTCTCTGAAGGATTCCAGCGTATGTCAGAATATTTGCTCAGTAAGCTCTAAGATGCTTGAGATGCAGCATGTTTATTCTACTGATATATTTCCAAACCTGTTTTTGATGTGCACAGCATGGAGCTGACCCTACCAAGAAAAACAGAGATGGAAATACTCCTCTAGACCTCGTTAAAGATGGTGATACTGATATTCAAGACCTACTTAGAGGAGATGCAGCTCTACTAGATGCTGCAAAGAAAGGTTGTTTGGCCCGAGTAAAAAAGCTGTGTTCACCCGACAATGTCAACTGTCGGGACACGCAAGGACGACATTCAACACCGCTACATTTAGCAGGTCAGTGTTCTAATTAACTAGTTTAATCAATTACTAATTACTGTGGCTGAAATTTCTATGTCTGAGCAAGTTTAAAATATAGCCTCAAAGCTAGAGGATTCAGTATTTTCTCTTTTTAAAAATTAGTATTTCAGGCATATTAGTCTTACATTGCTCTTCCAACCATTTACTTACTTTAATTTCCTATTCTCTCTAGCTGAAAAAGGTCTTTTATTGTTTATTGACAGGTTTTAAAACCCAATACTCTTAATTAGGGTTAAGGTGTCCTCAATAATAAATAATATACTGTCTTCACTGAGATTGACATATTAACTAATTTGCAAGTAATTTGAGTTACTGCTTCTCTATGGCCTGTTGGGGGTGGTTTTTTTTAGTTCTGTTTATTCTGTCCTTCTGCAACCTTCCAGCTGGTTACAACAATTTGGAGGTTGCAGAGTACCTGTTACAGCATGGAGCAGATGTGAATGCACAGGATAAAGGAGGTTTGATTCCTCTGCATAATGCAGCATCCTATGGGGTAAATATCTCAAACTTTCTTAGATTTTATTTATTTTAAAAAATGATACATTTCAGTGACAGCGTTGTGAACCAATACTTTGTAGAGTGCTTTTGCTATTGAGTTATAATGTAATCGTACTTGTAAAACACAAAATCAGTAATTCAATCATAGCTCATAGGTGAATTTGTGAAGTCATGAATGCAGTTTACAGAATTGAGTTTTCTGAGCATGAATACCTAGAAAACCAGCAGTTTGAAAGATATTCCATAAAATGCATTTCCTTACCTGTGCCACTTGAATTTTATCAGCAAGATCTCACTTTCACTTACATGGCTGCTGTTAAGACAGCAATTGTTTTTTTGAACTTGAATCTTTGTGCTTTAATGAAGTCTTTAACCGAAAGAGTTAGAGTGTTTTCCAAACTGGAGGTTTAAAATCAGGGTTTCCTTCAGATTCCCCTTGATTTGGGATTCTGTTTTACTCTGTCCTTTTTTCACAAGAGAACAAATCTTAAGTTTTTACTGGTATGTTATAAGTGAGGAATGAAACACCTTGTTTTAATACTTTTTAAAATCATAATTAAATGTATTCTAAGAAAAATCAGAATAAGTCCAACTACAGAGAAATATCAGTAATAGTTTTGAGTTACTGTAATGCACTGTGATACCTTGGAATTTAACAGGTATTTTTATTTTTCCAGCACGTTGATGTAGCAGCTTTACTTATAAAGTATAATGCATGTGTGAATGCCACAGACAAATGGGCTTTCACACCTCTCCATGAAGCAGCCCAGAAAGGAAGGACTCAGCTTTGTGCATTGTTACTGGCGCATGGGGCTGATCCCACTCTGAAAAACCAAGAAGGACAAACGCCGTTGGACCTGGTCACTGTAAGTGATGGGGCTCATCTTGGGAAATCTGTACTTCTCTGCTATTTGTGGCAGCTCATGTAATAAGTGTCCTTGAACAAAAGGGTAATACAGCAACTTCTGCAGAATTTAAAATACTCTGGTTTCCCTGGTGTTTGTATGTGTCTGGTAAGGAAAGTCAGTAGAGCCTTTATAAACCTGCTTTAAAGAATTTCTTACTTCAGACATCTTGTTTCAATATAGGTTTGGGGGAATAAACCCAAAGAAACAAAAAGGAATTTATGGTTATAATTTGATGCTTTTAATTCAGTGCTTGTAGTTTGACTAGTACAAAAATTGGGACAATAAGTTGTAAGCAAACTTTGTAGCAACATAAATTTCAGAAACTGTCTGGCTGTTAAGTTTTTGGGCATGTTTTTTCTAAGTATTATAATGCAATCCAAAGCTACGCTCAGAGTAAGTGTTTTGCTTCATAAATTCTGTTGCCAGCAGAAGCTTCTATTCATTTTCCTGGGAAATTAAGTCTGTTTAACTGTCCCTAAAGCTTTTACCTCTTACCTTATTACAGCTTTGGTTTTACAGCTTTCATTATTTTACAGTTTTGTGTATGCTGTTGGCACAACAGGCCATTTGTAAACTGCACTGTAAAATGCGTGGGTTTTTCCTATTTTTTTTCTTATATGCATTTATTTATTTTGTAGTATCCTTAAGAAATCTGAAATAATGATAGTTCGTTCTAGGAGAAAACAGTGCAAAAGTGTTCCTCTGTTTTAATGAGTTGGTTTTTTGCTCTTCAGGCAGATGATGTCAGTGCGTTATTGACAGCGGCAATGCCTCCTTCTGCCTTACCGACTTGCTACAAACCTCAGGTCATAAGTGTGTCTCAGACTACAAGTTCTGCAGCTGATTCCCTGTCTTCTGTTCCATCCAGTCCATCCAGTCTGTCTGCTGCAAGTAGTCTTGATAACTTGTCTGGTAGTTTTTCTGAGCTTCCCTCTGTTGTTGGTACAAACTGTGCAGAGGGAGCTACGGTTCTGGAGAAAAAAGAAGGTGAGGCTTTCTCAGGAATGAACAACATTTCTTAACATGTGGTAAAAGGGCTTACAAAAGTGTGAAGTTTCCCATACATGCATACAGTTATTATGGTATATGCAGTATTTCTATTCCTATGATGCCGTTAATGAAGAACAGAAGTCTGAAAGTCTTGTAGTATAAGATTTTACTAGTTTTCCCTTACAGAACCTTTAAACTCTAAATCTTTGCTGTAGAGAAACAAAATGGTGAGTTATGTTTTAAAAGCGAAGTCAAATGAAATTGGGCTCCATACCAAGCAGTATTTTACTACAAACTTTATCTAGTTTCTAAGAAGCAATTTTTGATGAGGTATCTTAAAAAGATTACTTCTATGACATTTTAGTTCTCAATGTGTTTTCTGTTTGATTTTGCATTTCTGGTAGCTAATTAGTCGCTTGTTTTATGGAAACACAAAGGCTACTCCTAGCAATGTAGAAATCTTAAAGAACTAGGATAGACTAAGTAATAATTGCTACTGGTTAGTGACATATTTAATCCCCATCTGCAAAGACCAGGAATTTCTGTCTCTCATTGTTGCCACAGACAGGGTGAGATGTGTATACTTTATTTTACACTACAGGTATGAACGTTCATTGTGAGTTTTTCTTCTTGCACAGTTTCAGGTGTAGATTTTAGCATTAATCAGTTTGTGCGGAACCTTGGCCTTGAACATCTAATTGACATATTTGAGAGGGAACAGGTAAGTGGCTGCATTCTTTTCCAGATACTCAACTCTAGAAAGCAAGGGAATGAAGCTGGGGGCAATCATGTTGATATCAGTTTAACAATGTAGCTGTGTTTTCTTTCAGCGGTATAAATGGTAGTGTGAGTAAGTGGTCACTGTTGATTAGTAATTTCAGTTTTCATTTGTGTCGGCTTGAATACATCTAGAAAAATACAAGTCAGAAACATTATCCTTACAAGCAATACCGGTTACATAATAGTAGTTCGTAGTGTATTTGTTTAAAGACAAAAGGACTGGAGAAAACAGTTGAGTAAAAGTGAAATATGAGAATAATACACTAAAGCCTCTATGTTCATGTTCTTTTCACACTTGCTTTTTCTCTCAGATATTGTGAGGCATATTTTCACTGTCATTGGCAGTTGTTCTAGTACCAAAAAAATGGTGTTGCTTTCATTATAGATAACATTGGATGTACTGGTTGAAATGGGACACAAAGAATTGAAAGAAATTGGAATTAACGCGTATGGCCATAGGCATAAAATCATCAAGGGAGTTGAAAGACTTATTTCTGGACAACAAGGTATATACTCATTTTAAATTATCACGTAGTACTGCCTTTATATAATCAGTTTTTATAAATGATTGATGTTATTCCATATTATATCTCATTAAAAAGAATTGGTAATAAAACTTGTCCTAGAAAATGGCACTTCAACAAATAGCTTCCCTGTCATATACGTTGTCACACTGAGCTAAGCACACACAAAGGGGTTAATGTATCTGAAATGATGATTCTTGCTGAGAGAAGGACTGATCAGTGTCCACGGATCAATGAAATGATTGCAGTTATCTGCATCCATATCTACCAGCTGTGCTTCTCATGGCATTCATGGTGTATGCACGGTAAATGTATGGGTAGAGGTTACAGAAATGCTGAAAAAGTTTGAAAGTAATGAAATAATTTGAGAGATCACACTTAGATGTACACAAAAATGTCTGTGGCCAGTAGAAGGCAATTAAAGTAATTTGTAATCTCTGCCTTCCTTAGCAAATAAGCTCTTCATCTGGTAAAATGCGTTTTGAGAAAATGGTCCCTTGAAAACAAAAAGTCTGACTGGTTATTGTTCCAGATCAGCAGTCTTAAAGCAGTTTCTGAAACTGTTGTTGTTTTATTATATTCACAGGACTTAACCCATACCTGACTCTAAATACTTCTGGTAGTGGAACTATTCTCATTGACCTTTCCACTGAAGATAAGGAATTTCAGTCAGTAGAAGAAGAGGTAAGGCATTCTTTGTAGTCTCTCGGTATTTTTGTTATTGCTACTGAAGAGATATTGCTAGATAACTTAACAATGCAATAAATATCACTAAGTCTTAAGAAAAACTTGCATAAGCAAACTTCAGATTTTCAACTTTGCACCACTAATGATCTGTGCTCATGATGTCTGTACTTTTTTCTTACTTGTATTATTACTGCTTGTAGTATTTTTAAAACCTCTACTATACAGAAAAGCTCTTTCATATATCATATAAATTCTATGTTACCAATTGATTGCCTGTCTGTTATATACAGTTTTAAATCACTGCCTTTCAAAGTGTCATAATCACACAAAATATCAAAGAAACAGAATTCTAGATAGATTAGTGACAATCTTCTCCATTTTGAAAACTAGACCATGGACTAGTCCAAACCCCTGTGTTTTTTTTAAATTATAAAACCTGTTCATGTGCGTCCATAAAACCTGGCATTATTTAACATACAGTCATTGCCTAAAAAATTCTTGTATGATTTTTTAATTGTTTTAATACATAATTAAAAATTAGTTCCTTTGATGATTAGACTTGTGTGAAGGAAATGTGTGTTGAGTGTGTTCTGAGCCAATGTGATACACCTCCAATTCTCAATGTTAGATGCAGAGTACTGTCCGGGAGCACAGAGATGGAGGACATGCTGGTGGAGTCTTCAATAGATACAACATCTTAAAGGTACCTGTTGCATTTTTATCGTCAGTGGTTACACTTTTAGAGTTTTGGCTGAAAGTGACCTCTCCATAAAATGTGACGAGATGTGTGTGTCCTTCTGAGGCGTGCACAGGACGAAGATCATCTTCCAGGGAAATTCAGAGTAAGCTTTTATGGAAAAGCTACATACGGGTTAATAGTCAGGAAGAAATTTTATGAGAAATTGACGTGAAAGACCTCACAGAAAACTGCAGAATGTTTGAAGAAAAAGACAGGATGTTCTATAGGAAACAAAAGAAGGTTTCTCTTGAGGGAGAATGGCAAGGGGGAAAAATCAGCAAGAAGTGGAAGTAAAACTCTTGTAATATGAAACTAAGGGTACATATTTTGGCTTGATTTAACATCAAAAAAGTGCAAAACATTTGGTTTGTATTTATATATTTTCCCCCCGAAGAAATGGTAATTTTCATTAATATTATAAAGATTTTGATTTGCAAGTAAGTACTACTAAGTTTTATTCTGAACTGATATTACAGTTTTCCCAGTAGAATTGCTATGGTATATCCATGTATATAAGGCTTTGCAGTGTCCAGCATACCTGTGCAGGGAGTACCTAATTCATTTTCTTTTAAAAGTATTCCAGAAATCTTCATGGAAGGCATTTCTTAATTTACTAGTTGATCATTTTACTAGTGATTTGGCATCAAGTAGAATTGTGACTAAGCCTGCTAAATTTAAATTATGAAGTATTACTCAAGAGCTCTTTAAAATGAATTGATTCTTAATTAAGTATATAGTTGTGTTTTACTTGTCATGCTACAACAATCAGCTTGTGCAGGACAAGTTAGAGAATTTGTGTTTCATTGAGTTCCAAGGAAACTTTTCTTGTTTAAGTGGCAGTGTAAGTGTACTGTAGTATAGTGGCTATAGGTTATACATCTCTCCAGTAAAATGAACAGACCGTTCCAGTTTCAAGATGGAACTTTTGCATTTTGATTGTTTCAGATTCAGAAAGTGTGCAACAAAAAACTGTGGGAAAGATACACTCACAGGAGGAAAGAGGTCTCTGAAGAGAATCATAACCATGCTAATGAAAGGATGCTGTTTCATGGTGAGATTTTGAAATTCACCTTAATCAACAATTAACTGGAGGGTTTCTACTGAATCAAACGAAGTAAATTCCTCAATGGAAATAGGTTCTATGTTTTGTTTCAGTTTTTATAAACAAGTGTTTATGTACGTCACAATGTGATGATATAATGCACTGCATCTTTCTTATGAAATTTGCATCTCCTTGTCTCTCCCTGAGGGAGACTTCAAAGATTGAAGTGAAAACATTCTAGCAATTATGAATGAAGATTAAGTAGTGTGCCTCCTCAAGTCTGTTTTATTGGCTGTATGGCCAAAATGAACAAAGGGCAAACTTTTTTCTGCTATGGGTTGTTTTGGGTTGGGATTTTGTTTTCTTGGTTTTATAATTTGATAAGTTAGTTTTGTTCAGCATTCCAGAAAAGGTAGCTTATCATCAGCAAATTAAAGTCAGTTGAAAGCTCTTCTGTGCACAAATACATTGTTTGTCCTGATGAACAAATTAAACAAGTTTGCAGTATGTACTCATAATGAAGGCCATGTAGTTCCCAACGCAATGGGAATGGATGATTGAAGTGGGACACATAAAAAAAATCTGTATACTGTATTTTCAATATTTTACCTCCTTTCTCTTAGGCTCCCCATTTGTGAATGCAATCATTCACAAAGGCTTTGATGAGAGACATGCCTATATAGGGGGCATGTTTGGAGCTGGGATTTATTTTGCTGAAAATTCTTCCAAAAGCAATCAGTATGTCTATGGAATTGGAGGTGGCACTGGATGTCCAATTCACAAAGATAGATCTTGTTATGTTTGCCACAGGTAAGTCCTTCAAAAGAATGTGATTTTACTTTTGTATATTGTGTTCTAGACTATCAATGCAGCAGAGTTTGCACTTGGCCTTGATGTTGATTTGGCTGTTAGATACAAATCTGGCTTTAGAACACTCTTGAATTATGTTATCAGTATGAGTGAGGCGGGGAGGGGTTAGAAACCTTTAGTTTTAAAAGCAAACAAATTAAAATAAATAAATTTAGAAAATTTAAAGAAAATATAGTGACAATCTCAGAGTACCTCATTAAACATGCTGTTTCCAGTATTAGGATAAACATTTTTCCGTGTTATTACCAACACTTTCCTTGGGCTAAAGAGCTTTCCAAAGGAATCCTAACTTTGGTTCTTTAAAACTGAACTTCAAGATTTTGTGAACTACAAAGTCTGACTGAAGTGGCTTCAAAGATCCAGTGTTCTCCTCAAGTAAAAGTTTCAAATTATAAGGATGAATAATCATTCATAAGCATTGAATGTTCATGGTCCTTTTTCCCTTTTAACACAGGCAATTGCTCTTTTGTCGTGTAACATTGGGCAAGTCTTTCCTGCAGTTCAGTGCTATGAAAATGGCTCATTCTCCCCCAGGACATCATTCAGTTACTGGGAGACCCAGTGTAAATGGCTTGGCTTTGGCAGAGTACGTCATTTACAGAGGAGAGCAGGTAAACAGCGTTTGGGTTGGTTTTTCAGACTCTTTTTTTTTTTCCTCCTAAAAGCATGTAATGCATTTTCTTCTGTTTGAGGTGCTAGGACTTGCTTTTGTCTTTAAACAAACTCCAGCTGTGGTTGCAGGTGAAAGGATATGTGTTTCCTGATGCTCCAGCAATTTTTACCTCTGACATTTTGTCATTTTTTTTTGGCACTAATAGTTTTTTCTTCTCTCTAACAAACATTCTGAACTTACCGAGAGAATGAAATCATAATAAAAATTGTGTGTGTCACTCTTTCAGGCTTATCCAGAATACTTGATTACTTACCAGATCATGAAACCTGAAGCCACCACTGAGGCTTAAGACAAGTTACTTGTGGGAAACCATCAGACTTTGGATGAGAAGACACCAATGGCTGCCATCCTGTTAATTACAAGTTTTTGTTGAAAAACTTCCATTCACAGGTGGTGTGGTAGCAAATGTGAACAAAATATACCAGTTTTGACTTGATAAAGCTTTAATAATGTACAGTATGTTTTTCTAAAATTTCAGAAAAGTTCTCTTTCTCAGCACTTTAACAGATACCATTCCAGGCATAAACTGGGGTTTGGCTGTACTAAATTATAAACAAAATTATCTTGAAACAGTGGTTTTATACAATACTGCATTCAAATTTAGCAGAAATTGTAATGCTCTATACAGGAACTCATTTTACTAATATTGTGTTCTTTAAAACACTGCATTTACACTGAAAACGTTTTCATTTGTAAAACTGTAAATAAGAGCTTTTGTACTAGCCTGGTATTTATTTACATTGCTTTGTAATATACGTGTTTTAGAACTGCAATCTTGTACAAAATGTTCTTTCCAGATGTTGGTTTGTTCATCTGTTTTTTCTCATGCAAGATGGATTTGAAAAGCCAATTTTTTTCAGGTTTTATCACTTAATTGTGAGGGAGAAAACAAATTTTATCTGAAGAGGTTTAGGAATATCCAACTTTAGATTGAATACACACATTTTTGTTCTGTAGTTTTATTTATGAAATATACATTCCTGAGAATGATGGGCTATGAAAATAGAATGTTCCAGATGAATACTAAAGTGGTTTTCCACCTACTTCCTAGAGTTGCATATTTTATTCCTGTAAAATGTCTTTTGAAGTTTTTTATTTAACTGTAGGCATAGTTAGCCCATATCCTCACTTCAAGGCTAGAAGACCTTGCAAGTTGCAGTTTTAGTAAATTATTTCCTTTGAATGTAGATGGAAAATTAACCTCAAGGAGTTCTTTCTTGAGTTTGTCTTGCTTACATTTAAGCCAGGAAGTTAAATATTTTATTCCTAATATGAGGGCAAACAACTTGGCCTATTTTGTATGCTTATTTGGTAGATTAATCTACCTGTTGGTGCCCTGAGAATATGAGTATTGCAAGGCAGAAACCTTAAAAGCCATCCTGTCATCTCTCCTGTGTCTCTTCCATGTTAACGTTCAGGCTGTAGTTGGGGAAGGTGTGTTGGGGTGTGTTTATCTGCTTTCAGCTGAGTGGGGCTGGTTGGGGGGTGTACTTCTGCTCCCAGCTCGGCCAGCAGGGTGAGAGTGAATGAGTGGGATGAGTAGCTCTTCCACAGCAGCAGTTGACTTTGGTAACCCTGGTAAGACCTCTGTGACAGAGGAAGAGTGCAAAAGGTACAACCCCCTGTCCAAGTCTCATTCAGGGTTACTGAATGCACCCGTCAGTTCTGTCAGCACTATCACAGCTCTCCTCTGTACTCTGCTTCTCTTCCATCTGCAATTTTTACCTACGTATTTCAAAAATGTGTAAATACAAATTATAGTTTACTTGGGGTTAAAGTGGATAGGAGTATATTTTAGTTGTTTAATATTTCTACATACAGAACACTGTCCCAGAAGACAATTTGTTTGCAGGGCATGTTATCATACCATGGTTTTAAATGTAGTGACTGGTCAAGATAATGAAATCCTCTTGCTGATGTGGTGGTTATGTGATTATGCTCTCTGTAAAAATGTATTGAACCTTACCCAGTTATGTGAGGAAACTGAATAATAAGATTGCAGAATTCTTGCAGAAAGTAATATTGGCTATGAATACAAAAGACTTTGATTTTTAGGTACTTTCTCCCAGCATGTTGCCTGTTCCTTAGGTATAGTAATGCTGGACTTGGTGTTCCTGCAAAATCTGTTAATTATGTTTAAAACTTTTTTGTTATTGCTAAAATGCTTCATTCTGTATGAACGATCACCTAATGTCTTGTAAAATGTGGTATGATAGCATTTTAAGTGGTACCACAATGTTGGTTTTGTCTGTTTGGGGATTTTTTTAGCTGTTTTTTTTTTGCATGACATACCTTGCACTCCGAAGATGGAAGCTGTAATGATTTGATAATACTGACTATTGAGGTGAACCTTTAATCCCTTGTGCGATTAGTTCTGCTTTACTCATCTTGAAGTGTCTTTACATGTACTGTATGACATTCCATATCCATAACACTAAATAAATTTAATTCACTGGTTTTCTGGTAGCATGGGAGTAATTACAGATGTAGTATGTTAACAAATTGTTTTAAATGTAGGCATGCACAATACTATAACAAACTACATCACTGGAGGCAAAATTAATTGCATTAAATAGAAAAGCTTTTAACGTGGATGAAAATCTGTAAATACTGTGGAAACTTGTAGTTTGATACATGGCTAACTAACAGCTTTAGCTAGCAGTGAAAATGTTTTAATAATAAATCCAAAAGTAAGGTTCAATTTGTGCACTTAAAACTCCATTGTATGGTCCAAAACTGAAAAAGAAAACTCACTTAAATTGGGTTTGTAAAATGAAAGTAACCTCTTGCCTTTCAGGTAACTGGATGGGTAGCAGTATGGCACAGGAGCAACAAAAGTAACCTCTTAGATCACTGGTGGTATTGCAATAAGTAAATAATTTTATTTTGGTAGGACTGTTTATATGATAGGTTTCCAAAACCAGGCTTGTATAGAGGACTTAAATAGACGTGAGCACTAGAGGGCAGGAAAGCAAATGTTTGATAAGATCAAGGGTAATTAAAATCTTTAAAGTATCTTGGGAGCACAACTTCTGATAAAATTGCTCCTGAAAATTCCACCTATCTAGGTTGCAAAAAATTAACATTAACTTTCCATGATGCATTACTGTTGGGTCTTTTTTAATTAAGTAATTACTATAAAAACAAGTGATGCAACTAAGCAAATTGAAAATGTTAGGGTTTTTTCTTAGAAAATTTGCTCATAGCTTAAGCCTTAGTTCTTAGAAATCAAAAAATTATTTTGCCAGACTCTTCTATTATATATAATTGAAAAAGTTAAGATTATCCATACAGTGCATGTTTCAGAGCTTTGTTAGCACAAATTTTGAATGCAAATGACTGTTTTTAAAGGAGCTGCATTGAACGTGCTCACTAACCATGAGTGTGTGTATCTATGAGTACACACACACACTTGCTCACTCCCTCACTTCATTCATCAAGGTGCTGAGAAAAAGTTTAAAAAGTGACTTTTCGAGCAGACCATCATTGTCAGTGAAGGTGCTGCAGCCTAGGAGCCATTTCCCTTTCTTCTGCCCATCCTGAACTTAATATAGTAAGACAGATTTTTTTTCTTTTGCTGTAAACGGCAGAACCCCATGGGTTCTGCCTTCCAGTTTAAAAAAGAAAAAAAAGTATAAAGGCTTGGTTGGTATTCATGTAAAGCAGCAGTGCAGCAAAGCCTGCTTTCTTGCCTTCAGTGGCCTGGAAGTGAGACTGACTGAGGTCTGCCCCTCAATGGTTCTTGGAGCTGTGCTTTTCCTGCACCCACGGAAGTCGCAGTAGGAGGTGGAGGTGGTGTCAGCAAGGGAAGTGCCAAAGTTGAGGGCACAGGGAGAGGCGTGTCCGTCTTTTTGCCCCTTTTGAGCAAGCATAAACAATGGTATTTCTGAGAGTATCAAGGAGTTTCTTTCCCCTCCTTGTGGCTCACTAGATCAGAAAAAGCTGCAGGCGGCCGGAACAGAATGCCAAACAGAAAGAAAAAGCATGTAGATGACTGGTTTGAAGCTAACAAATTCTGCCCTAAAAAGAGGCGAGGTTGGTAACTGAGAGGAGACAGACAGGAGCAGAGAGATAAAAAAGAACTAATAACCTGCAAAAAAAGGCAAATTCTACAAGCATTAAAAAGTTATGGTAGAAATAACTACTATCATTATTAGGGATGGCCAAGGCAATCATGGTACATAAACTTCCCAACTTACGTTTTGAGTTAAAACAGCAAACAGGCACTGATATGTAGACATTACAGAGGTTTCAAAACAGCTTCTCCTGAGAAGAACACACATGTTTAGAAGGGGAAAGTTGCAGCCAATTCAAAATGTTAATGTTAGACCTGGGAAATAATGTGTGCAAGAACAGAAATAGGATTTAAAAACTGAAGGCAAATGCCCTGTACAATAGCTCTTCAAAACTTTGCTTTGACACAAAGGACATGAAGTTCAGATCCATCTCTCCATCTGTAATCTTGATAAAACTGCTAAACTTATGTTTCAGCTGGGACCTTAATGGATGGCAGTGAAGGGGATTGGGGTGGTTCCTTACGTGTGCAGTGGCACAGCCAGGGGAACACTTGCATGTTTTTTAAGTTAGGAGCATTAAGAATTTTCAGAAGACCATGGGAGTAGTATTTGCCAGCCTTAACGTTTAAAATAAATGTAAATTGTTTAAGGAGAAAAGAAGATGCACTAGTGCCTAAGAACATGTGTATATTGAGGCCTCTTATAGTTGGAAAAGCAGCTTCATGTCAGCTGACAATACTGTGCAGCGATCCAGGATGGTACATGTGAGAAAGGATTAATATGGAGCAGTGAAGCTCATAGAAATTATCTGAGAAATGGACTTGGGAGTAGTCTAGGCTAGAGGTGTAAGGCTTTGTGTTGTTCAGCTGCTCTTCAAAAAGGTGACGTTTTCTAGCAGTGTATTTGAGAGCTTCACAACAGAACATTTATTTAATTTTGTGAGGCAGTGGGCATCATAGATCAGTAGACGTGCATAGAATGACAATTTCTTACTAGGCTACTAAAGAAGCAGGTAAATAATTAAGCAAGTAAATAGGACTGATATGTAAGTAGAACTGAAATCACAAGAAAAAAATAAAAAACAGGGTTTGTTGCAAAAATGAGTAGCAGTAAGCCAACTAGTGGATATAATATTTATGACCCAACTGAGGAGGATATTGTGTCTAATAGCTTTTAATTATTGAAGCAGTCGAAGTGGAAACTGACAGCAGTTACATTAAGTATTAATTAATATAGAATGAGCTACTAAAGAGTCCAAAAGCGTCATCTTTAAATAAACAAACCTGTATATGATGACCAGTGCCTGATAGGGTTCCCTATTTGCAAGTATTTTACGCAAGCATTGAAAACATGCAATGAAAAATTAGATTTTGAATTAAAGGGCTTCACTTTGAGTAGTAAATATTCATTAGAGCAGTTGTTTTCATAAATTCTAATTCAGAATCTAGGGAAAGAACATACTTAGGAGTTGGCTACCAAAACCTAAAGGTGTATAAATAATAAAAAAACTTTATGAATAATCAAAAAACTTTATAAATAAGGGCAGTTTCACAGATAGCGTAGTCCCAGTAATAAAATGAGGCCTCTGAAGTACATAGTGTAGAAGGTGTTATTTAATGCAAAGATTCTAAAACCAATAATCAGACAGTGAAATAAATGTGACTTCAAACTAAATGAACTAATGCTAAAGCTTATTTTGAAAGATTAGGAACATTAAAATGCACAAGAAACTGCAAAACCATAGGTTTTAAGTGAAGAAAATGTTCTCCCATTGGGAGTAAAGCTCTGTGAATGGAGAACAGTTTAGCACATTACTAGTAAGGTGGATTTCTAAAGGTGCAGAAAAGACCTTGAATTAAAAAATTAGGTTAAAAAAATAGGAGAGTGGGATGGGGGGGGGGGGGTGAGTGCATGTGTGTGTGTGTGTGTGTGTGTGTGTATGTGGAATTTACTGAGCAGGTCAGAGTGGTGGCAACTACATTAACGGAGAAAATCTGGTCAGTGGTATACCAGAAGGTCTGAAATAGTCTACACTAAATTAGAATGAAAGGCAGTGTCTTGATAAGGAGACAAAAACTAGAGAAAAGTGCTGTTCTTAACTATGTCAGATTGCTGAATTTCTGAGCCTTCAATTCAGTGTCCTATTTATATATGTCATGTAAGCATTTAAAACAACTTTTAAAACTTCTTAGCATTTGTATAATCAGACTCAAAATGAATTGGCAGAATGATGATCTGGTGCTTGTTCATTTTAAGCAATCCTCAATAGTAGTGCTAGTCCCAAGGGGGAATTCTCACGTAAATAACCCATTATGGATAGGATTGGACAAAAATAATATGGAAACCTGCTTTTTTTTTGTAATTGTATATTAGACCAGATTCCAAGGCACTTCTGAAATATTACCTGCTACTAAAAGTGCACTTAGTTATAAATTCAGAAACACTAATAAAAAAAGAACAGATGTTTATAAAATACAGAAATAAATAACAGTAATTCATACCTGGACCAATTAAGTGGAATATTTCAGTTAAAAGGAATATTTTATACTTACTGTAAATATATTCATTCAGGGACATGATTAAAAGTTTTGGATAATTTTATTTATATAAGTACCATGTGGCTGCTGTAGGGAGTCCAGCAGAAATACTGAAAGCAGGACAATTGTTTGCGAGAGATATGAGAGCCTTGTACATATGGCAGCTTTAAAAAGCCAACATACAACAGGGACCATAAACTAGTAGTTACAGATTTAGGTGTGCCTGCTCTCTGAGACTTCCCTTCAGTAAAGCAGTTTAACAAAATGTGTGAGTTAAATATTTCATATATCAAGTTTGGGGTTGTTCATTTTTTTGAAAAGAAGGAGTGATGTGATGTTGTACAATTAATAGCGTAAATATTATTAATTGTGTAATAGGGTGCATTGTTATGTATTACAGATGTTTTATTGCAAAATCAATAAATAACATATTTTCCTTTAAAAAAAAGGAAAAAACTTTACAGAATAATGCTTCATATGTCTCTTCACTGGACTGATTTTACAGTACAGATTTTGTGGAGTTTGTGGTTCAACATTTTCAACCTACTTGAAATACCGTTAAAATAGTGGGTTTGGATTTGCTGACGTAATGAATTATCTTGTATCTGTAAGCACAAATTTGTCTCATAATTTTTTTAATTTCAGAAAAATTAATCATAACTATATTTACACATACCCTAATTTTGCAGTACAGGTGTTTTAAGGTTATTAAGCAGAATAGTTGACATCTCAAGACGGAATTCATTCTCCCCTATCAGTCTAGTTCTGAAGGTAAAATGTAACCAGGTTTTCCTAAGCAAATTCATGATGTCCTTTAGTTTTTAGAACTTTTTTCATGTTTCTTCTTTTTTTGTACCATTTTGTCTCTTTTGACTGATCAGAATTACTTATTTAACCATGGCTACCTAAAAAAAGCCTTACCTCATTATCACTGTTTCTCCCTTGTACTGAGATCGGAATAGGGTTTGGCAGGTAATATTGTAGGGACAAGGCTATGGACACATTTTTTCTCTAAAATGTACCTCCTGAACTAAGCTTTTGCTTGTTCACATCAGGAGGGGCTTCCAGGTAGTTCAGGCATCCAGATAACCTGTCTCAGTTCCCTGAGCAATGCTGAGGGGTCAAAGCACTGCAGTTGGCATCACCTGGGAGGCTCAGGCTCCATCAGCACCTTCTCCCTTATTGCAGACAGCAGGGACTTGCTGGCATTAAGGGCCTCAGTTTCTTGGTTTGGAGCCTGCCCCTCTACAGACCCTCTACCTGATCCGAAGAAGCACTAGAAGTCTGTTCTGTCTCGCAGGAGCTTCATGATCTAAAATGTTTTGGGTGAGGAGGGTGGCATGTGAGAGGAATATACGCATTATAAATGAACAGCAGTTTCCATGGGGATCTCTGTACCTGTAGACAGCGGCCAGCCCTGTGTCTTTTTCATTGCTGGAAATCCCTGTTTCTCTACAGCAATCTCTATAGTTTTGCCTAGTTTATTTTTCAGCCCAACTCTCAGTTCACATAAAAGTGATGTTCATTCACCTTGTTCCCAGGTAACTTCACACCAAAATATCTGCTGTGGTGCTTTCAGTACACATCCTGTAAAAGGAAATTATCATCTAATTCTAGAATGGTTTGGGTTGGAAGGGACCTTTAAAGATCATCCAGTCTAAACCTCTGCAATGAGCATAGACATCTTCAACTAGACCAGGTTGCCTACAGACCTGTCCATCCTCCAGGGATGAGGCATCTACCACCTCTCTGGGCAACCTGTGCCAGAATTTTACCACCTTCATTGTAAAAATTGGATTAATTCTGGCTGATGTTAAAGAACCTAAATCGCAACTGGTAATTTTAAACCTTGTACTTGAGAAGGATAGAATGAGTATATATTTCTAGAAGTCTTTTATATATTTTTTATATCTTTTATATATTTTTGATGTTAAATCATAAGAGATCACATCGTAATAAAAGCTATTTGCCATTTTAAGTAGTTATATAAGGAGTATCTGCCTGAGAGAAAAGGAACTATGTTTGTTGTTTTTACAGTTTAGGATTTAAAAAACTAAGTTGAGGACACCACTAATACAGCACTAATTGTTAAGAACAAGGTACACTAATCTTCATGCGGGTGATGTAAAATGCATGTGAAATCTATAGCTCTGTATATGGAAAGCAGGACAACCAAGACCACCAGTTCTGCCAATCAGTCATTCACATTTCCCACTGTTTTCCTCTATTGTAACAAAATGTGAGAAGCTGCTCTCAGGCCACACAAACAATGCTCTTTATTGGTCTTTACTGAGGCATGATTGGGTGTCTATGCTGAGACTGCCAGCCTCAAAGAAGGGATACTGGATGACATCTGGCAGCCTGGCTTTGCTACAGATAGATTTATGAGCTGTGAAAGATGGTCAAATTAACATCTTCTGCATTCTTGATAGGATTAGGGTTTCTGGGACATGCAGCCATTTGCATATTGCCCTGACTTACCACATTAGTACTGTGTTTGTGGCTCATTTTAATAGATTAGGGGGCAGTGGGGGCTTTCTCCCTTTACATCCTACCATTTTCCAGTCACTCTTGGCAGTGACACAGCTGTGTTGGTTTAACAGACCTAACAGAAATCATATTTCTTGTTCTGACTTCTTCTTGTTAAAGTCTTAATGTGAATCAGGAGCAGCAGCAGTTGTAATAAGCCTTTTCACTTGGGGTGGGGTGCTCTTCACAAGGGGTGAGTTCATGCAGACACACACCAAGTTGAATGATAATGCACTGCTATGAGAGGCCGCAGGAGTTGTCCCTAGGAGTTAAAGAGAGAAGATCTGACACAAGCTACCTTTCTACAGCCTCAAGCAACTATTCAAGGTGTTGGAAAGCTTAATTTAATCAATAGAAACTTAGATAAAAACTCTATTAGCATCAACTGCCTGTTCCTCTCGCTTTACCACCTCCCCAGAAGGGACTCAGACCACATGATTTTTTTTTCCTTTCAATTATGATCATCCAGTGTTACTAAAATGTAGCCTGTTCTTGTCACTAGACTGGAGATGGCTTCAGTTTGCTGTGTGTGCTGAGTGACCATGGCCACACACCCCTCAACAGCTCCCAGTGGTCCGCCTGAGCAGTGGCACAGGACACTGTCCCCTTCCCAGGAGACAGGGAAGGGTCTGGGCTGGAGACACTGAGCCCTGGGCAACACAGGCCAAGGCTGACAGCAGGGGAGGGAGAGGGGCTGGGGCTCCTGTGAGATGACAGAGGTGGTGAGGTGAGAGTATGGCCAGTGCTGGAAGATGCTGTACAAGAACACAGGCCACCAAGAGTGACCATCAGGGGTAGGAGTGATAGTGGAGGATGTAAAGTGCAGCTTAGATGCACCATTCTAGTCCTGTCACTGAAAGCACCACTGTGAGATAACCGAGTGAGCTGCACAAGATGTGCTGAACAGGATTTTCAAGGTGCATAGAAAAGAGAGGGTATCCAACAAATCGCTGTCCCAAATTTACAAAGAGTACTAATGTATATTTACTCCTTACTTAGGCTGTAATAAAAAAAAAATAAATGAGCTGTTCTTCTTCAGGTAATGATGACTTTTCTAATCTTCTCTTCTGAGTTACCTACTCCAGTTTTTAAGCTCACTTCCACTCTGATTTAAAGTTAGCTGGTGCTTCCTCTCTAGAGCAAAGTACTTTTACTGCAACTGATGTGTGATGGAAATATTTGCATTAACCTCAGTCAGGGGTTAGCTCCAAATTTGCAACAAGAAGTCTATTCCACTCTGACACCTTAGTTCTAGTAACTTGAAAGGAATTAGCATCTCTAAGAGTCCCACGACTCCAAATTGCAGGCAGAGGCAAAAATACACTATTATTGGAGTCCGATCTTCTTGGGCAGAAAAGAACATGAAGAAGACAACGAAACATCTGCACAACCAGGGCAGGTGAGGATTCATGTGAAAGGTAAAGCCAACTGTGACATTGTATCATGCTAGCATTAGGTGCATTTTGTGGTGTTATTTCTTCACTGAGCCATGTTTATCACAGGGGCACATTAAAAGGAAAAGGCAGCCATTGCCAGGTGATTTGAGCTCTCCCCACCATGCTGATGCTGGCAGAAAGGGCCAGCTGGAGTTTCTTGGTGGCCCAGCCGTGTGTTGTCCCCATAGGTGCCCCAGGGCTACCTCATCTCCCAGAAATGAAAATAGGAGCTTTATCTCCCTTAGATCCATAATTACTTCTTAAACCAAACTACTTTTTGTTTCCTGGTGCTGTTTTCCTACATGGCTACGGCACCACAACATTCCTGGCTCAGAGACATCCATTGAAACAAAGGGTCACGTTACAGCTGCTGTTTGCCACGGACTAATAAAGCTTTAAAAAGCTCCCAGGAACGATTGAGATGCTGTTGATGTGTACGTGTGTGGCGGGGCTGGGCGCTGGAGGACGTTCATTGGCCCCGTGCTGGGTGGGATGACATCAGGCCCCACTTTCCATAGGGCCTCCAGCTTGCCCCGACGTCTGCTGAGGGCTGCAAGAGAATAGAGCTGAGGCGAGAGAACCTTCACACTACACCCTCTCGGCTCCAATGGGAACACAGGCAGCTCAGTCTGGGATAAAAGAACTTAAAAAAAAAAAGAGAGAGAGACTGTAGTCTTGGAGCTGCTATTAACAGGAGATGAATTGCAAGAGACCATTTCATGCCAAGGGACTTTAGAGAGCAGCATCCCCAAGAGCCATTAACTCTCAGCGAGAGTCGTGCTGAAGCCCTTTGCTGTCAGGACAGAAGCATGCATATAAATTTTATACCATTTATCTTTGAGCAGAAACAAAAGATCAGCTCTAAATCCTCAACATCTTGTGTCGACTAACGTGAAATAACACTCCCTTGTATGGCTGTCTTGTTACTCTTTTCCCATCAAAAGGATACTAGTGATAAATTTATTCATAATTTTAAAGGGTTTGCTTTTAAAATTAAAAAAGAAGCAGCAAACACATGGAGTTGAGGCTATATTTATTCCTGTTAGGGCAAATCGTGCTGTTGCTAAGCATGGTGACTTTGGGAGGTGCACAGTACTTTTTTTAATTGAAAGGGAACACAGCTTTAAAAAGTTAGCCACTAGACTTTCTTCTCCTGCTTTTCACTAAATTAACTCTGAAAATATACATCTCATGTATTTTCTAGTGCAGTCTGAAAAAAAAAGAAATTATTGTAGGACTTTTTACTGTAGGCATTTTTGCTCTTTTTCAACCAATAATTCAAACCTTATAGACATTTTGGGACATTTATTCATAGAAGGACTCCATTTATTCGTCTCACTTTCAAGATGTGAGAAAATCTGCTGAATCCAGTACTCAGATTAAAGGGGGGTCTTAATACAATTTGCAAAATAAAATGCTTTAAGATGTTTTTTATTAAATTAAGAATGCGGGCTGAAGTAGATATTACATACAATTTTACACTTCACGATTTGGATCTCTTTTATTGGACCAGATTTTTTCCTATGGATGTCCTTTGTTAAACAGATACTTTAACTTCAGTACTTTGTGAACACATAATAAGAAATTAGTTAAATCTGTGTTTTACCATGACACTTTCATCAAACATTTTCTCATTTTATGGAAGTCTAAATAGAAAATAACATCATGTTAGAGTTGTAATTAATTACAACTAAATCCTAAGAAGTCTTGTTTCACATGGAGCAATTATTCCTAGGTTTCCTCTAACAGGTTAACACAAAACTCCTGCAGCTGATCCAACAGCTCTACAGTGGGTGTGAAATGGGTGAGTGAATTCCAGGGTGGTGCTGGTGCAGCGGTGCTGCAGTGTCTCGGGCAGTACTCCAGCAGGCAGCAGGGCCCTCTGCCCAGCTGAGCTGTTGTTAAATGCATGTACCTGTCCAGGGTATCCAGGCCAGCAGCAAGGACAGAGCTCTGAAATATACATAGAAATGGATAGAATTTATATATGTATATATATATATATATGTAAATTTTTTATTTTCTGTCAGTGAAGCAGCTGTGTGTTTCCCTGAGTGTGCTGAGACCCCAGGAGCCAGCCCGCAGTGTTTGTCCTTGTTGGCTGGGGCTGCACAGGAGCCTGGGGGAGACAGAAGCTGCTCGTGGGAAGGCTGTAGTGGACAGTTAAAATCAGAGCCTTGTGCTCAGTCCATGCTGCTATTCAGCCAGCGGGAATGTGGGCTGGGCTCAGGCAGTGCCTTGCTGCCCCTCTCACACCCTCTCCCCCGTTGAAGAAACATGAATCATTAGCCATCTCAGGCCTTGAAATAAATTGGACAAAATACCTGCTTTCTGAGAGCCCAGCACAGCCTGTACACACTTCAGAAAGCACAGCACATACCAAACAAGGTTAAGCCCTAAAACGCTGAATTATTTCTAAAGCTGTAGATGTTTCATACATGCTTGTACTTAACAGATCCCTTCCACATAAGAAGGAGTGTGAAGGCTGGGAGAGTTAATCTAAACTCTCTAATACTGTATGGTTAAAAGCCTCTTTCATGTAACTGTGTTCATGAACTGAGCTTGGAATTCTTAAAAATCCAGATTATTACAAAGGAAGGGATTTTGTGTTTGGCAAAATGACAAAGCCTGCCATTCACTCACCTCATGTGCTGCTCAGCTTTACAGTGAGTCTCAGACAGGGCTCACAGCACAAGGGAGAGCCTGAAATATGTCAGAGGCAATGAAAGAGAAATGCCCAAAGACTTCTGGTTCTGTTATCCAACCAGCTCCCATTTGAAAGGTTGCTTCTTTTTTTTTGTGCCTCTGCCTTATTCTCATGATCAGATGTGGAAACAATAAATATACAAACACAGGCAAATACAGCTGGCAGAGATAAGGGCTGAATTATGACTGCCTGACCAGATTTCACTTGTTGAACTTGTGAATTCAGAGGAATTGTAAAGGCATGACTGAGATGGAAAATTCAACAAAGATTTATTTAATTTATTAATTTTCTGATGTCATTTTATAGGAAGGGATTGTTACCCACAGCAGGACATATTGTTGCCTGCTTTAACCTTACAGCTAAGTAACATCTTGTAATTGTTCCTTCAAAATCAGAAAGTGGTGAAAGAGATTAGTAGTTTGCTATTTAATAAGATCAAGGGGTTTCTCTGTATAAGGAGAGTAATTAAAGCCAGCTGCACTAAGTGCATACCCAGATTCATCACTGATTTCTCTCCAAAGGAAAATCAAGTAATGGTATTGACAGCTTTTGAGCTTCTGTTGGAACCAGCAGACACTGAAATAAGCTCAGCAGCCAAAGGAAAGAAAACAATGCTGTGTGTGCAATATGGCACATAGCTGATTTTTTACCTCTGAAAATTTCCAGAGTTAGACCTCCCAGAATTCAATATTCAAAAGCTAAAATGTCAGTCAGTTGTGGGTTTTTTAAGGAAGCTCATTTATCCTTGAAAAACAAACCTAGTGTCCTAATATGTCAAACTGGCAGCACCCTTGTGATGACAACTCAAGCAGCAGCTGCATGTAGGGGTTCTGCCCTCTCATTAATTATGCCCAGGACCACCTTCCTCTGGGAGGGAAGAGCTTACCAGGCCTGTCAGGCAAGCAGGCAGGGTTTGCCCTGGCAGGTTGGCTACACTGGCTCTTCTTGCTTGGGTGGCCAGGAGGAGCTGAGGAGGGATGGATGAGATGACAGGAACAAGCCAAGGAAGGAACCAGAGAAATGATGAGAGGCCACCACAGCTGCAGTAGGAGGGCAGAGGTAAGGTTGGCTGCAGAGTGGATGTGTAGACACATTTGGGTGGCTGAATGAAAGCAGGATGGTGGGGAGTGGGAGTGGCTGTGTGTGGAGTGTGACAAGTATACGTTGGGGGGCTGCCATAGGCCTGGAAAGAAACAGTTTTTGTTGGAAGTGAAGATCTTGGCTACAAAGCATTCCTAGTTTTAGTTGACGTAGCCGGTGGTGTCAGCTGTTACCTAACCATGGGGGAGGATAAAAATGTTGAGATAGGAAGCAAAAAGCTATGGTCTTCCACCTTAAAAAACAAATCTGAGGATCTCATTATACTTTTCCAGCCTTTAGGATCTGCACTTCAGTTTTTCAGAAGAAAAATTGAATATTTGTTGCTATTCAGCTCTAGGCATTGGTGCTATTAACCACAGTAAATGCAATTAATACAGTCTCTTGGGTTGTTGTATTTCATTAGTTGGTGGTGCTAAAAGGAAGACTTTGAGCTCTTTTGGAGAATCAGGGGAATAATGTGGTTAAACACAGAGCAAGGGACCCTCTTCTTTCTTCTCCCTCTTGGGTAAACAATGAATTTGTTCAGAGTTCCTAGTTGGGTTTTTAAATGCAGAGCGATGTGGGTAATCAGCTTGGTTGCCATGGTGTTCCACCTTTGCATCTGATGGTGAGAAATGCAGGCTCTAACAGCACTGCACAAAGCTGCCGTGCCAGTGCCATGGAAGTAAAACAAAGCTTTGTTTTACTGCAAGATACTGTGCAATGCTATGGGCAGCAGCCTGCTCTATGGCTGCTTGTGTGACATCCACATGAAGTGAAAGGGAGCTGTGGTTAAAAAAATAACCACGTAAGTCACATACATTGATGATCAAGTTTTTGCATAGTGCTGCTGAGGATCATCCAGCTACTTGCTTTAAATGAAAATGCTTTGGTACTAAGAGCTGTGTGCAACAACCCACAGCCTCGTGAGATCCACTGGGCAGATCCTTTTTACTTTTTGGTGGCCTAGTCACAGACATCCTTAAAACCTTACAGAAAGATTCTGCAAGTGTTCCCAGTCATGGGCAGGTGTCTGGGGCTGTGTGGGACCACAGGCAGATAAGGAGAGCTGGTTTGCAGAGTGGGCCATCCTTGTGGCTGCCCTCCTATCACCCCTCAACTGCACCGTGACTGTTCTCAATCTACCTGTGGCACTTGATACAGGAATGAGGGCTGGGGCCAGCAGGGGGTTCAAGCCTGCTTTTTTATTAAACATGGGGTTTAACAGTACAAAAGAAGGGCTGAAGGAGAAATTGCAAAGGCACACACACAAAGCTACATAAGCCACAGTTTTGTTTTGGTACTTGTCTGAGTTAGGTTCAATTTACAACTGTTAAAATTCTGGTTTAGCTCTGTTGCATCATGTCTGTAGGCCACAGTGCATACCTGTGAGGCTGAATAACACTTGGCCCTAATAAGCTCACCAACAGTTTAGCTGTGAAGTTCAAACTTCTGCAACACAGTGTAGGAAAAGGTAAAATTCTGTGATTCAGCAAGGTAAATGAAGCTGCCATAAGAATACATATGATGTGACTAAACACTTACTCGTCTGTAATGCTAGAGCTTTGACAGAGGTGTCTTTTCCTGTGGGAGATCTGGTTAGGCAGTGAGTACTAGTCTTGGGAAAATAGTGCTAGCTTCCTCTTCTAACCCAGATGCTTTCCCAAATAATTCTTCACATTAAAAAGTAAACATATGTGGTGCCTTCTGATGTGGCTGCTCCTTCAAATGCTCTTGTTTGAGGGAGACTGGGTTTTATTGTTGACGTTCACCTGTCTGCTTTATCCACGGTTTATGTGGTTGTTTTTCTGCACCCACCAGGGATTTGACATTTAATCACTGGTCTTGTGTGTGGGGACTGTGATGGATGGTCTGCTGTATTAGGATACTGCTCCTCTGTTCTCAGTCTGTCAATGTGCTTAAATGTTCTGGTTCAGGAAAAATGTCACCCCTGGGTGACTGCAGGGGTAATTTCGAGATATCTCTGTGGTACAGTTAAATTAATGTAAGTGTTTAATCAAACATCTCTCTGCAGACAGGTATAGTTTCAGTTTCTGCAAAAGTGACTCCCAAGCAGCTTATTTGTGAGTGAAGGGGCTGGGTCCTTCCCACTTTTACCTGGAGTGTTGCCCTGTTTTCTGCACTGTTGCACTGGACGGCAGGGTAGAGAAGTTGTTGATGTGCAGTCAGGTATGCACTGTAGAAATCACAATCCTTTTTTTTAGCATCTGAGTGGGATGTGTCTAAAGAAAAAAAATTGGGACCAAGGAAAATCCGAGCTCTCCTTAACAAAATGTACCATGTTTTGTGTGGATAAAGTATTTAACATCTCAAACCCCTTTTCTCCCTTGGTAAAACAAGTTACCTGCTTCAGTGCTAGGCCATTAGCCAGGTGAAATGCCATTCACCTCCCAAATCCAGTTTTGTACCTAGGTGCTTTTGAGTTTCTCAACCTTTCTTTTCACAGCTGGTTTTTCACCAAATTCTGTTCACGTTCCTGTTTGAAGACAGTCAGTTGACCAACTGCTTTGTGAAGAAGGGACTAGACTGATTTGTGTAGCTTATGAAATCTTTGTCAGCAAAGGACTTTTCTAGCACTTACTGTTTAGTGAAGTCTCAGTTGTTTCTCATTCTGGTTTTTCTACTCGCGTGATTTCATTGTAACTTGAGGCTTACAGAAATTGATTTTTGGGGAGGGAATAGCTGTCTCTTCGTGCTTATGTCCTTTGAAAACCTTTAATGTACTTGAGAGCACGAGTTGTCCCTAGATGCTCTCACCAGGTTAGCTGGTGGGTGCCGCACACACTGTTCAGCAGCATGCTGGAGCTGCAGGTGTTACAGGGCTTTGACGAGACAAAGAATTACGTGAACTTCTTGTCATAAAATAGTTACCGTTTTATTGGGGGTAAAAGAGGAAAGCTGACAGAGTCGGTGGGGCAGTGGCGGCAGTGGATGAGGGCAGGCGACGCCAGGAGCGTCTTGGCGTGGGGGACGGACAGACCCGCTCCCTCCCGCGGGCCGGGGCAGCTCAGCCCTCCCAGAAGCCGACGAAGAAGCTGCACAAAGAGTGCCACCGCTCGGCGCAGTAGGTCTCCGCGGGGTCCTCGGTGGGCTCCGGGGCGGGGGCCGGCGTGCCCGGGCCGGGGTCGGGCAGCAGGCGGAGCTGCGCCTCGGGCGGCGCCCGGCCCGGCCCGCACAGGCGGGCGCTGAGCGGCGCTCCCGGGGCGCAGGGATGGAGCCGGCGCCGCAGCCGGGACAGGATCTGCCGCCAGTACTGGTGGCTGCGGGTGCCGTAGGCCGGGCAGCGCCGAGGCTCCCCGCGGTAGGCGCAGCTCCGCGCCGCCCCGCCGCCCGCCGCTCGGCAGCTCAGCCGCAGCTCGCTGGCCCCCGCGGCCGAGCGCAGCTCCCAGCGGCACCGCTGCTGCTCCGGCGTGGAGAACCGGCCCTCCCGCGCCTCCTCCCGGCTCGCCCCGCCGGCGGCGGCGGCCCCCAGGGCGGCCAGGGCCAGCAGCGCCAGCGGCATCCTCATCTTCGGCGCCGCGGGAGCCTTCTCGGTGCCTCAGCGACGGGGCGTCCCGGCGCGGGCCCCGCCGTCCCGCCGCATCCTCCGCGCCCTGCGGACACAAGGACCGTGCCGGACGGTGCCCCCGCGGCTCCCACCCTTTGCCCTCCCCACGGGAGCGCAGCCCCCGGCGTCGCTTCAGCCAAAGCCGGGCGGGGCTCGTCCCGGCAGAGGGGCACGGAGGGGGCTTGTCCCTCCAGGGTGGGGCTTTTAGCTTGTGTCCGTCCACCCTCCTGCTCCACTGACAGCCCGCCGATGGCGGCAAGGTCCCGGGATCACCCCGGCCGAGAAGCCGCGAAGGGACAGCGCCAGCTGGGAGCCCGCACACGC
The DNA here is from genome assembly GCA_035583135.1 of Lophotriccus pileatus. Lineage (NCBI taxonomy): Eukaryota > Metazoa > Chordata > Aves > Passeriformes > Tyrannidae > Lophotriccus > Lophotriccus pileatus. The sequence goes on from JAWWES010000169.1 coordinate 19,399,763, forward strand.
GGGCTGCGGCATCACAGTTGCGAGGGTATCGCTGCTGCCGTTCAGCTGCCAGACCCGCACACGGGCAACCCGCTCGCCTAAAGCCCCGTCCTTTTCCCCCGCACCCGGTTTCCCCCCACCCCGCGCCCCGGTGTTCTCCGCGCCGTCCCGAGGCACTCACGGTGCGCTGTGGGCTGGGTGGCGGTGCGGGACAGGCGTGCGCGGCGGCTCCGCGCTCCCGGGCTGCCCGCAGCGGGCCCGGCACGGGGGTTATCAATGGCCGGGGACTGCCCCCGCCGACGCCCCTCCCCGGCCACCGCCCGCGGGGGACAGCGCGGGGACCAGCCGGCAGCGTTGTGCCCCGACGGCACCGGCTCGCGGGAGTTTCCCCGACACACGTACACACAAACACACACACACGCTTTGTTCGAGGAACCCGAACGCCGGTACCTCAAAGCCATCCCGGGACTGCGGCACCCTTGGGAGGTGGCGAGGGAGGGAGTCCGGGGGCCGAGCCGGGCAGCGGCAGCTCGGCTGTGCGGGTATCGCCCTGCGGGGGCAGAGGGGGGAATGGTTGTGTGCCTGACGGACGAGAATCGATTTATTTGTTTTCCTTTGGAATTGATGGAGTTAAAAGGGATTCTCATTTCAGAAGAAAAATATCAGTGTGGATTATTTAGGATGGTTACTTTTTGTTAATGTGGTGACAGTCTTCTCTACAGGATGTGTTTTTTAAAAATGCCAGAAGTTTTATGAGAACGTAGACATAAGCTTTATGTTACTGCATGTTTGGGGATGGGAGACCAGACCCCAGTTTCAGAAATCTCTTGTCGGAATTAGGTTCTCAAAATCCACATGTGCTTCAGTTTCATGGGTGATGAACTTAGCACATTTGTTCCAAACTCCTTATTGTTCTGACTCTATTATTCAGAGATGAAGGCCCTTGAGTTACCAGCAACTTCCTGCTGTCCCTGACTGAGCACGTCCCTGCTCAGCACACTGAGCCCAGCCCTGCACTACACAGATACTCCTCACCCAGGGCACTTGAAGGGGAGGTGTAGGCTGTCCCTGTGCTGTCACAAGCTTTCAGAAAGACTATTATTAATAGACATGTATATATTTATATAGTCACACTCATATACCCCATGTATTTATACCCCACATTTACATTGACATGGAGATCTTACCCAGCCCTTCATACTGTTGGTAATTCAGTAATTCAGTAGCTGGACTACAGCTGTCCTGCAGACCAAGAATTTCAAGCGAAAGCTGGTATCTCCTCTTGGCCTGTAATTACGTAAAGAGCCATGTCTGAAGGACAAAGCTTAGCTGACTGTTAGCTCTGTGTGGCTCCTTTCTTAGCATGTTGGATTGCGTGTATTGCTTTCATGAGTGCTGAGGACCCCCCACGGGCTGTAGTAGGAATCTTGGCATCTAACTGAGGGCTGTGGGTACCATGAGGCATAAAGAACTGCACTGTGACTTTGAAACCCTCTATGGCTCCAGTGAGCACGTGGCATGTCATGTGCCTTAGTTTGTGAGTCTGCCAAACTTTGGAGTTGCTTTCAAATTAAGTTCTGACCACCTGTAATTACTATATGTTATTATGCTGAAATCTTTGTTAATTTTCCACATTCCACTGCTATCACTTATGCAGTGTGAAATGGAGTTGTCTAATATGTTTGAGATCACTTTCATAGCAGTTTGTTCTAATAATATCACCTTGGAGGAAAATATTACGGTGTGTTTTAATGAACATGTTGCTGTTATATTTTTGGACAGATTACATTAAATCTCATACAAGTTATTACTCTTCAGGAACTAAGGAAAGAAAATACAATAGAATGAAAATTGTCTAGCCTCCCCATATTGTGATTAATCTTCCTTAATCTTCTTTGCCATGTTCTCCTAGTACCTATATTTACACACGCATTTTCCTTCATGATTGTGACTCATCTTTTGCAGTAAAGCAGATGTTAGTCTTTGATACTCATTGCTTCCATATTAATTTTCTTGCATAAACTACAATTTTATCTCCTGGATTTGATGGGGATATAGTGTGGGGGACAGGAGGGGAGGGAAGGATCATTCTTACATTACTAAAATCACCGCATCCCTTTGTTCTGTTTGCAGTTTAACTCTAGTTAGTCTGTGTTGTTGTTGTAGCTGGATTCTGACTGCTGTTTTCCTACTGTCACCCTCACCTTAGAATAACTTTTATAGCCCTAAAAGTCAGCTGGTTATGAAGTTATTTTTGAAAATGTGATCAGTGTACACCATGGCAGATGTAGTTGCCTTGTTTCTGCAGAGAGCCTGAATCAAATCCCCGAGGAGTGAATGGGCCTGTCCATCTAAGCAAATGATGGTTTGTATTCACTATGTGAATGATGGATGGATTCACTATGTGAATCCTACAAGAAGACTAAACTGGAAGGAATTACAGATATGCCATGTTGTATTCAATTTGGACTCTAAAGATTCTAAAACAAATTCCAAGTTAAAGTAAACACTCATAGGCCCAGTCTAAAACATGGGATTCAGTTCAATAGAGAGAAGTGCAGGATACAGGTCTAAAACACTTGCACAAATGCAAGATGATGGATGCTGACTGAGTAATGTGTCACAGAAAACATGCTCTGTATGTGATTCTCTGTAGCTGAATGTGAGACAACAGTTGTCCTGCAACTGCAAAAAAGGCAAAAACATAAATAAGGCTCTCACCTATAAGACACAGGAAGTAAGGCATTGGATAAAACCAGGCTTTGAGTGGGTCATTGTATTCAGTTTAAGCTTTACTCTTCAAAAAAAGATTAAGATTAACTGAATTGAGTCTGTAAAAGAACACTGAGAGTATCACAGACCTAGGAAACTTGAGTTATAATGAAGTGATTTAAACAATGGGCTTGATAACCTAACAAAGAAAATAACTAAGTAGGCAAATATGGCAATAGTAAAAATTGAGTCTATTATCTAATTAAACCTATTTATGCATCTTTTAATTTCAGAAGTTCTGATCATACCCTTAATCACACTTTTCACTAGTCAATAAATAAATTATCCTGTTAATTTTTAACTCTGATTTGAAAAGTGGGAACAAAGTGAAAAAAGAATTTCCTTGTTCAAATTTTCCCTTTCTAAAGTCTCTCCTAGGTATGGTTTAAGCACTTTTCTATGGTCAGATCGATGCCTTTTTCCGGTTTTTGACATATTTTTCTGTTGACTCTTTCTTTCTTTGCCAATAAACTGCTACTGAAGTTCAACACAACCTTTCACTTGAAAGGTAGCTTTCTGTAAAATGATAGAAAACTTAAAGGAACTGCACAGTATTGATCAGGGATTTATAAATCCATTTCTTATACTCCAGAATTGGTTTGAAATTATCCATGTGCCCATCCTACAGTCAACAGATCATTGATTGAATGTGCTCTTGGAAGCCAGGACATAGCAGGGTGCTTCAGAATCATCCCAGAATACATTTTCTCCTCAATTCATTTGCTTTAACAAAAAATATTCCACATATGTTTCCACCATCTTTACCGTCTCACATTCCCTGCAGGCTTTTTCACAAGCTGGTCTGAGTCATTTGCCTTGTGTTCTCCAAGGCTGTGTTTTCCCAGTGGAGTTCAGGAAAGAGTGAATTAAGTTTTTGGTACTGGTTCTTTTGCTCCATAGGAATCGCTTTGTTCCTTGCACCATGTACATATTCCTTTCTTTAATTAACTTGTATATTCTCAACTCAGATTGTTGTATTCCTGATTAGAGATGCATATTTGCACACTAATTTTTCTAATTATGTAATTTTTCATATTTAAAATGTCACCTCTTAAATGTTTTCTTCTGTAATCTGCCTACCACTGTGAGGATGTTGAGTTATTGGTCATGTAAAGGTTACCATGCTTACTCTTTTCCTTCATCAAACAAACTTTTTACCTTACCAAACAAACTTAGAAAGTTTTTAATTTTTGTTTCGCAAATGTTTCTCAAAGAGTCATTGTAGTCTCCGTTCCCAGAGAACCCATATGATTGACCACTATTTCCTACCTTCATTCTTCCCTGTGTAATGAATGGACTGACCTCAGCTTTGATAATGCCCCTTCTTGAGCTGCGTATGGGATCTGCTAGAACACACCTACCACTCCAGGCTTTTCTATCAGCTGATCAAAATTGCAAGTCTTGTGAAAGGCTGAACTTCAGCTTTGCCTTTTGCATTCTCTAAGGTCATTCAAAATAATAGTGAAGGAAATCAGAGAAAGAAATTTTTCAGCTTGTACTAAACAGAGGACTTCATTAGGATAACAAAAGGACCTTTTCCTTTCATAGAACTTATGGTTGGTCATCCTACAGTCAATCTAAAGAAGCTGAAAATACATTCCTTGTTGTTGTAGCAACATGCATACAGACCTACATAGAATTAAAAACCCTTGCAAGTTCTGTAGAATGAAGCTGAGCTCCCTTTTAAACTGTTCTTGGCCTGTTATTTTAGACGCAGACAGAAGGGGTGAGTGGGACCCATTTAATCTGAACACTTCTAGAAACGTGAAGTGTTAAAATTAGCTCAGCAAATGCATCTTGACACTATTTCTTGGCTGCAGTGTGGTGGAGATGACCAACATGCCAGGAAAGGTTTGTTTCATAATTTAAGTGACAAGAGTAGCTGAAGAGCAGAAGGGTGCGGGGAGCTAAAAGGATGCGGGAGATCAGCTATTAAAATGTTTAGCAGAGAGTGCTTGTATCAGATGGTGTGAGAGTGCACTTTTATTGAAGAAGCAGCAGGAACAGGAGGGGAGCAGACGGCTGGTAATGTAAAACCTGGTACTGCAGCATGAGCTCCCCATTCAGCACGTATGGGAGGAAACATGCTGTACAGACCACTGAGAAAACTCAGAGGGGTGGGATTGCTTCTCATTTTATTCCTATTTGTGAAATGCAAGGGAAGTTCACATTCTGAAAATGTAAGTTGTGAGGGTTTCATTAACGAAATGTAATCGCAGAGCTTTTCAAAGAGGAAACAAATGATGATTATTTAACAAACAAATTGTAAACAGAAGACTGAGTTCTTTAACATACATCTTGCGGATTGAGTAAAAAGCTTCAAGGCTATATGGTGGAATACAAGTTATATACAAATATATATAAAAATAAATTTCTAGAATAAAAGGTCTGATCTACCAGATTCTGGTTAAAATTCCAGAAAACCTAAATGGTAAATTTATAAAGTATACAATAAACTGTCCACTGATGTTTAATTTTATTTCATAAAAAATTAATAGAAATAGTCCATTTTTAATTGAGAAAAATATAACATTGATAATGCCTGCTGTATATCACCACAGTAAAATACCTCACCTGGAACTGGAGCAAGTTCAGACATTTAACTCGCCCAGACATTCAGTTTATTCAGGCTGAATTCTTTTACCAGCTACTCACAGACTGAAGGCTGGAGATTGGTTCTCCATGGTGTGAGTTGATATGTAGACTATTACAAGGAAAAGTAAATGTGAAAAGAGAAAATTGTGAAAGATGTCCTGTACCTAAAAGGTGGATGTTTTTCTAAGGAATTTTCTTATGGGTTATGTTTATTTTTACATGGTGGTTTTATCTAAAGATCTGAGGTAGTGGGGAGAAAACGGGTGTATTGCACACAAGTAAACAATGAAGTTGGCCCTGTCCTATAAATTTAAGTGATTTTTATGGGGCAGAAATATACAGGCTATCCAAGTCCTTGTATACTCTGGCAACATATGATTTATGGCACTTGTATTACAAAATTAAAATGAGTTTGATATTGTGTTTTTAAAGCAGAAGTATTCTATGCATAAATATCAAATAAATTTAGAAAAACCCACATCATAACAATGAAACATGAAGGGAAAACACCTGAATAAAAGAAGAACTAAGAACGTAATATTTCTTAAAGCAGCTGAGTATCATATTCTTGCTTGTGTATTTTGCCTTGTCACTATACAGGCCACCAGCTTCCCAAAAGTATGTTTTCTGATTTGATACAAATGTAGATCCTGTTACCAAACATTTGCTGCATCCAGTTTTTTGAACAGTTCTAGCATTTTCTTTTGTGTGTTAGAAAACATGATATTTTATTCTTGTGGTGGAAGGTATGGAGTAATCTGGCTGTACAAGTGTAAACACTGCATTTGCACGTTTTTACCCAACTGTTTTCTTGTAGTTTGCAACTGCCAGCTCTATGCCAGCATCCTCAAAGCCCAGGTGCACACATCTATGAAAGGCTTCTAGTATGTGGAGAAATTCATGTAGACAATTGTGGAAAGTTTGGAAGTGAGAAGAGAATTTATACCCAAAACATAATTTTTCATTCTCACAGCATAGTTGCTACTCTCCCCAAAGAATTTAATTACTTTCCCTGGGACCTTGCTACTCTCCATATGTACCAAGGGATTAGAAAAGTATGACATAAATAGACAAATAACAAATCAAAATTCCTTCTCTTATTTCTTAAGCCAAATAAGGGTTTCCCCCCTCAATTTGGAAAGAAAAATTAATCACAAAACATAGAAACCAGTTTTAGTGCTAGAGCTTCAAAATTGTGGAGAAAGTAGTTAATTCATCCCCTTTGCTCTGCAAAAAAGAAAGTGGATGTTATTCCTGTGGTACATACATCAAAACTAAAATGTAAGTAGAACATGTTCCCTAAGTCAGAAATGTCAAAAACCCAGGAAACCTGAGAGGCAGATGGACAATCCTGTTCCACTGGAGATGTGGGATGGCTCTGGCTGTATTTTGATGAGCTCTAAAGGGACAAAATCATGTAAGTGAAGTTCTGCTCGGACATTTTGCTGCTGTCCCTGTGCTGCAGCCCACCATTCCCTCTGCTGTGTGATGGCTACAACGGTTGGTGACCACCAAGCTTCCAAGCAGGACCTGGGACTTGTTAACCCCAGAAAGACTCATTCTTTGCAATGCATATTTTGATCTTTCAAAAGACCAGTTGTTTCCAAAAAAAGTCTTACCATCATGGACTGAATGGAACTAGAATTAGTTCCATCCTCCTGACTGCACTTTGCCCTTTCCTTCAATTGCTCCATCTCCAATATGGTCAGGTATGTGTCTTGTCTTCTGTTAGCAGATTACAACAGCTTTCCTCTTTCTACATCCTAGTCTCTCTGGGCCTGAAAAGCTCCATTAGAAATGGAAAATAGTTTTTCCACACCCTGTTTAGAAGAGCCCAGTGATGAGACATTTAGAACTATCCAATCAGGCAGTAACAGAATCGTAGAAAATGCCACAATATCAGGCAGGGAAGGAGCTGCTTGTAGTGTTTGGAGGATGCATGCTGGCATGGCACCAGACAGTATAGAGCAGTAGGATTGTATGCAGGCAGACAAATCTACAGATCATCTATTTTGTGAATACTAGATTGACAATGTTAACTGCTCAGCCTAAAGGCTATCAAAATCACAATGACTCCTTCTGCTTGAAACATACAGTTCTTCCCAGTTAACTCCTTGGGGGTACTGAAATACTTTATATTTTCCATGGTAACCTGTATCAGTAGACTGAATTTATAGAGTCTTTGTTCCTGGAGCAATATTCCATGAAGAGCTTTTCTCCTTTCTTACCATACATGATACCCTTGCCGAGGGTGATGGGTCTTCTGCCTCTGAAATCCTACAGCATAAATCAGAATTTCATGCTAATGAGATTTTTCATTGAAAACATACTATAGTCAAGGTTCAGAGACAGCAAAGAACTCTTGAAAGGAAATCACGATTTTTCTAAGTAATACAGAAACAATAGTGTCAATACTCGGTGATATTAAATGACATGAAAATTTTCCCCTGTGCAGCATGCTGATCTACCCCAAGGGATATTTCTTTTGTTTCAGTGGGTGTTTTGTTTGGTTTGGGTTTGGTTTGGTGAGATTTTTGTTTGGTTGCTTTGGTTTGGTTTGGTTTGGTTTGGTTTTGTAATGTCTCTCATGACTGGACTGCAGGAGAGCAGGCATGTTGTAGCAATATTTAGGGAGAAAATATATATTTGGAAGCATATGACTTGAGGCATTGTTTGAGCTCAGCTTGAGCCACCCCAAAATTACACATTTCAGCTTTAGAAAGTAAGACATACTGAACAACAGTTGAAGCTCAACAAAGCATTTACAATTCAAATTTTGTGCCTGTCTAGCTTGCCTGTCACTGAAAGTTAGGCTTAAGTTCACAAAGGGGATTGTTCAGAAGCGAAATAAAATGTTGTTTCTATAAAAAAAAAACCCAAAAAACCAAAAAAACAACTTAGTGCATATTCAGGTAAGTAACTATTGTGCATTATCTGGAACCAAAAGTGGTGGTAGTAGTGAGTGCAGTGACCTGTGCTGCAAATAAAATCAGTTTGAATTCTCAGATATCAGCACAGCACAAAAGGCATTGTGTTTTTTCTCTATTCCCTTGTCCCTGGACTAGACTCAGCTGTGCTAAGGTGGTGCCTCTGAGGATCATCATAGCAACTTTTTACCACACTTCAAAGAAATGGCTTCCTCTACAAATACCTTTAAAGCTACTGTATACTTCTTCAGTACCATAGGCTGCTGGCAGTACAGTGAAAATCTACTCTCTTTTTGAAAGGAGTCTGCATGAACTGCAGTGTCCCCCAAGCCCTGTTGTTCCCAGTAATAGCTGCTCTATGTTACTTGTGATGGTAACAGATGTTTGAGGGTTTTTTAAGCTTTTGAGAAGCTTTAAACTAAGTCTGGCAGCGCACCAAGGAGGTGTTGGTCTGGTGCTACTGTAATTCATGTCTTGGACGCACTGGTACTACAGCATTAGTTACCACTATCAATTAATTTATTGTGGCAATGTATTTTGTCAGCACTAATATACTGCTATGGTCCAAAACATGAGGCAATATCTCATTACCAGTTTGATGTCTTGAAACTCAGCTCCTTTATGTATTTCTCCTCTTCTGTTAACAAATGTGCACCAGGAACATTTCTTATGATGTTGTCTCTGACTATATTATTGGTTTAGGCATTAGTAAATACTCCATGCTCTGCATTATTTTTATGCATTCATTTATTTAAACATTGTGAAAAATTGATAGTTCTTATTACTTTGATTATATTTTATTTCCTGAAATCTAAATGATAAAGCTAGAGAAACTTTTCAGACTGACCATCCAATGAAACAGCAAATCCAGCTCTGCATACACAGTAAAAATCATTAGCTCTTATCAGGCTTTTAGTATGATCTCTAATTGTTACCAACCAATTGTTATGGTTTTGTTACTGACAGCAAAAAATTGGAGCCAGTTTGCACACTGGCTCATTTATTCACTGTCTGCTGCTGTTCTGAATTACTGGCTTTTTTCCCCCTGTCAGCTAATCAGTCTAGTGAGCTTTTCCTCTCATCCTAGAGTGGGTATCTTCACTTGATCCAGTAAATCTCTCTAGACATGTTTGACTGTTTGGCCTAGATTTCCCCTGGTTGTAATAGAAGCTCAGACAACTTGCTCACATGTTTCATGCAAAGGCATCACAGGATCTGAACTCATGAAATAGTGTGTATAAACTACATTCAGCCAGTTCAGATTTAAATATGAAAAGAGTAAAATGAAATTATATGTTGTTAGAGGGTGGGTGCAAATATGGATTTAATTAGTTAAAAATATATTAAAATGTTGAACTGCAGGATGCTCTATGAATATGTTCTTTAAAGAAAAAGGGGAACCTAGCAACGGTTTCTGCAAATTTTACAAATGGAAATTACTTCTCACTACCTAAACTAATCTAAAACTGCCTCAAGATGAAATTCTGCTTCTCTGCTTGATGAAGATAAACCTACATTTTCCCTAGCATTTTCATTCATTTTATGCTATGCGCATGTAAAAAAACCCGGGTACATGTCCACACATTGTTTATTGCTGTCAGTAGTTCCATTGATAGGCAGTTTCACATACCTTGTTACCTTAGAAAAATGTGAAATGCAGTCATAAGCCCTTGGATTTCTAAAGTGTCTTGAATGATTAGACACAGGTAGGGACTGGGGAGGAATGTAACAAGCCCAGATCAGGACTACCAAAAAGTTTTTTTGAGTCAAATATGCCAGAAAATTAAATCATTACTTTAATGTCTTTTTGCCTTTCTTTGATGTAAATGCAAATTTATTCTTACAGAAAATTGGAAATCTGAGGAATAGCTCATGCCCAGGGAGTGCATCCTGCTGTATGTCTCTTTACAATTAGAAGGGCAAGCCATTTCAGGAAAGTGAATTAATTTATTACAACGAGATAAAGCTAAGCGGAGGGAGTCCGTAACTATGGTGATGAAACCACTTCAGCATATTAGAGTCCAGGGGGACTGGACTGACAGTGCTAAACATCCAGAAAGCCACTTTAACCTCCCAAGCTAAGAGGGGAAAAAGTTTATAAAGAATAGAGAATTTTTCACAAAAGAATTTTTACTGATATTGAGCTGATTGAAATATGCTTAATATGGTGTGCATAGGTGCATCGTCTGAAATCCAACACAAGAGGCATGATTTTGGCAAAAGCAAACCAACAGATGCTTCTTACAAGTTGTGTAACAGGTTTCTCTTTTTGCTACCTAACAGGTCACCTGTTTTTCAGTGAAAGCTTAACTGAAATGTTAAGGCACCAGTTAAATATCAGAGGCATAAGACAAAAAATTGAGGTATGATACATACATACATACACACAATTGAGGTATAATCTTGTTTTGCTTTACACTGGTATTTTCACTGCATTCAGAATTTGCTAAAGTTGCACATATCTATAACCATGTGCATGAGGGCAGTTTTTTGGTTAGTTTTTTTGATTGTTTGGTTTTGTTTGATTATTTTGGGTTTTTTTTAATCATAAAAACTATATGTAATGATAGATCAGAACTACTTAATTAGTTTTCCATTTGTACATATATTTAGATGTAGTTTTTAAGGACACAGTGTTATTTAGTTTATATTCAACTCAGCCAAATAAACTGCAGCAATTTAGCAAGATGTAAAGGGAGGAGGGAAGACTAACTTTGGAAAAAGATTATTTCTTCTGATGTCTTGGAAATATACTTTGCAATACAAAAGGACTAATACCCCTCTGCAATATCTGTATGTCTGTGTGCATTTGTGAAGAAGAAGGAAGACAGGGAAGGTGAAAAAATTTCTCTGCAGGTAGGACACATGGGTAGACTTCCAGTATAAGAGGAGGGGAAACTGGGAGAAAAGCTAGTCTTATTAGGTATTGCTTATTAGGATTTTGCTAACAGGGAGATTCTTTAAGAATGTATTTTTCTGTTGTTGTGATTTGAATTGCAGAATTGCCCCAAGGTTTTATATTTTCTTATGACAAGTCACACATACTTTTTCAGTCCCTTTTCATTCCTGGAACTGATATGTGTAGAGGCAATGTTGTAGCTGTAACAAGCTTCCTGTTCAAGTCAATGGTGATCTCTGAAATTGTGTGTGTAAGGCAAAATAAAGCCCTACATAAATAACATGACAGGCAATAAATAGCAGAACACAAAACCCTAAGCATAATGTCGAGGATGCATGTGTGTTGCAGTTAATATTTTTAAGATATCACTTAAGGAAACAAGGTGAAGCTTTACATCAATGTCTGTTTGAGTACATCTCTGCTGTCTTACTATTGCCTCCTACTACAGAGGTGCTGCAGGTGACTGGCAGCACTACATTTGTTTTTAGAAACTACACTCTCATGACGGATTACCAAAATGTCACTGACACCTTTGGTGGCACCTCTGCCATACAAAAGTGTGTGATCAGCCTTGGTCTTTCAACAGGAAGGGGTTCTTGTCCTTTCCTTGATGTATTTCCAGCTCCAGACAGCCCTGCCTTGAGGTTTGTTTTCTCTGCCTTGAAGAATGTTATGTTCTAGCCCAGTCGTCTAAAAGATGTGCACACGTGCCTGCCTGTCTCTGTTTATACTTAACTTCGAAACCCAATCAAAAATTTTTGAGCAACTTGACAGCAGGACAAAATCTCAGCTGGACAAATATCTCTACAGCTACTGAAGAAGGCTGCAGAGACATTATCCCTGTTTTTCATGTATGAGGTAACAGTGAGAAGGGCTGCTTTGGCAGCTCAGCTACTTAAGCTTGCAACTGACCACAAGAATTTTGTATTCATCTCAGTTGTATAATAAAATAACAAGACCTGTAGCTGGTTGAGAACTTCATAGACTGACAGAAGGAAAGGGATTGGGAATTATTTGAACAGAGAGGGCATTTGGTGTACAGTGTAAAGCCCTACCACTTGTACTTTGCTGAACTGAACTGTATTTAGATTCAGAGGTTTAGACACTGGCTAATAAGAGTGTTTAGATAAAGTGTTTTTGAGGTTACACTGTTTTGATACCAGGGCTATTTAGCAGCTATTTTTAGATCACTATGATGTTAATGGTATTGTAAAGGTGGTACTATTAGGCATCAAAGCAAACTGCTTTTAGTCAACCAAATACCTTACACACAGTGTGGTGAATCAATAAATAGATGTGTAGATTTGATGACCTGAGTTATAAAAAAGTGTGTTTGAGGAATAGCCATAGATCTCCCTAAAATAATACCTTTGTCATTTGATCCATAGGTAAAAAATTGCTGCCAAGTTTTTGCTTCAAAAGATGTTTCTTTTGAGTGGTTGCAATGGTGTAAATACGAAATCATTTTGTCTCTTTATTTTTGTCTTTATTTTTGTTGAAGTAAACCTTGGCTTTTAAAATAATTTTAATATCACTCATCATACTTGAACCGAAGAATGCTAATTGAATCCGGTGTAATCTAACACAGCAGCTTGCCCTGTCATGAGGAAAAAAGTCAATTAGAAATCACAGTTAGTAATTACAAAATAATTATTGGGGAAAACAAATCATTCTCATTTACCATTCACAGAAGTGGGTGGTCTGTACTATGCTTAACATTCAAGAGCCTTCCCAGTCTAGGAAAATAAAATAATACACAGTATCAATATTTATATGTTATTAAATCAGCAACAGCAGATGTAGTCTGAATGGCTATGGGCTGTAGCTTTCATATGAAGGACCTTCACTAATACACCATTTAAAATGCAAATAAAGAGTTTATAATATGCAATTTCTGCAATTAATTGCAGTTTTGAACGTTACACTGCAGTTACTACAATAGACTTTACAGCTGAAAACTATGTAATATGTATCATCTGCACATCAGTAATGACCATTATCAATTAGATACAAACAATTATTTCCAGCATCACTTACAAAGAGCAATTTTAAATTGTCACTTTAAAAAAGCTTCAGTAAAGACCAGCAGTTTTTCTTCAGGCACAATCTGACCTATTAATGAACCTTATTTAAACTATACTCACAAGCACTGATACAAATAGCTTTTTCCATTCTTTATACAAATATAGTTTCATAAATCAAAGCTACCATGCATTTCTGATTGTTCTTACGAGAAAATATATATTTAAAAATATTCATTGCTAAATTTCTGCTGCCCACCCTGCCCTACAATGTTTTCATCATCACTTTGTATAGTAAGTCCAGCCTAATATCTGAGCAAGACAGTCCCAGAGGCATGGCAAACCTTGTGAGAAGGTAAATCTTTCCCTCTGTTAATGAACATCTTTTATCACTAATAATGAGATTGTACACATACTAAAAAAAAAACCCTCCTGTGAATAATAATTGCATGTGTGGCCTCGACTGCCAGAAGACTGCCTGCCCATGAGATGGAAGATGTGTGGGGCAGGGACAATTAACTGAGAGATTGAGCCAGCTGAAGCTCTTGTAACAGAATCAGAAGCGTAACAGGCAGTGGGGGAGTCACACTTGGGGGCAATATCTTGCCAGGTGTGTCAGTATATCCCCGGGATGGATTTTAGTGCGGAGAGGGTTAGATGAGATGTCTCTTAGACCTTGAAAATATAATTTTGGGGTTTGTTTTGAAGGAGATAAAAGATTATTCTTAAAATTTGTGTTTCTGGTTTGTGTAAGAAGAAAGAAAGGAAGGTATCAAGGAAAATCCTCTCACGAAGTCACTGAACTTTTAACATCTGAATCCATGTATATATGATCACCTAGAATGTAATCAAAGAGAATCAGAATAAGAAATGTATCTCTTTTAAGGAATTATTAGGTTTATTGCTCTCCAGACGAGACACTGGGATTGAATGATAGTTGGTAAGTGCTAAGGAAAATGGGTAACTGTTACAAGAAAGGAAATATACCAGTGGCATCTCAAAGTTCTCATCTGTACGCTTTTTTGCCTTTGAGAAAATATCTAAGGATCACTGCATGCAAAAAAAATTGAACATCTTAAGCTCAATGCTACTAATGGAGATATGTTGTCATAGTGAAGCAGGACTAGAAATTATCTAAAGAGACCATTACACTACACCTCTGCCCCAAGACAAGATTAACAATGTCACTGTCATATCTGACAGATGTTTACAATGTCATCCTAAAGACTTTTACTGACAGAGATGTCATAAGCTTCCTAGGCAGTCTACTCCAGTGCTTAATTATCCTTATTCTTATGAAGTTTTTCTAAAGTCTCGCCTTGGTCTTTCTTACAGTTAAGCCCATTACCTCTTGTCCTGACACAGTTGACCATGAAGAAAAGATTGCAGCCACACCCAGCTATTCCTTAAGGACACATTCTGGAAAAGAGCGGGATAGCAAAAGCACATTTTCCCATAAGAATGAATGATGGGGGAAATGGATAAAGGGACTTAAGAATTACTTGTTTAAAATCACAGGGAGCAGGAACAGAATCACTGGGAGGAGAGTCTGTCTTTTCTGCTGCTGTCTTTTCAGCATGGATCTCTGTTCTGAAAGATATCACCTATGCCATCTATGAGACTGAATGTCCAAGAAAACTCTTACAGTGTAAGCACTCTTGATGTCTCTTTCTGGACAGTTGCATCTTCATCACCTTCCTTAGATAAATCAAGGTCAGTCAATCATAGGTGAGGGACAGAAGAAATGGGGCAATGGTGGTTAGTGGAGCACAGTGTTAAATGGTCAGCAGCAGAACTCTTAATAGTGGACAGAGAAGCAGAGGATAGTGAGGTGCCACAATAAGCCCTCTTATTGTCTGCTGAACCCTTTTACGCAGGCAGAAATGACCACAAATTTCTCCCAGTATTTTCTCTCCTGCAAGCCATCCAACACCCATTTGCTCTGCCTTTTATTGCTCTTCATATCTGCAAGTAGTTAAATGGGTTCAGAGAGATGACCTGGTCACTTTTTATTTTGTGGGCCAGCTTGCTTTCTGGAAGGATTGGCTGCCTGAAATAGTAGGACAAAAGGAAGGATTGCAGCTGCATCAGCTGATAGCAGCTTAAATCTCTCTGGAGTTGTGGTGTTAGTTCTCAAACACCATCCTTATGTAGCTTCGGCCTAATACAATGTTATATTTCTAACATTTGAGGATGCGGAAGACTCTAGCTCAATTTCATTAAGACTGGATGCCAAAGTTAGACACCTGAAACTGTTTGGAGTGTCCTACATACAAACATCTTAATTTTCCAGGGTTTTGTACAGTCTTTTGATTGAACATCAGATAACAACGTTTAAACTGCAATTTTTATTTATGAACCTAAACACAGATTCAGATATGTAAATCCAGACACACGGCTTTGAAATAACCGCAGAATTAAAACCATAGACTTAAGACCATGTATGAAACCATGAGGGGGGGGTGGGGGGACACAAAGGTTTTAGCAATGAAGAAAAACCTGAGATTAACTTATCTTAAGATTGTATTATAGAGTCTCAAACTATGAGCTATTTTCACTTTGACCTAATTATCTCACTATTCTTAATAAATATCTCAAGTCTGATTGAAGAGTGGGGGCGAACATATGTATGCGAGATGTCTACTGACTGTGACAGTAAAGGGTGATGGTGGCTGTGGGAAAAAGTTAATATGTGTCTGCTGTATGCCTCTGAAATGGACTTCAAATGCCCATCACCCTCTGTGGGTTTTTCTATCCCTCTGGAATGAGGCTGTTTTTGTTGGGGCACAGGTGTATCTTACACGGAGGCAGAGTGAACTCTCTCCGTGGGGTGGCTGTGTGTGTGAAAGCATGCAATTACTTATCCCTCTGAAACAAGGCAGTGGGGTCCCTCACACTGACCAAGTCCTGTACAGGGGGCAACAGTTTGCAGGGATAGCTCTGTCTTGCAATCCAATTGCAAAATAGCTGGCACCTGACAACTCTTGGGGCTGCTCCCAGGGGCAGCCTGTGTAGGAGAAGTCACGAGTCTCTTCTCCACAGGCATCTCGCTGCTGTCCTCTCCCTGAAGGCTTATGGCATGGGGAATGGGCTGCACCCAGGCAGTGACAGCAGCAGGAGGTACTGACAGCGAGGCAGCTCCTTCCTTCTGGCAGGTGGTGTCATGATGATAGGAAACCAGCTCATTGCTGAAGTTGACCCTCTCCACAGTGGATTTGGGTGTGCCACAGCAGAAGCACCAGCAGCCCAAGAGAGTGCTGAAAGCCCTCCTGAAGTCTACGTTGAAAGCATAGATCACTGGATTCAGTGAAGAGTTGGCCCAGCCAAACCACATGAAGATGTTGAAGGTGGTTTGGCTAACACAGGGTGACTGTCCTTCATGGTCTTTCTCTAGCGTGGGCTGACAAAAAGGCAGCAGGCAGTTGAGCAGGAAGAAGGGCAGCCAGCAGAAAACAAAGACTCCCATTATGATAGAGAGAGTCTGTAGCACCTTGGTCTCCTTGTGCAAGGAATTCCGCAAAGAGGAGGTGGGCTCTTTCCTGTGAGCTGGCCACTGCCCCCCTGCTCTCTCAAGGGTGGAGATACGGCGGATCTGGGCCTGGGCAATTCGGTAGATCCTGGTATAGGTGATGATCATTATGGCCACGGGGATGTAGAAGCTGATAAGGGAGGAGGTGATGGCATAAGTGCGGTTCAATCTGACATCACATTGGGGTGTCCCAGGCAGCCAGGAACCTGGATATCCCCTGTCCTTGGCTTCATGCCAGTGCAGCTGCACTGGGATGAAGGAGATGAGAATGGAGAGTGCCCAGGCCACGGCTATCATGGCACAGGCAAGGCGCTGCGTCATCTTGCGCTCATAGCGAAAGGGGCTGGCGATGGCCCAGTACCGGTCCAGGCTGATGATGCAGAGGTGGAGGATGGAGGCGGTGGAGCACATGATGTCGAAAGCCACCCAGGTGTCACAAAAGCGGCTGCCAAAGAGCCAGGAGCCTCCAGCCACCTCAGTGACTGCCTTCCAGGGCATCACCAGGAGGGCTACGCAGAGGTCCGAGATGGCCAGTGACAGCACAAACCAGTTGGTGACCTTGGTGCGCAGGTGGCGGAAGCGCAGGACAGCCAGGCACACCAGCGCATTGCCCACCAGCGTGCTCAGCACCAGGGCGCCCAGCAGGCACCCGGTGAGGGCCCTCACCATCGCGGGCCGTCCCCTGCCGCCGAGCCCCCCAACAGGGTCACTCCCTCGGGCGCCCCTTCTCCGCCTGCAGGGCAGCGCTGGCACCGCTACCCCGGAGGAAGGGCCTGCCCCGCTGCCCCGGGACCCCCGGCCGCTCTTGCCAGCGGGACGCCGCCCGAGGGACCGGCTGTGGCAGCGGCAGCCAGCGGGGGCATCTCCGCCCGCCGCCCCCGCCCGCCTCAGTGACCCCCGCGGCGGGTCGGGCTGTCCCGGCGGTACTCACCGCTCCGGCTGCCGGGGCCGCCCCCCTGTGGCATCCTCGCCGCCGCCGCTCCCGAGGCACGGATGATGGGAGGGAAGGAGGGGCTGTCCCGCGGCGGGACGGGGCGGCGGCGGCCCCTCCACGGCGGAGCGGAGCGGAGGCACCGGGGACCGCAGCGCCGGGCCGGAGCAGCGGCAGCTCCGAGAGCCGCCCGCGGGAGGGATGCGCCCCCGCGCCGCCGGAGGGAGCGGGGCGCCCACCGGGAATGACGGGGAAGGTCCCTGGGATCGCGCGCCCTTCCGAACCGCACGGAGGGAGATTTCCCCACAGAATCGTCCTGGAAAGAGCCCTTTCCGAGTTCTTAGTATGTGCTGCCCAAAGTGTCAGCGGAGAGGGAGGACCTGGCGCTTTCTGAGTGTCGTTCTTTTGGAAACAACGATGACATTTCAGGGTTGTTATAGAGCAGGATAGCACTTTGCGTCGGATTATGTACATTGAGAATGCCATCTAGATATCAGAACCCGTGTTTTCAGCAAAACAGCATTGCGTTATTTACTTTTTTTATTTGAAATATTATGTAAAGAAACCAAAAGCACAGAAACCTAAGATCAGTTTGAATCTGCATTTTGTCAGAAAGTTGTTCATGCGTTTCTTCAGACATGGTACCCCAAAGCTGCCTCTTTTTTCAGCCTAAGGTGAGGTGGTGTATTTTAACAGATCTTTCATTTGCTGTTATAATAACATGCACGTTGCCGTATAAATGTCTTTCATATATTTACATCCTTCTTTCAACAAAGAACCCTAATGCAAATAGAGTATAATCCTTTATTTTAAAAGAAATTATATGGTAATCCTCTCATGAGAAAAAGAAAAAAAGAGATTGGGATGTGAATAGAAAATATCAGTAAGTGTAATTAATTAACATGAGAAACAGGCATTTATTTTTAAATATTTTTTATTTTCTCTTTATCTCTTAATTGAAATTACTCCAGTCACTAGTGCCAATACAAATAATTTTCAAGCCAATAAGTATCTGATTTCCATTTGCTATTCTGATATTCTTGGCAATTAAAATACAGAGTGGAAATTTTTTAAACAAATTTTGAACAGCAAATCTGGCAGCTTTGCTTGTAAAAAATCAGGATATTTAAGCTAAACTAGCTGGATGGTACCAGTCACAACAAATTGTTAACATTTGGTCATGTTTTTAAGATCCTAATTTCTTTGTGCCTTTGAGACCACAGCCTCCATAATGTAGTCCACTATTTAATCCTGCTATGACATTGAAAATTGGAATGCATTTCTAGATAATATGTTTCTAAGATGAACTCATAATTCAAACAATTGATCTAGAATCTTCTCTAATGAAATATGTACTTTATTTAAACAGCAGTAGCTGTAAAAATAACATAGGCTCCAAGATAAGAGCCAACTCCACATCTTATCTTGTCTGGAACCAGCCATCGTTCTGCTTATGTGGATTTTGCTAACATCTGCAAACCACAATAGGTCTCTGATGTTCATTCCAATACTAAGGACTAAACCTTGATTTGTAAGAATTATCTATGCACTTGCTAATTTGACTCAAAACATTTACTTCTTTTTAAAAATCGATGTAATGTCCCTGAAGAGCAGAACATATTTGTGAAGGATTTTAAATGGGACAGCAGATGGACCTAAGACATTACAGCACTGGAAAGGAAAGAGCAATGCTTTTGCATATTCAGCAGATAGTAGTGCTGCAGGGCTCTGTCGTGGAAGTTAGCTAGCATTATCCATATTAAATCAACTGTTTGCAGTGTCTCTGTGTATCTCCAGTTCCCAGGATTTCATTACGCTCTACTTATGTGTCTGGCTCCTCTTTAGTATGCATTATAAGGGAAAGTGTATGTATTGATGCTATTTTTTGTGCATGTCTGCGAGTGCCCTACTCAAAATTTTGTGTCTGTTGGCTGAAGTAAAATCTAACTGAGAAGTAGATACCTTAAGAAATTAATTTCCTATAGTTGTAATTAATGCAGGCATCTGGGTAGAAGCCAGAAGCCCTACTAATAACCTCATGGATAAGAAGGTTGCAGTGTAGACTCAACCCTTACTAAACACAAGAGAATCTGCACAGAGGGAGACATTATGAAGGCTCTTACCACAAAGAAAACATCAACAGGCACATTCTTCTTAGATACCAGATGATCCAAGTGGAAAATGCAAATTCTGAGGAAACTATAGAGTGAGTCAGTGGCAAAGACAGGAATAGAAACATTGCCCTGCTTTTATTCCTATATTGGGCATGATGGAGTGAAGTGTAAGCTTTTAGGAGAGGGAGGAAAGACAGACCCAGGGGAAAACACAACACTGCGTGAAAATTAGTGTATGCAGTAAGTTGAAAATGCTGTAAACCTTGATTTTAAGGCCTGTAGCTATTTCTTAAATTTATCTTACTCAGGATAGAACAGGAAGGTTCTGAGCAAAATAATGGAAGAAAATTCTGACAGAATAGATAAAACAGGCTCTTTTGACCCCAGAAAATTTGCAATCTTCTTCCATCTGTGAAAAAATGAACTTGTCCAGAGAATATACATAAAACATATTGCAATGTATGTAATGTCTTGATACTGTATGGGGTTTTTTTAATGCAGTCACTTGTATTTAAAATCTCTCTCTCTGTCCAAGAAGAGAAAAAATAGATTTATATAAGAAACCAAAATCAGTTTTCTTCTCCCTTCCCTTTCCTTTTCCTCGTCTTACTTCTCCCTTGTAAAATTATCTCATCCTTGACTAAGTGTTCACATGTTTCTAGCACATATTATGATCAAGAGGAGATCTGATTCAGAAATTAAAATTAAGCCTTTAGTGGTTTACTATGATTACAGTTGGAGCTCATGCCTTCATCCAGGTCTCTGGTGTGCTGGCTGACAACTGAAGCAGCTTAAAACTCAGTGCTCAGCAGGATGTGAAATTTCAGCCCAAGCATGAAGGAGCCTCCCGGAAGGGCACTGCAGTTCTCAGGTCCTGTGAATGAGCCTCCAGCAGGGTCTGCTCTGCACGTGAGGGCTGTGTGCAGGCCAAGGCCAGGTCTCGCTGATGTTACGTGGTCTCATAAAGACTCAAGATTGTAGTCGCATTTGTCTGGTGCCAGTCACTGCTGCTTTGTCAAATGAATCTAATACCAACAGTGATTACGTAAATAGTTGATCTAATTTTGAGATCTTGTCCAATTTGGAGAGGATTATTATAATTAACTTCATGAAGTGGTGTCAGTTTTTCATTTGTGATCACACTGTGTAAAGGTGTATTGAGGTACTGGTAAAATGAGGTTCTGGATTAGTTTCTTCCTTACAGTCTGAAAAAACATCGATAGTATGTGAATTATACCAAACTGGGTTTTGTGATTAGCTTTACTGGAACTTTACAGTCCCTTTAGGGACTGGTTTTAAAGTCTTGGAAGAAAATGTCATTGAAGGCAATAGTGTTACATCTGAAACCAATATGATTATCTGTCTATCCATCTATTCATCTCTGCATAGGCAAAGAGTCTATCTGATTTTGTATGTATAGGTGTGTGTGTAACATATACTCTTGGCTTTATATATTGTATTCATGCTTTCAAGGCCATATGAGTTTTGTGAACTCGATAATATACTGAGATTGCTAAACTATTTGTATAGTTAATCCAGCATTTACTGTTGAAAATAAACGAGTTTTGATTACAGAAATATGAATTAGCTGTACAAGTGAACTGGAAGTTTATGCATAATTGTTTCAGAAGCTGTGCAGAGAAGTTAAAGAAAGAGTAACTAAATCAAGAGCTAAGTATCAAGAGGATGTTTAGTCTGCTCAGACTTAGAAGAAATTATTTGAATTTGTGTCATCCAACACAGAGTCCACTGTAGCTCTTCACATATTTTGAAGTTAACATGGTTCTTTCAGAGATATCACTAGGAGTTGTTTAGCAGATCAGCTCTTGAGTTTGAAATACCTTTAAAGTTAAGTAAGAAAGAATAAAAAATATATAGTATCTAACTAAATTACTTTTCTGGGAAAAGTGCCTGGCATCTCTCCCAGGTAGAAAAGCCAAATTCAAATTCACTTTTAGGAAATGCCCTCCAAGCTTCTCTCAGTGATGGCTTATGAATATCAGTCTGTCACAGGGATGCTGTGACACTTTCATATGATCTAATTTGGAGAGACCCTATTCGCAGTTGGGATTTCCTGTGTTAGTGCCTTAGGAGAACAGTCACTACATGTAAATAGCTTTTCATGGACACTTGCTGGTATCACAACACAATGGGTACTCAGTGAAGATGCTACCTGTTGTGTGTCTGGGCCACTAAGCAGCTAAACTGATTTCACTGAGAGAGAAGGGGAAGGTGCATTGTTTTATCCCTTCAGGTCTCACACAAAAGCTGCATGTTTTTGCCAGCAGCTTAACCACTTCATCTGTAAGTATTTTCAGAGTTCTTGAGTATGCCAACTGGACATGATAACTCTTATGCTTTTAAAATTATATGATTGCTCTGATTTATCTTGTAGATACTCCTCAGTTTCAGAGGATGCTTTCTTTTCATTACTGATAAGATCAGAACAAGAGTAGCTGTCATGTCGTCCAGTTTAGAATTGAAGTAGAGAAGATAACATTCCCCTTTGAAGGACTGCCTGGATCTTCTTTGATTATTCCCTATAACCTCTAGTGATACAGGAAATGCACAGATCCATTTAGAGCCATACCATCCCTTCTAATTCTTATTCTCTATCTGCTGTAGTCTACTGTTTCTGAGGCTGTTTTCAGTATTTGGTTTTGGAGCTGGATCTCAGAATTCAAAAAGACTGCATTTTGGCTTGGCTTTGAGTAGATATCAATCCTTTAGCCATCTTGAGGGGTTTTGGCAAATTGCTTTCTTTTGTCACGTTATTATTCCTTCTACTATTCTCCAGAACTAGCACAAGTGAGCCTCTTGGTTTTTCCCTTCTGATGTTCTCTTATCAGCTCTCTTGGCTCAGTTCTAGCTCGCAGCTTCCAGTAAAGCAGCTCAGATGAGAGATTAGGGCTGGCAATTTATCCCCTCTGGCCCACTGGTTTGGACCTTCCTGGGAGAATGCCAGTGATTGAACAGTAGTATTTTTCACCTTCAGAGTGGGCACCCTTCCCAACTGAGGCAGGCATGAAATGCCCATTGTGACAATTAGGGACAGTCCAAAAGCCAGAAGGTAAACCCAGAAGCTTTAGTGGCCAGGCAGCCCTGTGACAGTGCTCTTGCCTCTTCTGATCCCGAGCACCATTCTCTTGCAGACATGGAGCACCTCTGCAAGGCAAGGTAGCACACATCTGGCTGCAGTAATGGTGGGGTTGATTTGGCTCCTGACACAGTCCAGCAGAAAGATGGTGTTAGGGCAGTTTTTGTTCTCTTCTGTATGAGCTTTTGAGTCGCCCTTTATTGAACAAAGCAATGTGTCCAGCTGCTTGGGTATTTTATGACAGTGGCTGCCGTTTTCGAGGGTGGCAGGGCACAGTAAAGAGTTTTCTGATTTTACTATTTAAAGGGAAATGCAAAATGCTTTACATTACTATAGTAATCAGTACCTATGTTATTTGAACTAGTGTTTAATCTAGATTAAAGTAATAAAGATAATAATAATAATGTGAAAAGCAGTCTACAATAAAGTGTGGACCATTTTAAAATGCTCCCTCTGTATACTTTTGGATAAAAGTGGCTTATTGAATTTTTTTGCATTTTAAAAACTAACTTGAAAATAAAGATTAAAAAATGCAATCCACCCCATATTTCCAATAGAGGGCACACACAGCACTTCGCAGAATGAAAGATTTTTGAAATTTGCTCTTACTAACTGATGTGGCAGAACTATTGTCAGATCATTCTCAATTTCCTATAGAAATTAGTTATTAATTTGTCTCC
Source organism: Lophotriccus pileatus (assembly GCA_035583135.1). Classification (NCBI taxonomy): domain Eukaryota; kingdom Metazoa; phylum Chordata; class Aves; order Passeriformes; family Tyrannidae; genus Lophotriccus; species Lophotriccus pileatus. The sequence continues at coordinate 19,423,307 of JAWWES010000169.1, forward strand.
ACTTATAGCAATACATTTCCAACATAGCACATAAATGATCTCATTGGTTTGCTTCAGAGTATGCAAATTTTAATTATTCAGAAAATCAGTGGGAGTTTTCCTTACTTTTTTTGCCCATGCCCCCACAAGGTGTAAAAAGTTTTTTGAGAGATGATATGTGGTATTTTTATGGGGCAGACTGCAAATGGATTTTCTGTCTATAGGCAACAGTGCTCAGCTCTCAGGATTAAGAAGTCCAATTTATTCTCTAATCAAAATTATTTTACTTCCAAGAATTTCAGACAGCCACAGCATTGCTTTTTGTTTTGTTTTGTGTTCTCTTATTTCAGAGATTTAGTAAAACAGGGCCTGTCAGCAAGCTAGAAAGATGTGATACTTGATAGCCACTGAATTTCAGGCTTTCACAAGGACCATTTCAGTTTCTCATGTTGTTACAAGTCTCTATGCTGCCACCATCTCAGCCGGCTGTACTGCATGGTCAGACAGCATAGGCATGGCTTACAACTGTTTTTGTCCTGAAGAGAAGACCCAGCCACTGCCACCAGTAATGTTTGGTGCTTCAAAAACCTGTGTTTGGGGGCCAACAATGGTTCAGTACCCAAAATATGAGTCAGGCAGAAGTGGTGCCAGGAGGCAGATAAAAGCCTTTTGAAGGCTTTAGAGCCCTATATTCAATCTTCTTTCTTTGAAGTTCCCACATCCCTACAATCTATCCAAAATGTAATTTAGAATAATCTTTGGATTCCTCTCAAACACTCATTTGACAGCACAGATTTTCTATTACCTAAGCTAGCTTATGAACCTATACCAGCAAGCAGTGGCAAGCCTAATTTACACACTTACTGCAAGCTCATGGCTGAACTACAGCATCTAAAGTAACTGGGCAGAGAACAGAGAAAGTCCCACAGCCTACACTGACCACTTTGGAAATTGATTAAGATTCAAGTTCTTTTTCTTAATCTTCAAGGTTTCCCCAGACTTCATGCTGACAAAAGCCATAAAAAATATTCACAGTTAAGATCACAGTTGGAAATTATCCCTGGTCAGAAAAACATCCATCCTGCAGGAGCTGCTTGATTGCAATCTTTGCCCTGAAAGTTCCAACACTTCACACACCTTGCTACCCAGTGCTCCATGTTCCTTCTCTAGCAAAAGCTGAGCAAATTTGTGTTTGAATACAAAACAATTAAACAAATGTCCTTGTCTGCAGTATGTGCTTCTTTCCCTGTGGTAGAACATGAGAAATATTAGTTGCACTGGCTATATCTGTGTTGCGTGATAGGTGCTTTCCATGAGACACTACTATTGAGATTTGGGACAGGTCCCTTTCCATCTTTCCTTGACTTTCCATCTATGGAAAGAATTGCATGGAGAAGTGGAGGGAGGGATGATGTATGATTGACTCTTAAGAGTGAATCAGGTTAATTTATACCACTGGAAATGAAAAGTTGAGAAGTGTCCCACCGTCCCACAGGTCAGACACAGCCATTGTCTGCATTTTTATGGCTGCATTTACAGTCACTGTGATACAGTGTTGGACTGGGACACTGCAGTGATAATCAGAGCATTAAAAACTGTATAGAATAACTCATCAACACAAGCTTTCAGAGCTGTCTGGAAAATAGCTCAGGATATGTGTAGGATGCAACACTGCATAATTAGAGGGTGATATTTCTGAATAGTAAATATACGCCTCTTCTTTTTTTTTTTCCCCTTTCATTTTCCTCATTCCCGTCTGTCCATGCAAAAACATTGATGAATGTTTTTTTTACGAACAAACAAACATTTCTTAGCAAATATACTTTCAAAATGGCCTTAATGAACAATATGCTTTAAAAGTTTCTCCCCTTTTGCACTGCCTGTGACTTAGTCCCAGCCCCACTGGCTGTGCCTGGCTGCAGCATTTCCCAAGGGCTGGTCTGCCTGTTTAGTGCACCTTAAACACACAGCAGTAAAGTGAACCTTACCCTTTCCAACCACTCCCTGTTATTATTCCATTTGCCCAAGACAAGGGAGACCTGTTCTTCTAAGGATAAACTCTTATTTACTATTATCTAGGACTTGGTTCAGCATTCACAAGCAATGCTTTGTAAGCTGAAGTAGGCAATCCTTGCTTCCAGCTATTTATTCCTGTATCTGCATCACCCAGCTTCATATGCCATGAAATCAAGAGAATTGCTAGGACAGTAATGTAACTTGGCAAAAAAAGTTAAGCTATTTTTGATCCATGGGGAAGGTCAATTCACACCAACATTGTCACTGAAAACTGCTCACTTGTTTGTTCTTATACACCCTTTGACAATTTCTTCCATTTTCTGTGAAAGGTTTGAAAGCTTCTATGTTGGTCATATCTCAAGAAAATAATTTATAATAAAATCCAACTAAAAGTTTTCATCTGCAGATAGTCCTAAGCCAAATTCAGTTCTCACTGAATTCAGGAGGGAAGACTCTTTCAAGTTTCATTTGTTTTTTTAAGTGGACTTCTCTTGCCACTGAATTTATCAGAAAGAATTCCAGAGCACCCAGACCCTGATGCTCAGCCTTGGCAACATTTTAGAGTCACACCTTATATTTATACGTAGCAACTGTAGGTTCAAGTCAGATTTAAATCAGATCAACTAGATTATTCCTAAATATGGAATATGACCTTAGCTTATGAAGCAAAGAGAACATGTTTGGAGAATGCAAAGACAGGCTCCTGTTCTCATAGCCCTCAATGTGTATTCCAATATTTTTTTAAAAAAAGGAAAATTCCCGAGAATCTTTTTTTTTTCCTGCTTTTGCTTTATCAGCCATAGGAGTGATTTTATTAGTATTAGTGACACAGTAAGCAAACAGAGCACAAGACTGAGACAGGAATTTGCTCTAGTCACCATGGGGGAGGACTAACAAACCTTTATCAACAACATACTAACTTGAGAAAAGTAAACACTCTCATTGCATGTTACAAGAAATGTTGGTAGGAAAAGTGCAAAGTAGAATCCCTGCACCTGAATGAGCTCCCACAAAAATATTTACTGCTCTAGGCTAAGACCTTGCTGATATCCTGCCTAAAAAACAGGAAGAGTTGAGGCTGAATATATGTGATTCAAAATGCATCTAATTAGTGGATGAAATAATTAAGGAAGAATTGCTCTTGGCCCTAAAAAAACTCATTCAAACCCAAAAGGGGTAGGTGGAGAAGAACTGGTCAAAATATTCTCAGGGAAAGGAGAAAAGGGCTCAAATCTCTTCATTACAGTGTATGAATGAATTCCTTTTCATTTCATCCCAAAAATATGCCTCCACTATCAACATAGGGTTACTGCCTGAGCAAGTGAGGATCTTAGGCTGAGCAATATGAGATACTGTGTTGCCTGTTTACCCTTATTTCTTCCTTTTCTTCTGCTTCATCTGTGTTTGTTCTCTGCCCTAGTCTTTTGTTGGATCTCAAAAGGTGGATTTGTATAAAAAGAAAGAGAAAACTCTGTCTCTGTGAACACATCATGACATTTCTGGCAGACATGGACAGAGCCTGGAGATCAGCTAATTAAGTGTGTGATTGATTAGCTGGATAGAAAGAGGAAAGTAAAAGCCTTTTGGATCAGAATCAGATTTTAATTTTTTTCATTCCTCTCTTCTGTTCTACACTGTTGAGAATCTGTGTGATTGCATTTCTGTTTTGTATGTGGTAATAAGTACTTCTGTTTGTTCCTATTTTACCCTGGTTTCAGGGGAGAGTGATTTTTAGGTCACCCTCATGCTCTGTCCGCAAGAGTTTAGTGACATTTAAACCAGGAATATGTCAGATGCCTTTAGCTTTTCTGTATCTTAATGGTGATATCCAGAGGGAAACAGAAGTCTATATGTAGGTAGGTCATCTACTTAGCCCAGCAGTGGGCACCATGGAGGTTATACGGAAGGAGAGTTTTCCAATGAATGTCAATAATCTAGAAAGCCTTCTGGCCCCTAGCAGAGCAATGGTAAATACAGCTTATCCCACAGCAGTGCTCAGGGTGGGTTTGGCCCTGTTTGAACCACCATAGGCATAACCATACACAAGCAAAATAGCACAGGCTGAATTCTCTTAATACAGGTATACAGCATGTTGGATCCACAAGCAGTGTAATTTAATTTTAAGATAGCAGCAGGACTGGGAGTGTGCCAAGTAGAAGCTATCAGTGTGAAGGAGTCTACCAAACATCTTAATCAATTGTTAGCTATAGTCTAAAAATGAGATCTTGTCCAGAAGGCTTTGTACTAAAAGTGCAAACTGCTATTAGTGGGATGCAAGATATTCTTACCAAAGTAGCATTTCCAAAGAAGTGAGAGCCTCTGGATTGAACTGACAGAGATCACACCTGTGTTGCAAATGGAATAACATCTGAGGTTTTGGGAGCCCTGAAGTACAGCTCTTCCTATATATTGATCTGAGGAAGCCATTCCGTATTTTAATCAGAGAAGTAATGAAACATCTCTGGGAAACCACCAGCTACATATTGGTTATGAGTGTACCTATTAGACATGTATTTCAGCTGTCAGCACTGATTGGCACAAGAGTTAAGCTAATATCTGAGTCCATGCTACGTTGTTCTTTTGGAAATGAGAACCTAATGATAGGCATTGGCTTATTAGTTGTTCCTTTGGAAATGAGAATGGCTTATTACTTGTACAGTTTGTTGTTTGGATTTTTTTTACAGAGTAGTGTTGTTTCTTAGTCTTTGGGAACAAATTATAAATTACAGTTTCCTTGTTCATAATTTCCAGAACTGCAGAGAGTGTCTGATTTGTGAGCTGCAGATGGGAACTGGAGATGAGAACTTACACAAGAACATAAGAAAAGTCATTCCCAGCAGATTTAGGGTCTGTTTATTGCAGTATCCTGCCCCTAAACCAGAGGGTTGGCTCACTTCCCACTGCTAAGAAAAGGTCTGAGTCTCACTGGGAGCACAAGCAGCTCCACAGAATTTACCTAAACTACAAAACAATGGATGAGAGCCCCTGAAACCTCTCTGAGCAGTGGCGTGCTCTGACTGATGGTACCTTGCTGGATCTTCCAGCCAAGCACTTGCTCGGTTTTCTTTTGAATTTCTGTAAATATTTTGCATCCATAACACTTAGTCCCCAAAACTTTCCCTTTCATTCTTTCCTAGGAGAATGTCCCTTTCTTATGTGTTGCCTATGTTCTCTTTTTGTAGGCAGCATAGGTGGGATTGCGAGGTTGATTTCAAGCAAGCTAACTTGCCTTTTACAGAAGTTGTCTCTGTTGCCCCCAGAAGGGACCTGTAGAAATGATTAGAAATAGGGAGGATGAGTCTGGGCCTTGAATGCTCCCTCTCTTGGCCTCAAGTACTGGGGTGTCCTGCAGTCTCTGCACAGCAGCTGTAAGGAAAAGTAAGTATATCTCAGCACTGTAGGAAATTAATGACACAGAAGCAGATCACCTGTCTTTCCAAATCATTTGCTACCCTTGAGGAAACAAAAATACAGGTGAGAGGAAGACTGGCTGAAGCTTAGGCTATTGTATCTGTTGTGATAGGTAGCCCTGGGCAAAATAGTTGTCATGATTTTGGAGTCAATAAGGACATTAACTTTGCTTCTTGCCGCCAGACCTGAGAAGAATATAAAGAAAGTTAATTTTAAGGATTTTAGACTTAGTACTTTCAGTAGCCATTCTGCTGTTAAAATTTACTGGTTTATTAGATGTTTTCACTAATAAATTATGCTATTTCTCATGTGAATATGTCTAAAATACTGGATACTAAGGATCTCACTGCCAGATCAGAACTGTAGTACAAGTATGCAATTTTTAACAGCATCAGGCAACAGCACAGTTACTATATGTCGTGGTTAGGGTAGAATCATGTGATTTAATTTCTTCAATGTCAAGATGAAGAGCTTCCCACTCTGACCAGTCATTTCCAGTCTCCAGTCAGACACAGTTTAACTATTTTTGTGATGATTAAATTACTTGGGGGGACTTGCCCTAAAATGAATCCGTGAAATTATGTGGGATTTTGATTTTCTGAACCAGATGACTTCCTAGATATGCTGTAATAATAGTAACACGGGACTGCTCTCTCAGAAGGCTCAAAATGCGATCCTCCATCCTAGCCCTTTCAGCAACCTTGCTCTTAAAACTCCTGGATTTTATAGCTACCTATCTGCTATTTAGTCCCACTTCTTCTTTGTGGATTGCTGACAATGTTCTGCAGGCTACTTACTCATCCTTGTTCATTCAAATCAGACTGAATTGAATTGGCTGAACATCTGCCTGTTGATAGGAAGCAGTGAATTAATTCCTTGTTTTGTTTTGCTTGTGTGCATGGCTTTTGTTTTACCTGTTAAACTGTCTTTATGTCAATGCGTGAGTTTTCTCACTTTTACACTCTCCCATCCCACTGGAAGAGTGAGCAAGTGTCTGTGTGGGCCTTAGCTGCTAGCTGGGCTTAAAACACAGCATTCCTATAGGTGGAAATCAATGCAAATACAGTGAAGCAAGTGGTCTTATTTTGTGCAAAACAACATGAACAATCCCTCTGAAATCCCTGGCATAATTTCCTACTATCCCAGCTGCACTGATTGAATTCAGCTCACCATAAGCCAATCCTGTGTTATAATCTCAGTGCCAGTCTTCGTTTTGCTTAGCTTGTTTAACATCTGGTACTGTTTTGCTGGTTCTGCATTAATTAAATCATAGAAGTCTATTCAAGAGTGACACTGCCATACAGCATCCCAGGTAAATAACGAACATTTTGCTGAAAACGAGTGCACTCTGTGGATTTGAGTGTTTCTGTAAACCTGAAGTCTTCACTAGTAAAGGCAGAGAGCCTCTCTAGCATCGAAGTATGTTTACTCTGCAGGCACAATGATCATCTTCCATGTGCCTCCAGATTGCAGTGGAGAATAAAAAGCCTACCACCTTAGTTACAGCAAAAATCTTCATTAAAAAGCTTCAGCTAACCAAAAAGCTTAATTAGTTCATCTTTGCCAATGGTTTCTTTTGTTCACAGTAGCCTACAAAGTGCTCCTACAAGCAGTTCAGCTGTCATATCCAAGGGATAGGTAATCCTGGGAATATTTACTGGACATTTTTACAAGCAGCTGAGGCCAATGGTCTTTTGTCTAGCACAGCTGTAGCTGGATGAGGCTGCATACCTGCTGTCAAGATAGGCAAGACAAAGCAAAACAAAATCAGATTTGTTTCTTCTCCAACCTCTGAGATCCCAAGTACTTGCCAGTTACTCAAGTCAAAAGGGTGAAATCAGATTTGCTTGTTGCATGTACAACAGTGTTGCACATCTGACCTCAAAAGTATACTTGCAAGGTGACAAGAAAAAAAGAAATCACTATTTTATTTCTTTACTTAAGCAAAGCCCAAAAGATTTCATATTGCAAAATGCTAACAAGAACTCATAACACAATGAAATGCATCAATTTTTTATTTAGGTGAGAATTGCCAGTTTAAACCTTTCAAAAATGCTCACAATTTTTAAGAAAAAACCCCAAAACATTAAAAAGGGGCAGCTGTTCCTTCCCCATGGTGGGTGAGGCCTCTGTCTGGGCATGCTCCACTTTCCTGCCTTTAAAAGCAAGGCCCTCCAGCATGCTGGAGAATCCTTCAATGTAGGGTTTTCAGATGGAGGACTTCTTTGGCCAAGGATTTGCAGGAGAATGGCACTTCCCTTGCTACCAATTGTGAGTATTTACTGTTGCAATACAAATGTAGTCCGTTGGGTTGAGATGTTATTTTTGGTGCTTGCCTAGGATGAGCTGTAGCCTACTAGACCAAGACTGGGACCTGTGATGTTACCTGTGCCACTCTAGGCACTTGAAGCCTCTTTGCCTTTTCTTTTGAGTGTGACTTGTGGCCTTGCTCCCTTGCTAGGCAGAGGGGACTGTAATACCTTGGTTTTCCTCTGAGGGATAGTGTGGGAAACACAGCTCATGGAACATGTCTTTCCATCCACTTCCCCAGCGATAACCTGGGGACTTACAGCATCCCATCACTGCTCAGGAGAGAATTCACCCCATGATTTCGAAGTGCCCATCCTATTTCTCTTTTCTTTCTGTCCCCTTCTCCCCAAAGCTCAGCTTGGTCCTATCTTCTCCAAAAAGAGATGCTGCCCCGCCCGCCCAGTCCTCCGCGGCCAGCTGCTCTTGGCTGGACGATGACACCCGGCCTGACCCCCGGCTCCGCCGCGAGTGACCGGCGCGGAAACCGGTGCCGGGTATCCCTAGGCCCTCTGTCGCCCTCCTCGGAGCCCGCCCCGCTCCCGGATCCGGGACTGCCCTTCCCGTACACGCCTTACACCGCCGCCGCCTCCCCCGTCCCGCAGGCACAGCGGGACCTCGCAACACCCTCGCTGCTCTCCCACGGCTCTTTATTACGGTGTTTCAGGGGGCGTTTTTGTTTTGGTTGGTGTTTGGTTGTTTGGTTGTTTTTTTAAAGGCAATAATGACAGATGCGACCCTACTGAACGCCCTGCAAGTGCCGTCCCGCTCCCGGTGCTGCTCCGCCGGGCAGGACGCTGGGCGGTCCGGGGGTGCTCGGGGCGGGGCGCAGCTGTGCAGTGCGTGTACCCGGCTACCGATCCGCGGGGCGCTGGGGCAGCCGGGGGGGCCCGTTTCATCCCAGGAGCGGCGCTGGAGCAGCGAGGGAGGGATGGATGGATGGATGGATGAGGCCGCCGGGTTGTGCTTTCCCGAAGCAGTCCACCGCGACACGCCGGTGGAATGCGGAACGTGCTGCGCGCTGCCAGCCTTTAGGTGCATTACGGTAGCGGCGGGGGCGTGGCCTCCATCGCACCTCCGGCGGCGAAAGAGCCGCTCTAGGTGGCATCTCTAGGGTTCCGGGTGCGGCCGCGCCGGGCGGCCGGGCAGGCGGGCGCTTCCTGCCCGTCTCTCTATGGTGACTTTCCGGGGGGAAGGGCCGGCGCCGCGCGCCTGCGTGTGCCGGGCCCGCCCGCCCCCCGCCGAGGCCGTGCCCGACGCGCGGAGCGGCGCCGGCTGCAGCGGTCGCGGCGCCGCCGGTGCGGAGGAAGGCGCGCGCCCCGGCCCCCGCCGCGCCCCCGGCGCCCCGCGGCGGCAAATGGTGGGGCCGGACGATGCCGGAGCTCCGGGCGGCGCAGCCGTGCTTCCCGCGGGCAGGCAGGAGGCGGCGGCGGAGGAGGCGGCGGAGGAGGAGGAGGAGGACGGGGAGCGGGATGGGAGCCGGGGCTCGAGCCGGCGGGGCGGAGGGCCGGGGCAGGAGCGGCTGCTGCAGCGGTACGGGGCGGCGCTCGGCCCCGCCGCGGCCGCGGGTGGGAAGCGCTGCCCGGAGAAGCCCGCGAACGGGGCCGCCTGCGCCGTGGGCCCCTGTGGGAGGATGACCAACGGGGACGTCGGCTTCCTGCTGCCGCCGCAGGAGCCGCCACCGCCCCCCCGGGCAGGACGGGATGAGCCGGGGCCGGAGGAGGAGGAAGCGAAACTGCAGAACGGAGGCTTCCTCCCCTGCCTGCCCGGACCGGCGGGCCGCGGCCCCGCGGGAACCGCCTTGGAGGAGCCGCTGCGGAGCTGCCGGCTGCGGGGC
>JAWWES010000169.1:19432956-19445127 GCA_035583135.1 Lophotriccus pileatus
GCGCTGCCGGCTGCGGGGCGAGGCGGAGCGGCGCGGGGAGGCGGCCGGCAGCCCCTCGCCGCCCCGCAGCCCCGGGGGCGACGCCGGCAGCCGGGCGCTGGCCGGCCCCGGCGTGCGGACCTGCGGGGACCGGGCGGAGCCCGCGGCGCTGCCCCCGGCGCCCCTCGGCTTCACGGACGTGAACCTGAACTCCCGCAACACGTACGAGGTGAGCCGCCGCCGCAGCGCCCCGGAGCACCTGCCCCACGGAGGAGGGACGGCGCCTGCAGCTCCGGCACCGCCGCCGCAGGAGCCGCCGGAGAGGGCCAGGCACCGGCTGGGCATCGCCGGCGCAGGCAGCAGTTTTGCCGAGTTCTTCACCAGGTAAAGGAGCCGGCGGCGGGGTCGGTCGGTGCGCCCGGCAGAGACCGCGACGGGGGTTGGGGGGTGCCCGGCGGGGCGCGGGCGGGTTCGGGTCTGTCTGCAGGACCGGCGGGGCTGTCTGAAGGAGCGTGTCTTGTGAAAGTGGAGTGTCTTACTGCGGGTCGCAGGAAAAGCGATTCCAGCCTTGATGGATTCCTTTGCCAGAGAGCAGGCACTCTTAAAGTAAGGCAGAGGCTTTGCGCTGGACGTGACGGCAATATGATAAAGGCGCTTTTACTGCTACGATCTACATGGACTTCAATCTGGAATTTGCTTCCTGTACCAGAACACTTTACTGTCTGGATCATCATAGTGGTACTGATTAAACTGCTTGCAGAGTAAGGTTAAGGTTGTTGGTATTGGAAACTACTTTCAAATCATTGTGGAAGTTGCAAAGGCTTTGTTACTTGGTGATGGTGTAGATACAGTTTACTTATTTACTTTAAAGTGTGTTGTGGAAAGCTTCAAAGACAAGGCTCAGAGTAGCTTCTCTTAAGTTTCTAGCACAAAATCAAAAGCTATAGGACATCCAGCTTTGACACCTGGCAGCTCTTTAGCATTGCTCGTTCTTTAGCATAAGACACAGGAGATGCAGCTTGACTATGATAGTTTATAACATACTCTATATTACTTTTATTATGTTTGAAGTGGGGAGTTTAATTTTCAACAGTTTTTATTCTCCCAAACCCAGGAGTTGTAGTTATTGTGCAACAGTTACTCTGAAAGCACAGTAGGTCTCTAAGTATCTTAAGACAAAATAAGATTAAATCTATTAACTGAAGAATTGAGATAGGAGAGGCTTGATCTCAAGGTGGGATCCCAAACTGAGAAATGGGCTACTTCTGCTGACCCTCGGGAAACAGGGAAATGGATTCCTATCTGAGGACAAGTATAGTAGTAGTTGCAGTGTAAGTTTGGTGCATCTGCTTTATTTCGAGGACAGATTGAGAGATGTCCCTCTATTCCTACTATTTCCTGTTAGTGTCCCTCCCATACCCCCCCCCCCATGTTATGTGAGCTGCAGTATATTACCTACTTTTTGCCTCATTTCTTGAACATTTTGACCAGTAACATTTGTACCTTTTGCTTTTTACGCCAGAGTAGTAGCTGATGGAAATTCTGGAGAATTTTCTTCTTAAGTACTGCAGTTTAACCCTAGCTGGCAACTAAGCACCACACAGCCACTGGTTTTTCTAATAGCCATAATTATACATAAATTATTTTAAAAAGTGGACACTTCTCGCAGTTATTTAAAGAAAATGAGAGAAAGCAAGGAGGAAGTCCTACTACCTTCATTGTGAAAGCTTCACTGTTGTAACTGCCATGACTGAATAGTTTGCTCAGACAGATCTGGGTTAGGAGGCTGGTGTTTCCAGCTGCTTGTTCCCAGCTCTTCAGTTATCAGACTGGCCTGCTTCATAGTTCTTTGAAATAATCCATGTTAATTGCCTGTCTTCGTTTCACTGAACTGGAGGAGAAATCAGTGAGGTGAGGTGGGGGAAAAAGTAAGCAGCTGTCAACAGAAGCTTCTTACCCAAAGTCTGTGACAGGAAGAATGACTGTGCCCTTGAGATAGTAATTAATAATTATTGTAAGATCCTGGGAAAGTTTGCATCAGTGATTAAAGCCTTTCTTTCAGGTAAGTATTAGGTGTAATATTTGGCCCTGGGATCTTAAGTTGTATTTGTGCCAAATCATTAAGCCTGTCAGATCAGTGCTAACTTCTAACTGAAAAATCATCAGTTTTGCTCTACTTGTTCTTTTTCATAACATGTGAGGTGGGATGCCATGAGTAGATCAGGGGTATGTCAAGCAGAGTGCTGTGGCAAGGAAAATTGTATGACTGTGGTCACTTGTCTCGACTGTAGTCACTTGTCTCCACTGTGCTACTGTTACGTTCAGAGCATTAAGTGGCTTCTTGAAAGTCACCTGTCACTACCTTGTACTCCTGTGTATGATTCATATACAGCCATATATAAGCATTGCCCTTACGGTTTGTGGTCTTATACAGCATCTTACAAGGGCAGTGCTTTGTTCTTGGGTTATTGGATCACTTTTGGGTAGCCCCAGTGGATTGCTATTGGGTACAGTGGTTCAGTGAGCAGGAATGTTGTGTGCACAGTTGAACTAAAGCCATGATGACTTGAATGATACCTTAACTGCAGTATGCTCTATCCCCCAAAGCAGCCCATACAGAGCAGAACAGTTAACCAAAAAGGTCAATCAGGAGTGAGTATTCCAGGAGTGAGATAAAGACACAGTGATTCTGCACCTCTTTTAAAGATGAGTTGTACTTCATAGTTCTACAATATGTACCAGGCATCTTTTCAGCTTGTATAATAGATATTGTTTCTTTACTAGACAAATTTAGGTATCTGGTAGTTGGCAAAGCTTCTTATTCCTGGATTCAAAGCTTACTGTTGACAATAGCAGTGATACTTTTTTTGTTATAGTAGGGCACCATTTTCCCAAATAGGTGTTTTCCAGTATTCATCTAACAAGATTCACAAAGAACTTAATTCCTAACTGCCATTTCTTGTAGGTCTTTGTGATGTGCTGTGAGAAATAGGTGTAAGGGGTTGTAAGCATGTATGGCTTGTTGGCACACACATGCTTATAAAAACTGTCTTTAATCTCATCCTCCCTTTCTCCCTTTTAATCTCATTCTCCCTTGAAATGAGGCAGTATTTGTAGGAACAAAGAATTAAGAAATCACTGAAGCTCACATCTTTTTCTGCCCCATTGTAAACACAGTCCTGTAGTTCCATAACTAGGTAGTTCTTCAAAAGCTGCTAGTCTTTTTGCCTCTACAAATGTCCTTGGTACAGACTGTGGAGGGTTGAAGAGAGTTTCCCTTCCTGAGTGTTGTCACTTGTATACATAGTAGCGTCTCTACCTCGAGTTTATTTCAGTTTATTACTAAGTAGCACTTGCATCTTTGTGTGCTATGTAGAGCGTCTACCTAGTTTACAGATGCCTCCTATGAATGCTTAGTACCAGAATCAGTGTTTTTCTCAGAGAAAAGTTCTGCATACAGAAGGCAGCATGAGACTTCAGGGGGTGTACTGTGCATCTGTGGAGAAAAAAATAGATTTATCAGGCTTTTGGTCAAAAACAAGAGGCAAGTGGGAATGGGTTGCCCTAGTTGTGACGGATCTTCTAAACCTTCTGTTTGTGTAAAGATAAGAGAACAGATTGATGGGGTCACTTCACAATGCTTAATTTATATTTTGCTATTGCCTGTGCTGAGACCTTGGTCAGATCTTACTGACATCCTGAAAAAGCTTGTGTGTTTTACTTTTGATGCTGGGGTTGTTTTTATATTGTCCAGATAAAACAAATAAATCCAAACAAATAAAGTCCATATATACAGTCAATTTATTGGAAAGATAATTGGAGAGAAGATCTAAGGGAATACAACAAATCTTCCCTGCAGAAATCATTAGGGCGCCCTTAACCCTTCTGTCTTTGTTGGACCCAGTTTTTTTTCCTTTCTCTAAGCAATCTCGTAACCTAAGTGAACAAGTGGATACATATAATTGCTTTGAATTAAAGCTAACTGGAGAAAGTAGACAAGAGCACATGGACCCAAATCTGTGAGTAACTTCAAACAGTATTCTTTTTTTTTTTCCTGTGTTAGAGACATAATTAACTTGAAATAGTTAATAGGATTTATATTATTGAATTGAGAAGCTCCTGTGTAGATTATTCCTTTGTTGTTTGCTAAGAATGATTTATTTTATGAAGTGTTGACATGTTTCTGGCTTTCAGTCATATGAATAACGAATATAATGACAACTTAAGTAAATGTAATCTCCAAAGTAAAGCAGACTCTAGCAAACATTGAAGATGAGTGCTCAGCATTATTTTTTTGACTCAATTTTTTTAATAACTATGTGCATATAAAATTTTACCCAAATTATATAAAGCTTTATTCATAAAAAGTTAAGGAAATATCTCTGGGCACCTAAAGTTTCTCTCACAAGTGCAGATCCCACTGTAGGAAATTAAATCTAAAGGACACCACCCCTGTTTTTTTTTAATGAACCAGTTCCAAGCAGTTCCTAAAAATAAGCAAGTCTTCAAGATCTATGAGTTGAAAATGCCTGTTTGAGGAAGCTTCATTCCCAGGTCTCATGATACATAGGTTTTAAAGAGTTTTGTGTTGCTGGAAAATATTAGCTATGGGTGCATCACCATAGGTAAGATGCTGTGCTCCCATAGAACCATTTTGCTTAGGATGTCTGTCTAGCAAACCAAAGTTAAATTTCAGGTGTGCAAGCAGAAGAGTGTTATGCTGATTTACCTCTCAATAGGTTTTGGGTTGCCATATTGCTCCAACTTCTGTCTCCAAACAGTCTTCCCTACCCCTGCCTCCCCCCACCCCCACCCAAAAAAAAGCTGACTAAATAGATGTCACTTCTAAAACCTTAGAGCTATGTGTATAATCTTCATCATGTTATAATACCTAAAGTATTATTAGCAGTTTCTCTGCTCTCCTTGGTGGACAGTGTAATGTTCTACATTGGCACTTATATTTGCAATTTTGTAACCCTATTAAGAGTTTCTGTGAAGTACGTTCTCCTTAAACTAATGCTGTAGTTTTTCTGGGGGGGGGTTGTGTGTAGGTTTTTTTTAAGCCAAACAGCTGAAATTGCTCTTTAGTGTGCAGCAAACTGTTGGAGTCAAAGCTTGTTTTGCTAAAGAATGTTTTACAGGGGCATTTTAACTTAACCTGAAAGCATCTCCTCTCTCCCTCTCCCCATCTCTTCCTCTCACTTTATTTTGCAGAAGGCCTTTTCATTACTTGGTCTCTTCTGGTTATTTTGTGTCACAGGATTTCTTACAGACTCAGTGTATTGAGAGTAGTGTGACAAAGTGAATGGGACCTCTCTTCTGAATAGGCTATGACTAAAAGGACAGTGTTTTACATGGGAAATAACAACCAAAGGGGGTCACTTTAATCACAGCTGGCCTCTAAGAAAATGATAGTTTTATGTTTTTGCTCTCATGGCTGTTCAATTATTCATTAGGCTATTTTGTCCTGATTGCTTAAGAATAAAAAAGGAGTTTAAGTGTTTTTGGTCATGTTTCACTCACATGAATGCAAAAATTTTTATTCCTGTCTTCAGTTTCTTGGAACTACTGAGATGTTTATGATATTTTTTTATCCATCATTGGTCTTGTTTGTTGTTCAACTGGGAAGGACTAGGTTTGTTGGACTGGGTAGTAGGCATTGCTTTAAACTTCTCAGTCTCAGCGTATGCATGTCGGTTTTTTTTATTGCTTTCTAAGGAAGTGAAGCTTAGTTACTGTCTCAGCTTTCTAGTACTGCAGCCTGTTACCCAGGCTCTGTCAAACCTCTGAGACTTGAGAAGACTCCAACATAAAAATCCTACAGATTTTTGAATGATATCTGAACATAAGGAGAGCCTGCAAAAGAGAGACTTTGCTGATTTGGCTCTGTATTTTTAGAAACCGGTCAGCTGTGCAAGCCACCTGCAGGGCATATTGCTTCTGGCTCAGCATTGGGGTAACAGTATGAGAAGTGCATGGATGTTGTTGGGTGAACCTGTGACTTCAATTAGCAGCAAACTAGTTTTCATGGTCATAAATGAGTTTCTTCTTTCAGAACTTCTGAGGGCCAAACACTCAGACTAGTGTTCTTTTAAATTTCGTTCCTGATTTCTTACCTCCTGACTGAAAAGAATACCTGTAGCCTGTAGGAGTACTTTCCTGTCATTTTTGTTCTCTTCTCCAAGGTACTCCTTTATTAAGAAGAAACTATGTTCAGTTTCCACTGTTATATTAGAAAGTTTTGTTTAATGTGCTCTTGGGTAAGTGAATGAGTCTCTTTTGATCATGTAGTATAATAAAAGCTTCCTTGTTGGCTCCCCTTCCCTAGGGCATTCTGTTGATCTAAACTTCCTGAAGGCCAGCTATAGGAGTAGGCAAACTTAAGTAATTGTCTAGAAGTAAAGGAGAACAGATAAGAGGTATAGATAGCAATGAAACATCTATAGCCCTTCTGCCTCTGTTGCTGAGGAAGACACTGTGGGAAAAGATGTGTGCACTTCACACATCTTACTTGTGCTCCAAGAACAGATGAATTGTTGATCCCAGCTCTTCTGCTTTCTATAGCAGGGGAAACTTGGCCCTAGTCAGGTCTCAGACCTTGCAAAGCTTAGTCTTGTCTGTGTTGCTTCAGTTGCCTAATGCATCTGTTAATGTAGGATCTTGTCTATCTTGCTCCTGGGCAATAAGGAGGCCGTTTGTATGCCAGATGCCAGAATGCTTTAAAAAAACCCAAACAATCCATGTACTACCAAAGGTATTTGTGTAGTTGGTAGCTGTGAAATGGGAAGCAGTGGAGATTCCAGAGCACAAAGAATCTACTTTAGGCTGATGAGGAATTGAGGTGATTTAGTCTAGAGAAAAGGAGGCTGAAGGGAGATGTCACTCTCTGCAAATACCAGAGGGGAGGTTGTGGTTAGGTGGGTGTCAGCCTATTTTTCCAGATATCAAGTGATAGCATGAAAGGAAACAGTCTCTAGCTGTGGCAAGGAAGGCTTAGATTGGATATTAGGAAAAATATCCTTACTGAAAGGGTAATCACGCTCTGTAACAGGCTGCCAGGGAAGTAGTTGAGCCACTGTCCCTGGAGGTATTTAAGATGTGTATGTGTGGCACCTAGGGATGTGGTTTAGAGATGGATCTGGCAGTGCTGAGTTAATGGTTGGACTCCATGATCTTGGATGTCTTTTCCAACCTAACTCTTTCTATGATTCTAGCTTTTTGTTGTTGTAAACACTAGGTGTGTTGCAAGTTGCTTGCTGTTCCTGAAAATCTGTAGGTAGCTGGTGGTAGATTGGCAAATTTCTTCCTCGTTTTGTAAGAAGCCATCAGGCAAAACTGAAAGGAGCGAGGCTTTTGCATTCTAATATCAGCTAATAGATGAAAAATGAATTCTTGTGTTTTGTAGTATTTCTGCAATTGATCACTGAAGCAGTGACATAAAATATATTGGGAATTGCTAACCACAGCAGAAACCTGATACTCAGAGTGGCTACACAAGTACTGCAGTAGTACTTTGTAGTACAACATTGCACAATCAAGTAGTTGACAGGCACTCTGTCTGGGACCAGAAGGGAAAAATATTAACTGAGGCTTAACCAGCTTGGGCAGAGTAGCAATCATCTCCAACTCTTGGGACAGTCTTCAAAATAAAATTCTGCCCTGTGTTTGAACTTACAGTTCACAGACTTTTAAGCTGTGTCAAAGGCTAGAAGTCTTTCTCACCTTGGTCATTCAAGCATATATTGTATACAGACATTTGAACTATAGGGATAGTGACTGCTCTGATAAATCTGAGTTTTGCCTTAACTGGAAGTGAGTCATTACTAGAACAGTTTCAGGTCATTTGTTTAATTAGGTTGTACTTTGTGAGGTATCTTGGTGAGCTGATTGAAGAATTTTCTATTGTCAGAAAACAAAGGAAATGTTTCTTCCCTGCTTCTGGTATTTATTTGATCCTCTGTGAGCTGTTGTAGCTCATTAAGCTAGGGAGTGAAAAAATGTTCATGGTTTTCTGTGGGATTAGTGAGTTGAATTGACTTGCAAGGTATGGGAAGTCTTGGAATCAATGCAACAGAAGGGAGTGTAGGACATAACTTGGGCAAGAGGAGAAATGAACTTCACCTTAGTGGCCACTCTGTGGGAGGAAGAGGTCTTGTTCTTCTAGCACTGTTTTGCTTGGAGTATGTTGCTGGTTAACTAGCTTTGACTTTGCTGGAGTAGATATTCCTGGCCATGCAAGAAATAGCAGAATATCTGTAGGAAGTGGGTAGAAATTCTCCTTTCTGGTACCTGTGATCTAGGATTTCCTTTTAGGTACTCTGAGCAAGTGACATTTGATTATTATTACAGAAGATTGACCATGTTTGATTTAGTGTCAAAGTAGCTGCTGAACTGCCTGACCAAATATGATGATAGAATAGTATGTCACAGAGCTCTCTTTGCTGCTTCACTCTGAAAAGTAAAGGTGAGTCTGGACTGATGATCTCCCGTTCCTCATTTTGTATTTGAGCGCTCTGAAATTTAACCCTGCCTGTTACCTTGCATATGTGTCTGCTTGTTTATGTAAGTTTTTGAATGCTTGAGCTGTTTGTAAAGCTGACCTATGTAACAGCTTTTTGTTAAGAATATAATGTGGAGTGGTAAAAAACTGTTTATCAGTAAGTGTTCTGTACAGAATGTTCTGTAATGCTGCTAAACACTTGCAACTCCTAAAACTCCCCAAGTGTCTGTGTGCCTGTAGTAAAACTGTTTTGCCAGCAGAGTTGGTAAAGTCACTTTGGGACTGCTGTCAAATGAGAGTTAGAGCAATAAGGTTGATTTAATTTAGTTTCTTCAATGCAGTTCCATAATAATTCTGGCCTCTTAGAGAGGACAGAAGGATTAACAGAAGCCACCTCCTTTGCTACCTCTCGATCCTTAGCAGATATTACTTGACAGTTCATTGAATTTCAGACATACCTAATTGTAGGTGAGGCTTTAGTTTACCACTAATATCAATGGAAACATCATATTTAATTAAAAAAAGTACTACAGGCTTGGTCTTGCTGAAGATGCATGTTCTTCTGGTTGGGATTTTTATTTCCTTATTTTAATTTTTATTTGGGAGGAGGAGGAGGAGGAAACTAAAAGCTTGCTTATATGCCCTAAAGACTGTAGTGCAGAGTATTACAGATGCAAACATGGAAGTTCCTTTGGAGAGGGTGGTTTGGGTTGTCTTGGTGTGGAGAGAAAGAAGATGTCTTTGTACTGCTAAAAGGCGTTAAACTGGAAACCTGTAACAAATCTGTGTTTGGGGTAATGAAATTTAAAGTGAAGTTTGTGTCTAGCTGCTTCTTGTAGCAAAGTGATGGAAGACACAAACTGTAAAATTGGTTGGGTCATGTCTCCTCCCATGTAGGACAGAGCTTAGAAACTTGTGCTGAGAGCAGCCATATAAATGTGTCAAATCAAAATGGGCTGACATTGTTTGAAGTTATTGAAATGAAAAATATAGAATGTTTAATACATTCTAAGTCTTACTATTTTGTTCTAAATTTTGTTCTAAGCCTAAAAATACTTGCATATTAACTTAGAAATTAAGGTTGAAATATGAGGGTAAAGGATGAATTTAAAAGGATATTTGTAAAGTAGGTGGTATTTGCTTTTAATATGTTTATGTTCATGTCACTTTTGCAGCTGTAACTAATGTGAAGAAATAATTATGAGTATGTGAAACTGAGCAAATAGCTCCTAGGGAATGTCATGTAATTCAAATCTAAAATAACAGGGAAGCTGTGACAACCTGTCCTTTGGTCTAAGAAGTAATTACTGTGTGCACTCTGAACATATATTGTTAACTTTTTGGGGACACTTTTTTAATCAATTCCTACAAATTGTGTACAAATTGTGTATAAACAGTAAGATGTAGAAATAGAATCCTATTTCTGTTGCTCTGCAGGCTTTGTAAGTGGCTAACCAAAAAGGTTCTATTTCCTTTTAATGATTCATTATTTATGCTTAGAGTTGAGTTACGTTTGTTTCTATATGTAAATTATTGAAAAGTCTTGTTTAAAGCAGAAGGGCTAATGGTGCTTATTGGATTTTTTTTCTGCTGTTATTACCGAATTATTGCACGTAAGACCTTAACAGAATGGACAAGACTGGAGAATGAAGAAAAATTCTGTTGTGTTCTTGAACAGCTTTGGTGTCTTACATGTGGTAAAGACCTGCCAGTGTGAATTAATTAATTCTTGTTATGTACTCAGCTGTAGTAATGAAGGAATATGGCGTCACAGGCTTACAGGGATCTTCAGAATTCGTGCAGATTGTTCTGAAAGCATGGTTTTAAGTAACAACTACTCATTTTAATGCTATACCAGTAAAAATGCATCTGTAGCAATTCTTGGGACATACCACTTCTAACTCCTTACTGATATATAGCCCTCTGGATAAAGATTATTGGGTAAATAAGTAATTTCCTTATCGGTTTGTCTTTTAGCTAACTCAAATGTC
Source organism: Lophotriccus pileatus (assembly GCA_035583135.1). Lineage (NCBI taxonomy): Eukaryota > Metazoa > Chordata > Aves > Passeriformes > Tyrannidae > Lophotriccus > Lophotriccus pileatus. The sequence goes on from JAWWES010000169.1 coordinate 19,443,427, forward strand.
AACAAATTTCAAATGTAGACCTATCTTTTATGCCTAGGAAGGCTATTTAAAAATTAGCATAGGGATGAAGCAAGAGCAGACTGTGCACACAAGGAGAACTCTGTTCTTTGTGGAGATGCAAAACCAGTTATTTTGTAATACAAATACAGTTTTTAATTAGTTTTGTTGCATCGTATTCCTTTTACATATTCTGAGGTTTTATTGGAATCAGTAGGTTTTTAATGTGCTTCAGTTATTGCAGAGAAATGCAGCTTCCAGGGCTTTTAACTGCATTTGTAGGCATTTGTGCTCATTGGTAGCATTAATTCTGTGCAAGATTCCTCCTCTAAGCCTTTCTGATTCTGTGAGGAAAAGTTATGTATCTTAGAGTGAGGATGTTCTTGATGGGATCCTGCTTCCTTCCTGTTTTAAAATCAGACAGTCGTATTATGCAGTGTCTACTAACAGGTACTAGATGCTTAATCAAAAGGAAAATCTAATCAGCCCTCACTTCCTTTGTCAGTTCTCTTGGCTTTCAAATCCTGTTTTCTCAGTAATTCCCTCTTATCAAAGCTCTTGAAAGCTGGATGCAATGAGAAGAAATGATTGATGATGGAAAATAACAGTAGACCAGATTGATATGTGTGTAAAGTAAATGTTTTAACTTTTTTTCTCTAAAAAAAAAAATAATTTTTAGTATGCTAGCATAACTTAAGGTCTCTTTTTGGAACTATTTTATTTATAGATTAGTGAGTAAACATTTTGAGCAAGGTCAGAGTTACCTTGCAAGGGAAAGGAGTCAAAGACTAGTAGCCTGGCTTTCAGCATCAAGATTTAACCACATCTATTCCTAAAATAACCCTGAATTCTGAATATTTTATTTGGAAAAAATTACTCCTTTGATGCCATGCTGCAAATCTTGTAAGGATTGCTTTCCAGGGATGCCCACAGTTTGGTTGGTTGGTTGGTTTTTTTCTCACATGGTGCAGCATTTTGAATTAAATTTGTTTGTATATTAAAGTGAACTGTAAGAAAGCACGCTTCATTGTTCATGCGTAACAGTAATGATGATCATGTGGTTTATGCTGTCTTCTGAGACCACATCCTTGTGTCAGTAGTTGATACCAGTAGAATTTTGCCACTTTTTTTTAGTGCAGGATTAACAAATTGGAGCAATGCAGGCTAATTTTTGATATGTTTTATACTGATATTCATCTTAAATGGCTCAGGTGTAGGATCCAAGGTACCTGAAATCTGTATATAGATTACCAAAAGCATCAGGATGGGTGAAGCTTGAGCCTCAATGTGGAATTCTAATGATTGGATTCTCTAACACCAAATAAGAGGTAGAATTGTGAGAAATATCTCTGAATAAAATTTCAAAGACGGCCAAATAAAGTGAAACAAAGAACTTTACAGTGCACTGGATGCAACAGGCTTTGGAACCCAACCCTTGCATCCCGAGAACGGGAGGGACAGTCTTTTTAAGGTCTCTTGATTTGCATGGCCACTCCTCCCATGGCAAGCTCCGCTCCTTTTCTTCCTTGCAAGATGACACAGTCCCTTCTCTTGAGCTTGATTGGGTCTCCCAGGGCCGGCTCCTGTTCATCCCTTGTCAGCTCATTAGCCATGTTAACTAGTTTACTAAGTTGTTTGGCCATGTTATCTCTTGGTAACAAGCTCTGGCTGGGCCCATTGTTCTCGAGCTAGTCCTCAGACAAT
>JAWWES010000169.1:19445227-19693811 GCA_035583135.1 Lophotriccus pileatus
CTCCCCCAAACAATACAGCTTCTTAACATGAGTAAAACTCCTGCTTGTAATAAAACTGCCCCCATTCATTTCTCACAGAATGAGGCTACAGCCATTCCTTAATGGAGAGGAGGCAAATCCCTCTTGTGACTCCTGACTGCTTTGTTTGACTACCTTTGAGTTTGCAATGCCTTTAAATAATCTGATTAAAACTCTGTTTCTAGTCTCACTGGCTAAACAGTTGGTGTGGCTTTCTAGGGTGTTCTGAGTTGGGGCTGCACTTACCAGTGTTGCTGAATGTATGGGTTTAGGGACTACAGTTTTATAGTGGGAGTGGAGAGATGACTCAGTGTCTGTATCTTGCGTTAAAGCAAGAGAACTGAGGGCAGATACGGACTTGTGAATGCTGTTTCCAAGAGCTATTGTTAAGGATGCTGAACTCAAACGGGACTTTTGGGGAAACATGGAAGTAAATAAAGTTGATTGCTTCCAGTAATGCCCTACTATATCTTGACAACATCAGAGCTCTGAATCATCAGAGTTAAATCTTTTAGCAGGCTCCTTTGAATCTGTTATTGGAAACCTGGGGGATGTGCATTTGGAGTGGGAAGGAAAGCAACTTCAGGTGTTGCTGGGATGCACAAAACAGTGGAATACAGAGAGTATGTTATTTGTGGCACCCATGGAGCTGTAAAAAGAGAAGGTCCATACGTGTGATCTTTGACAGAACTATAGCAAAATGATGTCTAACGTGAAACTAGATTACAATTTGACATTTTTTGGTTGAACAAAAGACTATTGCAAGACTACTTGGTCTGTGGAGAGGTGAATCACTCATACCTAAAGGCAGAGTGCTGGAGTTGTGTCTAACCTGGTGCTTTTCCTACCTGCTGATGTTTATGGTTGCTGCACTTCAGCTTTCTTTGAGTGGCTGTTGTGCAAATACAGCAACCCAGTTTCTAGTCTGGTTTTGGATATAATTTAAGATCAAGTTTGAAGTAACTGTCTCGTATTGTTCAGTAACTTCCTCTAAAAGGTGGAAGTCTGTCATCCTCTTGGACTGACATATAGCTAGCTTGGAAATTGAAAAAGATTGTGTTTGGGTTTTTTTTTCAGGAGGGAAGCCAAACCGCCAACGTAAACAAAAAAAATCCATTAAAACATCAAGTTCCACCTATCCCCTTCTGACACTTAATCCTAACTGTATTTAGACTTCACTAATTTATCTTAAATGGCAACAAAAAAGGATTTAAAAAGCAAAAGCAGAGTGGAAACAAGTAATTGCAGGAGTAGAATGTAACCATTTCTACAGATGGCGTTAACTTTAACAATTCTGAATTACTGTAGCATCAGTATGGTGAAACTTGCACTGAATGCTGTGGGCACAGGCAGTAATAGTTGAAGCAACATTGTTAAAAATAAGGAGGAAACCCACCAGTCATAGCTGTCACTGCAGCTGTTGTAGCTGTGTGATCAGAGCTCCATGGGTTTTTGTGTAGTGTAATCCAAACCTTGCTAGCAATACATGTCTTGATGTGTGCCACTAACAGCTTCTCCTTCTGTGGCACTTCATTTAGTTTTCAAACTCTTCAAAGCACCTACTGAAACATTTTGGAGAGTCATTTGAGAGTGTTAATATGTGTTCTATAAAGGTAGCAGGGGAAAAAAACCTGCAACTTTTCCCATGGGTTTTTGTAAACTGGAGCTTAAATCAATGAACTAATTTAATACTTCTATCCCATGGGTCCTTGCAACAGAAAACATTATTCAGTTCCAAAGTGTAGGCTTCTTTTTAAGGAATTCTGACGTTTTCAAAAAGATTTTGAGATTCTGTACCAAAGTGCTATTGACTTTTCAGCCATCTCAATAGATGACTTCCTGGGATCAGTGAAGCTCATGAATATTCTAAGCAGCAACAAATATATCAAATCTAGTACACTTCTGCCATTCAGTGAATGCAACTTGTAAGCATTCACAGATGCTGTTCCTTAACAAGGCTTTTGTAAGGCTTTACTACTGTCAACAACACATCAGATGTGATGCTGCTAGCTGCCAAAACAATGTATTGTGTCCTTCCATCTTCAGCAAAGTTTATTTGTAAACATCTCATTAATTTCTCTTGGATTAGAATTCCTATGTGAGGTTTATTCTGACATGATAAAAAGTTTGAGCAGCCTTTTGCCTTCACAAGAAACAGCTTTCAATAAAAGTAAGATTTCTTTCCTTCCAGACTGCATTCTGGAAAGTTTTTTTTAATGTTATATTTGTTAAAAAAAAAATAAATTGAAAAATGAGATGTTGTAAAAGCCATCAGCATGCCTAAATCTTTCGTATAGAAATATTAATGAGAACCTTCTGTTTGCTTACACATTTCTCCTTTTCTAAATCTACCAGCTTCCTAGTTAATCATACACCAGCTTTGATACAGTGACAGATTGTCATCAGTGTTAAAGGTATACACCTTTCAGCTTCCACAAGTGCTAGAAGCAGTGGAGCCCAACTGCTAAGTTATCCTGGTGGTGTTCCATAGCAAGTGCAGAAGAGACTGGATGGTTATTGCTATCCATGAAGTCAAGCACAGTACTGCAGAATGGATCTTCCTGCATAGTGCTTTTGGGTGAAAAAATCTTTTTCAGTTAAGTTCAAATACAACTGCTGCAGTAGTCTTGTTTTGTTGGTGATTCTTTGAACACTCTTCCTTCCCTCCTGAAGACAACCTAAAACATTGTGGAAGGTGTCCTGTACTTGTAAAGTAAGCCTTTGTTAGCTATGTAAACGTTCAAGGGCACTTTTTTTTCTGCCTTAATGGGTGGACCTGTTCATTTCACTAATGGTGTGCAGTTCTGGGATTGACTAGGACAGTCTTTTAAAGACACTGATACCATGGCTTGGCTTTTTCATCAGCCCTTCTTTCCAGATTATGTGTTGGAAACCACTGTCTTGGTGTTTGAGTGCTTACATTACTTCTACAGGGATGGATTAGGATATCGCAAGTTTCCCTGGTGGAGACAGAGCTGTGGGATGTGTGGGTCACAACTAATGCTTACTAGAACACCTTGTATTAATTATGCTATTATTAATAGCAACAGTTTGATTCCTTGAATGCAGTCTTTTTTTTTTTTTAGGAAGCTGTTGAGGATTGTAGTGTGTTCTGGTGTCCTCAGACAGAGAGTCTTAGGGTTCTGGGTTCCTTAATCTTCCTGGATGCCGCAGGACTGCCAGTCTTGAGCTTACCAGTTCTTGGGACACTTCCGTGCTCTATCAACCTCCATCTTCTCCATCTCTCCAGCTTTCTGTTTGCTGGTGCCTACATCCTCAACTACACATAAGTTTACAGACTGTATTCATGCAAACTTGCATGGAAGGGATTTTTGTGACAGACATTTGCCCATTTCCCAAAAAACATTCTGGGACCTGAAAAGATAGTTTGTATTTGAAGGCTATGCAATGTTTTAGAAACAGTAACAGCTCCTAATTGTCAAACTATGCTGCCTGCCCAGAAACCCCGACAGCACTGGAATTTAAGAGTACTGAGCACTTTTCAGATTGATTCACGTGTTTGAAGCATGCTTCTTTTATCTGGGCAAGCCAAAAGACTGTTTGCTGTGCACAAACATGACTCCATCCAATTTGAGAAGGAATTGTATTTTAAAATACAACAAACACTTCAAGTGCGGAATAAATCTGGGGATCTTTTTCCAGAGGGAGAGTGTGAAGTTAGCTAGTTAGCACTGCACTAAAGCATCTTTCAATAAAAGTGCTCCATATTCTGTTCACTCAGAAGTCAGCTTGTAAGCTTCCTGAGAAATAACTTTATGGGCTACTGAGCTTTTAATCCCTTTGTGTTGCAAATTTCTGGAAAGTAACTTTCCAATATTTGAAATAAATACACTTCTTTAATTTTTCTAAGTACTCATACATAGCATGCTCTGTGGGAGCTTGTAATTGGAGTCAAATAGTACAGCTGAGTATCTACACAAATGGTTGCTAATGTGGTCTTGTGATGGTTGACTTTCTGAGAAGTAAGAGCTATGCAGTCATCTGCTTTTTTCAGTGTAATTGCTCTAGGCACTGGTAAAGGTTATCTGCTAAACTAAAGCTGTGTGGTTGTTCCCTGGTTTTCAAGTCCATGTTATAAAAGTTGAAGGTGTGAAGATTGCAGAGAATGTTAGTAGAAGTAATATTTCACCATTTCTTTTTTAAATCTCTAAGTTACATGGTGTTTTTCAGCTGTTTTCATTTCAATACCAAAATAGGTTAGTAAGATATTAAAGCAAACTCCAAACAAAGTCTGAGGGCTACCTCATGCTGCTATGTTACACTTAAGAGAGTACCTGGTATTACCAAATAAAGCTCTGATATTGCATAAAGTAGCTTAGAATTCAGAGGTAAAGCTGAATGTTAAAACCAAATATTAGCGTCAAAGCATCTGTAATGAAAGATGTTCCATTTTGAGTTGATTATTTTCAAGTCAAAGAGAAAGCTAAGGTAGCACACCGTGCATTTGCTGAGCAGTAAATATCTACAGTTCACCCCAGCGGCTAATTGCATTTAAAGAAGTGTAAGTGAGCACAATACAACTTGTTTATATGCTTATAATAAACAAAAAGAAAACCCTCCTCTCATTTCAGAAACTTTTTCACTAAAAGGACAAAGGAACTCAAACCTGCTGTCCAAAGCGCTCCTGGTTGGAAGTTGTTTGGAAAAGTCCCACCCAGGGAAAACCTTCCGAAAGATTCCAAAATTATTCAGCAGGTGAGTAAACATCACACAACTCTAGGTATGAAACTTGTAAAAATAACACATATTATTGTGTTTCATGTTATCTCCACATGGTTATACAGCCATAGAGTGCTCTGAGAAAACTCTTTTGGGGCTTTGCTTAAAGAATAGTAGTTACTAAGGAAGTCGCAGTTTTATCAAGTACATTCTTGAGTACATCTCAGTGCTTGTAAAAAAGTGATACATGATCAGAAAGCATTTAAGATGTTTTTGCCAAGACATCAGAACTTGTATTAAATTCCTGTAATGTTTTGTCTTATTGTCTTATTTAACCAGTACACTTATTTAATATGATATACCACAATCTATCACATTTTTCTGTAGTTGGAAGCCTGGAAGGCTTCCTGTGTGGATAACTTGCTTAGAATTCTGAAACATGTCATCTTCTTTAAATGAAAGTTTTAATTTCCCTCAAGGTATTTTATTCAAAATAATACTGTAAATTGAACTTGTTTGGGAGCTACTGGGGTACTCCCAAAAGGTACCTCTGATTTTCTTCCTCTGACACAAAGTTGCACTTCCATATAATTGTTCCTATGGAGTTTATTTGATAACATAATATTAAAACATCACAGTCTTTAAAGGTGAGCAATTGGTAATGTACCAGTTACTTAGTATTAACATGCAAAGCTGAAATGCAAAGATTTGTTGACATATGAAATGTGAACGTCCCATGTGCTTGTTAAAACAGTAACACCAGTCTCTTGAGAGCTGCTTTCTCTGTCTCCTTTCTTAAATTCCATATATGCTGATGTGTTTGGCAGGTGCAAATGGCTGTGAATGAAGCAGTGTTCAGTCATCTTCCAGAAGGAGCTTTGTGGCAAAAAGGGCCTTTTGGGAGTAACTAAAGTGAAAAATGAGAGGTTCTTTTTGAAGGACTTCGGTGTAATGGGGTTTGTCACACAATAAAATGTTGTAGGAGAGTGATTACAGCAAGTGCAATCTTGGAGTTTGAAACTAGATGACCTTTAAAGGTCCCTTCCAAACCATCCTGTGATGTACTGTGAAGTAAACTGACTGCTTTTTCAACAATTTCAAATACAATTTCCTTATATAAATAGTTTTTCTTTTTGGGTGGGAGAGAGGGTGTGTGTTCTTTGTTTACTTGCAGACGAATGTTGTTGGCATTGTGCTATGACAATGCTGTAGTAAAAGTCCGGATGTCTTTTCCATCCTAAGAAATGGAGAATCCACACAGTGCTACCAATCATCTGCTTACTGTTTTCTAGTAATGAAGATATTTGTTCTGGAGACTGTGTTATAATCATAGAATGGTTTGGGTTGGAAGGGACCTTAAAGGTCATCTAGTTCCACCTTCCCTGCCATGGGTAGGTTGCTCAAAGCCCCATCCAACCTGATGTTGAACACTCCAAGGGATGGGGCATCCACACCTTGCCTGGGCAACCTGTTGAAGATAATAATCTGAAAAAATAGTCCTATTTTCTTATTCTGTTGTCCCTCAGTGATTGTGCTTTGTAGTGTTCCCTTTTTTTTTTTAAACTACTCCGAAGTGGTAGAAAAGCAAATGTATTACAACAATATATTATCTTTAAACATGATTGAGTTGGTCCTAGCCATGGTCACGTGGTTTGTGTCATAAAGTTTGCCAGATTAAAGTCACTGGTGAATTTACATATTCTTGACTTAGGTAATAGCTAGCATTTTTAGCTTTCTTTTTGGCTAAAGCATGCATGGGTTTTAGATAAAGCTTCATGAGCTAAGATAAACAGTTATCAAAATGGGATCCAGATTGACAGTATGCTCTGCGCACAGTTAGATATACAATACCCAAGGCAATTTGATCTTTAATTGAGAAGTGACCCTAATATCTCCATATTTATCACATGTCAAATGGCTTGCACGTGTGCTTAAAATTTGCAGTATAGCTCCTTGTGCATATGCCTTTGAAGAAAAGCCAATGGTTTCTTTTCTCAAAAAAATGTTCGAACTTGCTAAGCTGGTGATGGGTTAGAATGGATAGAGGTACACTTGGTTAGTGAAGATCAGTGGGAAATAGCATCTTCACTTTCAAATGTCTGACTGAAGCCCCTAGACTAATTCCTCACTATGCAGGAGACACGAGTGAAAAAAATACAGGCAAGAATTCCTTAATAAGGCCTTCAAGAAGTTGATATAAATATGATTGAAGCTTAATATGTTTTATTCATAAGTAATTTTGTGAACCTGACAGATTACTTCATGACCTACATGGAGAGTCTCTGCAAACTTTCACTTTGACTTTCTAAATTGAAGTGGAGGGATCAAATGTGATCTGAAACACAAGCCCTGCATTTTTTTCCATTTTTTTTTAGCCATCTGTGGTCAGAACCATGGCTACTTACTGTTAGCCAGCTTTGGTAAAATGAGCTTTAGGTGTAAGACTGCAAGTAGAATGGGCTTAAGCTATAGGAAAGATGCCTGTGAGGGAGTTTATGGTAGTTTATTATTAGTAACAAATCTTGCTGTTCCTGAACATTATTCTTAGTGATTGAACACTGGTCTCTCACTTTACTGATGCCAGTGGCCAGGCTTGAGAGGGTGCAAATAAACCCTTGATTAAGGAAACTCAGTAATGAGTCAGCAAGGAAAAATTAACTCACAACAGGAAAAGCTTTGTAATTAATAGGAAGAAGAAGTCTTTTGGATAAGAATAATACTTCCATCAAAGCTTTATGGCAATATAATGAAGCTTAAAGGACTTTCCTATTAGTAAAAGAGAGAAAAATTGCATCATTGTACATTTATAGGCAAAAGGTTAGTAGAGCTCAAGTGTCCCCTTTCCATCCTGGCTGATGGAAGCCTCCTTTGTTATCTTTGTCATGATAAGGGTGATGTAGTAAATTGATAATTACATTTAAATGAATGCTTGTGACTCCCAGTCACTGTCTTTCAACGAGACACTGCTATATATGCCTCCCCAGAGAAGTCAGGTAGTGATTCCAATATCTTGAATAACCTCCAAGAAAATCTGGAAACTTAATTTGGGATACTGTTTCAGACATTCTTCAGACGGCGATGCTAGCCAGCTCTGCCTTCAGAGACTGTCTAATGAATATTACTGTAAATAACTTCTTTGCGATCTTCGTAGCATATGTAGGAGAAGATAAATATGTTTGTGGTACAGCAGCCTGGGGGGCTCGCCTGCCTGGGGAGCAGCAGAGTCCCTCACAGCTGCACTGCCATCAGCCAGCTCCGGGCGAGGTGCGCTCGCTCGAACTGGGGCAGAGGTCGAAAGTTCTTGGCAGCTGCATCTCCCCTCTCGCAGCTGCTGGCACGCTCATCTCTCCTTGGATTTAGAGCTGCCCAAGCAGGATGTGATCGAAGCCAACTCTTTTGCTGGACATCTCTCTCCTCTGGGCTTCCTTCCTTCACTGTTTTTTGAAAAGGGAAAACAGCAACTCCCCAGGACTGCAAATGTCACATGCATTTGATGCTTTTAGGAAGTGTGCCTTTTTTCGTGAATTGCAGCTAATAAAACTGGCTATTAGAAGAAGTATGTGGTCATTAGTGATCAGGTTGGTAAATTCTTTTCAGTCTGTACAGAAATCTGCTTTAAATTAGACTGCTAAAATATTTTAATGCAAAAGCATTTAAAGCAGAAACAGATTTGTGGGCTGATATATAACATTTTGGAATGTATTGACTAGAGTCCAAGTTCTCTTTAAAAATGCAAGCTCAATTTCAGTTTTTATGCTTATAGTTAAGGAAAAGAGCTTTTAATCTATGTTCAAAATTATTCTGAATATCAAGTCATTAAGTTTTGCTTTTTTGAATTAAAGCAGTCTTGCATACTTTTCATTAATTTGTTTAAAACAGTATGGTTGTTTTCTAATATGCCTGAATTAAAATCATAATTTGTGAATACACATTGCAAAATAAAAAAAAAGTGAAATGTACACCGAATTCATTTTATCAGCAGTTTTAACAATGTTGCTCTCAGTGGCAGCCTTAAATGAGGTGGGAAAAGAGGCTTCTCCATTTAAATCTGACACACCATGAAAAGCTTGCAGTGATTTGGAAATGATTGCTTATTCAGAAATGAAGCCATCTTTTCTAAAATCTATCACCTTATGTACAAACTGGAAAGTTTTAATTTTAGACAGTCCATTAAATAACTAACTTCTGACTGGGTCACTGTTGTACAACTAACCTCTGAAAATGTGTTGGTGTGGCTCTAAAATCTTTAAAAAAAAAGAAGTACTCGAGGGCTAAAAAACCCAGTGTCTTCACTTGCATATTTTTCTAATGTTGTTATCTCCGGTCTGAAGTCTAATGGAGAAATTGCAGTCACTGATTGGGCAGAATTCCCTTCATCTCCTAGGGACAAGGGTTTTCAGAGGCTTCTCTTCAGAGGAACAGATGCATTTTGAATGGGTTTTCAAATGACTTGACCTTCTAATTTGCAATATTAACTCTTCCCTCCAGTTTTGGTTGTTGCAGTCTAAAAGTGTGTGAAGCTCTTAATGCTTATAAAAATGTGCATGCTGTGTTTGTAAACAAACCTAAGGACTGTGAGAAGTTGTACAGTGCTAGGTGCTTTTTCATAGGAGTGATTCTTAAGCAGATTGTTATTTAGAGGTCATGTTGGCTCACCTTGCACTACTGCTGGAGAAAGAGAAAGGCAAGACTTCTGCCTGTTTACCAGATATAGGGTTGAAGTACATTGGTAACAAATTGCCTTGAAATGAGGACAGACAATAAAATTTATTTATTTGTTTATTTATGGGGTATTGGATCTTGCAAGGAACTTGTAACACCTGAATAACAATTTGCCCTACTAGCAGCAGTGAGTGACAAAGCTGTGATGGTTTTCTTTGTAGATGCTGTAGCAGTTCAGAATCACATGTGTAGTCAGTAAAATACCTATTCTAGAGGTAAACCAAAGACATTCCCCAGTGTTCTAGATTTCTGCAACAATCTTTTGTCTGTAAAGTAGAAGAGAAAGTAGTAGAACCCCACAGAGTGACAGATGCTTTCTTTTGTTTTGCATAAAGCACATAAAATATAATTTAGCTGCTACTGCCAGAGCTTACCCAGCTGCTTTGACAAGGCAAACTTAAGGAGAAGTTTTTATTCTGTCAGTGCTATGGTGGTGGCACAAATGCGTCTTCAGGAGAGTGAGTACCTTGCAGTGGGGATGGGACCAGTGTTTCGAAAATAACACAGAGGTGTTGACTCTGATGTGAGTTCTTCTGATTGCTGTTATTTAAAGATAAAGTCTTTGAGGACAACTACTGAGGGTATTGAAGCAAAATTCTTTTTCCTAGTGCTTGAAAAAGAAAACATAAGCATTGTATATATTTTCATTTCTATTCTTGGAAGTTTGGAGTAAACAAAGAATATAAATTGAGGTAATAAAAATGGTAAAACTTCTTTTACTTTGGTCTGGTGAGACATGATGTTTTGAGTCTTTTTGTCATCTGGATTCTCTCTTTGGTATTCTTCTCCCTCCATTGGACCTTTTGGACTTCTTTAGCAAAGCATGATGTATTGGAGGTTTTTTTCCCACTCGTTAAGAGGTGAGCTTTTGCAGGTTAAGCAGACATGGTGCTGAGCTTGAGGTGCTGACATAGGAAAATCATCACGTAGCCAGGCTGTATCAAATTCTAGAAGGACAAAGAATTTAGCAAAAAGATTTAGACAGTAGATCTGCCGTCTTACACAGAGTTGTTTTTTTTTTTTTTAAGTTGGGGAGGGTTTGCTTTTTTTAATGTAAACCTTATCCTTCTGAGGCTGGTATGGTACTTCAGTACTGAAAAGGAAAAAATACCATGTCAAGGCATAAGAAAATCTTTAAAATACTTCTCTGTTATTCTGGGGTGTGCATGGTACAGGAAACTACAGATATGTCTGTTGAAGTCACGATACAAAGCTTGTTTTCTTTCATCTGGGTGCTGTAATTCAGTGCTTAAAAGCAATGGTTGAGTTTGTCACCTCCCCTGCATCCTATTTTGGAGCTTGGCTTTTCTTTCCATTAGAAAACCAGCTTTGACTTTTGAATGGAAGTGTGCAGAACTGTGGTTGTATGGGGTCTCCTCTAGTTGGCATGCTTCTATCTGATTGCCTTGCTGCAATGTGCTGTGAGGGGTTTGATTGGTGCTTAGAATATTTAGGAATATTACATTTAATTTAAGTGAATGTTTCTCAAAGCCTTACAAATGCATTTCAGTTTTCACTACACCAGAGGTGTAGTCCACTTTTGGACTTTCAGTTTAGAAATACTGATTATAACATGGCACGAGGAAGCGGGGGACAGTGTTTTCCTTCTGCTTTTGAACAGTGTCCCTTCCAAGACTAGTGTTTAAGTTTTAACTTTTATGAGTGATGTGTACTAAGGAGAGGCAATGATGTCTTAGGGAACGCCTTTTGTCATGTGCCTGAGAAGCACCATGGCAAAAGATCTCCCTTAGGGCAAAAGTGCTGATTACTAAGAATATAAATCATCAATTAAACCAGAAAGATAACCCAGTCAATGTCTGTAGACAACTTGCACTAAGGGGCAGGGTTTTGGTTTTTTTTTATGTGTGTCTATATATTTTGAGGGCCAGAGAAGGAGGAACAGACACATCTATATTTCTTCAAACATAGAAGATAAATATGTGACTTTAAATTTTGGCTTGCATGTTGCTATACTGTAATGATCTTTTCCTTCATTTGTTCACTAAGGCTTTACTTCTGTTTTTCTCATTAGGATGACAGTTCTGGCAGTCTTACGTCAATATCTGCTCTCAGTCTGTTAAACACAGGGGTATGAAATTTAATATATACTCTTTTAGTTGTATTCAATGCCATGCATGGGACTGTGTAGCACTCATTAAAATAGAAAAAACATCACATTTTCACAGTAGCATGAATATTTTATGGCACTAACCATCAACTCATTAAATACCATTAGTAAAATAAACAAACTTCACACATGAATCTCACTAACAACTTAAAGTCATAGAGTATTATTGTTTATTGTTTATATTGCATGTTCCTGAATAGTAGGAAATAGGTAATGACAGAGCTTGATAGTAATTTACTTTCTGTGTTTGCTGTGCCTTGTTGCTTAATGGTAAAAGTTGTTAAAAGGCTTAATTTCTAATATTTTTAACACCTTATTAGATTTGAATCTTTTTTTCTGTCACCAAGTTGCACAAGCCATTAGCAGTGGCACTTCAGAGCTCCAGATGCTTTTAATCACTTATTTCCAATATGGAATTGAAAACCTAGAAAAGTATAGCTATTGAAACTTTTGTTATATTGTGTCATCTATCTGCTGTGACTGTATCCTTCTGAAATTGCTCGATGGACAGGTCTGTTACTTTGTAAACTCTTTTATTGAAGCCACAGTCTGTTAAACAGGAATGGTACCGGTTGGCACTTCAGGTTTGTGAAACTGTTGCTGTGGCTTTGTGAAACAGAGCAGTGATGTAACTGCTAGTTGATTCTGATGCAAATGGTACATGGTCAGGCCACTTTCAAGTCTTCCTTCTTGGGCCCACAGGCGGGGGCTTCTTGTAAACAAAAGATGAAATTTGATGCACCTTGTTAAACATCCAATTGAGGAAAAAATAAAGTAAACAGAGAATTGAAGATGTATGGCATTACCTTGGGAGGTTGACCTAGAAACTCTTAAGGGTCAGTTTGGTTGGTCCCTTATACTATGTGAAAATCAGTATGTTTTCCTCCATCAATATAGGTTCTTCCTATTTCACCTGCAAATTAGGCAAGAATGCACTCTCTTGCCTGTCCTGATAGCATCTGGAATAGTTCTGGGAAAATGTCTAGTTTGACTCTGAATTTTTCAGTGACATCTACTCTTACTATGAACACTTCTTTTTTTTATGATCACCTGGTAGCTGGCGCTAGCTTTAGATTTTAACATTTAACCCAGAGGCAGCACACACGATGATGTAGGATTATGCATTAGCAGAAATTCTTCTTACATGGATGCCCTCCTGTGTGATTCTGTTAATGCTTCCATTCTTGAATGATCAGCCGTGACTCAGAATCACAGAATATGCTGAGTTGGAAGGGACCCCCAAGGATCGTTTACTCCATCTCTTAGTCCTGCACAGGACCATCCCCAAGAGTCATACCATGTGCCTGAGAATACATTCAAACAGTAGATTCAAAAGAACAGATACAGTTTTTCTGATGATATCTCTTATTAGCTGTACAACATCATGAAAATAATCATATGGATGGTTTACAGACCCATCTGCTCCAGAGTCATGTGTGTGTAGAGGAGAGACCATTAGCACAATATATGGTAATCCCCATTCTGTTTCCTCAAAAGAAGTCATGGTTGATTGAATAAAACCTCTTTTAGTATCAGACTTAGAATTTTGGAGAAGAAAGCACATTAGAAGAAACTGTCATACACAGAGTGCATGCTTTGTTTAATTGGAGTATTAGTATGCTTTGAGATCTACTTTAAATAGAGGCAATCCTTAAAATAGGGGAAATTAATTCAGTCTTGGCTATCAGATCACTTTCTCCTCCAGCTTGCCTAAAACATAATTGGATCTGTGGTATTTTAGCTGCATAATTGGTGCTGTGAGGACTTCCACAATCCTTGTAATCCAAGGCTTTTATCACTGATTTCCAGGAGTTCAGCTTTTGTTGTTGGATCATAGATCAAAACTTATACAAGCAAGATTCATGTTAAATTTTATGGTTGGTATTAACTCCTTTACAGCTGTATGGTTTGGGCACTGTAGATGCAAGTTTGTCTTCTAAGACTGAATCACCATGTTCACACTTAGTTAAATACTTTATCCCCAGAAGCATACCCGACTTAAGGTCAACTAATGCTTCTGGAATGCTGCAATGCAGCTGTTTTTCCTTTCTGTAAGGTCCTTAAGTATCGGAAGAAGGAGCTGTGGGCGATTACACAGAGCAGTCCAGTAGTGTTGAGAGATATCTAAAATAACTCTCAGTGGTCTGGCTGTCCCAGATGGTTCTTCAGAAAAAGGATGAAAGAAACTTCTGTTTTGTATGTTTTCCATGTAGATAACAAAAAGGTGCAGGCAGTAGACCTCTGCAGGTTTATTATTTTTCGTTTATGTAGAACACCAGGAGGGTGTTTTGGTGTTCTTTGTGGTGGTGTTGGAATGTGTGTTTGTTTTGTTGTTGTTTCTTTGGTGGGTTTGGTTTTGCGTGTGTGTGATTTTGGTTTGTGTCTTTTTAGAAGATACTATTTGGGATATCTTTATCTTCTTAAGCACAAATGCAGTTTTTAAGCAAAAGACATTTTTTCCCAGCCTTAGTTACCTGCTACCTGCCTTAGGTTAATAGGCTTATCTGTATTTCTGTGGGAATAAATACCAGAAATGCAAGTCCCTCCACATATTGAGGCACTCTTAAATATACTGTCATGGTGTTTTTCAGGAAAAACATGCTTTTAGCCTGTTAATAGATTAATTATTGGCTTAGAGGATGAGAAGGTGCAGTTCCAGCCTTACAAAAGGAGATAACTATTTTTACTTTCTATTAAAGCTGAAATTTGTCTCTACTTTGGGATTGTGAAATGTTCTGTAACTTTCAATAAATACCTGATATCTTGTAATATTTTTTAACAACCTTCCCTAAGCTTGTGAAATCATACATGTGACACTTCCAAAATAACTTTTTTTATATATACAGGTCTTGCATAGTCTTGAATTATAGCTGTCAACTGTTCTTACCTTGCTAAAGGTAAAAATTGTATTTTTAAATACAAAATTGTATTTTCACCTTGTTACAGAAAAGTGTTAGCTCACATCTTTTGAAGTGAAATTTTATGTCAGTGCAAGTTTTTTGTCCCGCACCAAGAATTTTAGATTCTGATTCAAATGCAGAGTTAAGAATATTGGATTATTTACATCTGGTCATGCAAAGTATTCACTTAAAAAAATGGATATTTTAGTTATGTAAATTCTCTGGGTCTGATGGTTCTGGGATCTAATCTTCAAATAAATTTCCTAGCGCACAGGCTTCTTGAGGAAGAAGCATCTTCCAATGGGAAGTTCTGATGATTTGGGAATGTATTTCAATTTGGGGAATGTGCCACCATGAAACTATTTTGATCTCTGCTTTGACTCTTTCTAGTAACACTTAGTTTTCCTTCTCTGTTCATGTGATCTTTTCTTATAAAACCCAACTATTCATAACGTGGACTTACTTTCAGAAACACAGTTGGATGATGAGTTCTGCCTTTTGTGAAAATCTCTGAAGGCTTTTTAGTTTGTTTTTTTCTTTCTCTGTTGCTTTGGAAATAGTATATCTGTTTTTAGCACATACAGTAGCCAGAAGCACTGGTAGTATTCAAATGTATTGCTTGTATTAAAAAAGGTAAGAGTGGCTTCATTTGTCACATACAACTTGCAGTGCTCTTTTTTTTTTTTTTTAATTGAACTTGCATATAAATTCAACATGTAGGAATGTTGAAAAGGTTGCCTTATCTCAGACCACTAAACAAATGATTTCGTGGCTCCTGTTACAATGAAGGATGTGAAAGTAAATTAGAATTTCTACCAAGAATAGAAGGGATAGTATTGTTACTGTACTGCAGCCTGGATGCTCATCTGTGCTGTCACAAGATGCATTCCTAACTTACAAATGTACTGGAGTATCCTGAGGTACACAGCATGGCAAGAGTGATGTTTCTTCACATGGAAGAATGTGGAATGAAATAATATTACCTCAAGAATATGTATGTTCATTCATACAGTGAATGTTGATTTTCTGATTTTTTTTCTTGTGCTTGTGTGAATTACAACAGAACTCTACCAATCCTGTATGCCCAGTTGTTCAAGGTATTTGTTTGAATGTGATGAATGGTGTTGGATGCACATTATTTTAAAGCAAAAACTGTCTTGGGAATTACCCTTCAGGAGAGGAAGTGTCTTCTAGGAAATGTGTATAACCACAGTCCTTGACCAAAGACTTAGAAATATTAAGAATTAATATTAGAGTATTAAGTTGTATTATTGTAGTAACTTTTAAGTCATCGTGTTTAAAAAGAATTGGGATTTTAGTGTGAATATATGTTTAAATGATGATAGCAAACAGTTGCTATCAAGGTATTTGGGCTTTATTGAAGATAGTAAAGCAACAGATGTTCTCATCTAGTTGAAAGAGTAGGCTGGCAGCTATAGATTTTTGCCTGTCTTTTAATTTTAGTCCTGAGATGAGATTAATGTGACACCATTGAGGTTATACTTTTTGGATCATTTAATGTATTATACCCAATGTGGAAGAACAAAAATGTTGTTACAGATTGTTAGAAATGGACAGCGTGAGGAGGCTGTTGAGCAGTAAGCTCTGAGACCTTAATCTTTGACTTGGTGCCTTCTCTGGAAATCTGAGCTTGCATTGTGTGTATGTAAGGTCTTTTCACATTTAACTTTATGAACTGTGTACTGAACTTTTAACCTATATAATAGTTTTACAGTTGTCAGCTCTGTTTCTGCAATGCTGTCAATGAATACTGACTGTGTAAAACTTTGTTTCTCCCTGAGAGAACTAGGGTGCACATGAAGCTGTGTGTTAGGTGTGAAATTCATTTGGGAGCAGCTTGAAGAGAAGTCTCCTGTTTGATTAGGAAGATACGTGACCTAATTAGTATTTGATAATTTTTTTTATTTACTGAATTTGCTTTTGTATACATCTGTTGCTTTAATAACCCTGTAAGTAAACTGTCTATAGATTAAAAAAAAGTTATAGGCTAGAGCTGACTTGGCTATTATTAAGAATAGAACTGTGTGATCTGTGAAAATACATTACTAAAGTATCTTGAATTTGTTCTCTTGGAAGTATTGTATGTTTGAATTCCAACATGTGGAAGACTTACAGAGAAACTAATATTTAGCCTTCATGTGTAAGGAGAGCATGAACCCACAAGTTAACTTGGTTTGGGAATAGGTGAAGAGTCTTGTCACAGGTACCCATTCAGCACATCTTAAAAGGTTAACTTGGCAGTAAATGTTTATTTAGAGGCTAAAAAAGAGGGTATGTGAGATTTGAGGTTTTCACTTGGATCTGCTCAGCCTTCTTTTTAAAGATTGTATCATATTTCTGTTTTGTTGAGTTGATCTTATGGTAAAACAGTGGGATTCTTTCTTCCTCAGAATCTTGTGTTATTAAATGTTGTTAAATATTTCTGAGTAGATTGCATGTTTTAACCTCTGAGAAATTATGTGTAACAGACTTGTCATGACAAATGTTGTTATATTGTCACTGAGTATAGTGTAGGGGGTTATGGTTATTATGAGTTTGAAGGTCTTGCTAAAGGCCTGAGAAATGTGAGGTGTACTGGATCTTAAGGGTGGCTAGAATTGAGAGGAAGAAATGGGAAGATACACATGTTCTTGATTAGTGGTTTTTGTTGTTAGTGGTGGGGGTTTTTTATACTCAACTCTACATGTTACTTAAATATATTTGTGCACTAACTAGGTTGGGAAGATTATGCAGATTTCCTAATGAACTGATTCTTGGATGCTCAGTTGTAATATTGAACTAGAATAGATCAAAGATTAAGATGATGCAAGAAACTGTGTTGTGATTCATCTTCACTTAACAGTCCTGGAAAGGTGCGCTGTTGCTATCAGCAATTTCAACTTATAGTGTCCTGCTTGCTTCTATTAAATAATGTTAAAATATATAATATTAAATTAAGTATGAAGTATTGTCCTGCTTACTAATTATGGGTGAAGCTGAAAGTTTAAATTTAATTTTTATCAATAATGTTGTTTAGGAATATGAAGCACGGACAGGAAGAATGTATAAACCTCCACCCCCCTCAGCAAGACGTAAAAATATTGAATTTGAACCACTTTCAACTACCGCTTTGATTCTGGAGGATCGACCAGCGTAAGTATGATTCTGCTGTGCAACTGAATTTTAGTATACCTATGATGAGCTAAACTTCACAAGTCTTACGTGAAAGTATTACTGGATTATTCTTTCTGAGATAATAGCCTAACAAGTATCTCCAGAAGAACCTTTTAAGCATATTATAGTCTATGTGAGGGGTTCTTTCTTACTGTAATAAAGCCACTAGTCTATTATCTACTGAATATCACAGCTGTCTGTGGCAGTGTTGTGAGCATCCCTAGAGTCTTCAGGAATTCTCCTGATGGATTTCTTCACTGCCTTCTCAGCATGCACTCCCTTCTACCCACTCCTCCCTTCCCCCATTCTGGAATCTTAATTTCCTAGATCAGTTGTGAAGACTTAACAGTGGAAGTTGTCATTTCGTCAAACTCGGACTTGTCTTACCACATGAGTTTTTAAAAAGGAAAAAAAATTACTAGGTAGGTAATAGCAGGAGTGGGAAGAATTACCTTGGAAACACAAGCAATCCTTTCCTGTCACAAATGCTGAGTGTTCATTTTGTATCTGGCAGCTACAGTTCAGTGTGTTGTTGGTACCAAGATTGTAACATTCACCGAAACTCTTCCTTTCCCCCGTTCCAATTAAGTTTTCATGACTTCTTAAAATTACAGCTGAAGGCAAGGAAACAGTAGATGAAAATGTAACAGTACAAATAAGAATAGTAATGAAAAATTTGTAATAAATCAATCAGTATTTTCACCTATACAGTCTAGCAATTTGAAGGAAAGAGAAGGACCTGCTGACTAGGAACACATGCTTGAGGAAAGCAAATTGAGCACTGCTTTGAAATTGCATCCCAAAAAAGCTTCTTATGGCACTGTTAAATGTTTGCTCTATTCACCTCCAGTTAGGAAATGAAAAACAGAACCTATTAGTGTTTCTTTCAATATTCTCTCTAGGGATATATAAGCTCATTCAGTGCTAAAACAGAAATATCCTGAGTGAAATTATGGATTGCTAGGAGTATTCTTTTGGTAACTTTTTTTTTTTTTTTTTACAGTATGGCAGAGAGTAAGATAGGCAATAACTGGATTGCTGATGCTTTTCTTTACTTTCATACTATTGCAACTCACAAACTACTAGAAGTACCTTTTTACAAATGACACTTGTTTCAATTGGAGTACCATCCCAAGTGTCTAATGTGCTGCCACTATCCAATCCTTGAAAATATAGCCTGCTCTCACTTTCACTGGAAATATTAATAAGTGATCTTGTCTGTTTGCATAAGAGGAGATGGAAAACTTTTAATATTAAAATGATAAAACGGCTTGCTATTTATTTTAAACCAAAGTAGACTAAATTGGGTAAGAGGTTGAGAGCAAACATTGTGCTCTGATTTGTTTTGAAATGAATCTTCTTGGTCACAAGGAAGTGTGTGTTTGGCAATTAGAAGATCACTATGCAGCCAAAAAACACATTTTAAGCTGGTAAACTTGTAGCACCACAGCAAGCTTCCTTAGCTTTAGCTCTGACATAAATGGTGATCTATCCTTTCTTCCTTTGGGAAACCTATATTTTTGTGGGAGTTTTAAAGGGCTAGCTATAATGAATAAAAACCTTTACCTTTTATTGAAAATATGCCATCATGGATTTCATATGAACAACTGGATATCAATATTCAGGTGTATTTAATGATTAAAATACACATGTGCAGAAATGCACTGGAATAAATAACTATATGGTTTGTCAGTATTTTCCCTTTTTTAGTTAATTTGAGCGTCGTTCCAGATGTTAAACAAATTTAATAACCATACTTTGGGGGAAGCTCTAGGAGAAACTAAAACCCAGGAGCAGTAAACAACTGATAGTTCTATACAACTGTTACTGAAACACTGGTAGTGTGACAACCTCAGAGCTCACCTTAGAGAAAAGCCAAATTTAAACCTGTTCTGAAATGGTCCAGAATGTCACTTGTGTGTATTGAATTCAGGAACAACTTGTTTTCAGAAATCTTCCTGCCAAATCAGTGGAGGAGGCTTTACGTCACCGACAAGAATATGATGAGATGGTAGCAGAGGCAAAAAAACGAGGTATGTTAATAATCACTGTAATTCTTTTTAACTGTGCAGCAAAAATAAAGTAAATTCTGGCTTGTAGGTGAGTACGTACGTTAAAGAACTTCTTGTTTAATGTCTGTGTTGTTCTTTGGTACATAGGGGCAGGCAGTTTAAAACAGAATTCAATTATCAAATTGATTTCCTATTCCACTACAATAAATGTAATTAAATAAATGTAACTGGGTTCAGAATGCAGCTTAACCTTTCATTTATTTTTTAAGGGAAAACTACTTGTGCAGTATTATCAGCTAGAAACTTTATGGGTACTTCGGCTCTTTTTTCAAGCTGCATTGCTGCAGTTGCCACTAAGAGCCAAAGTATAATAAAGCTGACTGCTTAAAGATCTAGTTTCTTAGGAATTTGAGATCAATTTCAGCATGAAGACAGATGAAAACTGGATTTTCTTCCAAACAGCTGTACCTGTGTGAACCTTCCTACTCCCACTAGATATGTTTAATTTAAAAAACAGATCTGTAGCATCTGGTACTGTGTCAATCTATGAATAGTTGTTGAAAGAGCTTCTGCAGTCTTGTGCCTAGTATTCAGGGAATATGCTATTTTAAGAATCTGTGCTGCGTGCTTTACTTGGGCTGTTGTCAGAAATACAAGCTTGTGAACTGATTGATCCTCTATGGATCTGAGGCAGCTTTAACTTTGAAAGATGAAATAAGAAATCCAAGGCATTTGACAATTCATTTCACTCTGCTCTTGTGGTGTGCATCTTGTAAGTTGTGATCTGTGGTCCATGTTTTTTAACAACTGCATCTTTGGAGGTGCAGCCATGTGTAGTGTTTTGGTATGTGTGCCCTGGTTTATTACATTAACTGTTGCCACACACAAGAAGCTTCAGTAAAAACTTAATGAAGCTGGTCAGCCATATGGGTTTACCAGGGATGGCATGTTTGCACTGTTGTGTCTAATGCATGCATAAATAGAAAATGTCTAGTCACAGTGGTTCTTAGTGATGTCAAGATAGCACTGCTCTGTCCTTCCTTTAGCTTTTTTAATAAGAGGGATCTACAAATGATCCTTTTTTAACAGAAGGCAGAACATTGTTCTCTTGTTCACCATTGTGACTTTGTCTCAGGTCTTTAGGTCCTGTTTCCAGAAAAGAAAATACGTAATCCTTTTTAGGTAGATGCTTCTGTAAAATTTGAATGATTTTAAAATGGATGTAGAATTGCACCTTTAAATAATAATTTTATCTATAAATACTGCTGACTAGTCCAAGTAATAAGTAAGGCTCAGATAGAATGTGGTATGAAAATCATGACAGAAAGAACAGCGCTGATGATGTGCTTGCTTTTTAGTCATTCTGTGTACTGCAGAAGAGAGTTGTAGTCAGATTTTTGCTTGTATAAATCACTGTATTTGAACAACTTAGCTTAAATTAAAATGTCCTGAGAATTACCCTACAATCCACAGAAATAGTACACACAACTGTAACTTACCCTTCATCTTTCAGACATCTAAATAATTGGATAATAAGCTGAATTATTTACCTAATAATTTATATACACTAATACAGAATTATTAACATGTTATGCCTAACAGAAATTAAAGAAGCACATAAAAGGAAAAAAATAATGAGAGAGCGTTTCAAGCAAGAAGAGAATATCGCTAGTGCTATGGTGATTTGGGTCAATGAAATACTACCTAACTGGGAAGGCATGTAAGTAAAGTTCTACTCTGTAAATGAGGCAGGGGTGGCTTGTTTCTCCTCTGGAAACTGAGGACCCACATACCTTATTTTCCTTTTCCTTTCTGTGTTGTCAAGAAGTCGGTTTTTGTTGCTGTGATATAGTGTGAGGTCATTACAGAGCAACATGAAATGTGCTTTCTGGGAGCTTAATGTTTTGGGTTTTTTTAGTGGAGCTTTAGCATAAGCAGAGATCATTGAGTATTGATTTGGTAAATGGTATGTTATTTTGCTTATCAATTGCCCAATGATTTTAGAAAAGAAGTGCAATATGTGCCTTTTTTTTCTTCTCCCTGCTTCCCTGTCTTAGGCGTGCTACCCGAAGAGTTCGAGAGCTGTGGTGGCAGGGATTACCCCCAAGTGTACGTGGGAAGGTTTGGAGTCTAGCTGTGGGAAATGAATTAAATATCACTCCTGGTATGTCTTAACAGATCACATTTTAGTTCAAAATTAAGTTGGTTGTTTTCAAAGAAAAATGTCAGCTTGAGTTAAAAAAAAAGCAGTGTATTTCTTTGTGAAGAATTGTATTTTGCAAGGTTGGGAACAGCTATGTTTTCCAGTTATACATCATAGCCTTATAAATTATGGAAGCTAGGTTCAAAACCTGCTTACAAAATCACTTTAGTATTGTAAGAATTAAGGTGGGGCTTCCCCTCCAAAAAAAAATTTTTATGTTTAAATTGGAGAAATTTTAACTTTGTTTTCTTAAGTGAAAAGAGGAATTGCTTTATTTCATAATGAATGATTTTGATGCTTGTTCACAAAAATAAAAATCTGATTTATTCATGGCATCATTTCCCTTTCATAATTTGCATGTTCACCATGGCAGAAAGCATAATACAGTGCACAACTATTACTGGTACTATAAAAGTGATACTCCAGTCATTAGTAGTAACAGATTCTGCCCCTGCCTCCAGTCACTTAAGATGAAACCAAGCAACCAAAGCCAGGAATGCTTATTAGTGTGCTGTTATCTTGGATGGGTGCTTTTCTTACTACTTCCTTTTTCTGAATAGTTTTGTTTTGCTGTCTTGCAGAGCTTTATGAAATCTTCTTGTCGAGAGCTAAGGAACGATGGAAAAGCTTCAGTGAGACGAGTTCTGAGAATGATCCAGAAGGTGAGCTCTCCTGAGTGCTCAACAATCTTCTATTCAATTTTGCAAACCAGGAAATCTCACAATGCAATTGCACCATTAAGAATACTTGTTAAAAGTGCTCTTGAGTCATTCCCTACTTAAATGTTTGCTTTCTTATAAGAAATCAGTGAGCGAGGGGCTTGGCAGTATTTATTGTATCAGTAAAAGATGCATTAAAATATTGCATGTGCTAGTTTACTTTGAAATGAATGTTCTCCTCCTAAATATTAGGAAAGCTCTCATGAAAAATGTTAGATAAAATGTAAAAAGAAGAAATGGTAGACTAAGTTACAGGATGAGCTCTTGCTTAGCTCTGCTTATATGGTTCTTATGTTGGTATCCCACGATTTTGGGAAAGAAAAAATATTCTCTGTTTTTGGTTGTGGAACTGAGAGGTGAAGAATGTATAACATGACACATTTCAGATCCCACTTGGGTTTCTTTGGCTGCCCAGATGGTCTTTCCTCCCAAATCTATTAAGATAGCACTGTTAGGGTATGTTAGCACTGTTCTGTGTATAATGGAGTTTTTTCACTGGCATATTGCTGTCTCCTGTGGGTGTTCTTTCTATTAAAAGTAGTATCAGTTATGTTTTTAAGGTTGGATATGTCCTTATAAACATTAACTCCTTGTGCTGTCAATAGATACTTTTTAAAATGCTGCCATGAGATAGTCTCTTCCATTACTGTTTTTGTTTGCACTTGCCACAGCCAGTCCTCAAGAACTGCCAGCTTTGACCGTAAATTATTTGGGTCTCCCATAGGCTACCTCTGTGACTCATCTGAAGCTTGTCTTGAGACAAACAATTTATAAAAAGTTCCATGTATACATAACTGTAAATATGCTTATCCATAGAAAACAGGTTTGAATACCCCTTGGTTTGTGGGGTGGTGCTTTGTTTGTTCTTCTGTTGTGGGGGTATGGGCTGTCCATGGGGGAAAGCTTAGGTAATTTATTTATTTTGGAAAGGTAGTAGTTCTGGATGGGAATGATAAGGAGAAGGGTCAATCTTGATTGTGTCAGATATTCTGGGAACGTATTAATAAGGGAAGACTTAGGAGTAATAAAATTTTCACCTATAGTTGAAAAGCAAGCAAGCTGATTGTGCTTATTATTAATCTTTGGCAGCAAAGTCTGAAAGAGCAACTATCATAGTTTTAGGAGGACGGGAATGAAATGCTGTTTTTCAGGCTTCAGCAGAGCAGATTCTTTTTAGCCTATTCATCATATTCTCTGATCATCTGCTTTCCAGATGGCTCTTGTCTGATTTAAGCCCTCTGAAAGATCCTTTTCCCCAGGTGCCTTCTGTCTTTTGCACCACTTTATCACTAGTATCTTGTCCCTATGTGGAGGATTGGACAGAGAGAACTCACTGGCCTGCTGAATTTCTGGAGGTTCTAGAGTGAATGCTGCATTCTTTCCTGCCATTTGAAGAATGCCAGTCCTAAGGATACAGAAAAATCTGAGTCAAATGAGAGTTAATGAAAGCTCAGAAGTAAACAGATGGCAACTGTGTGGTCAGTTCTGGAGATGTCAGTGAAGTTTCTCTATGTTTTAGTTACCTTCAGTAACAGTGGGACCTGAGAAATGCATGATTTAAAGTAATATGCTTGACTTTGCAGGTGAAGAAATGTTGGCTCCTTGTGATTATATGATTAATCTTTTTTTATCCCCTCTAGTGTACATAGTATATTTTAGTGTTACTGTTTTCAATGATACACCATGTGAGCTGATTAGGAATGGAAAATTTGAAAAGTCAGATTCCACTGGATCATGTTTAGATCAAGAGTAGTGCTCTCACTCTGTGCTCTTAAACAGACTCAGTAACTGAAGTCTCAGCAGAATATAAGAAAGAAAACAGGATTTTAAGGACTGGGTTGGGCAAAGTTAAAATTCTAGTTAATGTAGGGTTAGTCTGGGCCTGAATAGACTTGAAAAAGAATGAGTAGACAGGTAGTAATTACTGATAGTTTACCTCACTTTTTGGAGTTGTTGGCATATCCCAGATATCAGTGGACAGTGTTAGCTTTTGAATTATACTGTAGAAGTTACAACTTAAAAATTAAACCCAAGTAATTTTTTTCCCTTATATGCTCTTTATGTGTCTGTGGCAGTTTTAGTTTGAAGTTTGTAGAATTTATCAATTTTAATAGGTGTTGGTTTTGCTTGCAGATGCAGGAGCATCTGTTGCTGATCGTGAGGCCAGTCTGGAGCTAATTAAGTTGGATATATCACGCACATTTCCATCCCTGTATATTTTCCAGAAGGTGAGATCCCTGTAACTTTAGTTATGACAACTTTAAAATTCTGAATAGTTAAACAAGAAAAGAAACCTAACTGGCCAAATGTGGTATAGTTTTCAGAAGTTGTTGGGTATTTTTTTTGTCTTTTAAATCAGAATAAAGTAGAGACACTTAATGATGGACTGTAAGTTTGTTTTTTTTTCTCCTGGATATATTGCATGATGTTTCTATTAATGATGGTTAAACTACAGGCAGAAATGGGAATATTTCCAATGCTACAGAAATCTTGATGCATTTTAGTACAGTTTTTCAGGTTTATGATTTTTATATAGAAACAATATATAAAATAGATTGCAATATTGAAATACAGTAACTTGTGCTACTAAGAATTAAAATATCCACTGTCTCTCAAAAGGAAAGATTGAGCCTGGATATGTACCAGATATCCTCATTTCTGTTACGAAATCATTCAGTGGCAATCAGTACATAGGATTATTGGTCTGTTATTTTTAACATCTGAAAAGCATACATGGTAATGCTCAGAGTAAAAACTGGTATTATTTTAGATGTGAATAAGGCAATAATTCACTGGCTCACTTTCATCTTAAAATACTGGCTTGTTATTTTCCTGTATGTATGAAGTGATTTTGGAAAAAAAAAAATATTTGTTTTCTGTTTTCCCTCCCCCTCCCCTTTTATTAGGGTGGTCCTTATCATGATCTCCTGCACAGTGTTTTAGGAGCATATACGTGTTACAGACCAGATGTGGGATATGTAAGTATTTTTTGTAGCATGTTTATAACATGGCAAATAAGCTTAAGATGTCACATAGTAGAGTGTATTAAATAAATAGGTTCTCTAAACTTTATGCTACTAGCATAAATTATTTAATTTAATTATTTAAAAATAATTAAACTTTGGCTCTTATTTCTAGCAGTTACAATGATGGCAGTTCTTGGAGATAATTAAATAGCTGAAAATGTAGTGCATGTCAAGGGTGTATATAGTATCTGGCTTGCATGAAAAACTTTAAATGGATG
Source organism: Lophotriccus pileatus (assembly GCA_035583135.1). Taxonomy (NCBI): domain Eukaryota; kingdom Metazoa; phylum Chordata; class Aves; order Passeriformes; family Tyrannidae; genus Lophotriccus; species Lophotriccus pileatus. The sequence continues at coordinate 19,471,028 of JAWWES010000169.1, forward strand.
TGTTCACAAGGCATTATCGTTAGGACAGACCCAAAGTATCTACAGAAAAAAACCAAAACACAGTAGTGGACTTCCAGTTAGCACTTCACCTCTTCTGTCCTACTGTTGCTTCCACTTCAAAAGTGATACTCTCTGCTTCACTACTGCATGTCCTAAAATCCAGAAACACTTGTTATTGGTGCCTTACTGACACAGAATAACCATGCCATCTGAGTTCAGTGAAGATAAGACAGTTTTCAGCAAACATTACATGTTTAAAACCAGTAAAATATAAAAAAATGTCAAACCCCCACGAACAAACCAACTAAACCTAACATCTTTGTGAGTGGTGTCAGTGTAGAGAAGCTTTTAAATAACAAACAGCAGATTTTTTTTTTTTTTTGGTCTTTGTTTCTGGGGGAATCTAGGAAAATCTTTCACAAGCTCTAATGCTTCTGGGCTCAGAAACATTTGAAAAGTTTTAAGTCTCATCTGTGCAACAAAGCATTATTTAATACAGGGTGTGTCTTCCTTTCTAAATCAGATATGCTTGGGTCTCTGCATAAATAACTGGTTGGTTTTTCATGTTCAAATGTTTTTAGGCCTGAATTCTGTCATCTGTGACCTCATTTTTGGAGACTGTCCCATATTCTTTGAGATTATAAACTCTACAGGTTCTGAGACTGCTTGTTCCCAGGGTGGAGTTTTAAAAGGCAAATGAGTAATTTTTAATGGATAAGCTTTCTCTTTTTTATTGGGAATACAGCTAGCCTGGATATTTCTCATCACACTTTTAACGTTAATGTGGCAGTAAATTTAATGTAATCTTAGTTCCACACCTATTTATCCCACAGAAATGGAAAGCTGCTGGATTGTTTCTGATGCTATCAGTACTCTTTTTCCGTAGTGGGTTAAAATGCCGAGTGCATTTATTTTTTTGTTTGAGAAACAGTAGCATGGATGCTTAGGGATGGTGGAATAATGATCATTGCAATTGAAATTGGTCAAATTATTTTTAGTATAATGAGTATTGAGATAATCACTTAACAACTACCAGAATCACGCTCTTCACTTTTTATTGCAGGATAAAATGTTTTTGAGAAGAGTAATCAAGGAAAAATATAAACTTGCATTGTAGCTAACTACTTAGAAGTAATTTTATGTATATGAACAAATGCTGTTTGGCAAGTAGAGAGATGTGTATTGACTGTTCTGAAACAGAGTTTTGACTCAATTCCAACATATGTCTGGGTCTAAACTATCCCATATGTGAAGTTTTTCTCCATGGTTGCTTTTCCCATATCTTAACAATGAAGTTGAGGCCAAGCTTTGCCTCTTATGAGCTCTGCATTCAGCCTGTGTGGTTTTAACTTTCTTGCATTTCAAGTCCTGAGGACTTGTGATTATGAGACCTCCCAGAACTTCCAATGAGCCTCTAAAACCAGCATCTGAAGAAATATTTTATTTCTTGCTGAAATCAAATTGATTCGCATGCATAAAAATTTATCTGTGTTGTTTCTATTCATCTGGAAATGTTAAGCAGTGGTGTTTGATGTATTGCAGACTGTAAATGTTTCCATTTCCAAAGATATAAGATGTACTGAACCTACTCACCTATGTTTGCCTGATGCTTTTCCCACTTGAAGGTACAAGGGATGTCCTTCATTGCTGCTGTGCTCATTCTCAATCTGGAAGAGGCAGATGCTTTCATTGCCTTTGCTAACCTTCTAAACAAGCCATGCCAGCTGGCCTTTTTCCGTGTGGATCACAGCATGGTATGCACAGAGTTTTCTGGTTTTGAACCGTAACATTTTTTTGTCTTGAGGGATAGTTGATTTATTGATGACTTCCTTTTGTCCTATTAAAAAATTGAGAGCTTTAACCTTGATTCTCTGCAAAATTAAGAATACCAGATACTAATCCATAAAACTCATTTATTGTTTTGGTTTTTCCTCTCAAAACATTTAGTAATTTTACTTATCTTAAGAAGTCACATTGTGCTATGTTGACATCCTCAGTTCTTGGTGGGGTTTGTGTTAGTTTACAACTAAGCATTCTTTTGATGACTGCTTATGAGGTGCTTTACTATCTCTACAGATGCTGAAATACTTTGCAGCCTTTGAAGTATTTTTTGAAGAAAATCTTCCCAAATTGTTTCTTCATTTCAAATCATATAGTCTTACTCCAGACATATATTTGATAGACTGGTGAGTTCATAGAACACAGCAAACCTAACCTTAGAACTGTTGGAACACTTTCTATTTTTGCTATAGGTTTTTCAGCACTAGAAATCAAGCATAAAAAAAATGGTATTTGGTAGGTACCTCATCTTTCTAGGTCTTGTGAAACTGTGTTGAACCATTTTGTGCAACCACAGTTCCTCTGGCACGATTCAAACTATTATTAACTGGGATGTACTCAGTTAAAAAATGAGCCACGTGGGATCCTGTGTGTTCATTTTGTTGTTGCTGCAGTTATGTGTAACATAAGTAGGGAAGAGGAGGCTACTACACCATAGTAGTTTTATGAATGATTGTAAATGACCTGGTAGGCATAATCAGCTACTGAAGAAAGTATGACTATAGGAATAGAGACTTTCAAAGCAGAGGAAGGATGAAATTTAGGACCTGGTTTGGGAAGGGATAAACTTGAAAATATAGTGAACAATTTGAAGTAACAAAGTTTCTAAACCAGAGAGTACCAAACTACATTATGTGCCTGCAATGGAAAGCAGTAATGCATCCTTGAAGTGTGGTGTAGAGCTGCCCAATACGGAATGTCTGTTCGTGTGTGTGTATAAGGATAAGCTTCATATAGAAACTTCTAACCCATATAATAGTTCTGATAGAGTGAATTGAATTGGGTGGAATTAAATAACATAAAAACACTGTCATCTGAACTTTGACTATGAGATGCAGCTTATCAGTAAGCAGTAAGTCTCAGTAGGAGCAGACTATACAATAGCAGAGCCAAGTCAGGGATGTGCTGCAGTCCTGGGAGCTGAGGCAGATTGAGAGAGGAATGTATGTTGTGGAAATAGTGCTGCTGTGCAAAGTAGAACATTCTGCTTCCAGTTACTTGAGAGAAATGAAGATTGTTATTTATATGCATATATATTATAATTTCTATTATTTATATATTCATATGTTTTACTAATATATATAATAAATTAGATATAATATATTTTTTTCTCATATATTATTTATATATTTCAAAGATGACCTTGAGACAGAGCTTCCTTTATAATGGGAGAGTAGAAGAGGAGTAGTATGTGATAAGGAGTGTTCCAGGGTTCATGAACCACTTCCCAATAGCAGTAATGAGGAAACAGAGAACACTGTGCTTTGTGTCAAAGAAACCACTACAAATTTATGGGGGGAGTTCTACAATATGTTACATACAGCAGACTGAGCTCTCTGCCCATGTGTAATGAATACCTTTTAAAAATAAGCTTTGCAAAAAAAAAATGCAGTTGGACTCTTCACAGTAAAATATAGAACAGCAACAGTCTTTAGATTTTCGGGACTTTTAATGTGAATAAAAATTCAAAAATGTATTATAGAAATATAGTTATTGAATTACCATTAGTACATTAGTGGGATGTACCTCTCCATTGAGATGCCTTGTGACTTTAGGTTTAGTTTAGGAAACAAATGATGAACAGAGCTGTTAATTTGTATGGCTTAAATGGTAGATGTTAACTTATACATTTATCATCTTTGCTTAAGTTCTTACTTGTATATTGTACTCTGAGTATGAAGAGGTTTGTAACTTCTTTAGCCAGAGCATCCTAAGGGAGATAGATGTTATTCAAATGGAGGATTTCCTGTGGCGTAAAAAGAGATGGGTTTCAGAGTACAAGTTTTGACTTCAAAAACTGGAGACTTGTGGATTGTTGAAATATGGGAAAAATAAGAGCATATGAAATAAGTTGTCAGCTGCCTACTCTAAGCTAATGTAACTGAGATTTACAGGAAGCTGTTTTTTCATTTTTCTGTAGTAAGTTACAGTTATAACTGTTTGTTTTTCCTCAATTGTAGGATTTTTACACTCTACAGCAAGTCATTACCACTTGATCTGGCCTGTCGTGTCTGGGACGTTTTCTGTAGAGACGGAGAAGAATTTTTGTTTAGGACAGGATTAGGAATCCTTCGGTTATATGAAGATATTCTCTTACAGATGGACTTTATTCATATAGCACAGTTTCTAACAAAACTTCCAGAAGATATTACATCAGAAAAACTTTTTAGTTGTATTGCAGCTATTCAGATGCAGAATAGTAACAAAAAATGGGCACAGGTGAGTTTCTTATGTATATATCTGTCTCTATATAAAATCAGAGATGTCAGCACATGAATATATGGGACACTTCTCTTGATAACTATTTTATGCTGACTTCTGAGCAATGGGCACTACCTTTCTAGTGTCTCATTCTAGAAATTAAGCTCAATGCTAACATTTTGGGGCTTAAAATAGCTCCTTTTTATAAGACTGACTTTTTTTATCTTAATGAAATAATTTATTTTGCCAGGTGTTTGCCTCACTGATGAAGGACAACAAAGAAGGAGACAAGAACCATAGCCCAGCACCGAAAAACTAATCCTTGTAACGTTGAAGTCAATTGAAAATGTGGAAAACCACTTGAAGACAAAAAGCTTCCACATCACTTCTATGTGGAAAAAACACTATAGAAAATGTGAAAATGAGATGGAAAAATGACATAGCTCTCAGTGGAGTAGTGAACTGATGAAATCTTCACTCTTTTGCCAGTATTAGTTTTTGTCGTGGGAAGATTTGTTTTCACACAGAATACTAAAACCTATGAAACTGAGAAGCGAGGAGTTCATATTTAATACTTTAAAAGAATCAGCTCAATGCAATAAACATTTGTAATAACTTCTGTTGGTACTTAAAAAAAAAATTTTGAGGCATAACTTTTTTTACAAATACCATGAAGGCACTTTTTTGGGGGGATGAGGGAAATGCTGAAACTTAAGGCCCCAAAACTGCTATCCAAACCAAATGTTTTGGTACAAACATTACCTCCAAAATTACCAAGCTGAAAGTATTGAGGACCAAATAAGGTGGTTTGGTATGTTTATGTGCAAGGCGGTTAAAATTTGGGAAATGGTATTGTCTTATTGTGGTTGTGTTTTGGGTTTTTTTTTGTTTTGTTTTTAAGTTGCAGCTTCATTCTTCAGTCTGGGCAAATGTAATTAACTCAGGAACTGTAGAAGTATTGTGCCCAAACGTAGAGCAAAAACAAAATGAATTTTAAACAGTGGTAAGAACAGGGCTGCTATTTTCACTGTACAGCTTTCAAAGTGAGTGGTGTTAAACATTTGTTTTGGTGTATTGGTTGTGGAGTAAATGGGAGTGGGTATTCTGTGAAAGGGTTTTGCCACCAGAAGTTTTATTTTGTTGAGCCATTTCCAACTAACAAATACTTGTATGTAATGGTGAACACTAGAAAATGACAAAGCTATCTGCAGACTTTGTGTTATTAAAGAAGCAGCCGTTTTTAACACTTGGGAATAATGCAGACACAGATTTGGTTTTGAAACTATCTTTTGTTAGTGTGCAATATTGAAGTCCAAAAGGTTTAGTGATTCTGAATTCTTTAACATCTTTTAACTGTGAGATGTAAGGTCATGTTGTGTGTGTGTCACGGCAGTTATTTTCAAACATTTCCTGTTCTCGAAGATGCTGTACAACAACCTGTGGTTGTAGTGGACAGAAATTTAATATGGATAGCACTGCAGGTGAGGAACACTTGCACTCTCTTCATCCATTTTTGCTAATATTTAATGTAAATAAATTCCTTACATGTGGGTTTTGTAACTGGTCCCTCTGGAAATCAAGTCAAAATTACCATTATGTATTTTTAAGTGCAGGAGGCTTCCCGTTGTCTGGTGTTTAAAAGCAGAGTCTGCATAATTGGGGTAAAGATTTAGTGTGGTGTAACTTACATTGCTTTCTGGTTTAAAAACTACATCTATGCTACTCATAACATTACAATTTGAAATGTAAATGTCAGATTTTTCTTAACTTATGTATTCACTACTTTAATTGGATCCAATTTGTCTTATATTTTTGTGTTATCTTGTACAGTTTTCTTACTTTTCAACTATAAATCTGTATATAACTGTAAATAGAAGGATCAAGCCTTCCTTTAAGACCACTAGTAACAACTCCTGTGTAAATAAAACTTATAGCAGACGCGCTGTGCTTCTTTTCCATTACCCTGGAATGTGCTCCAAGAGATGGTGGCCGCGGTGTTGGTGCCTCACCGAGGAGCTGCGGGTAAGCTGGGCCTGTGGCGGTGCGCGGCAGCGGCAGCGGCGTTAATCACCGTGTTCCTTAATTGGGGCGGGTGCGGTCCCCCCGCCGCCAGGGGCCGCTGTGGGGGCGGGGCCGGGCCGCGAGCGCTTCCGCCGCCGGCAGCACGCGCCGGGAGCCGCCATGAAGCCGGTAGGGGCTGAGTGAGGGGGCACCGGGACCGGGCGGGACCGGGAGCGGAGCCGGGGGGGCCGCGGGCCTCTCGTGGGGCTGGGCGGGATAAAGGAGCCGTGCCCAGGAGCAGCCGAGGCCGCTGCGGCCCCGGCAGAGCAATGCGGGGATGCCCAGGGCGGGTATCGGCGGGGTCTTGGCAAAGCGCAGCCTCGTCCCGCGTCCGCCGGAGGTGATTTTGACGGAACCGAGGGACGGTAGGAGGTCGGAAATGCTGTTCGGGACACGGAGGAGCGGGACAGCCCGCGGCCTGTCCGTGGGGCTGCGGGGGGCACCGGGAGGAGCCGGACGGGGTCCGAGCTGCCCCCGGGCCGCGGCACCGCCTGTGCCCGGCACAGGGACAGCGCCAGGGCAGCCCCGTGAAGGCTTCCATGCCCGTCTTCTCTCCACAGCCCTTGCCTTCCCATGCCGTCAGTAGGTAATCCCTGCTGCGTCCGTTTCCACTCCGGGCACCCTGGGGAGTGTTTTGCTGGTTTAGCACAGGACGCCTGTGTTGTCCTGCGCCTCCGGGCTCTCCCTGAGCCGTGTTTCCCACGAGCACCGTGGCTCCCTGAGCTTTGATACCTGCAGCTCGTACACCTGCATCCTGCTGCTCTGAGGCAGGTCCACGCAGCTGCTGGCCAGGGAATTTCAGGCCGGAGAAAGCCAGGGCTCAGCGTGGGGAAGTGTGCTGCGGGAGAATATTTATCCGAGGCTGTGGCCTTGTAGCTTAAAGTACCCCAAAGTACTTCCTGTGTGTTGGGGAACAACGGCATTCTGAAGAGAGAACAGAATGCTTGGGAGCACGCAAAGAACTGCACCTTAATAACCCGTTTACCCTATTTTGAGTGTCCGTGTGTCTAAAAGTGTCCAAAAGATGTAGGATTTAATAAAAAGGTTGTCAAACAGTGTTTCTGTAAAACATTCATCATGGGTCTCTCTTCTCAAAAACGTAACAGGGTTGTGTAAATTTGAACCTAGCTGATGATACTGTTTGCAAGAAACATGTTATTCAGCCCTAATAGAGAGAGGAACTTAATGAGATCTTAAACAGTGAAATAAATTTCACACAGCCTGTGAATATGTCAGTGGCTTGTCGTTTTCTGTTTGTTTCCTAGAGAAAAAACACAAAGCGAGTTCCAAGCTTTCGCAAGTTACTGAGAACTAGTCAAATAAAACTTGACAACAAATTAAAGAATAAACAGTACAAGCAGAAGAGTGCTGCTAAGAAGTATCGAAAAGAACAAAAGAAGCTAAGGGAGGCTGTCAGAGATGCTATTTCTAGAAAGCCTTTTCCGTTGGAAGAATGCAAGAAAAAGCAAGTTGGTAAGTGTTTGCTTAGAGTTATTTTAGTAAGCAAGAAGGTATAAGTGTTACTAAATATTCTGCTGTTTTATGTTGTAAAGTTCAAGAAAACAACATTCTCTGTGTACAAATAATTGCTGTTCTTGTTGAAAGAAGGCGGGAGTTGTGAAAAATATAAAATGTAGTTGTTATGGCTCAAGATCTGACAGTTGGAGGTGGTAGAAATGTGTTTGCACTGATCATTATTGGATGAGGGGCAGTTTTCTGGGATAACACAAAGGGCATGTGTAAATGGCAGTGTGCTCCAGGTCGAAGTAAGGTGTAAAATGGTCTCACAAGTCTAGGCACGGTTAGATTTTCAGGTTTGAATATACATACAGAATCCTAATCTGTAAACGTCATCTTCTACAATAGCTGGAAAACATGAAGAAGAGGAAGAAGATGCTCTTCCACTGGACATGATGGATGAAGATGACTTAAAATTAATAGAAGATTTGGCCCAAAAAGCATCCTTTTTAACCAGAGATCTTTCTTCTGAGTGAGTGCTGTTGTGATGTCTACTTTTTGTACTAATTTAGCCATGTTCAATTAATATGTAATGCAGTACATGTATCAGGAGGTCCCTTCTAGCCTGGTTTCTTTGCAGGTCCAGTTTAGTGTTTCCTTGGTCTGTCAGCACATTCAGTATTAATGTATTGGTGTCTATCAGTATATTCACCTGCTCTGCCTGACCTTCAGGATACTGTTTCTGCAGTGCTCCTGCCCGTGAGGTCCCTGGCTGTGAGATGAGAAGCCTTTCTCAAACTGAAAGAAATGCTTTAATCTGTAAACATTCTTTTTTTCAGTATAGAATGTTCAGGACATTCCCTGGACTTTGGGTCTTTATACATATTGCATTGCAAGTTGCTGGGGAAAAAGAAGGGTTCTGGAATCCCTGTCTGTAAACACGCGCAACACTAAAACATTCATACTAAAGATTTGTCACCAGTTTTCTGGAGCAAGGTGTTGGGTAGAGTTCACAGTGAAGTATGTAGAAGGACAGTGCTCGTAGTATTAAAATTGTAAGTCTTCATGGATACCCTTCTACAGAATTGTCTGGTTACATGACTGTTTGAAAATCATAACCTTCCTTTTTTGATGAATGTGAAAACAACTGTATACCTAGCTGCTCTAGGGTGGTTCTAATTTGTTAATGCTGATTAATATCAGTATCAGCTGATAATCATCAGTAACAGTACTGGTTAACATTAATAATCAGTTACTAAGTAATAATTTAGTATAGTTTTGAAGGAAAGTAGTAAATGGCTTTTCATTTCCAAAGTTGCAGCTGTGCTCTACTCTAACGCAGGGTTTCTTGTAGCCACATAGCAAGTTCTTGAATTAAAAGAACTTTATTTTAAATCTTCACCTTTCCCCAAACTAACTAGGTGTGACGTAAGTTTAAAGTCTTGCAAAACTCAAAATTTATTTTATATTTTTATTTAATGACATTTTGCAAGATGTAGGTTTATGTGTTTTACATTCATTATGCTAAAACATTTTTAGAACGGTGGAAAAACAATGGAAATAGTTGCTCTTTTGCCTGTTTTACTAGATTTTACCTCCATTCATAGTGTTCCCTTAAACTGGAGAACTTGTCTTTTCAATTTTCTTTACTCTGATCAACTCTGGTCCAGTGAGAGGATCCTAGTCCTGCTTGATTGCTTGTGGAGTCCTTCATGGCAGGACTGTTGGGGGTTATGAGTTTAATCAGCCTCAGCCCTGCCAGGGCAGCCCCTCATGCTGTGGGGGAGAATAGGGAGGGAAGAGAGGCAAGAAAAACAGCACCTTGGCCTAGGTGAGGGGCAGACCCTTAATCCAACCAGTTACCACTAGTGATGCACTGCCATACATGGTTCTTGTCTAATTAGATGGCTGATATGGTTAGTTTGCCTTGTGTTTTTCAGTGAACCTGTTCATGTCAAAAAACGAAAACATGAAAGTGTGATTGAGAAGTATGAGAAGGTGCCAAGACGAATGCAGACAGAGCCAGAGAAGGAACTCATCCATCTGCTCCCCATCAAAGACAAAAGTGGCATTATTCCTCAAGCTGTGGAAAAGCCAGGTAAGACACAGATTCCGGAACTGGTATAATAGCCAAAAGGTATATAATTTATTCTTTTAAAATTTCCCAATATTACATGCTTGTAATTAGACATCTTTTTTTTGCAGTTCTCAGTGTTGCACATGATGAAGAAGAGGGTACAGAAGACACGGAGGAAGGAGAGGGTAATGAAACATTATGTTTATTTTGCATTGGGTTTTTTTGTGTTCTTTTTTTTTCCGAATCACTGCCATATCTGAAGAGTACTTTGCTGTTCCCTAAGGAAGTTTGTAGTTGAAGTGTATTTTGTTCAGATTTTTTGGATATGCTCATGACATTACTCATGCCATGAAAGCATAACAGTTATTCAAAGCTTGCTTTCTTACCTGTTAGATTCTCAGGACCTGAGGAATAGCAGAATCTCTTTCTTTAAAATTATTTTTATTTTTTTACCTGGAACTGATGTGTGCATGAAGTTCCTTTTATCAGTTGTGCTGTCTTTGCTAGTAAGAAGGAATATATTGGCCTTACATGAAGGATATATGCTGTCGTTCTGTTGATTACTCTGAGATCACTTTGAAACGCAGGTCAGGACACAGACTTGTGTAGGCTTTTGGGTGTCTATCTCTGTCTTTGAATTTTTTTACTTAGAACATCAGAATACCAGGAAGTCGAGATTTTGATTTGCACTTGGTTATCCAGTTAGGAGTCATTTTCAAGTAACAGTTGCAGTTGTAACTTTGCCACTTCTGGGTCAGTATTGTCTAAATATAATCTGAAGTTGAGGAAGGACATACCAAAATAGTACTCAGAAAACACAAACAAAACAATTGTATCTTTAAAAGAAAAAGTGAACGGTGAATAATTTGCTGCAAATTGCAGAGCACTGTGGTTTCTTGGCACAGTCGGGCTAATATGTTGAGTTTCCATGTTCCCAGTGTACTTCAGGAACACCATGGACAGATTCAAAAGCATGTGGTCCACTTCTTTTTGCAAGCAAAAGATTTTGAAGTGGAGCAAAAAGTAATCTCTGGATTAATATAAGCTCTAGCAAAGTCATTCTTAAAGCTTCTTGGACTGTGGAACTTCATGTGTTACTCGTGTGGGGTTGAAGTGGCACCCACTGAAACGCAGTATCTAGAACTGTAGTTTGCAACATGGTGTTTGTTACAAGACTTCCCCACTGACCCTCTTTTCTAACTCTCACACCTTGTACCAGACTTTGTTGAGGAGCCCCTGCTTGATCTCACTCCTGAGGAAATGGCTGCTCAAAGAAGACAAAAGCTGCAGGAGAGGAAGATGCACATAGCTGCCTTAGCATCTGCCATTCTCTCTGAGCCAGACAACAACGTACGTAGCATTTACTTAACGGGCATGTCCGTGTGATTCTGTTGTGTGGTAAATCAAGAAATAAAGATCTGAAGTGACCAAACAGTAGGAAAGGCACAAAAATACAGGGCTAGAACAAGGAAAAGGTCAGTGTTGTATCACTTCTCAGGGGCTGTCAAACTGTGAAACTGCATAGGTTGGTATAAAGGATTTGAATCAGGTAAAGATCCAGGTGACTATGTTGTGGTTTTAGGAGTAGTACTGTGGAGTATTTTCTGTCCAAACTACCTTGTTCCTTACGCATGACCCTTATGTAAGCTCTGATTTCAGGGTTGTATCTGATAGTTCTCAGTGCTTCAGGATATACTAATAACTTTTTATAATTCTGTGTAAGTTTGTAATAGCAGGACAGTTTGATTATTCCTGAGATTAAAAATTTTTTGGAATATGTGGCATTTTTTGGCTCTTTATGCAATGCTAAACAGAGTCTGAGTAACTGCTGAGTTAATGTACGTTGTGCTTGTCCCTTGGTTTGTAGTTGACCTTCAGCTGAGTTTGTCTGCCTGTTTTCTTTAACCAGATTAAAAAGTTGAAGGAGCTCCGTGCCATGCTGATGGAACAGGATCCTAATGTGGCCGTGATTGTTCGGAAGCTGGTCATGATTTCTTTGATGGAGATATTCAAAGATATTGTGCCTTCTTACAAAATTCGGCCTCTGACCGAAGCAGAAAAGGCTACCAAGGTAAAATATCAAATTTATTTATAGGGTATTGTGAGTATTTCAGGTTTTTTTCAGTTGTGCCAAATACGAACACTGTTCTTGTTTAAAATGAATTTATAGTTCTGAGCAAAGGGTGACAAATACAAAGGGCGACCTTGTGGAAGGTCTGAAGCTGTGATACTTTCAGGAGGAGAGGTCTTTGTTTTGAACCTTTAATTCTTACATGCTTCCTTCAATAAGTAGGTGACATGCTGGTAGTAATGGAGAGGAAAACCAGTATATGAAAGTAGTATACCAAACCTGGGTGACTTTTCTCATAAACCTTGGAGTAAGGTCCCACACTGAAGAGAATTAGAAAGAAAACAAATTATGCAACATTGTCACCTAACTGGCATAGATTTCTTTGAAATATGTTCAACAATTTACTGAACAAGTGCAGAGTAGGTGTTTTCTGCAGCTTGTTTTTAATCAATTCTCTGGAAAGTTTCTTGAGTGTAGGTTTAGTGCAGTTTAGAGTCATGGTGTTAAAATAACATCCAGTTGATAATTTTACTTTAATCTCTACAAATGAAATAGGCCTAGTTGGAAAAGGCCCTCTGAGCACAACTGTAGAAAAATACAGAAACATTTTAGTTTTAATACATTTCTAGGAATGTCTGTCTAGAAGAAACAACTACTCAGATATCTGATATTTGTTTTATACCTTTTTTTTCACCATTGGCTAATTTCAGTATTTAGCTTTCCAAACAAAATTTCATTTCTATTATGTTCACAGGTTAAAAAAGAAACTCAGAAACTGAGAGAATTTGAAGAAGGCCTTGTGAGCCAGTATAAATTTTACTTAGAAAATCTGGAACAAACAATTAAAGGTACAATCAACACTTCCCAATTTTTGTAATAAAGACAAAATTGTTTGCAGCATCAGCTTCCCTCTGATTGAATGCTACCTGCTGTCTTCGAGATAGTACTTGCATGAAGTATGTAGGAGAATGCCTGCAATCATTAAAAATTTAAATATTTATAAGCTTCCCATCATTCTGAACACTAATCACTAAAACAATTAATAATGTTTTGTGCAGATTGGAAGCAAAGGAAGTTGAAGAAAAGCAATGTCATCTCATTAAAGGCATATAAAGGTCTGGCAGAGGTAGCAGTGAAGTGTCTGTGCGAGCTGCTTGTGGCCCTTCCCCACTTCAACTTCCACAACAACATTATTGTTCTCATTGTTCCGCTCATGAACGATCCATCGAAAATGGTAAGTGATTTTTCTGATTAGAGCAAGAGTTCTTGTTTTGCTTGGGAAATAATCTATTTCTGAGCTTTATTCCACAACATCCAGATCTTGTGGCCATATCTTTTCACTATTTTACAGGCTGTGTCCACTTTCTAATTAGTAAATACTATGAGTATCATCTTCTACTAGCTGTTGTTGTGGGCTTGGTGTTTACAGAACAATCTATGTGATTTGCTTTTTCAGATTTCTGAACTGTGCTTTAAGGCAGTTACGAAGCTCTTTAAACAAGACAAGTTGGGCTATGCTTCACTTGGTGTAGTTAAGGTCATTTCTGGCCTTGTGAGGGGCAGAAATTATGATGTCAGACCTGAGGTAAGAGAGTTTCTGTTGTACCTCACAATATTCTTCTGTCATAGGTTGAAAAAAAAATCTGAACGTCAAAGTCAGCATGGCTGCTGGCTACAGACAAGCATCCCCACTCTGTCAGACCACAGACAGTTTAGGATTAGGCTGAGTCAGAGGGTTAGAAAGAAAGGTGTGGGGCAAGGGAAGGAGACTGGGAGTTCAGGTCCTGACAGAGACATGGGTTAAGTCAGACAGGGAGACTTGAAGTGAGAGGCAAGTGGAGGAAAGGATAGAAGTTGACAGTGCTGTGGAGGGAACTGGGAGCAGAGATTAGAGATACAGGTGTGAAGGAGGAGAGTAAACAGAAGAACCTTTGACTAGCAAAGCCCACTAGAAGAAATGAAATTCAGGATTTTTTACCCTGTGTTCCTATATTTTGTATCACCTTTCATTGTATTTGTTTTTACAATAGGTGTTAAAAGTATTTCTTCACTTAAGAATTAAGGAAGTAGAATTACAAAAAGATTCCGAAGACATTGCACCAAAGAAAAAGTTCATGACTTACAAAGAGAAAAGAAAGAATCTTTCCAGAATGCAAAGAAAGGTATGACGTGCTTTCTTGTGCTCTGCTTCTGCAACTTTATGTAGCAATTTGTTCCAGCAATGATTGCACATCTGTTGTTGCCATTGTTAACTCTCAGCATCCGTGATTAGTGTTTGCATTGTACTTGAACATTTGAGGTTCTACAGGGAATTTAATTATCTTCCTATCTTTTTTTTCCTCTTTCCTGTGTTGATAATGCTTTTAATTGGCTGTTTCTGATAAGAATATCTAAGCTGGTTATCCAGTAGCTTCACAGAGTGACTTACGTAACTCACCAAGCATGGAAGATTTGTTCTCTGGGTATCTTTGCAACCTACATATCCAGACTGGTTTTAAACATTTAATCTGTTGTCTTAAAATCAACTGTGTGTTTTCAGTGGAAGAAAGCAGAAGAGAAACTAGAACGAGAACTCCTGGAAGCAGAAGCATCAGAAAGTAAAGAAAAAAAATTGAAGTTGGTAAGTAATTTAGAGATTATTTCCCTATTATTGCAAAGTGACTGTTCCTAACCCTGTTGTAATCAAGTGTCTTCCCTCCATTCCAACCTGTCAGCATTCCATATCTCTAGAGAATGTTGTCAGCTAACAGACATTTTGCCTGTACCAGAGGTCTAGGTTTTAGTAAACCAAGGTCTCTCGGTTTGCCCAGGAAGGCAAACTGAGTCATTCCTATTCCATTCCGCACTCTGCCCAGAAAGGTATTGAATCCATTGACAGGTGTCCCCCAGGTGCCCTGTGCCATAGGACACCGTGTAATGGGTGTTATCAGCCTCTCAGAGTGGCCTTTAGGCAAAGGAGGAGTTTGGCTGGCATGGACTGTTTAGCCAGGAGAGTGTGAGGGGACAAAGTCAGAGGCAGGAGAGCAGGACTTTAGCTTTTCAGCCAGGATGGGTTTGGAAAGCCTCAGTGCAGCTTGGATAGAGAGAAGCATTTTCAATTAAGTGAAGTAGAAATGTCTGTTTTCCATGATTAACTATTTAGTTTTGTTTTCTTTCCTTCAGCACACAGAAACCTTGAATATTGTATTCCTAACTTACTTCAGAATCTTGAAGAAAGCTCAGAAGTCTCCACTTTTGCCAGCTGTGCTAGAAGGTCTTGCAAAGTAAGAACTGACTCTGCCCTCTTTTGTGTGTGTTGGAAAAGACATAAAGCACTAAAGGAATTTTTGACTTTGAAAAGGATTTATAAGCAGTGAGAGAAGATGGGTCCCTGACAAATTAGTTGTAATTATTTTATTTCTCTGCTGAAGTTTTCAGCTATTCCCAAAACCCTTTCAGTGTGATACGAAATTTCCCATGATAGAATCTATGTGGTTCAAACCCAGCAGGGTGTGATGTGATTCCATTATTTTACCTGATTACATCCCGAAGGACGTGAGCATGTCTCTAGTGCTATGGGGAAGCCATGATTAGCCATTGGGGGCTGAATCATTCCTTCGCATGAAGACAGTAAATGTTCAGCATTGGATTTAGCTGCTTTTAGTGTGTGGATTTGGGCAATTTAAAATACTTTGAACTGAGTTCACAGATAACATCTTTAGCTTAAAAGTTAAAATCTCTTTGATTAAAGGTTTGCTCATCTCATAAATGTGGAATTTTTTGACGACCTGTTGATTGTCCTTCATTCTCTTATTGCATCTGGGGTAAGTTGAGTTTACTTTTATTAGTTTTCTAAAAATTACTTTCTTTTAGGTACTTAATCAATTTTGTATTCTTAGGGTTTAAGCTATCGTGAGAGTCTTCATTGCATTCTCAGTGCTTTTCATATACTCTCTGGTCAAGGTAAGAGATTTTTAAAAACAAACTTTTGTTTAATGTTGTCTGATAAATCAGTGGAGTAAATGTGTTTGTTTGGGATTATGTTAATAGGTGATGTTCTTAACATTGATCCGATGAAATTTTATACACATCTTTACAAGACACTGTTCAGCCTACATGCAGGTAATTCCAGATTCTTGTCCTCAGTGTTTACCTACATGTTTATTCTGCTTCTTTGGTGTCACAGCCTTAATGTAGCATTAATAAACTACAGTTTTAAGATATCTGAGTTCTGAAAAAATTACTGTCTGGTTTAACCTACTTTTTTTCTCAAGTTGCACACTGCATTACTGCAGTGCAAGTACTTGAAGTATTATTGCAATACACGGTAACAGGTTCTAGTTATGTCATTTCATTAGGGAATGCTGAGTATGTAGTCTTGGATAAGCATTTATCCTGTCCTCAGTTTAAATAGTTTTACTTCCTTATAATTGTTTCTTACGGTGGTAATTTAAAAATTCGGGGTTTTTTTCTCTAATTCTTTCTTTAATAGGGAAGGAATCTCTACTTTTTTCAATATTAAATTTAAATTATTTTTAAAATTAATTCTGTCTTTTAAAATTTCTGATTTTTATATTTCTGGCATTCTAATTTTCAAATCTAAATTTTCCAGTAATTCTGAATAGTTTAGGAAAATGTATTTTTAAAATTTAAAACTAACTTAATTTTAATTAACTTCATTAATATGTATTCACTAAGAAAAGATAAGAAAAAATATTCTGCAGTTCTGGATGGGTAAAAGACTAAATCTTTGCACTGTTTAATAATTTATAGAAGATGATACAGTGGATGCACTTAGGATTAAAACAGTAACTGTGCCTAATGTTTAGACATTTTGGATGGAACAAGTATTTTCTTAGAAAGGAGTGCAGAAACAATGATACATTTTTTTCTGTTCAAGCCTGGAGTATTTTTACCAAAAAAGGGTGGATGCTTATGTCTGTATCCCATGTGAGCTGTGTTTGAACCACTTGGCTTTTGTGCCGTTTTGCAGTTTCCAGTGTCCCTTCCATAGCAGAGTATTCAGCTGAATGTTCCACAAAATGGTTATTTACTCTTTCTCTGAAATTCTGCTTTTGAGGTGGTACCAATGAGGATATAGGGATTGTGCTCCAGTGCCTGGATATCATGTTTGCCAAGCGGAGAAAGCAAGTTTCCCAGCAACGAGCTCTTGCTTTCCTAAAGAGACTTTCCACACTTGCTCTTCATGTACTTCCAAATTCCAGTGTTGGGATATTGGCAACAAACAGGGTATTCATGCAAGTAAGTTTTACTTGTTGAAATTTTTAGCTTGATGACTGAAGGTTATTGAATTTTTTGACAAATTGATTTCATGCAAAATATTTAAAGCATCTTAAGCAGGAGTGATGAAAACAGGGTATCCTTAAATGCTGCTGAGACTGAATAACATCCTGAAACTGGCTTAACCATGTTATAATTGGATGTGTAATAGAAGCAACTCAGTTGGTTTTTTGTGTGTTATAGATGTTCCCAAAGATGGACCTTTTACTAGATAATGAATCTCAAGGCAGTGGAGTTTATCTTCCAGAACTAGATGAACCAGAGCATTGCAATGCTCAGAACACAGCTCTGTGGGAGCTGCATTTACTTCAGGTTAGTAACTGAGGGAATTGGGAAGTAAAAGTCAGCAGTAAAATAGCTGCTAAATGTTTATGTGCTTTACGCAAATAGAGAACAGATGTCTTCAGGCTTATCAGTCAAATCTGGCCCACTGAGCCTGTTCTATACAAAGAGGAAGAGCAACACAGTGATATGGAAGGAATGGGCTTATGATAATACTGGTTCTTACTGCAGGTTGTTGAATGAGATTCCTTTGGAGGATTTTTCAGTTTGTCAAGTTCCTTTTAAATATAGCCCTTGACCCCTGGATCTGTCATTCCAGTCAGAGTCTGGGGCTTGGGGAGGGCTTCCTTGGCCCTTTCTTCCTGTTTTCTGAGAGGATAATAATAATAAATATCTGTGATAATAACTGTGGAGAATCATGTTCACAGCATGATTGGGTGTTCTCATTCACTTAACCCCACAAACTGATTTTGAGGTGCTTTTTCTATCTAAAACAAAAATAGAACATTCCATCTTATAGAAGTGGAAATAAATATGAGAATCTGTAGATAGATAAATTTATAAATAAATTAAAAATAAAATAATACATAAATAATCCCTCATTTTTCAGTCAACTGCCTTCTTTCTTCCTTTCTTTCAGAGACATTATCATCCAACAGTGCGGAAGTTTGCAGCTCACCTTATTGCTGGAGCTCCAACTGAAGGCTCAGGAGCTCTTTCACTTGATTTCAGCCAAAGGTAAGTTATCAAAGAGATGGTTTTTTTTAAATAGTGCTTTGAAAGGAAGCTGTTGCTTATGCTTTATTAAAGGAATTCCTAAAAAGAACTATCCATAAACTTAAACGATTCTGATCTTCAAACTCTCTTTGTTCTTCTGCCAGTACAGAATGTTGGCTGTCCCTTTTTTTTTTTTTTTAACTTTTGATACTTGTTGCCAGGCTGTGACAAGGGTAAAAATCTCAAAGTGCAGCGTGTTTTCTTCCCACGGGAGCAAAATATCTGCATTTCCTCAGCAGCAGCCCTGATCTGAATATGGTCAGGATCACTGAACTGTGGCTGTCCAGCGTAAGGAAACCAAGTTGCAGCGTAAGGTCCATAGTACGTTAAAACATGAGAGCAGTCCTGCTGGTTCAGACTGAGGGTCTTATTTAGCATCCTGTCTTTGGCAGTGGCTGAAAGCCAGTGCCTTGTGAGAAGTAAAAGCAGGTATACATATAAGGCATGCTCCAAGGTTAGCTCGGTTGGTTAGAGCACCAAGGTTGGGGGTTCCATCCCTGTGTGGGCCATTCACTTAAGAGTTGGACTCAGTGATCCTTGTGGGTCCCTCTCAGCTCAGAATATTCTATGATTCTGTGACATGCTCTGAGAAGTGTCCTGGCGTCTGACTGGTCTCAGCCTGGTGGATTTCCTGAACCTGATACCATTTTCTGTTAGTACCTCTCTTCATGGAGTTCTTTTCAAAACTGTTCAGTGTCCCTTGAACCAAAGCACACAATTTGCGAATGCAGCATTGTTTGATAAGGATTCCATGAGTCCACAGCTCCTTAGGTTAAGACCTGCTGCCTTTTGTTTTGAACCTGGTGCCAGTATGCTTTATTTAACAGCCCCTGGTTCTTGCTCTGGGAGATGTAATGAACAGTCTGCTCTACACTCTTTCCGTGCCTCACAGGACTTGGTAGACCCTCTATCATATCGTCCCTCCATTTACTGTCTCTTGCGGCTCAAGGGATCTTGCTCAGAAAGCAGCTGTTCCACACTTTTCCTCATCTTTGTTGCATGCTCCTGTACTTTTACCAACTAGAGCATTTCAAGATGAGAAAATAGGAGAGTCAGTTGCAATATTTGAGATGTGGATGATCTGTGGGTTTATACACTGATGTAACTAATTTCTGTTGTGTTCGCTATGTCTTTTGAACTCCAAACAGCATTAAGGTCACAACCCCATAAAAGTATCTGTCATAACAAGAAGATTTTTTTCCTTAAGTGATAGTGGTCAGCTCAGAGCTTATTGTGTTTATGTAAAGCTGAGATTGATTTCTTTTTCCAGCGCTAAATTTCATTTGCCATTTTACTGATTGTCTCATACCGTCTATCTGAAGTTCTTCACATGGAGCTCATTTTTACTACCACAAATAACTTGGTACTCTCCAGCTCATCCTTGAGCATGTTGGAAAGCACAGATCCTGGAACAGACCTTGTGAAAATCAATAGTTTCTTCCTGCCATTGCAAAAGCTGACCACAGACTCCTGTCCTCAGTTTCGTCTCTTTTAACCAGTTCTTTTCTCATATGATGGAATTCCCTGTTCTCCCATGGATGCTTAGTTTTCGTGAAACTCTTTGGTAAGGAACTGTCGGAAATTCTAGCAGATTGTGTCAGCTAGATAATCTTTATCCACCTTTTACTTTCTTTATTAAATATGTATAGATTAAGCAGTGAGTGCTTTGAGCTCTGGCAAGCCAACTGAACAGTTTTCTTGTCTCCCCCAATTGAGTATTTTAGACAAATTTTACTTACTTGAGTTGCATTGTTTCCCAGCTGCAGACTTTTCCAGGTGATGCTTATTACTCTAAGTTCTCTTAAAGTGTGGTGGAGGGTGAGAGTGGTGTGTGTGAGCAGCTGCCCTTAAACTGTTGATGTATCAGTTGAAGATATCTGTTTAATGCCATTTTTCTTTCACGGTGGATTTTGCTGTAGGTCTGCTACAGAACTTTTTGAGGCATACTGCATGAAAGGAATGACCTTTAATCCTCCTGTTGCATCAGTAACACCCAGAAGAAAGGTACCATCTTGTCTCTGTGTTCTTTTTTTTTTAACCACATGATGTACCAAAATAACCCCTATCTGTTGGCTCACTGTGCAGTGCCCAGGTACTGGCACACTCAGTTTGGCTTTCTGGTGTCTATACTTTGCATGTCAAGTATTTCTTTTAACTGGACTAAGATAGGACTGACTATAAAGAAGGAAAAGTAGCTTTATAAATAGTTCCACCCCCCACTGCTTCAGTTAGTGTAGCAAGATGAATATGGTAGCTGTTATTTTGTACTTCGAAGTGGTTCAGTGCAGATTTCTTGGCCCTTTTCTGTAATGATGAACTAATGTTTGTTCAAAAAGCAGTAATAAAAAAACAGCTCTTTCCCCAGTGTGGGTGCTTGGCAGGACAGCTGGATTTCCAGAGCCTTTGATTCAGTATGTAGAGGGATACTGATCCCTATTAGTGTCACTAGCTTTAAAGTGTAAATTTGAGGGGAACAAAGAGTTCATGTGTAAAGATGAGAAATGGGGGAACAGTTTTTATGTCCTCAGCACGGTTCCAGATGCCAGCCTCCATTAAATGTCCAGTGAGGAGTGTCCTTTAAAAAGTGATAATTTTCTTTCTTCCTAATGAAAACATTATAACCTTTTAACTTTGTCAGAGCTCCACTTTGTAACTCAGTACTGTCAGTTGAAGCCTTGAGAGCACTTTTTTTTCATTTTAAAGAAGAAACTTCTGCCAATGTGTTTGTATTTACTTATTCCATCATTTTACAATGACTTCTTGACGTGTCTGTCCTGCTAGGGAGTTATATTTGCACCTCTGACAGAGCAAGGCTGGGAACAGCAGATAGGAGAGAGATTTGAGCTGTAGTGCTTGAATAAGGAGAAGGACAAGCTTTTTAAGGTAGCAGAAACAAAGGAAGAGGAAAGTGAGAGAGAACAAACTGTCCATAGGTGGTTATAATGGACATAACTGGGAAAATTACTCTGGGGCTTTGCCTGCTCTCTGGTTGTTGGGCTCATTTAACTTTGGCAGTATCTAAGTTTTACTCTCTCTGTCCTGCATATTCTCTGTGTGCCAGGCTGCCACTGTCAGCACCTCCATGTTGTTGACAGAACCTCCAAATTGGAGCCCTATGCACTACTAAAGAGAGGATCTCGTTTGTCCCTGAGTGCACAATGTACTTGACTGTGTGAGTGTTGACTTTAACAGGGAAGTTTAAATCACATGTGTGACCATAATTCCTCATCTGAGCACCAGGAAAGAGTGGAAGGCTCTGGCTCTGGCTGGAGGCAGAAGAGTCAGGGCATTCCTTTCTGACTCACAGCCTCTCCTGTGAGCACTGGCCTTTTAATCAGAGATGCTTGATTTATATGTATAAGTGCTCTCACCAAACAGTGCCTGATTTCTGTTTCTAAGGTGTGTTGAACAGGAAGGAGTGTATAAGCACCTCCAGAGCTGGAAGCTGTGGCTCTATGTAGTAGGTAATATTCTAAAGCCCAATTTACAAGACAAAAACCCCCCACCAAAACCACGAGCTCATGAAGGACTGACACATCACTTACTGGCAGGCCAGGCAGGCATGAGCTGCCAGTTCCATAGGTCTAGTCTGGATGACTGGGGACATGGAAAAGTAACAGCACTTTAATTTAAGCTATGCATGCAAAACACATACTGGCCTCGTTTAGTAATGCAGCTAATATTTTATACTTTTCAGGATACATTCTCACAAATGGATTCATTTGTAGATGAAGAGCTAAACAAGCAGCTTCAACAACACATCAGTGAGACTGTTGTTCACAAATCCTTGGATTTTGCTAAACACTTGAAAGAAACATCTTTGTCATAAATGTACCTATTACTCAACTTCAGTTGGCTTTTTAATTATGGAGAAGGATTGGCTGAAACAAATTTCCACTCATCATTAAAGGAATACAAGAAGGCTTTTGTTTGAATATAGAAACACACAAAAATGTAACAGCAGTTTTTCACAGAGAGTTACAAGCCTGTCCGCTTAACTACGTTCCCCAGCCTGTGTTTGCAGGGCTGGGGAACCACAGTGAACAGTCTCATCAGTAACTTAAAAAGATACAAAACAAGGCTATTTAAAAATTGTTTGCAACCATGCATGATTGTATTTTTGTTTATATATTTTCTAACTTTTATAACAGAATACAGACATATGTGTTTCTAAGAACTCACTGGTTCTGTTGATAAATCAATAAATATTTTGAAAATGTTAACAATATTGACTTCTTTGATGTCTAAATTACTTAGAGATTTGGAATATGTATTTTTTTTCTGTTGCATTTTTTCTGTTTTTCTTCTGATGTCTTCTATCCATTTATCTCATCTTGAAATGATTTTGCATTTGGTGGGGGTCTTTCCCTCTGGTGCATCTTGGTATTGGCAAATTGAGAACATTGGATTTCAGTTCTAAACTGTCATCATGACTGAATGCTCTACTGCAGTGTCTTCAATAAACCATTGCTGCCAAGAATGATGGACAAATACAAGGTAAGAATGTAAATATTTATCTTTTTTATCTTGGAAGTAATTTTCTCCTGGTTCCCTAAATATAAGTTATTGCCTGGTTGTTTTAGAATCCATTTTCAGCTGCTTGTTGGCTTTGCAAACAGTAAGTGAAATATATTAATTAATTAAAAGGTATTGTCTTTATGTGAATTCCATTCTACAGGGGACTGTGGTGGGCTGTCCCTGGCTGACAGCTCAGCTGGTGTGTGTTTCTGTAGTGTTTAGTCTGTGATGTGATAATGATACATGTGAAAGTTTTTCAAAGCTTTCATTCAAGGCAGAAAACAGCTTCTTCTCTAGGGTATTTAGTTCTTTATCCTGATTTATGGTTCTTAGTTTTAAAAGTAAATTGCCGTTTTTCTTTTAATACATGTTTTTAGTATTAATCACACTAATTCACCAACTTTCAAATAGTTGAACATAAATTCACAAACATTTTTAGAATAGACATCTGTGTATTAATGGATTAGGAAATTCCTATTTTACTATGTAGATTACAAAACTGCATTTTTGTAGATGTGTTTCTCTGTTTAGGTTGTAATTTCCATAACAACTAAAAAGAACTATTCAAAAGCTAAGTGTTTGCAGATATGGATGTGATTTAAATTCTGAAAAATTCCAGGGGGGCCATTTGCCAATATTTTGGTCAGTTTGGGAAGGCAAAAGCAGAGAGTGAACATCTTAAACCATTTATT
Source organism: Lophotriccus pileatus (assembly GCA_035583135.1). Lineage (NCBI taxonomy): Eukaryota > Metazoa > Chordata > Aves > Passeriformes > Tyrannidae > Lophotriccus > Lophotriccus pileatus. The sequence goes on from JAWWES010000169.1 coordinate 19,494,504, forward strand.
TTTTTTACAACATATACAAATACAGGTTTATTCTTCAAGTCAGCAGAGAGGATAGTCCAGGTGGAAAATTTTGAAATTGTTAATTTCTCATAGTTTCCAAACATAGAGAGACTGGTACATAGTGATGTTGCATTGTCAGAATACTTTGACACGCTTTAAGAGGCAGAGAAAGACAGCCTATACATCTATTGGAGCAAAAATCTATTGACTGCTATTTATTTTTGTGTTTAATTTGCTAACTCTGCCAAATGTCTATCACTATTTAAGTTGCAAAACATTTATCACAGACAGGAAAAAAAATGCCACCATTGGTACATTGAGTGGGCTACCCTAAAAGTAAACTGAGTTTTACAGTGAAATAATAACTGACAGTGATTAAAAACTAAATGCTAATTGAAGCATTCAAAGAGCTAGAGTTCGGTTTCAGAAGCTGCAGACAGACTTTCACTGAAATGTAAAGCTACCAGCAAGGTCTTCCTTTTTGAAAATAAACTATGAATGTAAGAGGAAGTGTTCCTGAAATATTCAGATATTTCCATGTTGAAGTCTTTAAATCTCAAAAGCATTGTGATTTCTAGAAGTAGACAGCTTTCTAAAAGCAGCTACTGAGACACTTCACCTTGTATTCACCAAATATTTGTAGCAAAAAAAAATAATATGACTAGGTTTTAAAAAAAATAAAACTGAGATAGTAGTTTTTAGTCTTCTAACTGCTATCATTTGGGATCAGTAAGATAGAAACAAGAAACCTTTCAGGTGGTAGAGGAAGTAGCTCCTGGCGTGCCCCAGTTCCTACAGACGGAGCAGCACTGATGCAGGCAGGAGCTGTGACTGCCCATCTTCCCACACCATAACACCACTGCAAGCAGCACGTGCTGCACAGGGACAATTACGAACTTGGTAGAAGAGCAGCAGTTTTTGTAAATAGCACAGAATAAAATGCTTCTGTATTTTTGCCACTAGGCAATGGAGCATGAGATTTCCACCGGTAGAAGTGTTCAGCGCAAGGCCTGCTACTGCTCAGAGACTGTGTTTCTGGAAGGTGTTGATTATTTACATTCCTTTCTTTCCAACTTTATCCTGGAAGCTGCTTCCTGTAAACAGTTTGTAATGTAAAAATGAATGCATTTTCCTAATTGCTGTCCCTGCCCAGCCAGAAGCACAGAAAAAACCAAAGTTACTTTGTCAGTCCTGTCACAGCAGGGTGTGGACAAATATTCCTGCAGAAATAAAATCCATGGCTAAGCACAATAAATTTCCTATTAGCATAATAACTCAGCACGTAGAAGCTCTTTAACTGAGCTTTCAAAAAAGTTAACCACTACCCTGTTTAATGCTTCAGGTGGTGGTGGATTTTCACTATTAGGAAACTTGGACCCAAGAAAAGGAAGGGTATTGTTATTCTTTTCCAAATTCACCCCACAGTGTACCATGTTTCACCAATGAAAGTTTACCTGAATATTTACCAATACCTAAATTTGAAATTAAGTGATATATGAACATTAATGAAAGTATTAGAACAAGGTAATTAGCCTTATACAATTCCAGATGTCTACTTAGGGTTTTGAAATAAAAAGCTAAATACTTTGCTTTTCTATTTCACCGTGATAAACAGCAGCAAAAGCAGGTTTTGATGAGACTACTGAGAAGAATTCATATTAATAAGCTGTTCCCACAGCTAGAAAAATTACTGTATTACCAGAAATAGTAAAAATCTGCTGATTTTAGATTGCCACCAGACTTCAGGCTAGTGTTAGACCTGTGTTAATGTGACATAGCTACTGTTGTCTCTTGATTTCCCAAGGTTGTATTTTTTTCTTTTTAAATTGTGTCAGAAAAGTACTAGTGGATGACAACATGGGTATAAGAACTTTGTATGTCGAATCTAATGAATTAACAAGTGTGTGATACTTACTTAGGTGATGGTAAGAATTTTCAGTGATGCTAAAGATTAAAAAAAAACAACCAACCACCACCAAAAAAAAAAAAAAGCCAGACAGGTAAGGGCAAACTACAGGAACTTAAGTATTGTTTCTGAAATGCAACCAAAACACCAAAAAGAAAAAATTCTACTGTGTTAAAATAACAGAGAGAATTAAGCTAACATTTAAAAACCAGTTGCATTAGTTGAATTGTGCAGCAGGTTGATGAAAGTATTTCCCAGTAATTCCAAAGTATTCCAAAACAAACTGCATATAAAACTATGTGTAAGTAAGTTGTCACTTCTGACATTTTACTCGGGATCAGTCTTGCCTTATGCATGTGCAGGGTTCAAGTTGGTACTAATGAGTGAAGAGGCTGAGCTGGGAGGTGGTTGGCGGTGCTATATCAGTTCAAAAGTTTACTTTTGTAAAAGATAAGCAAAAAAAAGATTAGTGGGAAGTGCATGGTCTCTCTGAGGATATGCCACTGGGAAATTGGACTTTTTTTGTTTGCCTGTGGTTATTTTTCCTGAAAGCTGGAAATGACCTCAAGAGGGCACTTTTTTGCTTTGGTAATAGCTACTTTAGAGGCATTTTCTGTAGGGTATAGTGAAAGACTTCATAGTTTCTGGTGACAGAATGCAGGTTCTGTCTGCTTGTTTATATGACAATTAATGACTTTTCTTTCTTCTATTTCATTTTCTAATTAATAGGGTGGCATTAGTTGTCATGAGACTACTGCCTGTTCCTTCTTTCTCTTGTTTAGGGATTGCTCTAGGGAGACAAAAACGTGTGCAGAGCAATTTGTTCGCCACAGACACACTTCTTACGGGAGATCAAAGCGATCGCTGATTCCAGCAGTTATTTAATTTGTGCCCTGTAACTCAGTATGGATTGTTTTAAGTAACTAAACACATCAGTAAATCCCATGGAAATTAAAAAAAAAGACTAGCACAACTAACTTACTTACATATCAAAAGATTAATTCAGCAAACTTAAAACTTCACAACAGTGTTTCAATGTAAACAAAAATGTCAAGAGTTATATAGTTCTTTATACTCTCTTTAACAGACAAGTAAAAAGATGTTTCTGACTGTATGGAAAAATGTATTTGAAGTCAAAATTTGAAATGTTAATTACACTTATCAATGCATTGCTTTGAATTTGGTCAGTTTCGGGTATTAAACATCTTGTGCTGAAAAGAAACAACCATAAAAGTTCAAACATATTTTCCTCTAAATCCAGAAAGAGGTAAAAATCTGCATTTTCTAAAAAGTAGCATATGATAAATATATTATACAATGGCATGTACTTTGGAACATGATAATAAATATTCTTTCTTTAAACACAAGCCTGGAAAACAAGAATTTATAAGAAGAAAATGTTGTTGCTTGTCAAAGTCTCACTATCAGTTAGGTGTATTTAGCTATTGTACATTATTTTGTTAAAGTAAATAAACCATAAATAATTTTGACTGTTTTGTGTATATTCACCAAAGTTAAACAGATATGCAAATGAAGTTACAGTATATTTAAATCTCTTTACAATCACTTAACACAGTGTTCAACAGAAATCTTCAGGTAAAAGTGCGTTATTTTAAAATAATACACATAAAAGAACACACTGGTTCTCTGCCTTCAGCTTCCTTAGAGGCAACGAGCTAAAATTATCTTTTGTTTAAAAAGGGGAGGGTGATGACACATGTTTGTTTACAACATACAGTCCAAGAAAACTTCTCCATCCGCCTATGGACAATCTGCAGATGTGAAGATACGGGAAGAGCAGAATCTTCCGATAGCTGACAGGATCTTACCAATCTACAGTATCCCACTTAGGACTCCTGGATTCTGGATGTTAATCCAGGAGCATTGCCTGGATCAGGCATCTGTAACACAGGGCACACAGCTGTTGACCAGTTCAGTCCATAGCAGGATCCTTCAAAGGCACTGCAGAAGGATTCAGTCATGTAAATTCCAGTTTTAAAAGAGAAAGAACAAATGCAGAAGAGGGAACTTGACTGGGCTCTTCCCATAATTTACTTTGCTTTCCTTGAATTCAGATATAGTAGCCAAGAAATAAAGTATCAAATGTATCCCTTCATATTTTAAATACCTTGCAAATGAAAACATTACTTGAATTCTGTTAATTTAATGACATAGCAGTAGTATGACAGTGCACACCAAATAGTACTTTAATAATTATGTGTATGTGGACAGAAAAAGGTAGTATTAAATTGGCCATAAGCGAGATGGAATTATCAACACTGAAAAAGATTTCTTCATTTGCAATGAGCTGTAACTTCCCAGTTGCTGTCTCAGTGCTGTAGTAGCACTGTGCAAGTGTCTGGTTAGTGTACATTGCTGGACAAGTTGCACTTACTATCTCCATATAAACCAGACAGTCTTATGTTGTGTATTTCAGTTGTTTGAAGTCAAGCAAGATGGAAGAAATTGAAGAGATACAGAAAGGATAGTATAAATGTTTAAACATTTCTGGCAAAATTCCCAAGGAGAGAAATTAACACCATAAACTTGTTTTAGCTAAAAAGGAGATGGCCAGTCCTGATGATTTTGTTTCCTGTAAGCACCATTACTCATTAAAATGCATACTATAAAATCAACCAGGATGCAGCATTTTAGTTGTGGGTGGAACTCCAGCCTGATTCACTGGAGCAAATGCCATAATAAAGGACTGGAGACCTTACTGCTGTCACTGTGCCTGTACACACCAATGGGTAAGGCGTTTATGGATCTTTCTGTCCCTTGTACCTCACCCTGTTTTAACCAGCTACAACTTTGAAAAAAGAAAATCCTCTGTAAATCCTGTAAACGATTGCTCAGCGTTAGGATCAGTGTCTCGTACCTGAACAGGCCGCAGGCAGCGGGGTGACTACTCTACAATGTCGCTGAAGGTCAAGCCACAGGCGGCCCTTTCGTCCTTGCTCTGGGGACTGTCTGACAACACCTGCAGTGGGGGCGACATGAACCCCCGATACTGCTTGCTGGACTTGGTTAACTTCTTCAGTTCACTGGTAAAGGAGATGCCTTTTCTTTTGTCATCTCGTGCTGCCTGTAAAAAAGAAAAAAAGTGATTTAACAGGTGCTTGTTAGCTGTGAAATACAGGATTAATATGAAAACACCAAACATATTTCTAAGCAGACCTTCCTTTTGAAATCCATTATGGCTGTGCTTTCACAGGCAAGCACAACCTACTCTTTGTTCTGAATAAATTAATTTAAAATTATGCCTTGTCAAAGATATGTTTAGCAAATTCAATATAAACTTGTATAAAAAGATCTGTGCTTATAATACAGTTCCTTTATAGCAACAGCTGCTGTGGATTGGTGGTGTCTGCTAGGAAAGCAGAACACAGCTCCTTCTCCCAGTAGGCATGTACTTCATTCCTACCATTTTCTGAAGCCTGAGATAAAGCAACAGAACAACTTTTTCACTGGGCAGGAATAAAGGGGACTTTATTCCAGTAGCTTTTAAGCTCTGCCCATTTGAATGGTCCTTTATTATGATGGAAACTGTGGCATGCACAGCCAGAAGAGTTTGAAAAACAGAAAGCTGGTAGCAGATAAAGGTTGTCCTGGATTTGCAGGCTGTGAGGGAGTCATGTTGTTGGATGTAACTTTGCAGTTTTGCAAAGGAAAAAAGTAAGGGAGGTTCAGAGAAAAGAGGAATCTGCTTTTTGCTGTAGTCTGTCTTCCCAGCTGCCCTCATGCCAGTTGTGTCTCCTTTCCACTGAAAGCAGGTTCCCATTAAGCTGATCACACAGCAGCTACAACACTTGCTGCAAAGTATCGCATCTTTTACCTGAACCTGTTCTTTGAGCTTCAGGATAAATTTTCCTGCTCCTTTCCATTTGCTTTGGGCCTGAAACACACACTCTTGATCAGAGAGAATCCTCTGAGATGGTTTAGATGTTGAGGACTTTTTGTTTGTTGGCTCTTTTGTCACCTCTTCCAGGAGCACATAATCACTTGGATTCGGATTGCTCAAAATGCTGTAGGAGTACTTTGCTTTGCAAAGAGTCTGTTTAAAAGCAGAGAAAAAATAAGACAAAAAAGAAGGCATTCCCTCAGATTCAGGTTACCCCATTCGTCAGCTAGTGCTGAGAACAAACCCCACGTCATCCTGTGTGAAACCAGCCCCCACCCCACAGGTTAACATGGAAAGGTGCAGCTCACCTGCTGTATGACATCCTGAGCCGTGCTGAAGTGGGGAGCCTTGATGACGGTGCGTGGCTGCTCTGGGGAGACATCGTGTACCTGAACAAAGAAACTGTCATCCTCGGAGCTGATGGCTGCTTCTTCCTTTGCCTCTTGAAAGACATTTCTCTCGTTTAAATTCTACAGAGAAAATAAATGAGAGCCAAATTCATTTACTTCAGAGAGGTAACTAAGACCTGGTGGTCACAAAAGGTTTTGATCATGTGGAAATTGGAGACTCTGCCGTAGCCCCAGCCCCATTTCGTTAAATGCATTACAGGAGAGTTTTGACAAGCTACTACTGCTAATAAATACCTTTTTCTACAATTGGAGTCTGAAATACCTTTCATAGTAGAGAAATGGAGATGTATGCATAGTCATTTAAATCCTTTCTTTCCTCACGTACACAAAATTATGTTTTGTCATCTAACAGTGGCAGTAAGATGGGAGATGGTGGAAAGGGTTCTTTTCTCTCCTGTCCCTGTACTAAAGCCAAAAGTATTTAGAGAGCAAGAAGTCTGAGCAAACATTTTCCTGTGGTGTAGAGCAAGAGGAAGGATGTTTGTTTGTGCCTTTTCAGGCTCTATGACTACTGCAGATTTTAAGAAAGAATTCCTCCCTGTATCTTCTCTCAGAGAATGCACTTCTGTCCAACACCTTGGAACATAGCTTGGATTCATAAACTGGAAACATGGGCTGTGTTTCACACCCTCCAGAGGACCCTCTCCTTGTTTTTCCAATCAGATTTGCAACTTCATTTCTAGTTCCAAGCTCTGAGGTGCTGCTCTCTGCAGAAAGGCTCAAAATTACAGATAATGATTTGGGGTACTTGCATCACAGGACAAAATTACAGCATAATTTTCACGTAAGCTAAGACAGATTTTAACCCTTGTTTTCTAAAAGAATGGGGCAGTGACACGTGGGGTGCTGTACACTGATCAAGTCAGTGTTGCAGTCAACAGAATTTGGTAGGTTACTATTTCCACAAACAAATTTCTGCCTTCTAACTTTGTCTAATTTTTTTCACCAAATGTTAGAAATAAAGGAAAACAAAATGTGGACTTGTGTAATTTAATGGTAATTTGTCAAACTGAAGCTTTATCAAAGTTCTATCAAAATAATCAAAAATACATTTTTCTCACTTTAAAGTATGTCAGAGGATCTCTAACATTTGTGCATGTAAAATCTGTGTACTAAACAAGCATTTTGTAGGCTGAACTGACCAAAAAAAGTGTGTCCAAAATCGAGATCTTTCTCCTGCTTTTTTTGTCTCTCACAAGCCTGGGCACTAGCACATTTTCAAACTGTAGATGCTTTGTTCACACTTTAAATTGAAGTAATCAGTCCATTTTCCTCCTTTAAATTAAATCACCTATTTAATTATTTTTTGTTATAATTAATAATTTAACTATCCTTTGTGATCCTGTTAGACTTATTCTATCCTTTTAGACTTATTCTTTAATATTAAAATTATTTCTAATTTTTCTAGACAGATGAGACGTTTCTAATATCCAAACTGATGGATAATGGTTGTCTGGAGTTCTGTTATCTATGATCCCTTGGTATTAACTATTATCTTTATATTAATTTCCTATCATGGCATAATGTAGATTTGCATTAAATTAGAACTCTCACTAAAAACTTGAGGTAGTGGCACTGAACGGGTGACTGAGTGATGATGATTAAACATCACACAGCTGACAGTAAAGCTGAGTGAGGTCCAGGTAGTGCCACACAGGTGCATGAAGTCTAGTTGTCCTTGCTCACTCAAGAGCTACGTTTGCTTTTAAACAATGTACACAGCATTGACATTTACTCACCAAGTAGTGAAACAAATACTGCACCCTTTTGTTCCTGGTCCCAAGAGCTATTTTTAGCTATCTTTGTAAATAACAATTTATCTAAAACAGACTTACTTCCTCTCGGGTTTTAAAGATAATCCTTCCAACATATCCTTCTTCTGGGAACCAACTGTTCAAAAGCTGCACTAGCACTTCTTCAGGACCAATCACTCTCTGGAATGGTGGTTTTCTGCATTCACTCTTTTCTTTAGATATAAAACTCTTCTCTTCCATCAGAAAATAGTCTGCAGTGCATGAGTCGGTGCCTTTTATGGTAGCCAAGATCTAAGACAGACAACAGTTAGAATGCTAAATATAACCACTGCATTAATTAGTAGTTATAAATGAGAATGAATACGGAAGCTTTAAGAATCAATAACTGTTCTGACAGTGCAGGCAGGCTTTCTGATGTGCTATTTATTATTCAGATATTTTACTGCAGGGTAATGTCCTGTTCTCTTTAGCATAGCCAAGCAGTTCAACTATCCCAGACAAGGCAGTACTATTTAAGCTTATTTCTGTCCTGTTTGGCTGGCCAGACAATTTATTCATAATCCCAGGACAGTACAGTCTTTTCCCACTGCTAGAATAACAATCCCTGTTGAGTTAACTGGTTTTTCTACTCATGAACTTGGCCCTCTAACTTTTATTCTGTATTCCTGTGGTGCTCAAGTTCAAATAATTCTGCAGAAATGTTTGCCCTTGTTGTAAGGACAGCCCACTGCCTCCGTTGGCCAGAAAGATTGTTTTTCAAATCTGCATATGCCCAAATATTAAAATCCTTATTGGGAATATATTCTAAAATAATAAACCATTTCTCTGATGATATTCTGTGTTCGCAATGTAATTAATTCCACAGCAATACATTTCTAACAGCACCTCCTTGATGTGATGAACTCCAACGACCCTGCATGAGAGAAATGCAGGGAGACTAATGTCCAGAAGGATGTTAATGTGGATTCCTGCAGCTGGATGTGCAGTTCAGCAGGAAGCTTACCTGATGGAGCAGCTGTGCAGCCGTGGTCCCTGCACTCACACTGAAAACAGTGAAAGGCTCTGGACCTGGAATTCCATGAACTGTCACTTTGTAAGTCACAGCAGCTTTCCTTTCTCCCACGCTGAACAACTGTTCAGACAACAATCAACAGGTTACTGGATGTTTTCACACAGGCACGTAAATGGTTGCTTAAAAGAAACTGTATGTACAAGTTGTAAGGACCTTGGGAGAGCAAAGCTATCAACGTAGTACATCGCTCTTATACTACAGATTGAGGCATTTAAGAAAACACCAACAAACCCTCCAAAAGAGTCCACCCTATCTTGAAGCTGAAGAGAAAGAAGAAAAAGGAAGTTTTCCAGCGAAGGGCAGACCTCCATCACTCATTACACATTGTACCTGAGCTCAGACTATTTAGATTCAGCATACAGATTACTGGGTGAAAATCTATAGCTTTCTTTTAACCTCCAAACCATTTATGTTCTTCCTTTCTGCCCCAGTAATTCACCAAGATTGGCATCTATTCACCAAGTTTGGCATCTATTCGCAGGAGGATAATATCAGTAACACAGGAGATCAGCAGGTTTTATCTAACACTTGAGTAGTCAGCATAATGATAATATAGAAGTTTAAAGTTGCCAAAACACGAGTAACCCAGACAACATAATATTAAGGGCTATTAACAAAAAAATCACATCCATCTATGCATGCATAAATACATACACACATATTTTTAGATATGTGTATGTATACATATTTGTACATATAAAATATGTGCACACATATATAAATATGTGTATTTCTGGAAATACAGTCTTTATTTTCTTGTAATAAAATTCAATTTTATTCTCATTATTCCAGAGTTGTTGATAATTTGCCTTTTTTTTTTTTTTTTGTCCCAAATGCTTTGCTTACAATTCATGCATAAAGGAATGCATGAGGCAGCACTGGACCTTACTGCTCAACCACACTCCTCTAGCCCAGGGGTTCTTGTGCTATACCTAAAAACACCAGAGAAGCCAGACTTTGAAAAGATTTACCTTCCCACAGTTTTAGCCAGGTGGATAATCTTACTTCCATCAAAGACAAAAATAAGTAGGCATCAGGGTACTTCTGAACAATGAAACAAGGTTTAAGGGCCAACATCTTTGAACAGTCTGGCTGTTATTATGACAAGAATACAGGAAATTCACACACACACAAAATTAAATTACCATAGATGCAGGCAGAGTGTTTCCAGAGGGACTTTCTTCCATTCTCCGACTGTTTATGAACAAACTGGAAATCTCTAATGTTTCATTGTGCAGGTTATGGAGCTGGACATGTCTGTAGCCTAAAGAGGAAAAATCTGTAAATACTTCACCACATTCTAGCACGTAAGTCTCATAAATGGAAAACTCAATTTTGCTGCATTTATAGCTACAATTTGCCAAACAGGATTTAAGGCACTGTAATAGCACTGCATTAACGCTGTACAACAGTACAACCCAAGTGCTATGAACTGCTGAGTGGCTCATGTTTTGCCATAATATGCAATATATTAATACGTAGAATATCTAAATATTAGATTATGAATAAGACAAGGTCAAATTATCACTGGGAAAATGCAAGTCTGGCCAGGTCTCCTCATATGCCAACACAGGCAGTTGTGTGGTATTACAGTGACACAAAGCACACGTGAAAGAGCTACTGGCAACATGATAACTCCCTCTCCCAAGTGTCACAGAATTAGTGATGTGTTCTCATCTCTCTCACTTTCTTTCACCCTTCCTTCAACTCTCCTCCAGCCACAGCTGTGAAAGTGCAATTCCCCTCTGCCCAGTGATCACCCATTACAGCAGTTCCTTGGGCAAAGGACAAGGCAGGGAATGAAACTACTCCATGCTTCTTAAGGGAGCAGCCAGTCTCCAGGTGAACATAACCCCACAAGCACAGCTCAGGATCAGAGCAGGTGTAAGATGCCTCTGTCTCCACAACACCATAGGACTGGACTTTTTACAACTCACTGGGGCAGCTGCCAGCTCCCAAGGAGTCTATTACATCAGCATTGTACTGTACATTGCCAGGACGTGGTATGTAGTCTCATATTTGCTCCCTTCCTCCCCTAGAAAAATGCAACTACCTGATTAAAAATATCCCTCTGGACTGATTCAGTCCAGGAATCTGCTGGACCATTTTGGCATAGGGTGTCACCACAAACTGTGCTGTACCTCTCTTTAGCGCTTTGAGGGGAATGATTCTCTGAGCTGTCACAGCTGAGCTGTTATTTTCAACAACTGCGAACCGGAGAAAGACCAAATCCTCAAAGTGAACCCGGAAAAGGAACTGTTCATTCCACATGGGGTTGAGAGTATTGCGATGAATGGGCTTTGTCCGGAAGTGGCAGCTGTCCAGAGGCATCCCCAGCACATCGATTTCAATGCACGGGCTGCCCGTGCTGTTGCTGGGGCACACGTTCTGTCCAGACACGATCTGAAGCCGAGGAGTATACAGAGAAACCAATTAGTGGAGTAATTCTTTTGCCCTCATGATTCTGCTAAATATTGTTTAACACACTCCTAAGCACAGTTTGTTAACGTGCTGATTTAATTACGACACTCCTCTACTTTTGTAATTGCCAGGGCAGTAATTTCAGAAGCAGAGCTGCCTTAACCCCATGCCCAACACCACTGCTATGGCATCTTTCCTCTGAAAAAAACACACTATCCATCATGAGTATAACCATTCACGGCATCTGAAAGCTAATCCAGAAAGAATGTACCAGTAATGTAGTCAAAAAGGACCACATTTTCTTCTCCATTACTCTGGGGTGATGGCACTGACGTGGATTGCTTTGGCATACGCAACACAAGAATTAGGTGTGTAATTACCACATCTGGGAAAATTCTGATTCTTGTGAATCACACTTTTCTGACACATTTCCTGGAAGGGACTAGCTCCTGAGAATACTTTTTTTCTGGCCACAAATCCACAAATTATATATCTAACTTGTAAAATATATTTTTTTAAGATTCAGTACAGCTTTTCATAGTGGCTTTTTCATGTAGCTTCTCAAGTGTTCACAAATGTGTCAAACATCAAGGCACATGTGTAATTTTACACAGTTGTGTAGTCCCAAAGAAAATTCTTTCAGGACTGGGTTTCAATGGATATTGTGAAGGCAACAATGAAAGTAACTATGAATATAAACCAGCCAATAAAATAAAATAAAATAAAATAAAATTCAAATTTTTTCTCCTTCCCCCTCCAATTTCCATTAGTTATGCTGCCTTTCAGAAGTAAAAGCAACAGTTAAAAGTTCAATCTTTCCATTCAGAAGCATGACTGTAATGCTGGTTGAAGACTGTAGTTACATGTTATCTACTTCTATCTGTTTGGCTGTATGAAATTCCCTTTTAATGTACTTACTGTTAAAGAATATATAGCTGGCTCCTTATTATCAAAATCTCTTTCCAATGGACAAAAGTGCTGGTACATTGAGCAATTTTTATCCCACAGAACTGGAGGTTTCAAAACATATCCACAGCCACCATTAGCCTCAAACATTGCTGCATTAAGTTGCAGAGGAAGATCTGTGAAAGTAAGGCAGCCAAAACTGACAGAGAGCAACGGCACAATGGAAAAACTGTAACAGTGAAGACAAAGTCATGTTTTAGGTATCTTTTTAAAAATTATTTTAGTTGTGTAATATAATTTCATTCTTGATTTTCAGAGATAGCTGTAATTTATGTATCCAATTTATCCAATAATTATACAAAATTATAAGAGCAGTTTCTTCTTTTCCATCCCTTTCCACTGTCTCTATTGAACTGTAGGGCTTGCCTACACCATTTCTCTGAGAAGTTTCTAGGTGTGTGCCCTGAACTGCAGAATGAAAAAGCACTGACTGTGTAGCTTTGTCTTAAGATGACTTAATGGATGCCCCATGGAAAAGGTGAAGGAACACAAGACAGGAGAGCAAACAGTCCAAAAATGTTTTGATCAACATTAAACCAGCATCCATGGCAGCAGTTTCAATTTAAAAATAATTCAGTACCCTTTTATATTTGAAGTTATCAGAAAGGAATAACAATTTCTCAAACCTGCAGGGGGAAAATTAACCTTCAGCAATAAAATAAAAATGGAAAGTCCTGCTGTCCAGGCACTTCTGTGTTATAACAGGATCTGCTGCATTGGCATGAAACTCCTGAACTCTGGGATCACTCCTCCCAAGGATCAGATTGTTGTGGTATGCACCTGCTTGTGCTGGGGTGCACAGACAAGTAGATCCTCTTGTGAGAGCAGGGAAAAGCAAGCGCCAAATACAAATTCCCAGTTTAAGGACTTATATCGCATTTAAATGTATTAAAAACGTGTTTATGCACCCATACCATCTGTCTGGTAGTTCAGAGCCACGAGCTGCACCCCATGGAGCCAGAAGATCAGTGGATGGGGATTTGAGGAGTCGATGCGCGTGGCAGCAGGGTAGGTCCTCAGGAGCTGGCAGGTGGTGTGCTGGATCAGCTTCTGGGAGTAGCGCCTGCAGAGCCGCTTGGCAGCGTTCTCGTTCAGGGAGGAGATGTGGTAGCACTTGGGCGTCCTTATGATGGCACTGAGAGAGGCTGGGGAGTTGTAAGGAGAGCAGGGATCTTCCCAAGTTTGCCTCATCACATCCAGAGGACCTGGAAGATAAACAGTACCCTCAAGTTACAGCTGCAGGGCCAGAAACTCCAAAAAGCCAATGTTTTCTGGTGGAGTATATGCTTTAGTTATGGCAGAAAAAGGTGATTCTGGAAAATGACACTACTCAAGGAAAATGTCACGTTCCTTCTTATAGAGAAAGAGCAATCCATGAGAGGAAATATGTTTAACTATCAAAGTAATACCATGATCAGATGTGCTAAATAAATAAATAAATAAATAAATAAATAAATCTCTAGTTGGTGTCTGCCTGAATACAATAAAAGAATAAAATTCCCTTCTTTCCATTTATACATTTTGCATGAGGAAGGGAAGCAAGACTGAAAGCCATCTGTTAAGTCTCCAAACAGGCAATCTGCAGAGACTGTAAGACTTAGGGGACAAAGGCAGCAAAATAGTTACCTACTTTAGAATTAGGCACCAGACTTCTTCATTTTTAGGACACTGGCCTCTAAAAGGAAATCTAACCTGGCTGCTGCAGCCGTGCCCTAGGGCTGCAAGAAATGCAACACTCTCTGAGCCAAGTTCAACAAAAGGTACAATTCTAACTTTCTGTTATGGCAATCACTTGAAAGGCAGGGGATCTGGGTCTCCAGAACCTTTTCTGTACTTTCTTTCTATTTCTTTACATCTGTTCATAGGCAGAAGCACAGTTTCCCAGTTTACAAACTGAATTACCTGCAGAGTCTGATTTGCACAATTGCACATTTGGACTTGGCTGAATTTTAGGCAACTAAGTCCTGCTTCAGACAATAAATTTTTTTTTTTTTTCTGGATCCAGCCCAGCAGTTCTGCCTTCCATTTGTACTTTGAAAATATTCATTTATACTATTTAAAGTATAAACTTTAAGATAGATCACTTAAAATGTATGTTAGTTTTGAATTGCTTATGAACTACGGTCATCATATTTCTGACCAAGTAATCCTATTTTAACATTCCACACTCAACACTTCAGTTTCAACAGTGTTACTCTAATAGCTGCTGCACTAACGGAAAACCATTCCAAAGTTCAACATCTTACACACTGCAAAGTATTTGATCTTTAACAACTTGGTCTGGTACATGTGTTGGATTACAGAGTCATTCCACATGACTGGTGAAAGAAGATGCTAACTTTACCTTTTCCAGATGCTTTGGCAAGAGCAGCTGACTCCCCAGGGCTCAGCCTGCCAGGATTGTTGCCAAAAATGGACTTCCTGCTTTTTCTTTCTTTTCCTCTGCTAGAGCCAGATGGGTTTAGAGTTGACAAGCCTGTTCCCATAAATGTTAAATAAATGAGCCAAAAAACATGACCAAGAGGGCATGACATTTTCCATCATATTTCACATTATTTTTGAAGGCATGAATACTCCTGAATACACAGAACAAGCAGGGTATTTTTCTCCATAATTTAATTTAACATCCTTACATATATATATGCCTTTATATATGTATATATTATGTATGATTTATATATAATGTATATATGCATGTGTATATAATGTATATAAAAACTCATATGAAGCAATACCATATATAGTTCTCTCTCTGTGATGTAACTTTTCTACATTTTACTTTTGGGGCTTGAGGAAGGTAGTGGCTTTCTCTCAAATTACCAAATGTTCCTAATTGATACCAAAAAAGTCTGCAGTAACAGTCCCAATGTATTGATCCTTAGAATCATTTTTAAAAAAATAAAAATATTTTCTATAGAAGCAATAAATCTAAACAGTAGTGAACACCATGGTATTCATCTGGGATAGGATAACTACGTAATTAAATAAATGCAAGACTATGATTCAAAGGTATAAATGAAAAAGTCCAAATGCTGTTGACAGAAAAGTTTAACTTCAAGATGTTTTCAGAGTTATCTTCTTCTGTTTGTTAGTATTTCAATGTTGCTAAATACAGTTAGGTGTGCAAAATCCATGACACCTTCATTGCCCAATATGTACTAGAAGTGGAGTTGGAAAGCTATAGTATAGCTATTATTCAAACTTATCCATTCTAGAAACATAACCATTAAAATCACAACCTAAATCCCTGTGAAGCAAACAGATTCAATCCCACTTAAGGTCAGTTTCTGTCTGTTGATTTGGAGAGAGCACAGGACAGACAAAATTAAAGTAAGTCAAAGTCAAAATGCACAATAGTTATTCTGCCCACAGCAGTGACGTGTGGGATGGTCTCAGAGACTCAAAATGTATTTGTGATATAGAATATAACAGAGCAAACACTGTTATTTGCCTAACTGGGACTCCTAAAACATTCCTCATTAATTCACATCAATTTACACCTCTCTAATGACAGTTCTGGATTTAATACTATTTCAAATAGTAAATCACAAAGAGGATACATTGGCTTCTTTTCTACTGAAGTCCGGCCACAGCTGTAAATTTTCAGCTCTCAATCTTTATGGCATGTGTAACATGCATGCAGATAGCTTCAACGCAGCTGCTTGGATTAGTAAAATTTAGGATATATAAAAATGTTTTCAGCATTGGAGATGTACTGTCTCTTTGGGTCAAAGCATACACATAAACCACAGAAGACAGTGGAAACTGAGAGGAAGGAATATGAACTGACTAGAAGAATGAAGTTACAAACTGTGTGCTTCCAGCACTACTTAATCCCACTTTTCAATGGATCAAATGGATTTGGCAAGGAAGATACAGGTTTCAAAATTCTGTTGTGGAGACAGGCACTGAGGAAACAAGCTAACCTCATAAATCACCAGAGTGCAGTGCAAAACCAGGGCTGACAGAAGCCAACGTGATGGCCACAGGGTAAGCTGCAGCTGGGAGTTTTCTTTCAGTCTTTCCCATGGCCATGCTTTCCACGTGACACATCTCTTCCCAGAGGTAAGCTCCATTTTGCACTCCAATTTACACTTGACTCCAAAATACAGCTTCACCTCTTCACAGAACCATAAATTTGCAAAATAATGGAAGTTAACAAGGATATGGAAGTAATCTGGTCCACCTCTCTGGTCAAAGTAGGACCATCTTAGATCCCACACTACTGTACACAGATCCTACTATACTACCATAATGACAGATTGAATGTTTTGTATTTCTCTACAACCCCTACCTATGTTCTTTGATTTACAGAGGTTAGTGCCTGTCTCTCATGTTAGATATAGGCACACTGCTTTACTGCTTTTAGATTTTTTAATCCAGAGGACTGCAAACTTCCCTGCCCTTCTTATTCTAATCACACTGACATAACAGGTTAAACTGTAATTCCCACCTTTTCACCACATGTTTCAGACCAACAGACAGTCTGCAGGTTTGCAGACCTTGAAAAAGAATTTACAGCATTTTTGTATGTATGTAGGGTGACTCTTTTCGAATTCACTTTAATTTCTTGAAAAGTGATACCACAGGGGTAGATGGTCTGATACAATGGAGACACTGCCTGAATTTCATGCCAGTTAGCTCAGGTGCTCAGACTCCCTGCTCTCTCTACTTGATTGTGCAAATTCTGCTTTTATTTACTCAATTTCTGCACTCGTTGTGGAAGAATCCTCAGCACCAAGGCCACGAGCCATGTGCCAGTGGATTATAGCGGTACTGTGTTCAGGTGTGCTTCACTGCCCGCATCATGGGAGACCCCAGAGAACAGCCCTTCACCCTCTCAGATAGTGGTATGATGATAGCCAACAGACTGTAAGGGTCAGAAAGCACAGAAACAACAAGAGCTGTGGTGGGCTCCTTGTTAACATAGATTTTATAAACAAGAAATGTTATTTTCTTCACATGATAAATTCTGTTTTGACCAGGGAATGCTTAGGGAAGACTGTGTTACTCTCTAGGCTAGGATAAGTGAACATAATGGTCCTTGTCCTTTTTTATAGTCACAAATCAGTGATTAACGTTCAGGGACACAGGCAAGTGTAAACACAGAATAAAAATATATGAAGACAGGAGAAATAAAATATTTACACCATTGATTAGACACTGACATGAATTCTGCAGCCCCTATTTCCAAAAGTCTTGCATTTTCTGAGTTGGTTAGGAATGCAGTCAATAGAGATGCACAGTCATGGATCGCCCAGCCCTGTTTCCATCATTAATGGACAATACTGGGGCATGGCACTGCACCCTGTCCGTGCCCTCCGGCTGAGCAGAGGAATCCAGTCAGTGGCATGGGGGTCATGGAAGTCTACATTACTTGCAGAGCAGGCAATATTTGCCTCAAAGGGGACAAAGTTTGTTGGAAAACTAATTTCTACAGCTTCGTGTGTTCATCTATGAAAAGAGCTCATTTTCTTAGTTGTTCTATTCATGACCCCTTTAAAGCAAGAAGAAGAAATCTGATAGGGAAAGCAGGTATTTTGTTTATAACCAAAATTACATTAAAGATGAAATATTTCAAAGTTTTCTTAGAACATCAGAACATTTTGACAAAATGCTTGGAACAACTCAAACTATCTCTCTTTAATCTTAAATATCTTTCTTTAAAAGAAAATATTTTATTTGAAAGATATCTCATTGAAGATTTTATTAAAAAGAGTATCAGATTTGAATTTTTAGAAGTCATTATTTTTACAAGTGACACCTACAATTCTTAAAGTTATAGAGGATTATCAAAGAATGTCTGTCCATTTTTCAGCATGTTTATCTTGCCTATTTGACAATATTTTATGTTTGGCTAGCTTCTCTAATCTGATTATAGTTCTATTTGTATAAGATCATGATTTGGCAGAATTGCTAACTTTTCCGCAGAGAACCATGTCACTAAAAAGCAGATTTTTCATTCAAAACATTAAACACATCAATAAACAATAAATTCTCAATTTAAAAGTATTTATGTACACAGTATGAGCCAAAATATACCCAACCTCATATTTCAGTACTGAACAACTAACTATTGGTGATCTCTTCAGTTACTCCCTCTCCTTTTCTCTGCAAATATTATTCTTCCTACTTTACAGAAGACGACACTCCTATTTCTTTAACCCCTTCCATGAAGATTGTGTGTGTGTGCAATCAGCTGTTCTCACCCACCCCATGAAAAGGCTCTTCCTCTGTCCCCTTAGAGAAGAACAGATGATGCAGTGTAGGCAAAGGTGAAACACTCTAAACTGAGGTCATTTAAAGAAATGTGACACGCTGTTCCTTCAAGGTCTTAAGGATATTTTCCTTCCTAATTCAGTAGGTCCTTACATGGAAACTCGGAGCTTTTAAGATGAAGCTTTCTGTCATCTGGCATTTGGCCCTGAAACAGTTGTCTAAGTTGTGAAGACTGGCAAATTTCACTTTTGTAAACATTTTAATATGACAAACAGTATCTAGTCACATAATTTATGAATACTACTTCTCAGCCAGGAGCTGTTATTATGAAGACTACCAAATCATCAAGAACAAACATCCTCGACTACTTCAAACTAATTCAAAACATAAACATAATGTCTCCAAGAATTAGAAAGCTTAGAGCAATAAAACAGGGCAGTGTACTCACCAGGGAACTTTACAGCTTGACAGTAAATGACAAGATCTGATAGCTCTGGGGCTATTTGTCTGCTTTCCTTCTTATTTTGTGGAAGATAGAATTCTTCACCCAGCTCCATGTCATAAACCTGAGTGACAATTCCAAGAACATATAATACTATTAATAATAATATTACTGAATGTGGAAGAACTCTAGCATATCTTACTTATGTCTTTAAAATATTTTATCTCTTTCTTCCTATATGGTTTGTATCTTCACCTGACACATCTTCCTCCACATCTATGAAGCAACATGTGTTACTGATTCTGCAGGAGTGTGCAAAGGCCTTAACCACAGTCAGTTCTACAAATATTTAGACAAAACATATCCATGTTCAGGAGTAACTGCAATTTATTAAACAGAAATGCACTGGTTCCACTGTCAGATGATTTAATAAGAGGTACTGATATCGTACTGTGGTATTTTAAAATTATTTTGATACACAAAGGTGCTGAAGGTTCAGATGAAATCTTCAGTTCCATCGATATTAATGGAAAATAAATATCTAAATAAGCTCCTGGATCTTGTTTCAATGAAACTTTCCTTGAGATGGTTAAATTTTCAGCCAAATAGCCTCTATATACAATAACGTCTGAGGACTTTTCTTGAACAGCACATCGAGCATTTGTTCGATTTAATCTATTTTCTCTGGTCTCTTTCCATACTTTCTATTATTTGTCTTCATTAAAGCGCATTTGCCATGTGATGTCTCAGTTACCTAAACTGTCCAAATTCTTTTGAAGCTTGGTTATATATCAAAGTGTGGCTGGGAAGAAGGGGGGGGAAAGCAGAACTACCTTTCCTTTATTATTGTAAGTGGCACAATCAGCCTTCTTTAGTCGTTTGGCAGTCTCTTCATTGTATTCAAATTGCAGTTTATCACTTGATAATTTATTCTCAGGTCGATCTTCAAGAATGTTATCTAAAAAGTAATGGGATTTTAATAAACATAAAGCCAAACAATTTCAACTGGAAATTTCTTTTGAATTAACAATATTTGGGGACAGTGCTGTGAATCTTTTATGAATAACCAGATGCTAAAACAATGCATTAGCTGGTCAAAGCATCACCTTCTAGTAGTAACCTTCTACTTCAAAAATTTAATGCTTGGCTTTGGTTAATATGTTGCACTTCCTTTAAAGCTGATCCTTTAGTGTTCAAAAGATCCTTAAAACCAAACCATCTAATGAATTAAGTTTGCCATCTCAAAACAAGTCAGGAAGTCCTGAATGACAAAAAATGTCCGAACACAATTAACTACCTTAAACATGTACTCGCTTTTGTACAGCAAGTTTTGGTTTTCCTCTCCTTACTTTCACTGTGCACAAATATTTTTCCATCTACAGAAATACCTCTTCAAAGCTACATATTTTTCAAAGAATAATATAACTACAATTTGGTCTTTCTGGACCAAAATACTGCAACTGTCACAAAAGGAACCGTTTTATTTTATTCCTAATATTCCTGATGCTTTGACCATAATCTTTTTATGCATAACCAGTGTTGCTCATGCAGCCTTCTAACAGCTCCTGACCAGTTAACAATGCCATCTAAAAACATCTGATTGCATTTGCCATATGAAGTAAAAACCACACATTCACACTGTCACATTGAACAGGCTGAAGATGCAATGCTGATTTCATGCAGTTAAAATGCTCAACCAAATGGCTTTTACCTTCCTGGCTGTTAGGAGCAGGAGAAGCATTAAGGACATCAGCTACAGGGAAACGAGTCAGAGAGGGAATAAGAGTAAAGGAAATTAAGATTTACAGCCAGAATAATGAAAATTTAGTGCCAGTTGTAAAACTATTAGCCTTACTCAAAAAATATATCAGTAAGGAAAATAAAACTGAATCTCTTTCAGACAGTTTACAGACCATTACTTTGGTTAGTTTTGCCAAAATATTAACAAACATAATTAATAACCCCAAAGAATTATTATTGTAATAAAGTAGTAAACCATGATGCGGATTTCTTCATATATAGGAAGGTGCGAATGTTTCTTGCTAGCTTCAGATTTCTCAAACCTTCTCTTAACCAGAGCTTTGCTCAAAAGTCACTTACTGCAGTTATTTTGAGATATTTTCTTCACAAGTCTGTTAGCAAAGATCTAAGTTTTCACAGAAATTTAATCTTCACTATCTCCACTTCGTCCCCCACAAAGAGTATTCTCAAGTAGCCAGTTAGGTCAGCTTTCTAGCAAAACCAACTGAAGGCAGCACTGACATCAAACATATAAATTTTCATATTAGCATTAAATAATACTGCTATTCCACAAGCAGTGTCAGGTTCTGAACTGCAGTCATTAATTTTGTGACTATTTTTTAAATCATTAAACACAGAAACAAATAATGTAAATAAGAGACAATCTGGAAAGAAGTCCTGTGCTGCAGAACATGCTCAAGCCTTACATTTTCTCTGAACATGGCACCTAGAACTTAAACAGCTCCCCACTAGACTTAAAGGTTCAGTGAGTGAAGTACATCACTGTTTGCTCAGGAGAAAATCCCCAATTCTGTCAGACCAACTGTCCATCTAGCTGAGCATTCTCTGACAGTGGCACCAGGAGATACCATTTAAAGAGAGCAACCTGCTCCTTCCTGAGTACCACCCCAACAAGCACAATTGCTGAATATTACAGATGTTGGACTAAATATTCCTACCTATGACATTTGCTTATAAATCTGTCCATGAATTTCTCCAATAATTTTTTTTCAACATGCTGATGCCATTTGGCTCTGCAATTTCCCATGGCAGCAAATTCCAGAAGTTTACTACCAGCTGCACAAATAAATACTTTACCTGTTTTGGACTAATCTTCCACTTGTTTTACTAAGTAACTCCTAGATCTAATGAGTAACAGTTCTGTACTCCCCTTATCCACCACTTCATGATGTAGTAAATCTGCTTACAATTCATCTCTCAGTCTTCTTTCTCTACCAGCTGGAGAATTCCAGCCTTCTCAGACTCATCCAAGGCCACCACTGCACTTGCTTTATTTTTTTGGCTGCCTGTCTCTCTAACTTCCTTAACCCCATCATATCCTTCTTGAAATCTGGAGGCAAGAACTGGACACAGAACTCAAGTTGTAACATATTAAGGTTTTATACACAAGCCAAAAGATGTTTTGTTTTCAGCACTGTCCCTGATCTTCTCCATCTTTTGGCTGTCACTGAACACCAAGATGAGCATTTCAGAGAACTTTCAGTAATTCCATGATTTCTGAAACTGATGCTGCCATTGTTGATCTTGGAATTAGAATCATAAAAACAAGGTTTAAAGGTTTTCCCTCAAATAACTTTACATTTATCTACACTGAAGCATATTTGCAACTTTTTGTCCCCTTGGTCAGTTTTGTGACTCATTTACAGAGTTTAACAATGGTGCAGGGTTTAACTACCCAAAGAGCTTGGTTTCACTTGTACCATCACTGCTGTCTCACTGGGTAAACACACGGTGATCTACTTTGATATATTATCTGAAAATTACTATTTTAAAAAGGCAAGTAACCCATTTAGATGCATTCAGCTTGTTCAATCCACACATGGAAGTTCTGACAAATATCCTTTGACAAAACTTGAGATGATTAAATATTTTTTTACATTTTCTGACTCCAATTGTTTTCTCTACCTGAATCAACCACAGCAAAAGAAGCAAAAATAAAAAAAAAAAAAGCATGACTTCAGCTCAGCTGCCTCAGTGGGGCACATTCTGTTCTCATCTGTAGTAGAATCAAGAAAGTAGTAGAAGTTACTAACTGCAATATTTGTTACCACTTCTGACACACCAATCATTAATCCAATCTATAAACTGCTCCTAAAAGTGAATTTATGCTAAACTGCCAGTTCCTGAAGGGTAGGACAGCTGAAGTGTAGACAGCCCATGAACTTACAAAGCAAGTCACTGAGGCATGTCTTGCCATTTTCTCACTGAGCACCTGATGCTTCAATAAAACCAGCTTCATTGAATAAACCAAGGGCTCAGCAGTTTCTCTACCTTTGCTATGAACAGCTGATGCCTAAGGTATAACTAGTGGGTACTTCACAGATCATGCAGATGCCAGGGCTATGCTAACCTGAGCTTTCAGGTGAGTAGTGTAATTTATAAAGACTAGAATTTAGCATACAATGCACAGTTAAAACATATAATGGTTGGACTTAAAGTCACATCCAAGTCCTCTACACAGTCAAATCAATTTCACAGTATTAGAGACTACTGCACCAAGGACATTTAGTACATCTGCCTCTCACAAGGTAAGATCAACTTACCTACCTTGTTTCTGAACTAGAATATTTACGTTCTTATTGCTACAGTTCTAGCAACAGCACCATAATAAATAAATGAATAAATATTGTTACCATCAGAGAGAGATTCATAGTCATAGTCATATTCATCCTCTTCATCTTCTTCTTCTTCATTAGTAGGTGTGGGGTTGCTACCACCATTGCTAGCCTGTGCTTGCATATGTGCCAGCTGGTGAGCCTACAACAATAGAATCGCTTAGTACAGTATCAGCAAGTACTTTCAAAAAGCAAAAGGTTTTTCATCACTGTTTGCATCTTATTTTATTTATATGAAAACACTGAATGAGAAATAAGTGAGATTGTTAAGATCAAACTAAAATACCATTTTAAGGGTGTGAAAGTAAAGAAAGCCTATATTGGAAAAAGAACACTTGATAAGATATGAAAACTAATTAATTACAGGCAAATTTCCACTTTGCACATCACTCAGAGCAACACTGCTTTTTTCCAGTCTGAGGAAAAAAACTGTTCCAGAAACAGTTTAAAGCTTTTTCAAAATATGGAGCACTCCCATATACTGGTATGAATCAGTGTGATTTTACTCATTCGGATACAAGAATTTAAATCTAATGCAACTGTGTTTACATTTTCAATGATTCGATCTAATTACTGACTACCCACAGACATTATTATATTGAAGCTACTATAGATGCAGTCCTAATATTTAAAAATAAAAAAAAATTCTCATATAGGTATAAGCATTTATTTGAATAGCAGAGTCCCCCATGAGAAGCGATTAGGAAGGATAGTATTTGCCTGGATTGAATATGAAAAAAGAAACAAAGCAGAACTCTACGAAAAATTACTACATATTGTAAATATACACACATACTTAATGCATAGCACTATTTCTCAATAAACATGAACAGTAAATGTTATAAACTCAGAGAGAAAATTCATTTAAGTTTATCATATAGGGCATGTGGTGTTAATGATAATATTATGAAGTATTATAAAACTAGTATACACTAAAATTTAGTTATGCTGTATTTATACTTTCCTATATGTCTTGTCTACTTATTTGAAAGCGTTGCAATCCACCGTGAGTCTTCCAAGCATGAATACACATTAGATTATTCTGCTGTTCATACAGGAATAGCACAAACGTCAAACACAAATTAATTAGTTCTAGCCAAAGTTAGGTCTCACTACTTGCTATTAGGGAAAGACTTCACCTTTTGTTTCAATATATCCACTGGTGTTTGATGGGCTTTCAGCTTCTTGTTTTTAAGCAGGATTTTTCTTTTCAGTTGGCCAGGGGAAGGAAGCATGGGATCATCAGAAAAGTCACTCTCAAATAAAAATTTTGTCACCAACTTATCTCCAAATACATTCTGAAATATCAAGAACATGTGATAAATTACGAAAAATCCCAAGGCATGTGCTCAGAGTAATTTACTGCAGTTTGTGGCCTACCTTGAAGATCTCAGCCATCTTGCGTTGCTGAGGCAGCGAGCAGTGGTTTTCGATGGATATGATGACGGGCATGTCGGAAGTGATGAAGGCATTGCGATCAATAGCCTCAACTACCTCCTGTGGGACAGAGAGGCCATTGCAAGAACACGGGGTTATTTTGCAGCATTCTGTTAGCCTGCTGCTGGTTGAAAGGGGAAGATATCTGTTTTCCTCTCTAAGGAGGAAGGGTCCATTATTTGTTTTCAAAACGAGCTAGCATCTTGTTACAACAGGACTGGTAATACCTACTTATGTTACTTAAGCTGACAATAAAACGACAGAAAATTACCGTATATATGCTACGAAAACTAATTTAAAAAGCATAATCTTTAGCATTGAGGACTTCATGTCTGACGGTCCATAGTTAATACTCCATTAGGATTTAGCCCATCAGAATTTGTGTTTTTCTAGTTGGCAAATTTTTTCCTTCATTACAGAAAAAAATACTGATTTTCTTCTCATTTTTTTTGTATCTATGTGCAGTTATTAGCATACCTTAAAAGAGATCTTAGTAGTAAGGGTGTGACCATGATAAATGATAGGCATCCCGTCATCACCATCCCAGCAGTCTAATTCTACACTTCTGCAGCCTTGTAAAAGAACCTACAATGCAATTGAACAGTGTAAGCACATCTAAGTCACAGTCTCATGCCATCAAAGCAGAAGACAGACATTGCAGAGCTGAGTGAGAGCCCAGTGATTCAGCAAGAGTGCTGGAAAGAGCAATCTCTGTGAAGTAAACAGCCCACAGAAGCTAGCTGCATTCCCTAACTGAAATACTCTTTTCCCATTGAAAAAGAAAGGGAAAATTAAGAAAGTGTGTATATTCTTAGGTGAATTACCATAAAGCTCTGAAATTCATGGAGTCTTACAGAACACAGGGAACATGTTTGCAGAAGGTGGTTCCTACTGTATGGCCTAATTTTCTGAGGGAGAGAAACATTTCTATATTTCTCCCTGAAAAAGCAGCTAGAAGGCAACATGGCAATTTATTCCAGGTTGCTCCCATGACAGCTTATAGGGATAGCTCCAGTTTGTTTGCTGGTTCTTTTTGTTATTTTTAGTTTTATAAATTTTCTGAAAATGATGTCTTAAGAAACAACTTCTATGAGTATAGCTAGAATGGAAATGTACCAGGCCATCTTAATCACGTACATTAAGCTAATTTACATCCATTTTTCATTTATTCATTTATTTTAGAAAGCCCTACTTGCTAGAAGACCACTGAAGGAAGCAAAGAGGAAGGATGAAGGGAAAGATAAGCTAGCCCATCTGTTGACAGCCCAGCTTATTATTGCTATCAGTATTTAGCATGCCTGTCAGTTGTCCTACAATTAAGTATTTTACTGAATAGAAAGATCTTAACAATAAAACCCATTTCCAGCAAAAACATTCAGGAACAAAGAAGAAGTTACTCCTCCTACTGAAAACCTGAATAATTTGATTTCAGACAGTTGTGCCCACAGCTGGCACACCACCACTTCTGTGAGAGCCAGACACACCGAGCCAGAACAAAGTGCTCCTTCAGCTGGTGACTTGAGGGACAGGGAGAAGCTTTTCTGAATCATGCAAATTTTGAAGGCAGCTGAGCTCTATCTCACTTCCCATCTATTACCAACCCAATACTTGCATCACCACATAGTGCTACTACAGGAACGTCTTCAATTGCGTTATTCAGTGTAATCATGTTATTCAGGATTTCCCAACACAGCCTCATCCCTCTGTCTTGTAATCCCAGGTAAAGGAGCACATGGGATACCAGATGAGCCCTTCTCAATGATAAGTCATTAACATTTAAAGTAATGAAAACACTATTGACAGGAAGTGTGATGCTTTCTTCAGCATTTTGTAAATATAGACATGAAAAAAAATATATACAAACAAACACAGAACCAAAAGCTCTAGGGAGAGATCGTTCTGTTCCTGCTCACCACCAAGAAGGCATGAAGTCTAAAAACCTGTAGAATATTCCTAGAAGTAATGTTTTTAGAAGTTATAGTTCCATTTGAAATTTGTCTAAGCAGTGCAATGCACAGTATTTGAGTAGTGTTTTTGACATCTGAATGAACTAAAATATTAGATCAGTCTTTCCTGTGGGAAAGTCTAATTTTAGTAGGTTGGGTCAGACCGACTGATGTCTAAATGCTATGAATCTCAAACTAAACCCATTTTTTTTTTTGCCTTAGAAAAGGCATTTGAGCACAACTGTGCTTACAGGCAGCTTTCCCACACATCATGTTTTCCAACATTTTGCAAGCAGAGGTTTAGGATATCTAGATTTTCAAAGCAAAAAGGTCATGTTTCTACAACTTGCCAGTAAAACAAACAAGTTCATATTGAAAGCTGCACAGTGATCCAATCCTGCATACCTGGCTGTAGAGCTCTACTGAGGACTCCCCTTTAAGCTGATGACCAGTAAGGTAAGTGTTGTGTGAAGATTCTATGTAGTAATAGGAGAGAGGAAAGTGCAAGTCCTCAGGGTTCTCCTGTGATTCATCATTTTTGGAGGCAAAGTTGTCTTTATCCATCAAAAATCTAGAAGTGAGAAGATGTGAGGAAATTTTATGCTGTGCATTTTATTTTGTGACTGTCATTCAAACATCAATACACTGGTGTCATCTTGAGAGAGAGATATATAGATATAGATATGTAAATTAACACATATGTAATTACCTTGCAAATCCTTCAAAAGATAGCAGCCCTTGCTGGCACATATTCACACTAGGTTCAAATTTCTATAAGGAGGAAGAAATTTAAGAAATACATCATAACAATTCTTAGAAATACATATTTGTCATGTTTTGATAGTGTAGTCTGCTCATAGCACTCATCAGTTGGTATGTAAAACCAGTCTTTGGCTAAGGATAATTATGGATAATTATGTGCCTGTAATAATAATAAAACAAAAATATGTGGAAATGGTGCTTTTTTAAGTTCCAAATTAGGGTGAACAATGAACTGTCACAAATACTTTTCCCAAGTGATGACATTCCTTCCCTGCTAAAGCACACATAGCCAATAAAACTCTTTATTTGCATCATTTTTAAATGAATTTACTTACGGACATCCATAAAATTTTCTAGGCCAAAATAAAGACAGTATTAAACTTCAAACTCAAGTAAACAGTAGTGACAATATCACTGTGAAAGGGGATATCCACACAGATGCTATTCTGACTGGCAGACAGTGGTAGTGGGGAAAATGGAAGTAACAGGAGTTCAAGTAAAAAGAAATTACAAGATATTTGCATTAAAGACCTGGATAATACTGAGGATTTCATCATAGGTACAGTGTTCTCCTTGGCAATTCACTAGGAAGTCATTCAGCTGCTGGATTCCCACTCCAAATATTCCCAGTGATGTGCTTTCAACTCCAGTCCCATTGGTAACAATGCTGGCAGCAGCAATAGCGTCAGATATTTGCCTCTGGTTGTCTGAGAGCTGCTGCCTGCTCTTAATGAACAAACCAAGGTCTGAAACATTTCTAGTCAACAAATCTTGAAAGAAAAATAAGGGAATATAAATAAGGCAAATAATTATGAGGATTATAGATACCATGTAGAATATAATGCAATATACAACGTGCACGAATATCTGACTGAACATTTTAGCACTGATATAGTAAATTAGAACAAACCCATCTTGGTTTTGTTCACTTACAGAAGAACAAGAGTCCATGGGAGCAGATTATAAGCGTTCAATTATTATGAACAAAATTCTGGAACCTTGAACACGGATCCACAGCCTCACATACTGTCACCCAGGGCCCTCCTGCTTCCTCTCACCACCACAAACAGGTCTCAAAGCCTTTCCTTAACTGTGTGCAACTCCATACCCTTCCTGTTCAATCACTCTTTATCTTCTTCCAGTCCCCTGTGACAATTGTTCTGCACCCTCCCCACAAGATGCTTGGCAGAAAGACTGTTTTCTTTAAATGTGGCCAAAGTTCAGACTTAGATTAGGGTAACTGGAGAATGTGAAGAGGGACAGAGGCTTCCTTCCCCTTATCCCACATAAAGCAGATCCACTAGGAAACTAGATAAGGAAAAAACAGCCCAATGAGACAGAGGCCACAGCCTCCTCATTTCTGCTCCCTATGGTTGCTTAGTGTTTTAGCCCTTCCAGAGCTCCTGCAACCTGTACAGATACTTGAGCTCAGCCACTCAGCAACAAGTTTTATGCCTCTGCTACTCTTGGTTACAAATATATTTGGCTAATGGAAAGCCAGAATACTTCTCCTTCCCTTCATTTCTGTCTTACATACTGCTTAGCAAAGGCATGGCAGCAGTCCTCTGCTTAAACTTATAACTGATGGTTCTTTTTGAGACTGAGACACTTTTTATTAAGGCCAATAACCGAAGCTGCTCAGCAGTCTAACAGCTCCATTTTCCTCTTTAACAAACCTAAATCGGGCTGGAATCCACTGCTATTTTCATCAATCTTCAAATTAGTATAAAGTGGAGCAGGGTCTAAGCCGGATCGGTTGCAAGGCACAGCATAGATATCGAAAAGGTCTTTCAGATCCTTGCGGCTACGGACACTGCAAAAAGAGTGGGAAAGTTCAATTTTTGCTCTTTTCTAAACTTGGATGAATGAAATGAGTACAAAATAAAGATATATTTTACCTGAAAGATTTGAAGAGCTCTACAAACTCCACAAAAGTCATGTTACTATCAGACACCATGAAGTTCTGAAACCCCTTCATTCCTCCTTTAACGCGGCCATGCCAGCTACTGCTGCTCCATGTGCTAAATCAGAAAAAGACTGCTGTAGTTTGGGTACACTAAACTTCTACTTACTGAAACATTATGCATTACTGTAGTAATAGTTTATTTGTGCTCTCCTTCATGCATTTATTACCAATATCTAGAAGAAGCAAATAAAGCAGAATCTTGTAAGATGCATAATGACAGTTTGTATCTTCTTGTTTTATAGCAGCTATTCTTTTCCCTGAAGACAACTGCAAACTTTGCCAGAATAAATAATGTATACGGATGGTATTTAAAGCTTTCATGTGTAAAAGGGCCTGATGCATATGGCACAAATGAAAGCATTCTTGTTTTCCCTTCAAAGAAAATAATGCCAGTATTCCTGTAATGCAGGCTCTTTATGAAGTTCATTAAAGATTTGCTATGGAAAAAATAAAATGGAAGCAAAATTCCTTAAAGCTCTGCTGTCAAAATAAAATGCTAATATTCTATCTGGATACACAAGAAAACCATGTATTTTCCTTATGCACTTGGGGTTTCTTATATCTGGGAGCATTGAAGGTTCAGATTTTAAGAAGTATAACCCTTCCCCTTTCCTGGCATTCAGATCTCCTTGTTTCCTAGCCCGTGAGTTTCCTCAGATACTTCCCAAGAACAGTTGGGATTGTCATCAGATACCATCTGTCATCAGATGACCAACGACAGGTCAAACTACAGTCCTCTTCTTCTTCTCTTAAGATTGGACAGTAGCCCTTGGAGGGGCACTGCTGTCCATTAGAACCAAATGAGGTTCTAATGATTTCCTTCTTTCAGCTTTGTGGACTGAAGGAAGGAAAGAAGACTGGAATTTCTTGAGAGAAAAGGCAGAAAATGATCACAGAAACAATTAGCTGTTTGGTGCTATTTATTTTAATTGATTTGAGTAATACCAAGCCCAGCCAATGCTCTGTAACTGCAATCATTAATCTAAGTTGTGCAGCTGTTTTTGAAATAGAACCAGTACGTTTCCAAAATCACTTCCCAAAATCTTCAGGCTACTACAGGATTTAAGTGTAGTTAGGCCCTCACTTGAGAAACATGAACAAGTCCTTAGTGAATTAGATGTAGTAATTTGCAATGAGGGGCTGAGCTCTTTAGCTCCCTCTTGGGCCAAAACAGCAATGAACACACACTGCAACACCATCCTGAAAAGGGAGGGATCTAAGGAAACAACTGTCTAGTTTAAACCATAACTGCAGAAGTTAGAGTATTGGTTTAAAAAAATCAGACTAGGCAACCATGTGTCAGACTTTATTGCTCTGTAATGTTATACACAAATTCATTAATCTACGAATTCTGCCATCAGGTTCAGTACAAATAGTTCCAACAGCTGTGATGGAAAAACAGGATCAGCTTATTGCCCAGTGTTCCTGAAGATATGCCTGCAAGCAGGTGACTTTTTACCCAAATATGCTACATCAGAATCCTCAGTTAACTCCTGGGCTGGGATGAATGCATATAATTGAAAACAGAATGTGACTTAAAAGTATTAAAAAAATACCATCTACTTTAGTTGATAACATTCAATTTGTTTAACATCATTATGGCAAGTATTGACATACTGCATATAACTTTTTTTGGATTAAATAATTCCTAACATTTTTATCAGACAAGAAAAATAAACCATGATGAGGAAAGTCTCTAGACTCCAGAAAACAAACTGGATCTGTAGAGTACCAAAGTGAAGACCAACAGCAGAAGAAAATGTTCAGCATTTTACTAGATTTGATCACTAAAGACTATTTTCCAGAGTCGTTCTATGGGTAACAGGAACAGGTTGTTAAAAAAAAAAAAAAGTCAAAAACCCCAAGAAAACCTCACCATCACCAACAACCAAAACTGCATTTAGTGGCAGTCTGGATAACACCTGTATACAGTTAATGAGAAAGGTAGCTTATTCTCTCTTCATAAAAAAAGCCCACATCTCTAGTTTTCCATATCCTGTGGTCCATTTTCCTTTCTCCTGCTTCCTCCACATTACAAGTGGCACTAGATTTCCAAAAACCTTGGAAATTTGTCATATGAATATCTGCTTTGAAAGAATGATGAAATCAGTTGCAGTGTTTGGAAATTATCTGGACATTTGGATTGTATCAGGATTTATCTGAACGTAAATTATTTGTAAGGACAACAGGAATATCAAGGTTATGAGTTACCAATGTAAAAATACAATTTTTCACTCTCAATCCATAAGAATTACTATTATTTAAAATATACAATAAAGATGGCCAGGTCCTCTTCTTTTTCAACTTTTATCATTATATTTACAGATTTTTTTGCACTTTATAATATTCTATTTTATTTAGCACTTCTCATTTAGTGGAGAGATTTAATTTACTGCTCAGGTAAAATGATGCATGTACTATATGGCAAGAGAAAAAGAACTAGAAATCTCTCTTGCTGTCCTCTTGCTACACTGCAGGACATAGCAATCCGCTGTCACCAGCTCATCTTTCTGTGCTGCTGGTGGAACCCTCTGCCCACCGCTCTCCCAAGCTCCAGGTTCTGTGAGGGACTGTGCACTTACCTAACGTGCACAACCAGCTCATGTCCAACACTGCCTCCAACTATGAGGCCTTGTCAGAGTTTGAGCCTAAATCCAGATGCTAATCTGAAATACTAAACTCTGCTCATCTCATCATTAGCCTCATCTGTGCAGTGGATCCTGTATTTCCTAGGTTATTTCATTATCTAGGTCATTCAAACTTTCTGTTACTTTGGAAAATGGATACTTCATTTTATCTTAATTTACAGTGATACTGGCAAAACCTGTAGGGTATAACTAAGTATATAACTTGATTTGTATGAGACTGCAGAATAACAACAAAAATTGAGCAAAAGAGAAACAAAAAATGGCTGTGTTCAGCCTGTGTGGACTCCCAAACTTACTTTGCTTGCATATCACCAGGGTTAAGGGTAGCAGCTTCAGTGTTCAACAAAAACATTGTGCTGCTCACAGTCTTTATGTACCACAGCTTGCGAACCACTGCCCCAGTCTGCTCCTCCCTCACATCTACCTGTGCTGTCACAGACACCCATCCTGCCACTGTTTCAAGTTTGGTGTGGTTTATATCTGAAAAGGCTGAAACAAGCTATGGCATGTTATTGCCTGACAGGCTGCCATATATTTAATGCAACACAAAGCCATAGGACATGCCATGACTGTGGTACAAAACTTGCTGTGTCCTCTAAGACAGTTTGATGGTTTGAGACTGAGTAAGCTCTTTATCCAGACATCTAATTACAGAAGTCTCTGGAGCACCTATTCCCAGAAGAGCACCTAAATTCTATATTGGAGGCAACCAGTTGGTTTAATATAATAGATATCCCAGGAGTAAATTAACCATACATGGGGTGGAAGATCACAAGACTTTGCAGGAAAGCAGAGAACCAACTGTTTGATAACTTGGACTCACTGATCACAGTTGAGGCACATGTGAAGTGTCCACATACATGAAAACTGGCAAGCACCATTCAGACCTAACAAGGATACACAGACTAAATACCAAGAATAAAATTCTCTCCAGTGCTCCAAATTTCACAAAAACTAGGTCAAGGTAATGGGTAAAACATGTAAGTCTGATCCAAGAAAATTTCTTCAGGACAGATGAAAGAGCCATATAGCTGTTCGCCCAGCAAATTTTAGCGAGAAGGGTCATAGCAAGTTTAAGCAAGAAGTGTCATAGCAAATTTAGGAGCACTCCACCAAGGGATGTATGGAGTTGCTGGGGAAACTTTGCCAGGGAAAACCTGTGATAACTTGGGCAGGCCCACAGTGCTAAGCTATGCAGGGATCTGTACAGAAACCCAGGACTGAGAGGATTTAAGAGAACATTAGCTGTCCTTCCCCAGGGAATGCGAGTTCACCACTGAGCCTTTTAATCTCTTTTAGAGAACAACAAGCATTTTGGCACAAAAGCAGAAAGCAGATTAGCAAAACACAGAAGCATTTTCCAGAGGTAGTAAAGCAGTATTTCTTCAGTTTAATGTAAAAGAAATCTGTTCTAATAAAAAAAAAAAAAAATGAAAAAAGAAAAAAAAAAAGATAAAAGTTTAGAGAGACAAATCCAAGTTTGTGAATGATAGCAAGGAACAAAAAGTAAAAAACATGGTAAGAACCTCAGAAAGCCGTGTTAAGCCAACCACATCTGTCCACACGTGCTTCTACTACTCACACCTGTTGCTAAATCCAACTATTTTAAGTATAAATAAAATCCCCAAGAAATACACAACAGGAACCATTCCACAAGGCACATCTCTTCAAAAGTAATGTTATACCAACATCAGTAATGTCTTCCATTGTTTACTATTGCTCCTGTGGAACCCCCAAGATTCATATTCATAACTATATTTCAGTATTCATTCTCTTAAAAGGTACTGGAAAGCCTCTCTTGAGACTGTCTTCTTGTATGTTATAAAGTGCCATCCACATCTCTGACATTTTATGGTTGTTATATTATTATTATTATTACTGTAATCACCATCACCATATTACTACTTATACAATTAATACAATAGTGCATTATGCCACTGCACATAACATAATGAGCTTCTACACTGCCTAAGTGACAAAAAAGGATGAGTTTTCAAGGAAAAGAGGCTTGTAAGAGAAAGATTTCAAATCTGTTCCTCGGATTCCCAAGATAATACTGCAATCACCACCACAAATGTCAACAAAAGTTATTATTCCCCCAGGTAGAAATGAATTGTGCTGAGAAACCTCAGAACTTCAGTTCACACATCTGTAACATTCCTGTTTATTTTCATTATGAAGATGTCTATAACTATGTTTTGGAGAAGATCTTGGGAAAGAGTTAAACTCCATATTTGTGTAGTTTTGGAACAGCATTCCAATCTGCTTCTGTAACAGACATAAGCTGAAGCATGCTGGTCAGGGACTTGCTACAAAGCCATCCTCATATTCATGGTATTTCAGCTTAAATGTCCTATGTTGTCCTACAATGTGTTTTAGATGTCTACAAAAAAAGCTGATGACATTTCTGGCATTGTTTTTGTCAGATTTTGTCAGAGTTTGGTACAAACCCCACATTTTATGATAAGTAACAGTAGCTTCTTTTCTTTTTATATCAAAGCATTGATTTAAATCCTTACCTAGACTGACTCTTGCTTGAAGGTATTACAGGAGAGGAGACTGGTCTTGCTGGTGAAGGTGATGTAGCTCCTAAGTTTGGAGACCCAGATGCTGTCAGAGAGTGAGCTCTTCTTGATGGCAGGTTGTTAGATGGAGAAGAAGCAATAATAATATTTTGATCTATGGAGAAAACAAAAGTTTTCATCACAATTACATCTGGTCTAATAAAAATGTTTTTGTCCAATTCATTAACAGAGAGTAAGACACTAACAGCATTCTAGATTTGTCCCAGAACAGCCAAAAAAGTCCATACTGAACAACGCTTACCTACACATTTCATCTTAATGGAAATGGAGTGCTACTGAAACTAAGTGAAAGAACAATCATTAACAACTACAGAAATTAATTCAAAAGCTTAAAGCATTTGGAGTTTCAACTGCAAAAGTGGGTTTATATAATAAATTAATTTTTAACATCCCAAAAAATGTCTGCATAAAGAGACTGAGTAAAAACCTTATGGAGTTTTAAGTACTGAAGCAATACACCTACCTGGTTCTTCCTGTTCATCGATATCTTGAGGATCTGAGCCACTTCTATTACGATATTCCTTACAGCTTTTTGCCTTCCGAGTTGCCATTTCATCATCAGTGGCCTCTCCACTTTCACCCTGGAAATAATGAGCACCATAATAAACATCCCAAACCCACTACTATTTCCATTCTTTGTCAGTGCAACCTGTAACAAAACCATGAGATAAATCAGCTATTCCTTATGAAACAGACTCCTGTAAGGCCAATACGAGTAGAAAAGAGACAACTTAAACAGGATACACAGTGA
Source organism: Lophotriccus pileatus (assembly GCA_035583135.1). Classification (NCBI taxonomy): domain Eukaryota; kingdom Metazoa; phylum Chordata; class Aves; order Passeriformes; family Tyrannidae; genus Lophotriccus; species Lophotriccus pileatus. The sequence continues at coordinate 19,530,066 of JAWWES010000169.1, forward strand.
AGTGTGGGACCACCAGCTGTAACCTCAGTTTGACATCACATAGAAGATGACAATGACTGAACCTCTTTAAAATGTTTCAGCTGGTTTTACACTATTGCACTGGTGCACAGGAGCCCTAAAGAGAATGGTTCTTCTCATTTAAGGATCATCCCTACCTGCCCACTAGAAAAACATGTGGGTAGTATAGAGCTGCTAGTTCCTGCACTATCCTCTCTCCTGTCTATTGCTGAAAGCAGTTGAGTCCAGGAAAAAAGAGAAGACTGCCAGATTAGGTCATGTTTCTGTCACTCATGAGACAAAACTGCATGCTAACATGAGGTAGAATAACTGTGGTAATATTTCTGGAAATATGAAAATAAAAACGATTTTAAAAAGTGACATCAGCCTCCAGACGTCACTTTGCATGTTAATATTTTTATTATTATCAATATTTTACCTTTATACTGAGTAAATATACTGAGGCAAGGTTGCAAGAAGACTCTGTCCTCTTCTGCTAGCCCCAGTAGCTACATGTCCTAAGAATGCTTCAAGTATGAGAAAAGAAACCAAAACTACTGGCAAACAATAACCACAAAATCTGAAACTGCAAGAAACAGTTTTAAAATTATCATCTAACTTTTTTTCCTTGGGTTCAGAACACAACTAGCTACACAGTAACTGCGAGAAAGAAACAAATCAGCCAGATAACCAACAAAATATTCTACCCTTATGAGTACTTTCTTCTTTTTCTTAGCTGTGCTTATTCCCAGAGTGTTGTTTCTCTGTACATTAGGCTTCTCAGTGCTTTTGGTGAGAGATCCCGTGCTTGTGTTTCTTGCACTCCATCGTCTGCCTCCAAATAGTTCAACAGCCTGAGCCAAGGTTGGGCCTTCAAACCTTCCATCCTCCTACAAAAATTCTCAGTGTTAACAAAACAAGGAGAATAAGAACAGACATATTTTTTTAAAGCAATAATACAGACATCTCTGAAGAACAAGTGAAAGACAAAACATCAAGAGGAGGCAATTTTTAATTACTGCATGAATACTACAGGGCTATTTTGTTTGCTGCTTTGTGGGGTTTTTTGGTCCCTAACTCTAATCACTCTGTATTTCAGCTTCCTTTTCAAGTACTGTCATTACTTTTTCTTTAATAAAATACTTATTCCAAAACTCAAAACATATGAAGAGCTTTATAAGAAAAAAAAATTTTACCTCAGTGTATTCAAAACCTGTAACATAACATTGTTTGGAGAATCAGATCTTACTGACCTAAGCAGTGTTACAAAGTTGGAGATTTGGTGCTCATCTTTAATCTAACCTTACTTACAACAGAAACTAACTGGATTACATTAAGTTGTTGATAGCTTTGACACTTTCTTATACAGAATCACAGCATCTTTTACCTGGTAAAGGCTGACATACTGTTTCCGTAGCCACTGTAGTCTTTGATCAGGGAATTTCCTCATTTTTCTGACAGCTTTAGTCAATTCCAGCAATCCATCATACAGCATTCTGGCAGTATATTTTGGAGCAACAAAGTGCAGCAATTTATTATCAGTAGTCTGAAGTCCATAAAGTAGTGTTATACCATTTTCTTCAAGGGACATATTACAAAGTTTATTTTGAACACACACAGTGTGCATATCAATGCCCGAGTGTCCCATATATACAGCCTTGGCTGAAAACAAGTCCAAGAAACCTTCCACCAGTCCAGTATTACCAAGAAACTGGTATTTACCAAGCTCAGCAGTATTACCCAGCACACTCAGTTTTGCCTTAGCATTTGCAGGGCAAACTGTTGTGGGTTTTGTCCAAGTCAAAGTACTGTTGTCAGGCTGAAGTTGAAGAAAGCAACGTGCTGAGAGATGTGTCTCCTGGTCATAATGAATGACGGTTGCCCCTTGTTGCATGAACTGATGGACATCAGCCCTGATAGATAACACGTACCAGGGAATGAGTTCTATCCCATGGCAGAAAGCCTTTTGTTGCTCTTCTGTTGAATTTGTGTCCCATTCCTTCAACTGCTCAAATATGTCACTTTCAGAATCTGAAAGATCTCCAATTATAAATCTGCATGTGAGCAAAGATGAGAGATTTATATTTAATGATACATGTGCTGATTTATGCTATGACTGATGAATACTTCTTCTCCTGCAGTTCAAATAAATAGAATACTATCATCACTATAATTGCAATTTACATGAATTTCTGTAGCTTTTACAATATTACAATTTATGTTATTGAAATTTTGAATTAATAGATGCTGCAACAATATATTTTCTTAGAACTTTCCACACTTTGCATTAACAATAAAGATGTCTGATTAGTTCTTAAAGCCAAGTCATTACAGTTTTTAAATTCACAGCGTAAGATTGCTTCAGTTGAAATATCAGGTACCATATGTGAAAACTGCAGGATCTAGTGGACTGAAGATAGGACTTCTAATCTCTACTATTGATTTAATATGCAGACCTTTCACACTATATAATACTCTGATTAACACTAGTAAAATAGTGGTTAAAATACACACCTTCCTTATAAGAATGCAGGTAGAATTTTGTCAGATACTTTCCACCAGAAAATTTAATTTTACTTAATGAAAATATTAACATGAAACTTGTATACAGCAACTGAAATGTTTGAAATATTTTGCCATAATTAGAAACAGCAGACACAGAGCAACAATACTGAACTAATAGAAGAGGCAATTTAAATAAAATGCTTTCCCTGAAGAAGCTTCTAACATGCATGAGAGCATAAATGCTCACTATTTTGATACTTTTTCAGTGAACATAAAAAAAGAACAAACTGTTCTGTGCACAACAGAACCAATGAAGCACACTTTCCTAAGGATATCCAGCCAATAAAATACAAACCATCTTCTCCTACATATCCTTCAAGACATCTTGTCCTAATACCCTCTGTGCTTACCCTTCATATTGCCACAGTACTCTCAGTTCCTGCCCCTGTCCTACCAACTGAGCAAAACATGATTCATGCTGTGACTTAGAACAAGTTACATACTCTGTCTCTCAATGCTAAACTGTAGAGATGACCATTAGTTTTCCCTAAAACTCTTCTCCACCTGGGCCACAAATTAATTTATTAATTGTTGAGGTCTCTAACTCTTCATCAAATTTATAAAAAAGTGGCCAATAGGGGCCTGAGTGGACTGACAGAATAACTATTTTCTTTAAGAAATATTTCTAAAAATAAAAGCCATGCGTTGTAACTGAGCTGATACAAATTGTCTTCCTAGAGTTTTACAAGACACATGTAAATTGAAATATATACCTTTAATATACAAGATTAATATTTTAAAATTAAACAAACAACTGAAGCAGCCCTTTCTCCTCCATGTCCCCAAACTAATCAAACAAGTCTCCGTAAAAATGCTAGAAAATGTATTCTGAGACAAGGTGTGGATGGCTGTAAGAGCCTAGTACAGTGGAAACAGAAACAGCAGAACTTCGTTTATGCCTTATTTCACGCATGATTGCACATTGCAGGCCACAGATTAAACTGTAAAGCAGCAGCAGGTAAGCCAGGCACACACACAGCCCTGTGCAGAAACAGAACCTCTGACAGGAGCTGCCAAAAACGACACGGCCATCGACTACTGAGAACACACTTACAGAACTCGGTTTGAACCAGAGGCTTTCTTTATATGTGCTGCACTGAGATGCAAGGGAATGAAAACATAAAGAAAACAGTAAGACAGGTTGCAGTTTTAGAGGAGAAAATTTCAGAGTAGGCAAAAAGAAAAAAAAATTAGGTTTCCCCCTATTATTTCATAAGTTATTTACTGTAATTAGAAAAGCTTAAAAGTGAAGATGAGACCAGGCTAATAAAGCAATGCATCAAAGTTTAGAGTATCTTAATAGATCATTTGATTAAAAATTCCATAAAAACTGTATTTTAAACTTGAGGTTTTTTGTATTTTCCTGTCTACCTTTATTTATTTGAGAACTGTCAAAATAGAGCTCTAATAAAGATTAATGCTTGACATTTATCTGGCATGTACAGAAATTCAGGGCAATTAGACGGGTCATTGATTACAGAGTGATACAGCTTATTTGCTTACTCAACCAGGAAACTAATTATACCCATTGCCCACTGATTCTATCAGATGCCTTTCATTTTCTTGAAATCAAATTAACTTACCAGCTTTGGTGTGTTCATGTTCCACAATGCTAATCCAAATCATCAAAAGAAAAACTAATTGAAAATCTTTCTTGCAATAATAAAGTAATGAGGAACATGTTATGCACTGTATTTTTCTGCCTTTATGACCACATCACTACAATTATCAGGTAATACATATTTATGATCTAAGTTGAATTTTATAACACTGTATGCAAATATAACAGGTCTCACAAGAAAGAGGACTAAATTTCTTCCTTAAAATTCTTTATCTGTTCACAGAATTAAAAATAAATCAAAAATCACAGCCTCCATACAAGAAGGACAACAGAACATGGACCTTCTGTCTCTGCACCAATTTGCTCCTGTGCTTTACCCAGCTCTCTCCATGCCCAGGAAAGAGATGGCAAGTGAATAAGGAATTTCTAGTCTATGAAGTACTTGAGCTAAATCAATACTTTCAGAAGTATTCTCCTACAATTCATTTTACTGTTAAAATCAGAACAGATACTACCAACTGAGTAGTTAGTAGCTCTGAATCAGGACCTGCAGTTTTGTTCATTTGAATTTTAAACTTTCATTTCGGATTCATATTGGCTTTTTTTTTTTTTTAAATTTAATTCCTATTAGAGTGGAATGTACTAGATTATATTTAAATATAAAGCACAAATAACTAATTTACCAGGAAATTATTCCATAAACACATAAAAAACCGCCTCAATTTTCTCCATACTGTTCTTTTACATTTAATTCCTATTTTGTTCATCCTAGTGAAATGTTGATTTGTCTAGCTTATTCTCCATTTGAACTGCAATTTGCAAGTTGATTTTAAAGCACATCAATGAACAAAAAATAATGCCTGGAAGAAAGTATTTGGACTGAAGTAAGTTAAGAGATAACATAAATGGACAGAGAAGTGGGTCTGTCTTTCTTGTCTTAATCTACTGCTCCACTTCCCAGAAGCAACTAAAGCCAGATGTGAATAATTCTATTAGAAACCATTCTTTCAGGAAATAATGATTATTTATTTGAAATGAAATTTAGAATTACATGTTAATGAAATAAATGCATTTTAAGCAGGAAGATGGTAGTTGCTTCTCGGGCAGCCACTTATTAGATTTTTTTTTTAAGTAACTCAAATACGCTGGATGGTTCTGAACATATGGATTTCTGACAGACATTATCAATAAAATAACTCAAGCAGTGGCTTAACAGGTTGTTTTTATGCGAACCTTCATGTAATTTTACAGTGTTTCACCTCAGAACAGTACAGTTCTGTTACTAAATTTGGCGTTGGTCTAATGGTTACTTAATTTAAAGATGACCCACATATGTGTACATGGCTTTGCAACAAGATTTCATTGCAAAGCAACATTCTAGAAGATTATGTGATGTCTTAAACTTTGTATTTACCATATATCCTGCTGCTGAATAGTACAGAATATATCAGGTCTTCGAAGTGAAATCGGAGACTACTTTTGACATGCAGCACAATGAAGTAAAACTCTTTGCAAAACAGCAGGACTACAGCAACCTGAGAATTCAAAATGTGTACTCACAAATGTTTTCTTGACAAAACTTAGAAGCCTCAAACTAACATGTCCTTAAAAGAACAGGTCTTTTGAAGGAAAATAAATAACCTTTATTTTGAAGGGGGCAGAACATTGCATGAGCATGCAGAATATAATGTTCTGAGCTCTGATAACAAATATGTCCTGGTGCTATTCCTGTCACTAGAGATCAAAACTGTAATTGTAACTGTGGATTTTTAAAGTTCTGTGTGTAAGACGAAAAGGATTTACCCTTATCATGAGAGGAAGTAATTACATCATGAGGGAAAATATAACTATACAGAGAGTTTCCAAGCAGTTGAGTATCAGATACTTAGAGTAACTGCAGGGGAGAAAAGCTCTGAATTTGAAGATAAATACAAGGGAAAGCATAAAAGGTGCCCTTATTTCTAAAAGCAAGCCTTGGTAAAAGGAAATTAAAAATTAAACCCATGAAATATACATGTGATGATAATAAATAAAATGAAACCTACTGGTACCGGTTTTTGTCCTTCAAAGAGTTTTTTCTTGAATCGCTCCCTTCACTAACATTATCTTCACCCTCCTCAGACTCCAAACTGCGATTGCAGCTCCGGATAGTTTGGAAGATACTGTTTGTTGTTGATTCCTTTTCTGGATTATTTAAACCATCTTGACCTACTCGTTGCAAGAAATTATCTTGTCCACTGTAATCTGAAACAAACTAGAGATATTTAAAAGATTAGTATGGTTATAAATAGAATCTTGTGTCATCTACTACTCACTGTAGAAATTTTTACAACTAAGAATATTTTAGTGCATATTTCCTATTAGCTTCCAATGGGATTTTGTGCCTACTTGCAATCCAAAATAGACCAAATCACTTCATAAATCAAGTAACGTAAATTACAGTAATTCCTGAAAACTTTTTAAAAGCCTCAGTCTTAATCTCTTCATCTAACAGGGGCATTTTTCTTTTAAAGCCAAAATGATAAAACTCAAAGGAACTGTGCCTTTCCATGGAGGAGAAGTTTGATCCACTGTGCTACTAAATTCCGTTTTTAAGGAACTGAAAACTTTCCAATTCACGAGCTAAGTGGAAGGTCAGAGCATTTAACAGAAAATAATGAAGGCTCTACATACTTACTTTATCCAAAGTACAAACATGATCCTTTGCTACTAATGCCAATTTCTCAGTACTCTGATATTGAACTAAATATAAACAACCAAACCTAAATTGCTAAGTAACTACGAGAATTAAATCGAGGTCCATGTAACTCAACAGTCTAGTAACTATCTGGTATAGAAAATTTTAATTAGATGATGCCTTTGTATAAAATTACATAAAATAAAGTACTGGATGGCTAGAAATATAACATCTTAGAATACTTATCTCATTCACCTCTAATGATTCTTCTTGGGAGTTATATCGTGGACAAAGTCTAATGAGGCTTGATGCTCCATCCAAAACTTCACAAAGCTCTTTTAAAAATACACCACAGAAAGGAACAACTTTACAGCCTGGAATATTGAGTGCCCGGTTGACCACTTTCCTGTACTCAGACGATGACTCGTGTTGTGCCATGGCGTCTTTCAGGCTTCGCATGGTTTCAATATCAGACTGGTCCATAAATTGCCACATTTTTAAAACTTTTCTTGACCTATTGCAAAAAGAGATCACAATATGTATTTAAAAAATTTTAAACAATTTACCTTCAAGCCCAACACCCACAGCAGATATGTAATAGAGGAAACTAACATTGCTCAGAAATGAATGAATGAATGAACAAATGAACGAATGAATGAAATCAAGGTCATTACTTTTAAGATATTTCTGCCCTCAGAACTTTTAAAGAACAAAGCTAAAAGGGAGACACAAGCAGTTTGATCTACTGGAGTAACAGGTCACATTTTAACAAAAGCCCAGCTGTGTAAGATATATCAGCAGACCTTCTAACACTTCCATTGTGTCATTGCCTAAAATTTCTAAGGACCTAAAAAGAAATAAGAAAAGATTAAGGAAATGACACAAAGATAAACCAGACTGTTTCTTACAAATTCCTGTAATTATTTTATGAACCATCCATAAAGTTAGCAAAAGCTGGTGTTTTTTTAATCAAATATATTTTTATAAAATTAAATAGGGGTTTTTTTCTGTTTTGCTCACAAATTATTTATTTTCACAGAAATAAGGAAGTCAGGACCATGTTTCAGTTCTCAGGCACCAGTTCAGAGCTGTAGCTGAAAAGAAACTCTGATTTCAAACAGAAATAGCTCCAAGAACTGTGAGTACCTCTGGGAGTTCTCTCACCATCTGAGCTGTATGTCTGTGCAATTATATGGCCTTTCTGCCCACCTCTGGCTTCAGACATACCAAAAGGTCTATAGAAATGCTCACAATAGAATGCCCTTAACCCCACTTTCTGTCCCTGTCCCAGAAACACTGCTAATCCGCACTGGCCCTCCTCTCCTCTCTTTCCCTTGTGCTGTGCAGATGCTTTAGAGATAAAATTAAGCCCTTAATTGGCTTTGCATTTTCCCTCATAACCTACATGGCTTGGAGATTGTGGATGTATTCTGCTGAAATGTATTCCCCATGCCTGTGAGTGTTTCAAATATGTTTTATATACCAAAAATATAAACAAATAGCTCAATAAGAATCCTTACCAAACCACAAAAAACAGCAATGCAAACACTTTAGAGCTTTGTTACACAAACACTATATACAGGGAGGGTTAAAGCTAAGAGAAAGGAAATCTGATCTTAACTCTTCCTCATTCCGTCCCATTTGCTTCTCTGTGAACTGCCAGTCCTAAGGCACTGCTTTCTGGCTCACCCAGCCCTGCACAGTGAACCTGTAATTCCACAGGGAAGCAAGGAGTGAACTGTCTTTAACTCCCTACTCTCTCTTTCTCTTGGAGATACTACAGGTCCTTCTGTATAAGACCATGGCAACATGAGATCCCAACATCCATCTGTATACGTTAATTGGAAGGGCTAAAAACCAGATTTGGCTCTTTGGTTTTGTTGGGTTTTTTCGTTCTTTTGGGGTTGATTTTTTTTTTTTACATTTAAGACTGATCCTTTTAGAATGTCACCACAATTATGTTTCACTTGTGTTCTGGAGACTCCTACCCCAAGTTACCTTAGTTGTAGCTCACTAGATAAACCACAACTGCTTTCCCATTTTCTTTTCACATTTAAAAAATTGCTATTAAAAAAAAAAAAAGGATGATTTCTAATGCAACATATTCTGCAAGTACCATGAAATCTGATAAGAGTCTCCAGTGCATTTTGAGAAAAAGCATTTAGCATGCTTCATTTTTCCAAAAGGGATTACTAGAAAGTCACTTGAGATGATGTGATTTAGCCACAGATTTCTGTTTACTTCATTGTTCTCCAGAGACATCTGCTTCACAGAAGCTGAAGTGTAATCTATCACTGAAAAGCCATTTAGAAAAAAGAGTTGCCAGTACCTTAGCCCTGCCAGAAATTCCATTACAGCATTGTAGTTGCCCATATTCCAGCAGCATTTTGCCACATGTACTAAATATGAGAAGACTTCTCGTTTCTCCTCCATAGAACCTGCAGTCAGGATCAGCCAGGTAACCCACGAGCTCACCTTGTAAAATAAACCAGACAGTACAGTCAACCACAGCAATGTCACTTGGAACATTCATGTATATTTGACAGATAATGTGGAGGTTTTGTTGGTTCTTGTTGGTTTTTTTCCATCAGGAGGTTATCAGTCAAAATTCCACCTATACACTCATGGCCAAATCACATATGCATTGCAAACACAGCTTACACAGAAACACATCCACATTACAACAGTTCAGTTATTAACTACTCTAGAAAAACTTCTGTTCAACAAAGAACTATGGCATCTTAACATAAGATATTCTGAATATACATTGAGGCCACAGAAGAAAACGGACAGCTTAAGCTAGCGCTGGTTTCTAAAGCTGCCGGAGAGATCTGCAGTGTAAATTCTCATTTACATGGCTTACACATCTCAGCCTCACACTGAATAACCCTTGTTCTTTCAACATGGACAGTAAAAGTTGATAAACTGGAATTTTTTGGTTTGGGTGAATTTCACAAAACTGGGAGATTTATTTAATGCACAAACTTGCTAATTTCTAGATGCATCGAACATGTAAGGTACTTCACATTATCTGTTAGCATGATCACAAATGAAGTAAACAAAGAAACCTCCACCTTTCTAAGTGTGGCCATATGACCAACTTCTGTTTGATGAATAATTAACGCCAGAATCAGAAATCAACTTAGTACGTGACTACGTTTGCATTTAAACAAATAAAAATCAAATCTTCCTTTTTTCAGTGTGCCGATTTTCTTTCCAGTTTATGTTCCCACAACATCCATAAAAAGGAGCTATATTTCACATGGAAACCTAATTTAAACTGCTTCTTTTTACAATATGACTCTCTGGAGGCTTGATTTTTGTCATTGTGTAAACACTTAGGGGTAATAAACGTGATTTGTTTACTGACACTGAGTTCCATTCTTTGGTCCTGAAGGATTCAAGTGTTTACAGACAATATCAGTGTGAGGAGACGCTTACAAAAATTAGAAAAAGCTAGTTTACCCCTCAGGAGGCATAGACTTTTGTTTTTAAAACCAAGCATGTGAAATGAAATGTAAATGCATTAGTACTAAGAGCTAAAAAAACCCCCAATATCTGAAAATATATAGGGCTTCCCTTTAGGCACATCCATACAGACTCAGTGTTTTTGTTCCCCAACTCCTGAGGGAGAACAATTACAGAATATGAAGAATCTAAGTTACTATGTAACCCTTGTGATGCCCAAATCAATCAAGAGCAATACATAAGAAATGTCCAGATGAGAAGACAAGTCATAGTTCCAATATATGCAATATATATGTCTGTACCAAAAAAAAAAAAAAATTCACACTTTTAGGACTGAATTCTTGAAGAAATTAATTCACTGAGGACATACTCGGGAATAAATACCATGACTATGGGGATGCTTTAATGGGATGTGTGGATCAGGGGACAACAAACTAATCACTGCAGCAGCTCAGAATGAGAATTTTAATTCAGCTGAAATTTTATTTGAAGTGTTCAATTGGTTATTCCTAAAATACAAAAACTGAATCAACAAAGAAGAGCACACCTGAAGAGCATGAAGGTATGGAAAAAAAAACCCAAAACAACCAGAGCACTGCATGACAAGGGGGTCAAATAAGGGCAAAACCAGAATAAAAGGTAATAAAATAAATCCATTAGGAATCAGAAATTGTGAAACAAAACAGTCAGGTTTGTAATTCAAGGTTGGCACAGATTTGTTTGTGTATGCTGGAATAAAATTACATGTTGTTTTTGGATATTATTCCCATTTTCCAGAAATGGTTCTGTAACGGAATGCAAATGCTAAACATGCAATCTCACAGAAAAAACCCAATATTTGTTTGGTATGAAATACCAAGTGCAGTAATGACAGTTTGATTAATATGATTTTAAACATTTGAAAGAATAATATAATTTTAAACACATATGTTTTAATCTAAGGTGGTAAAGATGTAATGATCAGGAGAAAACAGTCTCAAAACTGAGAAAGAATGTCTAAACAGGCAATTGACTTCAGACTCCCCACTAAGAGGAAACGTTGAAACTAGGGCAACCACGTGTTGAAATTTTATTTAATAGAGAGTTTAGGACTGCTATAAACAGTTATGATGAACTCTTACAAACAATCTGTAAAAGCAAACAAAAAATGATAAATGGCAGCACGAACAAGCCTTTGCAGCCTCCAGATATCGTATGCACATGTAAAAGAAAAAAAAGGGTACAAAAGGCACCATAAAGTTTATGCTCACTCCTCTTGCAGGACAACATAGACTTACTGGAAGAATAGAAAATATTTAAAGAATCTTCCACTAAACAAGAAAGAAAAATAAAGTGTCTGAATCTCTAAATTTTAAAACAGAATGGGCAACGGCAGATATAACAGTTTGGGCAGGATCAGGGTAGAGAACTGAGCATCTAAAAACACAATACACTCCTGAAAAACAGTGAACTTGCCTTCTTCAGAAACTTCCATATTTTCATTTTCCCCTGGAGATCAGGGAAAGTGTGAGGAGCAGACTGGGATACTTCAGTCAGATGCAGATAATGGAAAATTTAATTCATGTTGTTTTATATGTTGAATTTAGGAATGGAGCAGAATGGTTCCTCTGCATATGCTACAGACTGTTTTGACTTTTATAGAGTATCTAGCAGTAGCCAGGAGTATAAATTGACCTTACTGGCAATTCACAAGAGCATCAAGTCTCTATAAAGTTTTTCTATGAACTATTCAGAGACTGCTGATTGATTAATCTGACTGGATCATACAGACCCTAGAAAAGGGGATTATGGGCTTCTCAAAACATGTACTAGCCTTGTACCCCAAAAGTGATCTCTTGGAAGAATTCATCAGCCAGATTAGAACAGAGATGATTAAAATGCAACAGTACTGTTGGAAAAGAAGGAGCAGAGTAAAGGAGCTGTGCACGAATGTCATCCCTTTTCATTCAGTGAGGTTCCTGCTGACTGCTGTGCCTAACATCTGCAACAGTTTTCTACTCCTAGTTTTTTTAGTGAAGACAGATGGAAAGGGAAAAGAGTTCAGTCAGACAAAAGCACAGTGGGGGGCTTTCCCAAAAGTTAAAGCCCAGCTAGGAAACAAACACAAAAATAATAAGCAGAACTATCAGCTATCCACTTAAAATGCCTGGGGAATTTTTCTTATAGAAATTTTGAAGGTGGGAGATCTGGTTGAATCAATAGGCTTTAAAGGTGCAGAAAATCAAAGCTGAATCTCAGCTGGCTGAGGTCACTTGCCAGCTCTGAACTCCTTTATTCTGCCCTGGCAGACTGAACTGATGGACTCAAAAACTTTATCATGAAGAACAATATTCAAAAGCTCTTCAATAAATGCATATTGGAATAGCTTGGCATTCATTTGAGGTGTTTACTCATAATGGCCACAGCTAAAATGACTGATGTACAAACAACACTGAAGGTGTTGTTACAACTCACTGTTGAAGGTGAGTTGAAGCAGGTGAGTTGAAAGGACAGCAATCTTCAGGAAAAACCATGAGTGACAGCTCAGAGGAATCTCAAGTGTATTAATTAAAACATACACTTATTAAACAGCACTCACTGAACATACTCTTTAATTTTGTGATTTACTGATAAATATGTGAGGAGTGCACAGTATATCCTCAAAGCCATGCCTCTATAATCACTGATATTCTCAAACGTCTGTGTAGCTGCCACTGGATCCCCAAAATACCTGACAATGCATATACTAAATTTTTGCTGCCTGGGATGCACGAGCTTCCTCTGCACAGATGGTATTCAAGAGATAACAAATTTGTCAAGATCTTCTTTCAAATGGAAGTTCAGAAGTAGGACTCCTCAGATGCTCTCCACCTGAGCTAGATGCCCCTCACACAGAAGAAAAGCAGAGAACAACTCTGCATAGGTACTTATTTCTTGGTGGCTATGGAATTAATCTGAAAGTTGAATTCAGAATCCTTTTTCTTCCACTTTGACAAGCAAATAGCACAGACAGTATTTTGAAGTGGCACAATTTCTCCATCACCAAAATCAGGGGTTTTCTATCAAGGGGAAGGGAACAAAGGGAAGCTCCACCCTGGCAGGCTCTGACTTGACACTTCAGCCAGCTGGATACAGAACATGCCTCCTCTTCCAGCAGCTCACTCTTGGTTGGCTTGCAGAGCTCCCTCCCCAGCTGCGTCACAGCCGAGGAACACCTGAGCTGAGGACGAAGCACCACCAGGTAGCCCGCTGCCTGGTTATCAAGCTGCCACTGCACCACACTGCTGCTACACAACTCAGGCAGTGGCTGAAGTGGCGCCAGGACCACAGACAGCACATCCCAGCCGAAAGAGTGCACAGCGTTAGCCTTGCCAAGGAGACCAAAATACACTGCAAATATTTCTCAGACTGAGCAGTAGAGCTTTTTGGACCAGGTTTTTGTGTTAGACAGCACTTTAATGTCAGATCACAATGTATATATCAACACAGTAATCATTATTTCTTTAGTTTACTATTTTTCACACTTGACTTACACAGTTCTGTTTATGTAACTCATTTTAAACTCCCTTCAGAACAGAAGTCACCACAGCAAACCTATAATTAGATTTCCGCTGCACTGATGATGAGTCTGAAAAGTATGAGAAAATGTATCCTGGCTTTGTTACTATAATCCACATGATTACAAGACACAAGAAAAGTAACAAATTAAAACACGATCCACTTAAACAAGTTGATAACAACATCAGTCTTTTCATTCAGATGGATAAAAATGAGTGTCCCTCAGGATTTCTGCATAGTAATATTAAGTACTAAACAAGCAAAATCCAATCAAATACAACTTTGTTCAGATTTAAATATTTTCTGGTGCACTGATACAGAGCAGCACTGAGAACACTGTGCCAAATTCATTTCAGACATATAGCAGAGTAGCCCCATTTGCAAATTTTCAGAATCACAGGAATCTCCTCCAAATCTGAATCTGAGCACACAGGACCTGCATCAGGTGTCTGGGTAATGCAAGCTGTACTGAGCAATGTTAGCAAGTACAGTAGGACAAAAAGATCTGTACAGTTTCATGTTTTCTGACATTATCTTTTTATATCATCCCTTATTATTTTAACTGCACTGAAAATTATTCTTTTCAATGATTTTTTTTAAAGTTTTTAGGTTTCTCTCACTTTGATCAAGAATTTCAAATAAATTCAAGTTAGATATTGTTAATGCATTTGGAAAGGCATATTATAACTCAGCATTATTATTTTTTTTTCCCTTTTAAACATGGGAAATCTACACCAATGATTAAAAAAATAATATGAGCCTAATCACTGAACTACCACTGATTTTAAGTCCCTATGCAGGCAAAATCTCCCAGTTTGTCAGGGGCAGGACAGACTTTATTACTGACACTTTTATGAATAAAATCTGAAGGACATAAAAGAGACTCCAATGATGGAACTTGATCCTCAAGTTATGGCACATGACCTTAAAGTCTTTTCAAGTGTAACCTACAGGAGCTCTGCTACATGTAGTACACAGGAAGGACCAGTGTTTAATGCATGTTGAATTATTAACTCTATTCCTAAATTTTCTTGGATTTTATTTACTCATTCTCTTATTTTACTCTTCTAATACTCAAGATTATACTAATTCATATATATGTACATATACATAATTCTTTACTATCCTCTATACAGCTGCTAGAGAATGTATTAAATGTTTTGTTTTTTTTTTTTTAATGGAATGAATTTATTGTTTACATTTTATCAGAATGTAAATGCCATGGGGATAGGTATTGAGGGAGAAAACTATTAACCATCTCCACCTACAAAGTGCAGTATTTTGTCATTTGTAGTGTTTTACACTCATTTCCCAAGTGCTTAAGTTTTTAAGGCTTTTACAGCATTTCCCAAGCTACATACTTCAGTGGGTGATGCTACATAGAAGATATGATGACTTCTATTTTTATATCACATTTTTAGGAACTTCAAAATACTTGAGAGATGCAGCTTTCAGAGGCGAAATTAGCTAACACAGATCTCTGCCTGAAGTTTAACATCATTGCTAGCAAACAAATTCACAAAGTAAGATTACAGTACATACCTTCTCAACACCTAACATGAAAATTAGCCATAATATCTGTAATAAACTGATTTAACTACTGCCTACATTGGAGCAAGAAAGGAAGAAATTTTAATACTGATGAAGAGAAGTCTGTGTGTGAAAAGTCTCTGAATACAAGATAAGACGATTTTTCAGGTATCCAAAGGATAAGCATAGCAATTCTACCCATTTAATCAAATCATTCTGGTTTTAATAATTTTGTTTGATAAAAAGCATGAAATTTAAGTAAAATCTGAAGAACATGAAAAATCCACATAAAAAAATAACCCTCATCAGATATCATGTGGTACTTATGGCAGAGGGAAAAGCATCCATTATCTTGCTTAAAAGCAGAATTCTTAGTGTATCAGTGTAGTCCAATTTCTCCCTTTAAAAAAATAATTAAACCCCACTGGCAGCACACAGCATTAGCACTAATTGCTGGCTGTAGTAAGTTCCCTTGCATTGCTAACTGTGAACAAACCAACCAGTGCTTACATACAAAAATAAGGATCACAGAACTGGAGTTTTTCATGTGGGTTTCACTGGAGTTTAATTATTAAATTTTTTGGGGGCTTTTGGTATAATACGCAGAAGAATTTTCAGGTGCATTTTTAAAATCTGAGTATTTTAAATTGCATATCCTATGCACAGATGGTTTACTTTACATGCTTGAGTGAAGTTATATAACCTTACAGAGAACATTTACCATTTTAAATCTGATTAAACACAATTCCAAACAAGGACTGGAAACAGTTTGATATTTGTACAAACACAGTCTTTTTAAAAGCATTATGCAAACCCATTTAGGCATTGCAAAAAAATGCTGAACTAAGAGACAGAGTGCAATATTTATTTACATTCCATTATTTCAGTAAAATGATATGTCTCTGTTTTGCTAGTGAGGTTTAATTTTGTGTTTTGAATGAACAATGAAAAAAAACTTACAAAATTAAACCATTTAAAATAAAACTATCATCTCTAAGTGTCCTAAATAGTCAAATTTAAATTAAATTTACCGAATATAAGAATCACTTAGCGAATGATGAACCCAGCCCCATAGCAGTGCTATACTGGAGTGGTTCTAACTTTTTTACCTTCTTAGCTTATTTTTTAGCAATCATATCTTTTAAAAAAATCACCTTATATATTCAACTTCTTATTTTGCATTTTTAGTTCCGTAGTGGGACTACCTTCAATCAACTGTTTGAATGATCTTTCAGTCTGGTGCAGCTTTCAATCTACAACATCACATTTAATTTGTATGCATATCTCAGCATGGAAAATGAAATGTTTCATTTTGTTTTAAGTTTTATTCCTTTTCTTTTACTTGAAGATGTAGACAGAAATATCAACTTACAAGAGACTCGGTATTTATATAAAGCAATGACTGAAATTATTTTAAATGTTTACATAAACATTTATGACATGTCCATTGGACTCGTGTTTCTGTGGTTATTTTACTGGTGAGAGGCTGAAGAGTGAGTGGAAGTAAAAGCCATAAAAGTGCAAAAGCCTGGGAGGGTAAAGATACAGGAAAAGAAACCAAATCCCAGGAAGACTGTGCCATATGATACTGAGTAGGGACCACATCACTCAAGGTAAAGAAACAGGGTGAACTCATGTCATACAGGAATCAGAGAAAAGAACTAAACGAAGAAGAGAAAGTCACAGTAGGCCACAAGGAGAGATGGAAAAAAGTAAGTTACAGTTCTCGGGGTCCCAAAACAGACTTAGGTACCATTTTCCTAATTTGTTCCCAGCTACCAAGGCTCTGCTAACTGCAGAATCTCCTTAACACAATCTTCCCCCAGTTTTACATCCACGGAAACTAAACTTCTGGTAGTCAGGGCTCTATCAGAGCAGAAAAATATATTACTACTATTATTAAGTGCACAGTCTTAGAGAATCCAAAAGCCAATAGTTTTGTAAAGGTAGATGTCACTATATTTCACTTCAATCCTCCCACACTGGCCACTAATTCAGAATCAGCTTCTAATTACATTTAGTAAAGGAAAGAATATCTGTCTTTAGCTTGGTCTACTGCCATAAGACTCTATGATCAATTTGGTATTATTAGCAGCAAATGAAGCATCAGCTGTGTCTCTCCAAAAGTATGTGTTGTGCCCAAGTCTCCACTATCATGCAACTACAGTTTTAATCAAACTTTAAAGACCACAGACTTTATTTACAGTTGGTGATGCTGAATGCATGTAGCCCAAAATCTTCACGACACATTGACTGACATTTTAAACAAGTGTTATAAAGTGTTCCTCACTAACATATACTATCAGAAAAAAATACTAAAAAGCATATCGCTTTATGAAAAATCCTCCAAATAATATAATTGCTATTTAACAGAACAATGGCATGGAATTGGTTTTTCCCCATTATGTATCAGAAGCCTGTCATCCTAAAATTAATTTTGGCTCCCACATTATAAATACACTTCATTATTTCTATAGGCAATGCCAAAAAAAATCAGCAAGTAATCACTGACTTTTGCCAACATAATCATGACTCTTTGCACAAGAATTTTCTTGCCATTTATAAACAACGACATTTTGAAAGTTCATGCTGATGATTGGCTACGGCAACTGATGTACTCCACCACAAGATAAAGCATATAGCAAACCAGTGATTTACTACAAGCGCTCAGTATTGTACAATAACTCTGTTCAAACATATAACATCTATGTTTTTAAGACTTTATTCCAGATTATACTTAAAATAATCTATTTCACTAAATACCATAGAATCTATACATTAATACTTAGGAATTAATTCAAATTACATAAAAAGCTATCCTGCAGTGTTATCAAACAAGTAATGACAGACTATAAAAACTCCAAATTCTTAAATACTACAACTAGAGCTAATTTAAACTACTTTTAGGCTCTGTTTAAAGACTGAATATTGTAGTTGCAACTTTTATGTAGATGAGAGAAGACAATGTATTTACACTACTTTAGTTGCTAAATCTTAATAATGTGTAAGAGTCAGGAACACTTCAAAGCATGCTAAATATTCACTCACTGATTCTTCTTTGCCCAGGAATCAGGAAGTTCACCAGGAATTAATACACATTCTTCTCCATCTAAAAAATTTTATGCTGGTTTTTTTTTTTTGCTACCTGCACAATTTTATCCCCTATTAAACTATAAGAATGCAGTGAACAGCAAACTACAGAGCATTAAGTCAAGTTTATCTTCATTTTATTGCACTCCTATGAATATAGAAACTGCTAACATTGCACTTGGTCAACACCGAAAAAAAAAGTTCTATGTTTCTGCAGCTGAAATCTGAGATTTTATTTAGTTGGTTTTTTTTGGGTGGATTTTTTTTACAGTTTTCTGAATCCTCAATCGATTTTCTATTATTTCCATTTCTCATCAGAAGATCAGTTTACTAAAAATAAATTAAAATCTTAATAAAGAACTGAAGATTTGGCTTGTGAAAATGTGTCCTGCCAAGTCACACTTCTTTGTATAACAACATTCACAAAGACACACACAGTGATGAAATAAATAAATAGTGCAGATTAGTGTACTTATATTACAGAGAACACAGAAAATTCTAGTTTATAATACTTCTGTGCTGACTCCTAAGTCATGCTTAGTCTACAAAAATCTAAAACAAATAAATAGAACTCCAACTCCTAAACAAAATAATAAACTGACTGAAACTGTACCCCATACTGTCAGTATAAATACAAAGAAGTAGAAGTCTATAACTTTTTCTTCATGTTTGCTTTACAATGTGCAAGAAAAGGTTGAGCTGCCGTTTTCCAAACTCACTGAGTAAACTGGTCACATAACTCCTATCAAATTCAGTGCAAGTTATTTAGCTAAATCCCTGGTCATCTTAACTTATATTTTAAAAATCTGTCACTCAGCTCTGAGAGATACAGGAAATAACTAACCACACATCAGGTAACAACCCTTACCTCATTAAACCTTGTCACAAGATCTTCTACAGCATTATGTTCGCCATTGGGAGAAGAAAGAATAGTAGCAGATATGGAAGCCTTAATAGATGGCAGCTTGCTTTGACATTCAGTATTACCCAAATCCCTGGTTAAAAAGCAGAGGTAGTCAATGGGTAAGACTTTCCGGTAGAGCTCCTGCTCCTGCTCAGTCAGAATGCTGGCAACCTCCTCTGGGAACTGGATGAGGTGCTGCAGTTCGATCAGCTCTTTGCTGATCCCAGCCACGTTGGAGGGAAGGACGCTGGAGCCAGCCATAGATGTACACGCTTGACGTTCTAAAACAAAATAAATAAAAAATTTATTAGGTTTTGCTTTTAACTCTTGGACTCTGCTGTGCAAAAGCAAGACAGCTTGTTATTTTGGTTTTGTTGAACTGCTCATTCATTTACTCAGCAATATACTGTAACCTAACTACTTTCTTTATATTTAAAAAAATAATATGTTCTTTCATTTGGGGGTTTTCTACATATCTCTATATCTAGTATTACCTAGGTAGCTGGCAACTAGGGCTTGAGAGACTGTTAAGCCACCTGCCAAAACATGCTTCCTGACATATCCACACACCTGCTTCAGGCACCTGTGGCCTCGACAAAACCTCAGATAAAAGGGTCACCTGGGCAGAGTGCCTCTGTTTTGCCTCCATATTAGAGTGATGGTGCAAAGCAGTTTGAGGCCTTGACTGGGACACTGAGACTCACTGCCACAAGAAATAATGTATAATGATCACTTCAAGCCCATGTGGTTCAGCATATTTTTTCACATCCCTCTTGCTATAAGATGAATTGTATCTGAGCTCAGTGCACTGTAAAACCAAAAGTCTGAAGTTACAAAACATTTTTCATTCCTCTCAGAAACGCACCTATTTGGGAGCATACATGTTTTATCCATCAATACAAAACATTCATGGTAGTTTTATAATATCCTAGCACTGATATCTCTTGAAAAATAAAACTTTTCCTAAGAAGGAAGAAGCCAAACTCTGTAAGATTGTGTGGGAAGCATGAAACATCAACACAATGATTCCAAAACAGTGAGTATGAGTCTTCTTACTAGATAAGTTTAGAATGGGTTCTTTGAACAATTTTTCAAGAATTACTTAAATGCATAAACAGTCTTAGTACTCTAAGTTAAATAGTACAGTAAATTATATACTCTTCCTCATTCTCAGAAAAAGGAATTTATTTTTTTGCATCACTTCGCAAAATATCTTCAGAGATTTTGTCATGCATAATAAAGGTAAACTCTAGATCTATCTTTTGCCTAATTTATATATGTATATACAAACTCTCATTCCATAGAGGGAGCAAATATCCTTTCTTTTCTCTAAAAAACCCCAAGTTCATAATGACTGATTACAATTCAATCCCTTATAATAAACACAAAATATGCTACATGAGGTTCCCCCTGTTACAATCATTTTACACAAACCATTATTAATCAGTGGGAAGTTAAAGAGATAGATTATTGCCTTTTCTTAATATATTCTATTAAAAGTCAAAAGATAAATTATAGTAGCCCTAAATAAAGTCTTTGGGCTAACAGAACCTATTGAGAAATGGTCAAATAAAGAAGAGGTTTCTGAAAGAGCAAAGACAAATTTTTTCTCTGTCTAGACTAGCAAGCAAAAAAACTGGTGGACTTAATTTGCAACAAGCAGTATCTTGGTTGTATAGTGGGGAACATATGCAACTTCAGTGACAGCTAAAAAGTGCTGTACAATATCTGTGAATATCCAGAAATCTCTGTCATTGAAATGCCTGCCAGAAAGATCAGGGAGAAAAAGAGAGTTAAGAACACCACATTGACATGTTACTGCTGGTTTGGACAGCAGATGAAGTGCAGTGAAGTTCTGGGTTTCCTTTCAGTCTTGTTTGCTTCAATTCTACATGAGACTCCAATTCTGTTTCCTACTTCAATCTGCACAGCACAATTCTGAAATGTTTCATAATAAAAAGCTCTTAAAGCTCCTGTGCACTATTCTTGACAACAGAATATAATCTTATGCCAAAACAAAATCAGTGCAGAATATAATGTTCCCTTTACATTACAAGGATTATGTATTTACACAGTGCTTTACATATATGGCACTGTCACAACCTGCATTATCTCGGAAAGAGGAGGATATGGAAGGCGTGCCACAAACATTCACTACCACCCATTTGCTCCCTCACATCGCCTGGCTGACTCCCCGTGCATGACACCTCTTCTCCCTCAAGGCAGAGAAAGTACAGCCTGTGCCATCCTCTCCTGTGTCTCACTGCTGAAGCAGAGGGTGTTCTGGTTGTGTTTACGTTGTGAATTTATTTTAGATCACAAATGCACTTCTGAAGTGAATCTCCCAAACATCCTCCCTTACTGTGCTTTAGTTTAGTCTTTGAGCAAATGAAGTGGGACCTTTTTCAGATGAAACTGCACCAGAAGATGCATTTCCAGAAGGCAACTAACATATCCCAATTGCTAAAAAGCTGTAGCTGTCAGTGGCATCCAACCTCTGGAGCAGGCACTGAGGTCAGGAATGGACAGTTGACCAGACAGCTCAGATCATGGCTCAGCTGCAGGTGAACATGCGCCACAGGACACAGACAGCAAGTACCATGGACAATGCACTGCCAGATCAGTACTGGTGCTTTGCAATTTCAACCTTATTTGGTAACTTCAGTTATAAACACCTTATATCTATCAATATTGCAGGAAAGGAAGGCATAACTCTATAAGGAGTACCTATTCAAGGAGTGACTGATGGAACAGAGATAACACGTGAGTGAAGATGTGCTGTTCTCTGAGGCTCTGCTTGCTGATGAGATTTAGAGATGCATTCTTAACAACTCACCTTCTCCATTACAATACCAACTACAAAACCCATCCATATTCCCACTTTCCACAGTCTCAGAACCCTAAGTTTGCTCAAAGACCTCTAAATCTGGCAAAGGTTGACAGTGAATTTGCAATAGGCTGATCATGATCCTATGTACACTGCAAGTATAATTACCCTTCAGGCTCCGCTTAGTATAACCTCTCACATCTAAGAGCAAAGCTCAACACACTGAAGTGACCAGAGTTAGGAGGCTGGCTCCAAAGCATGTCTCCATACTGCCAGAAACTACTAGGAATATCTCATTAGAATTTGATTTCGCTAGACTAACTGCCCATTGATCAAGTCCAGCAGAAAGCTAATGCATGATTTTGATAGCCTTTAATGAAACCACCTTTAATGAAACCATCATCTTCTGTAATGAAGGCTTCACAACCCAGCTTCACTCTTCTGGAAAAACGAAGCTGTCAAAAAGAAAATCTTTCCATAGAAGCTAAGCTAAGATGATTCAAAATCAGCCACTTGTGTTGCTGGATTTGGAATAAGAGAGAAAATAAATAAAACACTTTCTGATTCAAAGCACTGAATTTCCAACTAGCACTTCTCAATTCTTCATTAAACTGGAAGAACTTTATGTAAATTCTCTCTGTAAAGTAAAAGTCCGTGCAACAGGCTGCTGCAGCAAAAATGTAGCTGATATCCAATGACAGGCACACAGGGCAAACAGAAATTTGAAGCCTCAGAGCTCATGGCTAAAGTACGGCTATAAATATTGAAGAAGTAGAAATGTAACTTATTTCTGTTGACTATTTCTACACCTACAATTATTTATTTCTTCCATAATTCATATCTTTGCAAGTCTGGGTTGCTGGCATAATTTACCTCTCCAGATTCAGACTTTTTTATCTTTTCTCATTCCAGTCTTCTGTGTTTTATCACAGATAATCCAGGATCCTGATTCTCAGTTTCACCACCCTCCATGATTTACAATCCGCACAAAAGCCTATTCCTTTTTCTGTCTCTTTGCCTGTAATAAAATATCCTTTTTTTTTTTTTTTTTTTTTTTTTTTTTTAATATGCCTAAGTCTTTTACCACTTTTCACTCCAGGAACTGATCTGCACTTCTCTGTTTCTGCTATAAATCTCTCTATCCAGTCTCATACACAAGTCCTCCAGCTTTGTGTTGTCAGTTTATGTCCTTCAGGAAACAGATAGTATCTTTCTGTGCTTCAAAGAAAGATTAACTTGCAGAATGGAACTGCTTTCAGGCCAAAATCACAGTAGGTTTTTTTACAGTTAGGGAAGGACACAATCCTCACTAAAATTAGCTGCTGCTGCTGTAAATGGTATTGTTCTTTGGGCTCTACCACATTAAGTTAATGCTAAAACTACTACAAGAAAATGAGGGCCCTGACTATTCATTTGCAAGTTGTCTTAAGAGGAAACTGATAGCTTTGCTTATCCTGCTGATAAACAGCTGCAGCAGATAATCTTTCAAATAGCAAGCATTGCTTTTATGAATCAAAACAAGATAACATCTGCCGAGCTTTAAAAAAGGACTCATGAGTTGATTTGAGCATTGCTGATGCACGTGGGAACAAAAAGGTCTCATCTTCTCTAACAAAAGAGTAATCTACATAAGAATGGGAGAAAAACACAGAATATCTGCTTCAGGTTATTACTCAGCCTAGGCTCATCATAAACTATAAAACAGCTTTTCTGAAGAACAATGTGTTTTTATTATTTTTAAAGACTTTCTACAAGGTTTAAAGGATATCTTCTAATAATAACAGAATAACTTAAAATTAACTCAGCTTTTATTACTACACATCTTGGATAGGGTCTATAAAAGCTGAAAAAATGCATTTCAAGTACATAAGTATGTAAGAACTGTGTGTGCATTTTTGTGCATGTATAGAAAAGTCTCGAGCCAATCTTGAGAAACTGGGGATTTTTTTCAGGTGTTTTTCTCTTTGAATCACATTATATTTTACATTATATTAGTACATTATATTACATTATCATATTATATTAGCAGGAGTATTGCTTGATTCAGTACCTTTTCAATTTGAAAACCAGGAAGATTCACCTTAAAGAAAAAGGCAAAGAAACTTTTATAAATAAAACAATGAAAAATATTGATAGAAAGGCTGGTGCTAATTATCTGTAACCATAGAATTTTTCCACATTTGTATGTTCTACTAAACACAGTAGTCATGTGACAAGTGATATACCCTAACAAAAAAGCAAAATTATCTGTATGTTTACCATATCTCTTGTAAAGTTAAAAGGTATTTATTTATAAAATTTTATTTCATCATGCCCTCGGATAATTTATTAATACACAATATGATATAAAATGGGACTGTTCCCATCAATTTTCTCTAAGCAGAAATTCAGGATTTAGCCTGAGCACAGTTAGTGGAACCTATCCAAAGACAGAAGGGCAATAAATACAACCCTGACAGTAATCACACCAATGTCAAAAGTACTAATCCTATGTAAAATTAATCACCAACCATGCAATTTGTACTTTGATAAAATCGCATCCCTTTCCATATGAATTGTGTTCCATGTAAACACATGACCAAGTAAGGACAGTGGCAAAGAATTACTTTTATCTTAAACACAACAACTCTTACATTTGTTACTTGTAGGAATGTGCTATGCATATGGCAGCTCATCCAGGGAAAAGTCACTGCGTTTTTTAGATGAGCACAATCTCAATAGAATAAACATGCCTAGAATATAAAAATTTACTTTCAACAAAGTTTGATGAACTGAAAAATTGAATCACTGGATTTCTGTCTTAGTTTTATCTCCAGGTCCTTTTCTTTCTACACTTAACTTTGATTAAAAAAACGTATTCTCTCTATACATTCCAAAAACCAGCAGTTTGAAAGCAGTAAAGTGAAAATTACTATCACTAACATGTTCACTCTCTAGAAGGCTACTGGGGAAGATCCTGTGATTATGACAAACTGTGTGTTCTAAAGCAAATGACAGATTTCAATAGCTGTAAGAATAAAAGTAATTATCCAATCTATTATAACATCTTATAACTTAGCTCCTTTTTTGATAACAGACTTTGCTTCCATGATATACTAATGTGACTGACATTACAAGGGGATTATTTTTCTCTGCTGGTTTTAAAATGTAATGCAATAAATGGATTATAATAGATGCCTTTTTAACAAGCCATGCTACAGATATCTAAACTGTTCATATACTTCAAGAGAACATATGTATTATGTTTATTGTGAGAAAACAAAAATAGACCATAAAAAAAAAACAACCTAACAGCTGCAGATGAAGAGCTGTCAATATATAAAATGTAGAAATGTTCTGTTCAAAAAAGAGGAAAATTACAATAAAAAACCTCTCCCAAACAGAAGACACTTATGCAACATATGGCAGTTTAATTGAACACCAGTTTCTGACAGAGATCAACACAACTGGGATAGCAATGCTTTGCTGTCCCTTGGATGCAACATATATCAGTACCATAATAACCAAACCAACAACCTTTTGTTAATTTCCTGTTCCTCTTCTATCTAATTAAAAACATACCTCTCTCTCTTTTAATGGACATGAATTCACCATTATCAGTTTTGACTGCAAACAACTCACTCCAGTATCAAAGGGCACAGAACAGGATGAAGTTCAAGTTTAATTTCACTGTAGAAACAAATTAAATCCACTTCTTCTTCAAATTTGCTTATCAAAGAATCAAAAGATGCACAGGCTGTCTCTCCATATACCTAAATCTAGAAATATGGGCTACCTCTTAAAACTGCCTATCAGCATGCACTGTAAATTATTAGCAGGGGAGCTCTGGATCTACAGGGTACCTGTGCTAAACAAAACTGGAGCTCAGTGTGACCTGAGCACCAGTAAGCAGAAGACATTACTCTGAGATGACTTGAAGAAAAGAAGATTAGCTAGGATTTGCATGGAAAATAAATTTTTATTAGACCAAGTAATACTACTGACACACTCTGAGGGCACAGGATCTTTCTCAGGTATGGAACAGAAACAGCAAACTTCACAGCTCGTTCAAGAATACCTGCTTTGAGTTTAATTCAATCATGGTAATAGCAAGACTTTGGAGAAGGTGATCTCTTGGGGAGCAGTAGGGTCAGCTGAAAAAAACCAATAGTTTCTACAGTACAAAGGAAAAAGGAAAATCACCTGTAGGACAGAATTTTGTAAAAATAGTTTCACTGTGAAACTATATACAGATATTTCTACCAAGGCTGATATTTTATTATTGAATAGTTATGAAACTTCTGCAGAGGATTTTTAAAAGAGGCAACTAGCACGCTGAAGTATAACTGAATTAAATTAAAATTATATACCACAAAATCCTGACTCATGAACTGACTAGCATAAGAGAATTCAGCAAAAGGAAGATATGCAGTATTTTAACAACAGCCACTTACTCCTAAAATCACTTCTTGCTTTAGGAGCTGACAAGGGGTTCATTTCTGAAAACCAGACTTTGAACATGTTTTTATTTTTGCAGTTATAGAATCAATGAAATAAAATCCCAGAAAAAAATGGAAAGTACTGTATAGTTAGAGATACAACCTGCCTATATAATTTCTAACTTAAAACAAAATTAAATTGTCTAAACAAATGACATAATTATCAGGACAGTTGAGATATACATGTATAGAAAAGATTTTCACTTGTTTTTAGCCACAGAAGCTGTGGATAAACATGCCCACAGGGTAAAACCTATGCACAGAGAAACATTCTTTCAGACTTTAAAGTCAAGTTAAAGAAGATCAGCATGAAGTATGTATTCGTATATTAATATTAAATTAACAATTTCATAGCAATCCCTACATTTTTCAGAAGTTCCTACTCAGAAGTATGAACTTGAAAACCTATTTAAACTCTGCTTGTGACTGGGTTAGAATATCCTGGTTGTAATCTATATGTATGAGCATGGACATAATATATGAAAGGAATTCCAAGTACCACCATGATTTCACCACACCTGAACTGCCATGCCTGACTTGCATCATCCCCAGTGTACAGTTACACCCTGCCCTGCGTAACTACATCCACACTGCTGTTCACATTTCTGGAAGTGTATCCCAGGGCTTTTACCACTCCACTAGCCTGAGTCATTCATGGAAATATTTTGCAGCATACAAGGGAACTTGGCTGCTTGTCTCTGAATCACACTCTACTGTCAACACATTTAACCAACCATTTCCTCTCTGTGTGCAGGTTGGCTGGGACCAGCCACAGCTGATAGCAACAATCACAGACTTGTCCATAGTAAATGGATCCACCGTGTTTTCTTCTGTAAAGTCACAAGAAAAAAGATGGAGCCAGTAGCAGTTTAACAGTAATTTTGACTTTGCAAAATCAGCAGCAGATCTCAGGACAAAATTTATCACATTTGATGCTGATTTTCCAATTCCTCTCCATTTCAGGGCAACTCGCAAAGAGCTGAGACTGCATCCCCATCCAGAAAAGTATGACTAGCCATGCTTCCAGAATATCTGCATAAGAATCAGTGTGATACTGTGGGTTAACTCCAGCCAGCAAACATTTCTGCTGCACCTGAAGTAACAGGCTTACAAACAACTCTGAGGCTGACAGGGTAGCAAAGGGATAGCTCAGCTCCAAAGGGCATCCTGTGTTACGCAAGGTTTGGTTGAACACAGACATGCTTACAGATATTATGGAGAGATGAATCAGTAGTGTGTACTGCCAGAAGTCTGAAGAGATCCACCATCTACATGTTTTGTCAGAAAGCAGCTTTATTGCTTCCAGTCAACAGGTATGGCAACAGGCCGCCTGGGACCTGCTATTTTAGAGGACCTTCACCTACTGCCATAATTCATTAAACTATATCCTGGTTTCGGAACAGCTGCCACAGGAAGGTTTAGTTCTACATTCGGTAGATAGATTGTGAGTGTGTGGTTGGCTAGTTGAAAACTAGATCTCAAAAGTTGTTTGATATCAACATGCCATCTGCCTTGCTGTGGCATGCTGCAGCACGTGCTGTGCAAGACCAGATACAGGATTTCATTGCTTCAGAGGTAACTGTCAGCATGAATGCTGGGTGAAGGGATTGTGGGCAATAAGGACTGACTTCTACATCTACACCTTTATATCACAGTGTAACAGATCCATGAAAAAGAGATCCGTAAAGAGACTCATATGACATCACCACACTTGCTCTTGACCTATTTTCAGGTTTTTCAATATTTTCCTACCATGAAATCCCATCTAATGAATTCCTTCCTCTGCAAACCTCCTGAAAATGTTTTCAGAAATATTCCACTTCCACATACATTTCACAAATCTTTCTCCTAAACCTTCTCACAGTGGTAGTTCTATGGGATTTTGACTTGAGCAATACAGCAGCAGGAGGATTCTCTATGCAGCATCTGCATTCAAGATCTTTTAAAATACTGGATATAAATACAGCATATGCTGTATTTAGCATTTATTTTAGTATTTAGTTCAGATGCTAAATAAATGTACCTATAAGTTAACAGATAAATTCCAGCCCATAAGTATGAAAGGGTCAAAAGGGAAGATTTATGAGTTTACTTTGGAAGAAAAAAGCATTTTAGAAAAAGAACTGGACAATTCTCTCTGAAAAAAGAACTGGTTACTGCTTGAG
Organism: Lophotriccus pileatus; assembly: GCA_035583135.1. Lineage (NCBI taxonomy): Eukaryota > Metazoa > Chordata > Aves > Passeriformes > Tyrannidae > Lophotriccus > Lophotriccus pileatus. The sequence goes on from JAWWES010000169.1 coordinate 19,558,865, forward strand.
TTAAAGCAGAACCCAATCTTTAACCTCAGCCCCCAAAATTGATAAAAAGCATGTTCAAAATCAAAGCAGGAATTGTTGTTCAATGACAGAACAAAATTAAATTAAAATGCATACAACTTTGAGTTTACTCTGCAATGGAGAGATATCCAGTGGTTAAACAGAGTGCAAGAATCTCAGATCAGGTTCCAATATTTGAATATTTTGCTCAAGAAAGTCAAAATTAAATTTTACTCTTTTTCCATTTACATAAAGCAGAAATTAATCAATTTTTCAATTTTAAAAATAAAAGAACTCTGTTATAAGTTAGTAAGAATGAGAGAAAATGCAAACAAAAAATGTAATTTGAGAATATATATACACTATAGAAGACAAGGGTGTTAAAAATAAAATGTATATAAAGTTAGGTATCATTAAAGCAGAGGCTCATGACACTGATTTTTTATGTTTTCTTTTTTTTTTGTTTTAAGAACTTTCTAAATTTGAAAGGCTATACAAACTGTAGCTGCAGTAAAATATAACATTCATAATGTAAATAACTGCAAAACTGCAACAACAGACGTTTTCAGTGTTTCAGAGCCTCAGCCTCAAATCATTCCTTTGTAGCCTGAGTGCACTTGTCTTCAACATCAGCAATCCCTGAGTTTAGTTAATCACCTGTTGAAGTTTGTACCTTGGCTGTACAACTTTCAACTAACACAAACACAAACTCAAACTCCATTTTTTGCTTTAAGATTCTCAGAAACACATTTTGCAAAAAGCATCAATTTCACTACTTTGGTCTTATCCTGAAGACCAGGGTACGTGTGACAGAGATCCTTCACAGATAGGTGGGAAAGAGGAATGTCAGTTCCCATGTGGTCCAGTTACACAAATACTGCACAGGAATGCCTATATTCAAATGGCTATTTAAATGAAAATAGATTCATTTGGAAAACTAATCAGTAAATATAGTCCTTCCAGGTAAAAACAATGAGAATGTTTACTATGGCTTCAGTGTCACACCAAGTGAAACAAATACTAAAACTGCCATCGGTGTTAGTATTATAAGATGAAGACCAGATGCCAATCTGAGAAATTCATTTTAAGTATAATTATGTCAAGGAATAATGTGAGAATTAAGTAAGGTCTGATAAGTGTAAAGTTCTCATGATTCGTTATTCTTGCCTTCATATAAAAGACAATTTGTGCATGAAAGATGCTACCAGATTTTCCACATAAACAAAAGGGAAATCCACAGCATAAGGTATTTTGCTTATTACTATTACTGATCAGTGGAACAAAATTAATCCAAGTTACATCCAATAAAAACAACACTTGATTAGATGTTCCTGATTTAAGCCCTGAAGCTTAGGCAGCAGAAGAATTTTAAAGGAACATAATACACTTGAAAGATGTTTGATCAATTCAGAGGTTTCCTCATTCTGGCCCACTTTCAGCAGTTATCTAAACAGAATCCGATCATAACACTAGTTTGTTTGAGACTTATTCTCTTCATAATTATTTCAAAGAAAAAAGAGAGAGATTAGAACCACTAACAGCAGATACTGTTGATTGTTGTGTGATCTGCTAAGGAACCTTTTTCACTTATATTACACTTTGAATAATACAAATTCAATTGGCACATAACTGTAGCACCTACAGAATGTAGTCCTTCGCCACTTAGCTTTGGGGTAGATTCTATTACTCACTGTACTGCATGCTCTGAATATTTGCTGAGGTTGAGAACATTTTGTGAGTAGGAGAATTATTGTATGAGCTGTAATTTAATTTAATATCCAAGGTTTTTAGAGTTCAAACAAAAAATCTAGGAAATATATTTAAACAAAAACATATGCATTGAAATGCCCTGAGACACATCAGAGAAGACTGCATGATGTACTAAGGCATCAGTCAAACCCCTGTATTGGAACATCACAAAAATATTGGGATAATATTTTTATACTCTTTTGTCAGCAGTGTATAGCAGGAAGCACCAACCAAGGACAACACGGCCTTTCAAAGTGCTGGTATAGATAGCACCAGAATTAATAAGATAATTAACAAAGAGTTAATAAGCATAGTACTGCTACCAAGAAATACTGCAGTGATTCTACCTGCAAGCTCAAAATTCACAATGTAGAGGAAACTATGAAAAGATTCTCTCATACAAGAAAAATGAAGGATAAAACAAGGACACTAATTTAAAAAGATGATGAAAATGGAGAAAAATTATGAACTGGAAATACATTGATGGATTTCTCAACAGGGTAAAGGGCAAAGCTAATCCTCATAATTCACAACTATTTAGCACTTGCATTCCATTATTAAAGAGATGGCTTAGAACTATTTTAAGACATACTAAGAGAGTATTCACTGGAACTAGTCAAAAAGAGAGGGGGATGTTGAAGATGTGAAAATGAATACATGATTAACTAATGATGACCCAATCAGTAACCTGGCTGTAGCCACAACATCCACTGGGAATGCTGTGCAGCAAATCCATGGCTCTTCTCACATGTCCTACAGAGCACTGCCATGGTGGTCAGCTAGCTCTACTCTACCACCACACATCCAGAGCTGTGCTACTCCCACTTACATTTCTGTGGTCAAAATATCATTCGGTTTGTGTCCTGTTTAAACTGCACAAAAACACACAGGTAAAATCACAGCTGATGCCTTTCCTGTAATCCTTATGTGTACTTCTGGATAGAAACAGATACAGCTGCTTAAATTTAAATTAAAAGAATTAAGGGTAGCTATTGCAGTTGGACTAGATGATCTTCTAGGTACCTTCTAACTGAACTATTTTGAACCACTTTATTCTACGTATCATTTACATTTTTTTCTTGTAGTTGGAATTAAATGTGGACTCCCTTCAAAGTTAGTATTAATACAGTCACATTTATGAACTACCATAAAAGCAACATTAGACTATATAGGCATAGTGTCAAGTTGAGCAGTATAGAAGGTACTTTGGCTTAGAAATTAGTTTAACAACTTATAAATGTCTTCAACATTTATTGGTTGTGAAGGAGAGACCATAATGAATGCAACCCAGTGAATATAAGGTGAAGACAAGAAACCAGAAATGGAGTTTCCTCTTTCTCTGAGAAATACATTAGCATGGGCTAAATATCATGGGCCAAATGCTCTCAGGACAGAAAGTATGCTACTTAACAAACACTTTAAAAGAAAAATATAAAAATAGTGCAGTAACGTAAGATATTTCTTCCACATAGATCCTGCAATATCAAAGAAACAAGCAGTTGGAGATGCACACCAGATGAAAGCTGTGAGAACCTCTAAAAGTGTCTGCTAGTGCAGGCAGCCAAGGTCACCGGAGAGCATTTCATGTATAAAACTACAATACACAACCTGCAAAGGGATCTGTGCAGGGAAAACACAGACAGCTTTCCTAATGCATGTTTATTGTTTATTTTGGGGTGGATTAGTATATGTTCTTTTTCTGATGAATATATACTGTAGATATACAAAATGTCAAATTAGCATTTTTCACATGGGCTTAAACTACAACGCAGGAAACCAACCTGAGAAAAGGAAAGCCCATAACTACAGAAGAATAAAATAAAATCGTTGCAATACTGTTTTTGTCAGAAGGGAAGTAATTCAGTTTTTTCTTCTATAAAGTACTTTCTCTTTTGGCTTGGAAAACTTAAACCCATCTCTCTGCCCAGAATAGCAGCAATCCTCTTAGTCACCCCTAGTCTCAATTTTTTTTCCTAAATTGCAATTTGAGTGCAAGTTTCCAGTGCAGTACAATACCTCTTCGGTAAAGTCCAATCACCATAGCTAAATTTACTGAGTAAAGAAAAGGATTGTGTAACGAGTTTACAAAATTAAATTAAAGAAGCTATTCCTCGTTTCAGAATGCAATTTCCAAATTTTAAAAGGTAATTTTGAAACGTACCTTTCAATGCAAACATCTAATTACACCAATTACCAGAAAATTTCCAAAGGGGTTATAACAGCAGGCATCATTAACAAGTTCATTTTTCTCATGAGGAAGCTGATGAGAAGCTAAAGGAAATTTATATACTATTTTTATAAGGGGTTATAAATTTACAACTTCCCATCATAGTAAGTCATGTTTGTGATGTTATATATTATATCTTGCCAGTTTTTCTTTTAAGAAAGTATTGTTACCAGGCAGCTATTCTTAGCAAGGTTTCTGAAATCACAAAGACTGTGCCAGAAGCACAACTCGAAGGATGCTTAGAGGCATTTTAAAAAGAAAAAGAGGAATAACCAGCAAAACCCAGGTCAGTATGATCAAAGTCCTTCCACTGACACATAGGACACATCAAATGCACAATGACATACTTTCAGTGGCTATACCGATGACTGAATGATCTATGGAAACATAGTAAATATTAAGAAAATGTTTAATTCTTTGTGATTTAACTGGTCAAAAGGATAACCTATATTCTGTAGAAAATTAAAGTTCTTAGCATACATTTAAAATACTTCCAGGAGTAATATTTAGTATATAATTAGTATTCAAAACAAGTAACAAAACCAAACGAAACCAAAACACCCAGACAATATTTGCCCAATAAAAAATTAGTTTCTACAAAATTTTAATATTTTTCTTCATAATACCATGTGGTTTGAGCATCCACATATCATATATAACATATCTTTCACTCTTGAGATCCTTCTATACATCTTCCTGATGAGCTATATAGTAACTTCCTCTACTATATCTAGAGGAAAAAAGTCATCAAACTTGTACTGTTCATGTGAAGGTCAATTTTCACAAATTCACATAGGAAATTACTGCAGTCAAAAGGAAAAATCACCTCTTTATATAAGCCAGCAAATGTTAGAGCATCTTTTAACTTCCATGAAATACAATGAGGAAGCTAAGTTTAAGCTTACTAGAAACCCTTGAAACTTTTGCTCTTCCTATACCAAAAGGCAAACCTCACAAAAAGAAAAAACACAGTTGTATGAACGAATTAGAACATTTAAAAATTACCAGAAAGCAAAGAACTTATTGACACAATAAACATACAATTGTATGTATAAATGTATAAAATTTCCATTTAAGGAAATCCTAAAATACCTGGAGATTATAGCAACCAACAAAATATGCATACGATTCTCAGCTCCTCCAAATGACCTTAAGTATCCACTTATATAAAGGATTCATAATGGAAAGCAGAACATAAACCACCAAATCATTCTTCTGGACACTACTTCTTAGATTACTTAAAATTGAGATCCAGTAAATTTCATTTCTTTGGTTAAATTATTTCTAGAGCTGTACATCAGTGTGTAAAAACCGATCTGCAAAAACAGCTAAAACATATTTCAAGCTGCATTATTTGTTGAACTGTACAGTTAGATGTATTTAAATGACAGAGTGGAGAAGCTTGTGTGATTTAGCCTTAGAACTGAAATCTGTTCTACGAAGCAGGAGTTTAAGCCATATAGGGATTAGTGGAATACAGCAGACAGCAGAGAACAGGTCAGGCACATGTCTGTAAAGTCAAAATCAGTAAAAAAAAATAGACTACATAAAGTATTAACTAACCTTAACTTCCTAACAGAGATTTCAACATCTATGACTTGCCTCAATATAAGTCCCTTCTTCCTACCTCAAATATAAATGCTTCAAGTACTTATTTATCCATGCAAGTTTTTTACAGCCTCACTAGTGAATTGCTCTAGTTCTGCTTAGACTAAACCCTGCTATAAGCAACTATTTTCTATAATTGTTTTTGTTTAGTTCATGTCATTTGGGAATCAGTGGAAGCTAAATAACAGAGATAAGGTTATACAAGATTGTGTTCACATAAACAGAGGATAGCTATACTGCTGTAATGAGTTATCTTGTAAAAAATGAAAGTATTTAGTCCATTTGGCTTTCACAGGATTAATACACTTGCTACATAAAAGCTGTTCTAAACAGTCATAAGACTTTTTAATGAATTGTGCCTTTGTCATTAGCTTTAGCAGATTATACTGGAAAGGGTGTTTGCAGTCCTTTCCTAACATGAAAACTTTCAAAGTTAGTGATTTAGATATCCAAAAACAAACTCAAAACTAGCACCTTCCTCAGATTTTCAAGAAATCTCCCTTAACCTGAAGACTTGAAATGCAATGAATTCCTTCTCTAAAAGTACATAGAAAAAAGTTAACATTTCTCTTTCAGTTCCTTCCTACATTGCTACCTGTACTGCATTTCAGCTTTAAAATGGAGTTAGGGCCAACCTTGACAAAAATACTGTCCAATATAGTAAAAAAATTAAAACAACTAGGAAAATAAATTAGTCTTGCTTTGTGTGGAGTTGGACTAGATGACCAGCAAAGCCCCTTCCAACGCAAATGATTCCAGAATTTTTACATCAACATTCTACATTATAGGTCTCAGTTAAGCAGTGAAATAAGAAGTAGTCAAGTTCATGTACACATTGTATATCTGTTGGAAATAGGAGGTATTACAGACACAAGAATTGCAAATCCTGTGTATGGAATGGAGTTTTGCTTTCCTAAAGGCAATGGCTCTGAAAAAATAAGACAGAACATTAAAACTAAATGTTCTCTATGAGCTTTTAGGAGGAAGTGGTGGCAAAAAAGAAGGTGGCAAAAACAGGTCCTCCCACGTGAATCAGGGTACAATCATCTTTTCCATATTTTTAAAGACATAAAAAAAATCACAGAGCATGCAAAGAGAGCTATAAAATTATTCCAGGCTTTAACAGTGAGACCCAGAGAACGATTTAGATCAGAAATGCATAACTTTAGTTCAACAAACTGAAATTGAGAGGAGACTTTACTGTAGTAGAATATATAAGCATCTACAACAGGGGAAGTACATCAGATTTTAAAAACTTTAATCCAGCAGAAAAATGCATAACAAGAACAAACAGTTGATCCTTGATGACAGACAAACTCAAACTAGAAACGTCATCCTTCTTTGACTTTGCGCACCACTGAGCACTGGAAAAAGCTGTGCATGTGGATGATAGTTCTGAGGCAGCCTCTGAAGGCTGTATGGTAGCACTGCAGCCTTTCAACGACTGAATTCAGAACAGAGACAACTGGGTTTAAGTAAATGACATCCTAAAAAGACGTCAGCCCAGCTAAAGGTCTCCACTGACTTTGCAATTCTCAGAGTTGTCCTACTTTTCCAAATGACACGCTCTTATTGCCCTCCTATTTTAAAATTTGATATGCCATCGTCCATGCAATCACTAAACTTTTTTTCCCGCTCAAGATTTTTGAAATATTTTTGGAAATTATTCTGTCTGTGTTCAGTCAAATGCATGTCCTTTCTCACCACCTTTGCTGCTTCTGTCCTACAAGTTATGGCAGCCAACACCACCTGTGTCCATTTTCTACAAATGACATCTAAAAGAAGTCCTTCAGTTTGACTGGACCCTTCCTCTGTCAAATCCCTCTTCCTTACATGGTGGAGTGCTTGCAGATCCATTTTTTGTCTCAATTCCAGAAGACATAAAGGACAACTGATTATTTTCTCTTTACAGTAATTATTATCTGTTTGAAGGTTAGCATGTAGCTCCTGAACATTTCTCTATAGAAAGTGCTCGAAGTTGGGCAGTCAACAATGACAAGGCTCAGAGGACTATACTGCATGGCTTTAACATATGAGATACTTAATTTCACCTCCCAATAAAGCAGCAAATATATCATCAAAACATGGCACTCCTACCAGCAGACAGCTTGTGATGCCCTGTAACCAACAAGTGCTTTTTCAGGCTGTTTCTCAGCAGTCCTCCCACGCTGACATAAATAGTGATAACATTTTCTGCCCAGTAGAATCAAAAACTGTTACCTTCAGAACTCTATAAATTTTGATACTGTACCTATTATTGAGAAATAAAATATTAAAATACTAAGCTTATTCTACCATCAAACAAGTGGCTGTAACTTCCATTCATTGTGGCAGGCAAAAGTAACGCAACAAGAGTAATTTTGTTTCCCTTTATAAAAAATGGAGCGTGTTTCCGAACTATGCAAATATTGTTTTGTTTTGTTTTGTTTGTGACACCCAACACGCAGCGTTGTAACTTTCAGTATAAGAGAGAGAGAGACCAAACATGCAGGAACATAGTCCACAAGAGTCTGCTGCAAGTCAAAGAAAACAGGAACGTTAAACTACCATTTGCACACGGCTCATGGAAAGAACAAAGGAAAAAACATGTATTTTAAAAGATGTTTTAAGCATAAGCAGTATTTTTAAAAAAATAACATATTTTTGCAAAAGTGAGCATGTCAAACACCAATTCTCTGCACAAAATTTTGCATTTTGGGACTAAAATGCTTATAAATTTATATTGAGTTTATCCACGTGTTTCGGCTCATCAGTTAACAGCTTTTGTATAAATTATATTTTCAAACTAAAAAGTATCAACTTTTCATACTTAAGCTGATCTACATTTGTTACTTCCAAATCATCTATTTCCATACAAGCAAAGCAAGACTTCTTTTTTTTTTTTTTTTATGTTCAAAAGAAATTTTGTTTTTTTGAAGGATCTGGCTGTTTCTTTTGCACAAAAAAAAAAGTCTCATATTTTGGGAGTTTGGGAGCACACAGAAATCCTAGTTATTGACACACTAGTTATTCTCATTCTATTTTAGCTCTATTTCTGCAAAGAAGAATTCTAAATATATTTTCATTTCTCCCTGTTGTCTTTTTTAGAGCAGTTCACTCTATATATGGTTATGGAAAATACCTGAATACTCTAAGCTTATATGCAAATCCTACCACCATTTTCAAGACAACCAGTACCTGAAGCCAGCACCCCTTCCTTTTTTGTCTTCAGTGCACATATTTGAATGGTTTGTTAATAGCTGTTTGGAGGTTTACATTCACAAATTCTGTACCTATAAAGTAAACATGAACTATGTAATCTAATTTGATTCCTTCTTCTTCATGGCAGGTACAGAACAGCATATTACGAAGACCTACAACCTAGAAGAAAATTCTACTTTTTAGGTTCATTTTCTCTGTCAAATTGAAGACACTGTTAAACTTAAACAATAACAAAGCTATTTCATGGTGCTTGAAAGCAGACACCACATTTAAGTTCCTAAAATGTTAATTACATTTTCTCAGTTAAGTGCCTACAGTAATACAAACCCAGAACTAACTCTTCTCAGCAACTATGGCAAATGCATTCTTTTCTGACCACATGAACCATTTTTAAAACATTTTTAAGTTTAAATTAGTTACTGCACTGGTTTCTTAGCTTGAATTATTAATGCCATAATGGTTTATTGCAGTTCTACTAACACTATATTTTGTTTATTTATCCACCAATAAAAACGATGTTTTAAAAATCTCTAAAAAGATATACCAAGTTTTTAACCTACAAATTCTACCATGACCTTGTGCAGTTCAGGACTGTTGGGCACCTGAAAATAGACTTGGACATTTGGCACGTTTTGCCCTTCTGAGACTTGCAAAAGTCTCAATACAGTTCCAGTGGCTGCCGTTCCATAGCTGGAGGTAGAAGAAAATGGTAATGTTTCTCCTGAACACGAAGTTCAATAGAAAAAAAGACATGTAGTTTAATGGCTTTAGGTATAGCTATTTTTGGGATCAAGTACCAAAGACTAACAGTGTTTCAAATCTGAATTCTTCTGAATTCTGATTTAAAACTTTTAGAAACTCAGAAGAAGAGCAATTTATTTGAAAAAAATCTTATACGAATTTTTAGAATAAGTCACACATATTTACAATACTTCAATAACTACTCCGCTTTTAAAAGGAAATATTCATGTTAAATTTTTGCTCCATTTCTCTGAAGAGATTCATAAGTCTGAACAGGTGAATAGCTTCATATCAAATCTTTTCCAAAGTTAACAGTGACATAATATAAGGCATTTGAAGCAATAGTTTTTCCAGACTGAGAATTCTTTTTCCACCTCAAAGAAAAACGCTCTCAAAGGACACCACTCCTGCCCGTGGATTGCAGCAAAGAGAGGAGATCTAATGCAACAGCATCAGATCTATCCCTAGAAGATCTCAACACTTTATAAAGAGAGCTGAAAATATGCACTGTACCACATCCACAGGAAAGGTAGGATACAAATATATAATTGCTGCACAACTGTGCAGAGCCCTTAAAATTAAGCACAAGAAGAAATTAAAGGTACTTTTAGCATCAAATTGTATTTCTAGTTCTAGTTCTTAATTAATTACTTAATTCTTAAGTAATACTTAAACATTAGAAAACAATGTCAATATGAAACTCCTTAAATAAAAACAAAACCAATTATGCCCTAAGAAAAATCCTCATATCATCTTATTTTTTTAGAAAAATGCTTACACTATTCTATCTTAAACCAAAGCTAAAAACATTACCGAACAGCCTATAAAAGGCAGGCTCTGAGTAGAAATTAATTAAAATAAGTTTCCCTCCCTTTCTGGTATTACTACAAGGTATCTCAGATTTGTTATCACTGACTGAATAAACAGATTAAAACCACCATTTTTTTGCAATTGATACAGATACATTTGATATCAGGGCACTTTTTATTTTCTGTGCTGTCCAAATCACTGGGGTGAAAATAATGGTGTTGACAACCAAGACAACCTTTCCATTAGAACAGGATGATATCACTTTGAATGGCAAATGTTTGTCACAGCCTTTAGTTAACAGTCAGATTAGGGAAACGGGAGTGTTACCACATAAAAGACACTCCTTTCACGGAGTAAAATATTATGAACATTCATTCAAGTTACACATGTCAGTTTGAAAAAAAAAAAAAAAAGGGGGGGCAAATTTCTTTATGACCAATTAGTAGCAAAGCATTGCTTTTGCATGCTGATATGCACTCATGTCAGCAAGGGAAAAAAATGAACTGCCTTAAGCAACCACAAAAGACAAATTGGTTGCAAGTTATACACTTGTATACGGAAGATGTAGGAAGAAAAGCCCATGAAAGTAAAAAGCAGAAGTGGATTTACGTTCAAAACCACATTACGAACTTATAACATTTGAGTCATTTATAAACATTAGGGAAAAAAAATATTACCTGGTTCCAGTACTTTTAAAAGCAGTGACATTTATATTTTGTCCAGCATTTTTTGTAATAGTCACTTGTTTTTTGTGAAATAAGAAACAAGGGAATGTCTCACAGCATAATTTAGTATTGAAAGAGTTGCGGTGTGAATTGAATAAATGCAAAGCACCTTATCTAAATTACTTAAAATATTTATATAGCATTCCATTTCAAGCAAGTTGAAATACAAAATATACACTTAAGACATTATTTCATATGATTTGTATTATATCTTACTTCTTTTTCCACCTAGAAACAGTTTTGTGTCCTTAAAGCACTGTTATTGAACAGCCATTATAGATCTAACATTAGATTAGAAAACCGTCACCTAATTTACTTATAATGCTGGAAATAAAACTATCATTTTGATTTAACTACCTACATATAATCAGAACCGTGTGCTACAGGCCACAGAAAGGCAAATCTTACCAGCAAACGTGCCTTCCATTGAATCTCAGATTCCTCCTAAAATGCCAGAAGAGCAGGTACTTCCAGTACCACAAAAAGTCTGCACTCTGCACTTGTCCAAACTAACAGTCAGGCAACAGCTGCTCAGTTTAAAGCTACAAACTGTGGCAAAATGCATAACTGACATGCCTTGTGTAAGCCATGAAGAAGACATGCATTTGGCTGGCTCACTGAAAGGTCAGGTTACCCACCTCCCCAGATAAAAGCTGAAACACTAGGATTCGAATGGAAGGAAGTTTAGAAATTAAGGATGAGCATACATCCTGCTAAGACTAAAAGCATTTGATTTTGACAGCACAGTTATAAACAAGAACAATTTTAATTCTGCTGGATTTTTGTCTCTAAATACATTAAGAAATAAGTTAGCCTGCACTCAACTTTTGTACAAATTTTATTTGTATCAGTGTTGTTTAAACAGGCCAAAAGTAATAAACGGAATTACTTTTGTTTTAGGAAACTTCAGCTGAAGCGTTACAAAAACCATGACACTGGTTAGTTTATTAGCAAATGTCCTACCTTTACAGCCATTATGCTCTCTGCGCTAGTGACTCTAATAAAAGGCAATAGCATTAGCTTTAATGGGACAATGGGCTATGACTTAGGCAACCATCCAAAAATCTTTCTTTGAGAGACAAAGAAGAAAAACTCCCAGAGGCTTCCAGAAATGTGATTAACCGTAAAGAAATTACAAATAGGGGGAATTAAAAAGACAGCATAGCCTTCAGACTATAAAGTAACTCTACCTTGATCCCACAGTCATTATCTAGCATTTTTATGCCTTCTTTTCTTCCTTCTAACCTTGGCCTTGTCTACACACAGTTTACATCACTTTTACAAGCAGCAGGACTGCATCAGTGAAAAGTTTGTTATGAAATTTGCTAGAGTACACAAGACTGAAAAACAATATACTGCCACAAGGAACCTTTCTCCATTTCCCCAGGAAGTGTGAGAGCGCGATCCGTGCAGAACTGGAATGTGAGCAGTACGCTCAGAGACACTTTGTTTATATGATGGAATATACGTCTTGTCTGAAAAATCTCTACTGGAGGAATGATCATGGAACCTGGCCAACACACCATTATTTTTTCATTGACAATACAAGCATACTCTTTCTTAATTGGAAGAATGACCATTTATTTAGTGTTATTTCCAACTTCCAGCTGAAAACCAGTACACTTAGATTTTCGAAAACCTCCCGTTAAATATGATAATATAAAGACGCCCATGGGGATACAATATTGAACTTTAAAATTGATTTTATTTATAAATATCAATTTTATTAATGTTATCTGACTACAAAAATACAAAGTAAATCATCAAATTAAACATTTCTCATCATTATAAGATTAACTCTAAAAAATTTTTCACTAATTATAAAAGCAAACATCTGAAAACCTAAAGAAAAAAATCAGAATGTTTTCAATTCTGGAAAGAAAATCATACAGTATATCATAAAATTCAACCAAAAAAAATAGTGTCTGGAAAGAAATAAAACAGCATTATTCTACTAAAGTTGATTTTTCTCCTAAGTTGTTTCCTAGAAACAAAACTTCAAGGGAATCTTTGAGATGACTATTGAGTCATCTTAATGCTTGAGTCCTTGGGGTTTTATGCTCATGATTGACATGTTAACATAAACATACTGAAGAAGTTCCATTCTACACTTTAAAAGTTCCCATGGACACTACTTTTACAAGGCCCATTCAAACAAATGTTCAGACCTTTAAAATAATAAACAATAATAAGCAGTTCAGGGATTAACTATTTGCACTTAGAACCTCATTTCATTTTTTCTAAAGACTAATTAGTCCTCATTAAAAAAAAAGAAATCTGATTTTAAAACAAACATCACTCGGCACAAACTTCTGCTCTCTCAGCCTTCATCCACAGACCTTAGCATGTCCTTCATTCCCTTCCCCACAACAAGCCTCTAATAACACAGACTCATTCGATGTATTTCAACTCTTTATTTTCTTGTGCTAGAAATAACAGCTATAGATTATCAGCAAAAATATTGCTGTAAGCTGAGATCCAGATACACCAGTTAAAGGACCATCAATGTACCAAAACTGCCACATGGTACTATTGGAACTGAAATCTATACAAGATCACCTGAAACTCAGTTCTGTTTCTTAAGACTTACCCCTACACACAGGTTAGGATATCCAGATCCAAACAGACATGTACCTTCCTATACCTTGAGTATGATACCTGTTATGCCCAAAAGATGAAAATATTTTTAATTCTTTTACTTAGATTACTTATAATGGTTAACTTCAATCTACTGCCTGGTTCAATTTCATGCCTATCTTGCAGTAATACACCCTACTGAACCCAGAAAGAGGACTATAAGGGCAAGACAAGCTACGCTGGCAGAACTTAAATCTTTGTCCCTATAATATATTACATACGATAGATTCAAGGAAGTTTTTGTTAAATTAATATTGGCAAGGATCCTCCTTAACTCTTTCTCTACTACTCTTGAGACCAATCTGGCTGTAACCAGGCCTGGCCAGGCAGTGAAAGGTCCAGGAGACTGACTGCAGTGACCTTTCCCTTCTGCCAGTTTACAAAGACAGTCATCATAGCCACCTCCAGACAGTTCCAGATGTCCCTAGATTCACAGTTGTCCTCCAAAATCTTTCTCCTCCATCCTGCCATCTCAGCCTTGATCTGTGCTTCCTGCCATGTCCCTCTTCATTTTCTTCCTAACCAGTTGATCTGCACATGTTCCTGCTCTTCTTTACCTACATCTTGGAGGTAACACAGCAGGCATGAAATCCTTGTCACCTGACTCACACTCTTGCCTCAGGCCACATTATCTACATACTGTCTGATCCATCTCCTGTATTTGATTTCCTCTCCTACAGTGTATTGCATGACTCATATTCTTACCATAGACTCTGAGCCTAAGACACATTTTGTCAAGTCTTAATTTCAGCTCATTTGGATTCATCCCTCATTCTAGTGAGACTCTAGTCTTAACCTTTGTGCCCAAACACACACAGACCAGCAAAATCATGCTGGCCTTTCTAAATCTGGGGACATCAAGCTTGTTATCACCCATGAGTGACAAACAGCTATCAGACAACTGCCCCAACTTCTGGGACCTTGGAATTTCCCCAATACTGTACCAATACATCTCACGCAAAAGGTGCAAAAAACAGCAGTGGGAAAAGCCCCAGAGACTTTGGCACCTTGTTTGCTGCCTGTTTGCTGATAGCAAAGTCTGATACAGAAAAAGGGTAATCTCTAAATTCTGTGGGATGAATTAAGTAGGTTTTCTTAAGAAAATTCTGCCTGCATGTTCATGACAAATTAGTTTCCTTCCATTCTTGGTCAAAAACTGCTGTTGTGTATTTAACAAGTTCTGTTGAGCTTTCTCTGGAAGATGAACAACAATGATCAAAGAAACTGGCATCAGTTTTGAAAAAATGAAAAGAATATTGACACAAAATGATTGCAGTCTGCTCCATCCTCAGACATCTCTTTCTATTTCCCTTTCCTTTTTCTTAGATTACAAACACAAGTTATTGGGGGTGCAGGGGAAGGAAGAGTATCAGTTATGTTCCTACTATGACTCTAGATTTAGGTATCGAATGTAAAGTACAAACATTTTCACATACTCCAGTTCCTTCTTTAAGAAAGATAGAAATCTTTTTTTTCCAATTTCTGCATAAAAATGTCAACACCACATAAATTGTGATCATGACTGGCCCTTCAAATATGATTCCAGTGAAAGTTCTGGCCCATTCACAACTATGAGCAAACTTCTGTAACAATCAATTTTTAAGAAACAGAACAGGCTGAGAAACAGGATTTCCTTCCTACAGGAAAAAAAATCTGGTTTCAATCCAAATCCCATTGAAAGACACTCTCAAAACTTTTTAACCAAAAATTCTGAGTTACACACAGAGGTACTAAAACAGTGCAGCCTAAATATCTTCAGTATTCATATGTGAAAATTATGTTCTCTGTAGCAACAAAGATGCTGACAAGGATGTGAATGTCACTGACCAGCTGTGGGAACTCCAGGCATCTGTGGTTCCCGGGAGTCCACTCTCAGACTGTCCCTGTGCTACCAGGACCAGAGTCGCAGCTCCTCAGTTGGGAGCCTGACAGCTCTGTGAGCCGTCTGAGAGCAGGGCTTGTAGGATCACTGCTCCAGGCCCAAGAGATGAGTCTCCTACACGGCAGGCCCTACATGAGCTTTTAAAGACTCTCAGTCTCACATCCATGTGATTGGGAATTCTGGCTTAGGAGGTCTGGTATGTTTGGAAGCCTTCTGTGGAACTAACACTGGCTGATGTGCCCACAGAACCATTCTAGCCCTGGGGACTCAGAGCATTTAAGGCCCTTAGCTACGGAGCAAAACCTTACAACAGTATTCCCTGGAGCTGGACTGTAAGGTTCATTGCACAGGTCACTAAGTAACTCCTGAAGGACTTAACACAAAGAATTCACAATGTGCTTGGTACTAGGGAGGCATAAATTCAGGAGGCTATCCCAGTATTAGGGACTCGCTTTTTGTCAGGTCCGTATTTTCAGGGCCGATGTTACATAAAAGTCCTAACTACAGAGAGTATAAAGTTTTTGAGAAGTCTTCCTTTTAAATCATGAAGGCACTTCTCATTAAAGTTACGGGCTCCTCTTTAAACAGACTGTGCAAGAGAGTGCTGAACTTCTCTCCAGAAATTGTAAACATATTGAAAGAAAAGTAGTGAAATGTTGTCTCATATGTGCTCTCATATTGCATGTCTCTGGCACAAGCCTGGATATGCTGCCACACACTCTGTACATGGGCTGCCCCTTAAGAGCAATTCAGTGGAATTTAGCAGTCCACCCACTCTGTGTCCCCTGTGCATCAGAACATAAGTTACTGCTTAGAGCTGGAATTTACTAAATGGTTTGTGACTGTCTTACCACAAAAACTTCATCCTCCCTCATAGTGGTGTACTAGTGATTAACACAGGTGCAAAAACTAGATTTTCTTTTTCTTACTGATAACAGAAAAGGAAGAGGTTTTTTGTGACCAAAATATTGTTGATAACACAGGGTTGTTTCAGCTGTCACTGGACAGTGCTTACACAGCTTCAGCCTTTTCTGTTTCTCAGACAGGATAGCTGACGTCAACAGACCAAAGGGATATTCTATACCATATGCATATACATGTATATTCTACACCATACATCATGCTCAGCAATAAAAGCTGTGGGGAAACTGTAGGAAGGACATTTGCAGTTACAGTCTCTGCCTTCCCAAGAAGTTGTTACACATGAAGGAACCCTGTTTTCACAGAAAGGGCTAAACCTGCTGATTAGAAGTAGTGAATTAATTCTTTATTTTGCTTTGCTTGTGCACACGACTTTTTCTTTACCTACTAAACTGTCTGCAGCTCAATCTCTGCATTTTTACACTGTTATCCTTCTGATTCTCTCCCCCATCCCATTGTGGGGGAGCGAGTGGCAGCATGGTGCTGCCTGTCAGGGTTAAACCACAACAACTGTTTAACCGCAACTGTTAAACCACACCAGAATCAATATATTCCATTTTCGATGCCTCCAAACAACTATTAGCTTATGGCTGAGGTTAAATTCAGCCACATGAGAGGATGTTGGACAGATACAAATAACCTTCTTATCAATCTATATGGACAGGACAATTTCTTTCTTAAATGATAACTGCAATTCTGAATTCTGAATATGGCTGGGTTTCTTGTTAATGCTAATGGCTCAGATAGTTACATCATCAAGTAACACTCTGTAAGTGCTTTTAGAGAGGACTCTGTCATTTTTCAGATATATGAAATCACCAAAATATAACTGAATGTGAACCTTCCACATCAGAAAACTTCAATATCCTAAAGCTGAAGCATATCTCTTTCTCAACAGAGACCAGT
Source organism: Lophotriccus pileatus (assembly GCA_035583135.1). Lineage (NCBI taxonomy): Eukaryota > Metazoa > Chordata > Aves > Passeriformes > Tyrannidae > Lophotriccus > Lophotriccus pileatus. The sequence continues at coordinate 19,576,269 of JAWWES010000169.1, forward strand.
ACTACAAATCATGCCTAGACCACTATAGTAAATACAATCTCTACTATCTACACAGGTTGTCAGTGGAATTGCAATTCAAGTTCCAGAGCTCAGCTTTTTCTCTAATGTTTCACATCCTTTGGCTCAGAATCCAACAACAAAAATGTACACCATGTAACACTGCCACCACAGAGATCCCCAAAGCGTGTAGTGCAAAGTGTGCTGGTACACAGAGCACTCATGGGCAGTCACTAGCCCAGCCTCCATAGAAAGATGCAGCCATATCAGCAGATCAGGGAGTCCAGTTTCAAAGCTCGGTTCTGAAGCACACGACTCAGTTCTTTTAACCTTGTTTTTTGAGCTGTCACGGGAATGTACACGTTTATTCTTCCAAAGCGCTCATCTGCCCAGAACATATAAAACCCAGACAAAATAAAAAGGAAAACCCTACCAAAATAGGACACTGTACTGTATATATCTCTGTCTCCCCCAGACAACGAGCGTATGTGAAGTTTAGTAACATTGCTCAACGTACTACTAAAATTCACTCAGATGCTACAGTTTGCCCTCTGTGCCTGTCCTTCTTACAGTGCTTCAGTGTCTCTGCCATTTGATTCACCTAAAGAGAGACTACTTTAAACTAGCAAGGGATACTCTTTGGAATAAAAATAAGATAACCATATCCAAGCATAAACTATACCATTACTGGTAAAAATTAGGTCAGTATCTGCACTATTTAAGCAACTACACCGAGAATTATGCACTGATTTTGTCATATTCCTGTGAAAGTTGGGCAAACCATAATATCTACAAGCATCACTTCTACCATTGTACAACTGAGATACAACATCCTTTTGTTAGGGTATATCAGATGATAAATCTCCAAATGCTTCAGTAACTTATGAAGTATTCTAGGCATTAATTAAAAGTTAATCCATAATGTAAGTACCATTCTGTGCAAAACCATCTTTTAATGCAACGCATTTGTACCAAGAATGCTTTTGTCCGTTTTACTTCCAAAACTGATCAAACTAAATCACATATGGGTATTCTTACTACATAGAAAGATGATCAGCATGGAAATTTAGTATGCAACATCCATCCTCCAACAGGCACTTTCCAAATACACAATACCCGCATTATTTGAAATGATCCAATGATGCATCCAAGAAAAGACCAACAAAAAAATCAGTAGTGAATTGTACATACTGAACCACACAATTAGCTGTGACAGCTAGCTGTATAATGACAACAATAATAACCACGTACGGTATATACTCCTTTCTCAGGTCCTGAACTAAGTCAGTCTGTGAGCAGGAGCACTTGGTAAATGAGGAACACCCTAAACACAACTGCTTAGGTATTAAATTTGGATGCAGGCAGAACAGATTCCAACAAAAACAACCTGAAAGGATTTTTTTTGGTAATAAGACTCTTTTCAGTTTAGTATGCATTTTAGTTTATTAAACACAGCTAGTTATCACGACACAGTGATTGCAAAGGAAAATATTTGAAAACATGAAAACCTTTTTTATCTGAACTTCATATATGAGTACATAAACTACAAAATACTATATAGTATTAATAATTTTGCAATACTCTAAGTGGATAGGGGTCAAAAAAATAAATCTTCATTACCTTTAAGCATTGTTCTTCCAGTTGATCCTCCGAAGATATTTAAAAGACCACTTCTTGCTCCTAATGATGTAGTTGCTTCTAGTAAAGCACCAGTTATATAGTTAGAGAGTGCAGTCCTCTGTAAAGTGGCACGATATTGACAGTAAGCATCTGCTACACATGGTTTTACACAAAACCCATCATCTTTGCAAATACAGACTGTAACAAACGTTGGGAGCTTTCTCAGAAGATGAGGAATATATTCAAAAATATCTTCTGCTCCTTCCTCTTCTGCTCTCACTGTACTGAAGATCTGTGAAGAATGCAAAAGCATGGAGTGTTAGTTCATTTGCTTAAGATAACACACAGAACACCAAAAAATTCCAAATGACCATGAATTCTTGTAAAATTCAATAACCTGCAATATCTATCCAAAACTGATTTGTTAGGATTTTGAGTTGGGCTCCCAAAAAGGTTATTTGAATAAGATGTCATTCTGGCTTTCAATCTATGGTTAAAAGCATTCTAATGAAAACCAGTTTTAAGGATAACCATTTGACTAAAAAAAAGGCCACATCAATATACCTGGACAATATTTAAAATAAAGAATATGCACAAAACTATTTATAAGACTATTAAATCTACTGTACTTCCAGAAAACACTTAGAGATATCAGTAGCATTAAAAACAGATCAACTCAGGGTTGGCACTTTTTCTTGCAGAGTGGGGTGGGGTTTTGCAAACAGAAATGGTTTTAAGCACTCTGAGCCCTCTTTCAAAATGTTCTGGTGTCACATTCATTGCGTTACTTCCAGCCTACGCAGAGGTCCTCTATCTAATATTGGTTTAGTACTCTTTTTCCAATATTTGTGATAACACACTAATGAACTTCAGCCTGTGGCTTAGCAACTAAGTAATGTTTGCTTATTTAAAAGAGTCTAATGATCAAAGCAAGAATCTGGAAGAAATCTTTTCATTTAGTATACAAGGAGAGCCTTGATTATTTTCATTCTTGTATGCTGACTTACTGATTAACATTAATAATTTGTTTCAGTGCTCTGTGCTTTGTAATTACAAAGTGCAAACTACCAAACTAAAAATCAACATAGGGAAAGGTCATTATAACTGTCACTAGGACAGGTGCTATGACAATTTTGATGAGGTTGTTCCCCATCAGTTCTTACACGTGCAGAAGAAATAAGCTGATGACTTCCTGACAGTTTTTTGTAATTAATGCCTTGTTTCTCATTACCATCCTTCCCCACACATAAACAAATTACAGCTATCCATCAACATGGCAGAAACAGCAAAACAGCATCCAGTCCTACAAAGCAAGCACACATGTGCTCAGTCAGATGATAAGAAACTGTTTGCACAGTCTGTGCACGCCACATGTCAGAGGCACCGGCACTCTCACCACGGGACACACACGTGCCCAGCCATGTATCCAAGGAGAGAAGTGGCTCCCGGGACAGGGATCTGCACACCCATCCACTTCTGCCCTAAGACTGGGATCTACCCTGTCATGTAACTGGTGAGGGTTCAAATGCCCTGCTCCCACATCTGACCCTCCAGTAACAGAAGCTGTGAACGATGATGTAATTCTTTCATCCAGATAAACAAATTGAAGAAAATCAAATATAATCCAGTATATTAAAGCACATATTTGTTATCTTAGCTTTAATTTTTGTATTAACCATGTCTTGTGGAAAACAGTAAACTTTTATATTGAAAATATAATTATTAACTAGTATGTAATTCAATTTTTTGAAAAAGAACACTGACATATTTATTAACATAAAATAAAAAACAAAACCTTCACATGTTGACTATGGCTGTGTAACTCAATTCCATTAAAATATGGCTTCTGTAGCCTTACACAGTGAAACGTTGTGGTATCTCTTTTTTGCCCTCTCGCTACAAATATTCCAGAACTTGTTTGGTCTAAGGCTTCTAGAAATATCACACTTCTGCTTGAGCATCTTTATCTTCCTTTTTTTTTTGGTATATGAATTTTGTGGACTCAGACAGTCAGCAAGTACACATCTCTACCTTTATTCAGAAAGAAAGTGCACTCAAAGTGGATGGGATACGTGCAGACCTTTTAGTCAGGTAAGTGTCTGCAAGGAACAGTACCTTTTCAAAAGGTATACTGTGAAACAGTGAACCTGCCTTATGCCTGGATTATGAGTGTGTCATGCACAGCAGACGTAATTAGTCTTTTTAGCTTGTTTAAAAAAATATTTAGTTAATGAATATTATTTAACTTCTCAAAACTGCAGTTACCATCCAAAATATTTTTAAAATTGGGTTCTGCAACTTATAAAGGCATGTTCTGTTGCCTACACAACTAAAATTTCTTTCAGCTGCCAAAGCAAAGAAACCATTTGTTGACAGAAGTAGGTGACAGTGTTTTGCTGGAGAGATTATACATAGAATAATGGTGTTAATCTCTTCTGTATAAAGTAGACTTCAGGGCACTAGCTGTCTCCAAAGACTCTGCACTTCACATAATATTTTCAAATTCTGTTTTTCTTCATATATTAAAGTTCTGCATGTGTTACCTCTGTTGCACACCGGTGAGGTTACAAAAAAATACAGAAAAAATGCAATTTGTACACTTGTCAGCCACTGAAAAGAACTGAAACAATCAGAATAGCAACATATCCCTCAGGTAAACTGATAGGGCAAATAACCTTTCAGAAAGATTGCACCAGGGAATTGGGGAAACTTAATCTTGCCTGGGAGCCAGAGAAGTTTATTCCAAGCCAGGCCTTACAGTCCATCTTTGCAGATGGTTTCATATTGATCCATATCACTACCAAAGAATGACTAATGTAATTAAACACAAATGTGAACCAAAAATAGTGAAATGCAGCACTAAACTGACAGCTACCTGTCAAAAAGCAAAGGTTCACAAGGGCGTATCACTCCTGATTCACTTTTGCCTTACATATCAAATTAAAGATTCCGAAGCCATCTGCAGTCTGATGCTGCCATATCTCACCTACTACATATCAAGCAGTACCTCAGAAGAAACTGGTGACAGTATCTGAATCTAAAAGTCTTGTGATATTAAATGTACTGTAATGAGCACACATGTAAATGGCAACATTTGTATGCAACTATGGTACTTTGAGATTTACTGTGGACAATAAAAGCATGCATTCTAACACTTTTTCTTTTCTCTTTTTTCCTTCACAATACTTTTAAAATAAGAAATGACCTGAAACAGGAAACTCCACATACTAATACACAAGTTTCCAATGAAAGTATACTATGGCTTTTTACTTTTTTCTGTGTTTTTAGGCAGATTTTAATGGTAAGTAAAAGGAAAATGAAAATTATTTTCAATATAAAATTTTGCAGACTACTACAGATAAAAACTGTCCTCGAATTCAAAAATTAAAATTAGCATTAAAATAAAGATTAAATTCAGGCAGAATTCCATTCTACAACAAGTAGGATGGACTCCAACAAGTCCATATTTGGAATACAAACAGAAAAATAATTTTTTAGCTCTTAATAATGTATGCAATAAATCATCAAAACTTTAAAAAAACCTCTTAGTTTTGCTTGCAGTAACTTAAAATGGTATCTGCAAGTTAACTTATTGATAACCTTCAGGCAATAAAACTTTCTTACGTGACAACAGACATATTTTGTCAAGATATTAAAAATAACTATAAGAACAAGTAACTCATGGTAGCCTTGAAACTAGTCCTTATTTTTCTCTTACTTTTTTCCTGTTTAATCATCACTGCAACTGCAAATGGCAGCATGCCCTTTTCTCCATACACATTACTATAAGCCAACTACGTAGAAATGGCAGAAACCTAAACACTGTAGCCCCTTATTGCCCTACAGTTTACGACAGATATTCTCCCAAAATATAGCTGGAGTTCAAGGGTACTGCTGTTAGTGCAAATATTGGATATGGCAGTTCATAAAAAATAATTATTCTGATTTCTTACTTAAACATACATGCATCTTTTATTGTGATGTTTTCTCTCTCGCCATATTTTTTTCTGCCCCAGGTGTTTAGCTTAAAACTTGGAGGCACGTTATCATTTTGCCAAACATCAAGCAGCTGCCTAGTGCAGATGAAACCCAGAAATTTGAATTATTCCAACCAAAAATTCTCATTATAGGGAAGCGAGCTTAATTTCTCTAACTTTATTATAAGAACAAAAAATATGTGTACCAAAGAAGTTCACTGCAAAGAATAGCCATGAAAAATTATGCTTACTGATAGACTATAAAAATAAGAGAAAATAGGGAGTAATGGGGCTTTAATATTTTAATGCATCTGTGCAAACTCTCTCTAAAAACATCTATCAAAATATCCTAGATGACCAAAATGAAGCACTGAAATGCAGGTGTATGCTCAGTTGACACTTGCATTTCAGTCTGATTTCCTGGCTGTTCACCTACAGTGTTTTTGTGATGGAGAGCTGCTGACAGCCCATGCACAGATTTCCTGCAACACAAACCCTTCATCTGTTACATGTTTTTAAAGCAATTTTAAATGCCTGTAAACTAGAATGGTATAGTAACAAGTAATAACACTCAGGACAGTATGTCTTGAAGATCACTTAAATATCTCCTTTAAAAACACAAAGGTTTTACAGAACATACAAGTCTAAACACAATTAGCATCACAGGAAATGCTATTCTTTCCAAATTTGTTCTGTTCCAAGAAAAATTACATTAAAATGAGGAAGTTCTGATGCTGATTTTTCATTTTGGCTCTGCAGGTTTTTCAGATGAAAACCTTTACTAATATTGACCAAATGAAGCTAACAATGATCTCTTGGAAAACAAGACCAAGGACCATTCCAGTTGCTTTTATATGTATTTATTCTACTATTTAATTCAAACATCTATAGCATGGAATAAAAGAGCAGTCTGTTATGAAAAAAGCACTTCTGGCAGAAAGAAACTAAAATGTCAGGTGAACTTGAACAGAGGGGAGAGGGCTGAAAGGAGAAAGACACATACCAGAATAAGCATTTGCTCAGAATAGAAGAAGGAGGCATTAATGCACAGTTGATCAATACTTCAGTTTTATGTCTTACAAAATGGCACTTCAGCATTACACTTTGGAACATTTACTAATAAAGTCTAAAAAAGAGGTGATGGTGACAGTCAAATTTCCGAAGTATTGGGTTTTCTCAGCTTTATCTCATTCGTGTTATGACCACAACCACAATGACTAGCCCATGACATTTCAAGATCACTGCTAGACTACAGATTCATAATAGAGTACTAAATGCTTTTTTGTAATGATGTTGCCTACCTAGAGACAGCATTTGTCAGTGGCCAGTTCTTTCTAAGGATATTGGGATATTGTGGTTTTTTTTAAACAAAAATAAAAGAATAGTCTCCTATTACTCCTTACTATTACCACCTTTTGAAAACAAAATGGTATTGGAACATCCTTACCTGCAAAATTGTTCATCTAAATAATCTAAAAGCACCACCCAACAATATACTGCTTAAACAAGAGTGAGGCCAGTAGTCCAAGAAACGTTTCTTTTAGTTACAAATACAAAAGCCACTTTGGACATGAATATTTTCAACATTTATCTTTGATCTAGTTCATCGTGAGAGAACCACTCATTTAAATACTCCCTGAATAATGTTGTTAACGACTTGATTTTCACAGATGCTGGAACAAACAACTCTCAACTGGGATCTGCAGAAATGATGAAACCTATGAAAAGAGGTCTGCCACTGATCTGGGATTTAAAGGAAAGTCTTGAGAACCCACACAGATTTCTAGGCCAAAACAGAGTAATTACTGCCCTTGTTTTTAATCTAGTTCAATAGTTTCAAAAATAAGTCTTGCTGTGCAAAAATAAAAATTAATCATACTATTTAGTACAGCCAATACTCCACTCTTCATTTACAGTTATCTAGTCTGAGTAATCATTCCAGGTACAAAGACACTTGGACATCCTGGAAAAGCACTGCAGCTTTCCAACTTAAATTAGCTCCAAACAAATTTCCCATTTCACAGCACTGCCTAAGCCAGAGATCCCATTTCTGAGAAAGTTTACTTGCTTGTGCGCACTTATTGCTTACAGCACTACTGAAACTAGTTACAGTGCTTCCTTCACCAGCTTCCTTTCTGCACTCTCACAAAGCTCAGGAACCTCTGCAGAGAAATTCACAACAAAATTTAGTTCAGAAGACAGAAAGAGAGCAGATTCTGTACAGATCGGTGTCTGCAATGTCAAGCGGAAAAATAATCTCTTAATAAAAGAACGCTTTAAAATATACAGCAAAAACAGTTGTATCCTATCTTCTATTGCTACTGCTAAAGCCACAAACTAAGATTTTGAAAAATATTTTACTTTAATTGCAACAAAATGTAAATTAAAGACACACGTAAAAAGAAAAACACTTTGCATTAAACAGCAAGTTAATAAATATCTGTAAGCAACTTCATTACAACTCAAACTTTCCCTGCAAAAAGTCAACTCTCCAGCAAAATTGCAAATACATATAAACACCTTTCCTAAAAAAAAAAAAAAAAAAAAAAAAGTTTTTTAAAAAATTTGGTAAATGTACCTTTTTTTTTGACAACTTTACAACATCTGTTGGTTTCAGGACAGTTAACCTGTTCCAGGACACAAGTTGAATGTTATTACACATTAAGTAGGGGTTCAAAATGGCTGTGCAGGTTGTTCAAAGTCAAGGGATATGACTATGTTTGACAAAGATGATCCTGTAACAGCAGAAAGGTCTGCTCTGTCGGCACTATTTCTTAGCTCTGCTCACTGACAAGTCTTGATCACTTTAGCAATCCAATAGGTGAGGCCTTCAGAAATCCTTTCAAGAAACTGAACATTTTGGTAAGCATGTTTCAGTGTTTGGAGTACAAAAGCTAGACATTTAGACTCTTAGAACATTATCATCTTCATGGTATTTAGCTGCCTGTGACCAAATAAGCACAAGCCAAGAGATCTGATCAAATTGTTGGCTATGTGTCTCACTGAGTTCTGGTATTTTATAAGAACAAGTAGGGCTACAGATAAAATCTGTGGTCAATTAAATTCCATTCCTAACTTACTATTCAAGATGAAGTGGGTGATGACAAACAGTCATCCACAAGGTTTACTAAATTGTACCGTCACTGAAATTTGCAAGAGATTCACTACCTAACTCAAGCTTCTCTGATTTCTTGTTTGTCATGATGCTCCGTTGCAGAGTGTAGCCCTAGGTGCACCGCAGCAAATATGGAAACAGCTATCTGGAAGCAACTGCAGTTTTGCAAGTTGGCATCAAACTCAAAAATTCCCACAGATCCTCTCCCAGCATCTCATGATCCAGCTTTTTTGGCTAACAGGCAACATTCTTGAAGTATGAACAGTCATAAAATAAAATAAAATACAATGTTACATAGACTTGTCCATACGCGTGTTTTTCATACTCAACAGTTTTTAGAGATGTATTTGAATGTCACCTTTCAGGTGGCTTTGCAAGCCAACAACTGCCCCACAAAGCAGAACTGACAGCAGTTTCAGCAATGGCACTTGCCATCCAGCCTGCCTGCAGCTTTACCAACAGGAGAAAAAGAACTGTCATCACCTGAAGCAACTCTTGCCAAAATACAGCCATTTGGTGCAGGTTTGCATTTGTGTTCAAGAAATAGAAGTAGGCTGTTTTGACAACTGATCAGCAAGAAAGATGGAGCTATAAACACATATTTACAGTGAAATATATGAAGTTCAGTAAACAATGTTCAGAATATCAGGGGTTAACAGTGTTCTCTACAGTTTGACTTGCTCATATCTTGCCCTCTCTATGTATTTTCACATGGTGCTTAAACAGTATCTCGACTGCTGAGATGTTACTTTTTGTAATGGAAAAATTCCTTAAAATATCCCTAGTCTGCTGAAATGTTGTTCCGTATCTGAAAAAACTGCCTAGAAAATAAAAGAATACAGTGCCATGGTACAATCTGAAGTGTACCTCAGATACTAAAAATACTGCGTTGTCTCGGGGGACGGGGGGCAGAGGCAGGGAGAAAGCCTTCCTTGAAATACACCCACACAATAATCAATACCACTACAATTTTGCCCAGTACTTGACAAATGTAGTATTTACTGTAAGGTGGTTCAGGCATGTTCAGGGTGGTGTGGTTCGTCTTTTGCCTGGGACACTGTAAGGAAGCAAAACAGGAACTGCTTTGAGAATGCAAGAAATGGAAAGATTTGTTCACTGCAGCAGCACATTAGCATGGAAGCATCAGGAAAGACAAAGGGGAAGATTTCTGAGTAGATAGCTGAAGCTTGAGCATCGCTGCATTAAGGATGCTGGAGACACTGAAGGGCCAAGAGAAAAAGTCATATGAGGAGTGAACACTTGGCGTGTTCACCTCATCACAGTCCACAACTTCCTTGTGAGAGGAAGAAGAGAGGCAAACACTGATCTCTCCTCTCTGGTGACCAGTGACAGGACCTGAGGGGATGGCATGAAGATGTCAGGGGAGGTTTAAGTTTGATACTAGAAAAAGGTTCTTCACCCAGAGGGTGGTTGGGCACTGGAACAGGCTCCCCAGGAAGTGGTCACAGCACTAAGCCTGACAGAGTTCAAGAAGTGTTTAGACAATGCTCTAAGTCACATGGTGTGATTCCTAGGGATGGTCTTGTGCAGGGCCAGGAGTTGGACTTGGATGATCTTTGTGGGTCCCTTCCAATTCAGGATATTCTACAATTCTATGCTTTGAATGCAATCAACAAGAGTTGGTAAAAGAGGAAAGAAAGGAAATACAGTAAAATTAACTACAGTGGAGTTTTCCTTTATTTTTTTTGATGGGTTTGGGGATTTTTTTTTCTTTTTTTTGCATTATGTTCTTTTTTTTCCAATGCATTTAACAAGACTGTGATTTTACAAAAAGATTAGTCTTTGCATAATTTGCAATTGTAGGCACTGAGTAAAAGAAAACTCTGTATTTTATGCCCTCACTTCCCAGCAACAGGTGAGGGGGATAGGAGTGGACATGATGCCAAGATACTGTCTAGCATATACTATCACTTTCTGCTTACAATAGGAATAAATCCACTGAGTCAAAAGGAAGTTGCTCTCTCTGGGGCAGGGTGTGTACAACTGGCAGAGGAGGTGCATGTATCAGAGTATGTCCAGTCCTCTTACATATCTGAAGGAAAAAACACATCACAGGAAAGAAATAATGGTCTTCAGGCACCTCTTCATCATAGGGGTCAACGCTTGTCCCAGCATACTCACAATTCACTCGTGGCTTTTCTAATAATGTCCAGTGTTACAGAGGGACTGTCACTGTGGGAGACCCAGATATTTTCTCCTGCTTTTCTGTCCTCCCTTGATACCCTTCCAGCAGCTGTCTTATCAATATCCTTGTTCCACTGTCTGTTCTCAAAGACTTTTCAAATGTTCATGTACTCTTCACGGGTGAGGGCGATGAAGATCTTTACAATGTCAGGACAGAGCCCAAGACAACAGTACTGTGCTACAGAGCAATAATGCTCACTTACTCAGCAGCAATTTTTGCTGGGTATTAAATTCTAGACAGAAAGTTGTAACTGGGCAAAATGGCACAGAGCAGCAGAGGACACACAGGAAAACAGATGAGCTGACCCTGGTAACATGGAGAGCCCTGTCGACGGCAGTTGGAAGGCTGCCAAAAGAGCAAACCAGCACAGATGTGCCCAAATACTAATATTCATTTACTGATATCCTTTGAACTTTGCACAGCTTCAACTGCAATTACAGAACGTGCATTACATCACCAGCCAATATTTCTTATGAATGGCATCCTGTTAAGGATGCGATAATTTCAAGGAGCAGAAACTGAATTTAATGAGGATGAAACCATCTTGCATAGGCAATCCTTAAACACAGCTCATCACTCTTCAGAAATCATATCAGCCACCCCTATTCAGCTCTGGTACGTGACCACTGTCTTCAGTAGGGAATTTTTTTCATTTGTTATCGTACAAAAATGATGATGCAGTTTTTAAAAACACATTTGAGTGCTGGATTTATTTATGACCAGTAACTAAAACAGCAGGTCCAGACTTCCAACAAGTCATCATCTTCACTTTTGATAAAACTCGGTTGCTATTACTTACTAATTTTCTATTTCTGTAAAGTAACGTTACTGTCAGTTGAAAGATTTTCCATCAATACTTGAAATTTCAATTTGATTAAGGAGAAAATTAAAGGATGACACCAAACTCAACACAGGAGCTTTTCACATCACTTTTCAGCGATGTGAAACAATGAATGCCCTTGCCAGTGAGAGAGACCTCTGTAATCTTACCCAGAAAAGGACAAAAATACCCCTTTCTGGTCAGACAGGTCAGCTATTTATATTTCTGTTAGTAGAAAAGTGTATGTGAAAAAAACATATCTCTTAATAGTTATTAATTATTTTATTACTAAGTTCACTTGCTAACTTTTTCATTTTAAATCATAGTATTTATATTTTTGTAGTACTTCTCAACTTATTATTTTGAGTTAAATCTCTGTTTACTGTTTTACCCTTCATGCAGCCAGTATTCTCTTTTTATTTCCTGAGTGTTTATTTACTTCCTCCAAACTTCTACTAAAAAATTCACTTACAAACAATACACTGTCTTAGTAACTAAATAAATGAAATTAATCTATTCAAATATCTCTGTTATTTCCACATAACTAACACACACCTTGGGATTTTTAATGAAAAGCTTATAGCTTTACTAGTCTGATGTGGGTCACATCTTTGAACACCTGATCATGTGGATTGAAATTTCTTGAGTTATCAGCTTTCAAAATTGCCTATTGTGTGTTTAAGATAAAAGTATATAACCCACACATTACCACTTTTAAAAAATATATTTTAATAATAACTTTTGATATGTCTTACTGATGAAAAAAAAGTCATTAATATAAAATTTCTCTGGTGTTTTATAAAAAGCATTTAGAAGAAGAAAAATACTAGCAGGCTGACTTTTCAATTCAGCATAGAAGTTTTACTATAGCTAAGTACATTATATAAAATAGACTAAGTAGGATTAAAATTAAAACTCCTTGTCAGAAAGCAGACTGAAATAATTGACAGTCCAACCACACAGACATTAGAATATTAAATGTGCCATGATTCAATAATTTCAACTTAAGAGATATGCAAATTTTCATTGTAAACTCCACCTTTGACTGTACGCCTTTAGTACTTCCAACTGTAATGGGATGCTACTATTACAATGGATCACTGAGCTTTCCAAATGCACGTAAAAAATAGTATGAAATTCTAGCAGAAGCCACGAAAACCCTCTATTTAATACACCCTTGAAGGCTTACTTCTTCAGAGGTAGAAAAAAATTATTTCAGTTAGGTCATTAAACATTTCAAACAGGCACCATGTTCATGTTTTTCATTTCTGAAATACTGACAGGCTGATAGGTGCGTTCAAGACAGGTGAATACCGAGCAATCGAAGTAGCGGAACCCAACAGCCGCCTTCCCACGTCTTTTTTTTTTAACTATTATTCTATATGTGGAGTGATAGCAAGTCTAGATTTTCTCTAAGAAACAAACAAAAAAGCCTCACACACATCGGCTGCTGGTGGAAATCTGTATGGTTTTGTACCTTAGTAACAACCTCCCATTTGAGGGAAGGCTTCCACAGAACTCATACATTTATAAATCGCTGCATTCTCACTCATGTGAAGTGATTATTTAAACAACTTTGAAAGATGAGCTTCCTGAATTACAAACTGACAATAAGTATGAGGGGTAACACACAGTACAGGAAAAAAAAAAACCCACTTAAGAGATCTCCTGTCAATGTGACTGTCTTAAAAGAAAACCTAAAAATTCTCACAAAGTACATGTAATAAAACCGTCTTTGTAGTTATACAATCACTAGGATTATTTGTATCATAAAAGGCTCATATTGGGACTTTATTGTACTCTGCATTTTGGATTTACATTGAAAGGTGGATGTTTTCAAATCTATCAGACGCAGTCCACAGTTCTACAGTCAGAAACCTAAGCATTCCATAATGTAAAGCAAAACAGAACCTTGCTGTCTCTCTAAATATTTTCATTTATAACCAATTGTGATATTGTTGTAAAAGACTGGTAGGCAGATTATTACAGCTGTAAAATTTATGCATCCTATCCATAGCATACAGTTAATAAAAGAGCGACTTTTCCTTAGCACAGGAAACTTAGTTCTCATTTTCTAATTTTGTAGACACTGAATCCATGCCTATTTGTTTGCTTGTACTTCAGCTGCTGGGTTCATAGGGTCACATGAATAATTATAAGATTATTTTGGATAGTACTTAGGGGCCAGGAAATTCTCAGAGTTTTCATGACTGAATTGTTTAATAGACTTTTAGGTCAGGCTACAGAACATGATTTCATGAAACAAAATAACGTTGTTCTATAAAGAGGCATTTTCCACTTTAAGGTTTTTTTTAAATTACCCAGAAATAGAAAAGGCACCATTGCTTGCCTAAGTAACAACAGAATATTGATACTTTGAACTTAACTTTTAAATGACGTGTCTAATTCTACCTTACCGATATAAAGTAAGTCTTCATTCATCACTGCTCACAATGAACACTTAATGACAACCCTCCAAAAAATAAAAAAGGGCTACCTTGTAAACATTTTGAATAAAATTTTTGGCTAAAACTAGCAATCACAGTAATATATTACAGTACAATAAAGTATGTTGGTATCTTGAATCAGGAACATAGTACCTTCAACTCTATTCCTCTTGCTTAGTCATTAGCTGCTAAGGAAGACTGTGCTGTATCTATAGAAAGTTTCTAAAGTTTAAGAAAGCTGAAATTATGAAGACAGGGTGAACAACTAATACACAGTGCAGTAAGCTAAAGAAATAACTTCCTGTTTTCCTTTTTTCCAGATGGTGTGTTAAACTACTGCCTTAAACTTAATAACTGTCCTGCAGAACACAGTACATTTAATTTTCACATCATATTTTAATTTTATGACACAACTTTGATAATAGATACCTAATATACACCAATAGCCATACTTACATTAGGACAACTCTATACTGGAATAAAACTGTATCTACCTAAGCAAATGTCACTGAAGGAGTTTTTGAGTATCATCTCAATCTGCTAAAAAGATGAACGGATGGTAACACTATGATTAAGTTAAAATTGATGGTGTCTCCAAACAGTTTTGGAAGCCAATTCCAAGATCTAAAAACAGGACATCAATTCATTAATTATATTTCCAGTTCGGTTCTACTTGCCTGAAAATGACAAAATAAATAATCTAATGTTCTGCAATTTTCAAAAGTTCTAATTCCTTCATCACATTTAAAACATGCTTTTTAAAGTAAATATGTTTGTTCTAAGAGAAGAGAATGAGTATAAGTGAGAAAGAGAGTGACGGAACAAGGGATTAGGAATGAGAGCGCATTAGTTCCGTATTTAAATTACACTTTGTTGATGAAGTAAGTTTCTGCAGCAGCAGAGTATATGTTCTCCTTTCTTTTCCCACTAGAAAGGAATGTCACTGGAGGCTTCATTTTCAGAATTTAAGGCATCTGGCTTAAGACCAGAAGAACAAAAATATTTTAAATTAACTTTCCTTATTCTCTGGGGATTGTTACAGACCCAGGGACTACAGTTTAGTCATCCATGAGATTTATTTTGCTTTAGCATTAGCTTCAACTAAACTTTGTATATACAAGAGCTTCCTTACGAAAATTCATAGCCACTCTGCTCACTGTAATCATTTTTATAAATTGCAATTATATTACACTGAATTACATGCGTAAGTGACCTGTGTGTACGCTTAACCTCTCAAAATGAAGGATAAAACTTAGATTCCTATTATAAGCTTCTCTTTCATACTTTCACACCACTTTTGAGAAAACATTGACTCATTTATCTGTAAGTACACATGCCCAATTTGGGATTCTTCAAAATTTTACAAGGGCTTCACCTTAGTGAGAAATAACAGCTTTGGGAGGGCTGAGTACAGATTTGTTTTGAATTAACTACAGCAAGTTTTCATGTACATAATAAAGTATTCACGTACTTGAGGGAGGAAAATTTGTACCAAGCAAAAACTGTTGTTTCCTCCTGTTTTAAATAATTATCACAGAAGGATGGAAAAATGTTGAAAGTATTGTATGTTTCCATGAAAGTCTAGTAGTAGCACAACATTTTACTGAAGTCCCAAATACTTACAACTTGACAAGTACACTCCAAAAATCTTTAGAGAGCATTTTTGTCACTGTACCATCATTCTGAGAATAAGCGGGAAGAATTTTTGTTCAAATAGTGCTACTATAAGAACTTGAGGGGATAAAAAAAATCCAGAAAAAAATACTGTTATAAAGGTTATATTTACTGTAGTAGAGAATAAACAAGCAGAGATAATTTCTGGACCCTTATTTTCTCAGTCACATCAAGGACAACTACTCCATTGAGGGTAAAGTTTACATACATTTTTTGTAACAGAGGTCTCATCAAACCCCAAATCTACATTAAATATATAAACCTATTTTAATACTAGCATAGAAAAGGGCAATCCTGTGGTGAAAAATAAGTAATTTCCATCTGAGACACATAATTCTAAAACCTATTTTAAAACTGAGTCTTTATAGTCCAAAAATTATTTTACCAATTACACTAATACATTCTTCCACAATGAAACCTGCCTATGAAGATTTATCTATCAAAGACCACATGAAAACAGAAAATGAGGCAATGATGGAAGTTTAGCTGTTTATGAAAATTTAAGATGTAAAGTTTGGGCACTAGTTTAGTTTTATTAAAATGACTGATACAAAAAACACACTTGCTGAGAGTCATGACCTCTCTCTAAATTAATGGAGCAGTAAGAACGAGTAAAGATGGCAACAAATACAATTCAGTAAACTAAGTTAGGATGGTTTTGATAACTGAATAAGTCCTTGACAAATGTGTGACTGTAATTCAATATTTCAGTCCAGTCATTCTTTTTTTTTCTTAATCTTCTGACTGGCTAACTACGTATTTACTTTATTTATTTACTTTCTTCACAGGGCATTACTCCTCTGGACTTAGTAATACATCAGCAAAAGCCCATATTCACATACATGCTACTATTAATATGGTCACTTAATAAACTATTGTATCTGTATATCCCACAGCTCACCTTTTTTATCACTGCTTACACACTTTAAAACACGAATTTTATCTTCCGATGCACTTATTCTCCTCCTTGGAAAATAAGTCCCACAGCTTAATGCTGCCAGACATTATCACAGTATATGTGACTTTTAACAGTATTCATAATGTATCAACCTTCAGTTCCCCTTTGTTTTATCCCTGCATAGCAGCACAAAGAAACAATACATATTTTGACCCTTTACTCAAGACTCAAAGCTTTGTCATAATGTTCCCAGGTTATTTGCTTTTAACATAATAAAGCTACAACACTAAACTACAAAGGTATCAGAGAGAAAAAACTACTCTTGCTACTTAAGTGAAAATAAGACAAGTTGTCACAGAGATACAGAGTTTGTGTTCATTAAGTGTAACCACCACAACTTACTCTTACTAATTATTAGAGCTTATGTACAAAAAAACCCCATTATTGTGTTAATTTTAGGAGTAGATACTTCTTAAGTTAGTAATTGGTGCTTCATTAACCAACCTACAGAATGAATTGCTTGCACTAAGTCAAAAGCACTGCTCATAGTTTAAATTCCTGAAACATAGTACTTTACTGGAAGACTAATCCAGTACATTTAAACATTAGACAATTTCCACGTTTTTTAGGCTATTTAAAAGTACAACGTATGTTTAAGAAAAGGAATCAATTCTCTCATCACTACTGTGTAGTGAGCTGCCTGTAATTTTAGCTTCACATGCACATAGTGGCACAATAAGACACAACAGTACTTCTAGCATTTATAAAAGCATACATACTAATCAAATGTCATCCTGATCGTATTTCTACTGAACATTTTTCTGTTGATCACACTAGGTATAGAATTTGCTTTCATTTATATTCTACTGAACATTCAAAAAAACAGATCTTACATATTCCCTTTATGGTTTCAATATACTTTGCTAAAAAATAGCAAGTGTTTTCTATAAATCCTTGCTGTGCATGCAATATTTCTTCATCAAGTCACAGTAAGAGTCAGGTATTCACTGGGGGTGTTTAATGCCAACTTCATCAACTGTATCTAAGTATTTTATCAAAACAACAAGGTAAGAAAAAGAAAAGCCTACAATTATATTACTTTATTTATAGAGTTAAAACCCAATACTAAGCAACCAAGTAGACTTTTATAACTTCAAGTACCAAAATTCTGCAAGTGGCTTTACAATCAATTAAACACAATAAGCTAGTAAACATTCACAAGCAGTATGCCTATTTTAAATAAAAAAGAAAAAATGGAGTTTTCATCATTACTAACTGGTAACACCTGCAGGGTAAGTACAGACTGAAAAAGAAACGTTCCAGAAAGAAATATCTTGTTTAATCAAGAATATATTTTCCTCCAGCACTATATTCTTCTTTCTGATGAAGGAAAGCTTTCTTGTTATTCCTCCAGTAAGAAAAACTATTTTATACTTTATATTACATGAACCATACCTTTTCCCCTTGTGTTTCACCATATCCATATCAGATCAACTTGTAGGAAAAGTGACAGAATTGTACAGAAATTGAAACAAGCAGACAAGCAGAAATTGCAAGTTAGCTTCCAGCAATACAAGATGACAGTCTGTTCTCGTCTACAGAGACTGCCTAAGAGCCTGGAGAGAAAAGAAGTGCGTTGCCAAATCTTAATCCCGTTGCTGCATTTCACATGGTGCTGCCTCACCTCTGCAGCTCCTACAAGTGTACTTTCCCAACAGTCAATGGAAATCTGTTCCTTGTAAAAACTCCATAAGCATTTCAGTTTAATCACAGACACACAGATAATAAAATCTGAAACATTTAGTATTTAATTTTGCTGACCTACTGGAGCTTGTGTTTACATTACTGCAAATGAAATGATGCAATGCTAAATTTATCTGAAAGCACCATCTTAGGCTCTTATTATTGTATGAATTTATAGAAAAAAAACTACTTTACAGTGCCAGCAATTAAGCAATCCCTAAAATGTATTTATAAATACAGAAAATAATGTCACTGGCATAATGTAAACTCACCGTAAGTAAAAGCACAATAATTCTTCCCACATTAGACTTCTCATCTCTAAGCTACTAATACAATTATATTACTGCAGAAAATACACAGATTAATAGGGAAAAAACTTTGAGACAAATTATATAAACACAAGAGGATTATTTCTAATTAGAGTTCTCTTGAATAGTTTCCAAGCACACTGCTGAGGCTGTCACACTGCTCCGCTGTAATGCTGCAATGTCCTTTCCTATCGACCCACCACATTTCTTCACAAGGGGGCACAATTTAGAAAGCAAAGGCCTGCTTCCCAAGTTATTTCTGCAAACCTAAAAATTCCAGGGGCGACTGTATGCTACATTTAAGAGGGTCACAGAGGAATACAAGGGGGATGAAAGATAATTTTTCCTACTGCAGGAACTGAAATGAGCAGTTTTACAAATCTGTTTTCTTGGTGATGAACGTATATATGAAGGAGCCAATATGACAGTATTGCAGTGCGCTGGGTGCTTCGTGGCTTCACGGTCCTGCACTCCTCAGAAAGGGTCCTTAAAGTGGGTCACACTTCAAATAAACATGAATAAACCCACATCTGGTAACCTGGGCAATTTTATCTCAGAAGCAGGCCTTGTAACTATTTCGTTTACCCTCAAATAATGCTCTTCAGTAACTTCATCTGTGGACAAACACTGATTGAAAAGTGACAATAGGTGAGAATAACAAGTTATGCAAGGGGAAAAAAAAAAAGGAAATGTGTGATAAAGGTGATGATAAACAAAGGTAAAAGTAGGAAAGCCACTGACTCGCAGAAGCTTTGAAGTAAAAGTGACAGTTGTATATCCTCTGAATACATTTTAAACAACATGACACAGCACTTACTGACTTTAAGATCCCTTCCCCTACAGTTTGGAACTGCTAACACAGAAGAAAAACTCTGAAAAGATATGATACAGTTGCATGCTGGAAAGAGTGCTGGAAAGGTAAGCAACATGCAAAACATCCAGTTTTATCAGTAAAACCTGATAGCTTCCTCTGTGTTCTCTTACAATAATTAACAGATGGCAACAAGTACAGAAGAAGGGTACATGGCAGAGAGTATTGTTCATTTCCACAGAAAACAGATACAATGACTCCTGAAAAAAACTATAACAAGTATTTTAATATTATTGTACTTATCAGGACTATATATTACATATAACATGCCATCTAGGCAAGTAATGCAAAAATAGCAGGAAATAGCTGAGGTCGTATAAAAGCATTTTACAAAACTTCACAACACCTTGTCATTAAACATCCTAAAGAACATTAGAGCCATTTTAAGTACTGTAGGCTCTGGCATTATAATACAGATTTCTCACTGCTTCAAAACTGAGGCAAGGACAATTTCATATGCATGCTTTTGTTGAATAAGACCTTCTGGAATACGTTGTATCTATTTTTCTCCAGAATCCTTCCTTTCACTAAAAATAATGAAACATCATACAACAACTACATGTGAAGAACTTTTCTTCAGAAAAAAATAATTTGTCTAATTCTAATCACTGATTTTCTGGTATTGCCTTGATATTATAACACCTGCTTTAATACCCAAATTCCCTAATACCAATTTGTTGTTCATTTTCTCAAGTGCTGGAAGCCAGCACTTAATATCTTAGCTGTTATATTCAGGGAAAATGTACTTTCGAATGACAAAGCATGACTTCAGGATATTCTACAATTAAGCTCATTTTTCCTGTACAGGTTTGTGTCTACAAGACAATCTCTTGAAATTACCAAGCGTGAGAAGAACAGGGTAAATACCTCTTTCAGATACACCAATTTCATCACATCATTTGGAAATAGAAATAAATCAATTACATTTGAGAAAAAGGGCAACAGAAAAAGCAGGCTGGAAGGAGAGTCCCTATGGGTAATCAGCGAGAGGAATAGCTACAGTCCCTTCCTGCCTGTTTTATGCCTAATAACGAGTGTGTTTCTACACAGAATGACAACATAGCAGGTAAATACACTCTGCTTTCAGTTTTCTTGCTACTTGTAACCTCTTGCATGTCAAAATCAAGAGTCTTTGATAGATACCTATCTGTATCTGTTTCTGTCCTACAGAAAACATGTTGGATACAGCTTCTAACCATGCTGAGGTTTGCAGCACAGATTAGCTCCTCAAAGAGATCCCCTACACATTTTGCAACTACAAGTTACAAAACCCAGCTATTCTGCCTTAGCTGGCCTGCCAAATTCCTCTCTGCTTTACTGGAAACAGAGGAAAATCAACAGATGTTCTACCTGCTAATATTTAGAAAATGGATAGCTTATATGACAAACTTGCTCCTTCGTGTCAGCAAAATCACTTTCTTCATAATGGGTAGCCCCACTTTTACTGGGAGCTTATTAATGAAAAGATATCCATCTTTACTATAATCATTCCAGTCCCAGTGGCACCTTCTATTTCCACTGTAAATAATGGAACAACCATTGGTCTGAATAAAGAAAACCTAACATAATGAATGAACACAATAAAGTTCAGACAAGTAGTTTTAATTGTTTTTCTTAACCACAAGGAAATTTATTCCAAGATGAACTTGAAGTTTACTGGCAAGCATCTATAGGCATTCAGTTAATAAATATTGACATTTTCAAGTCTATGGACATTTTAAAGGACACATTAATGGTTTCTCAGCAAAATGGTTTTGAAAGAAGGCAACTGATAAGAAACACAAGTTAAAATAAAAAAGTTCTAAAAATATGCAATAGGTTTATCTAAGCAGCCCTAAAATCTGTAGCTTTTCCTATATCCTGTATGCTGCTATGTTTCCCATTCTTTCATAGCTGCTACTCTAAAAATGCTGCAAGAGTTTTTTGAGAATCTAGAACAAAGCACCTGAACAAAAGATATAATTTGAACTATAAATTCCTAACCCCTGGCATCCATAATCAAATCTTCACTCTAAGTGCCTATGACCACAACATTATCCAAACCAGTGTGAACCCTGATACCATCTAGCACAGAAACTGCTTTACTCTTTTAAGCTTCTTTCATGTGCAGCATGATCCACTATGCAAAGAAATACTTCAAGACAGCCAATCTGTTCTTGGCAGTCCCAACAAAACAACAATCTAACAGATTTATTCAAATACAATTTAAGTGCACTTCTGGCAGATAAACAAATTCTCTTTCTTCTTTGAGGACTTAAGAGTTTGTGTAGAAGAACAAAACACTATCTAAATTCTATGTATAGTTTGCTAATGCTCTCTATCAGCTGAATTTAAGATCATCATGTCCCTATGGTCCTGAACATATTCTTTTCTACACAAACAGGCTTGTCAAACTAACTAAATTGACAGCACCCTAAAAGTGCCTCCCTACAAAATACACACACACAAAGAAAGGAAAGACTGAGAGGAGGCAGCTGACAAATCTATGTTCATTTAAGCTGTCAGGTCTGAGTTGTTTCTAAGATCTCATCAGAAATTGTGGTATCACATGCAGGATATGAGGTAAGTATTGACATGCCTAAACC
The DNA here is from genome assembly GCA_035583135.1 of Lophotriccus pileatus. Taxonomy (NCBI): domain Eukaryota; kingdom Metazoa; phylum Chordata; class Aves; order Passeriformes; family Tyrannidae; genus Lophotriccus; species Lophotriccus pileatus. The sequence continues at coordinate 19,598,530 of JAWWES010000169.1, forward strand.
AGTAAAGAGTCAGGCACCAGTAAGACATCCTCGCTCCCTTCGTCTTAGCACAGGGTCATCAAGAAAACCAAATGCTTTTCCAGTCAAATACACTTTTCCTGTATTTTTCAGTGCCATAACATATGGACTTAATAGCATGAGAAGATTTACAAGAGATTCCATTCATCTGTGGAATCCAGCAGATGAACAAGACTGTTCCCTCCAACACACATCAACAGCTTTTTTTGTTGTTTGTTGTTCTTCCAGTCCAAGGAAGAAACGCTATGTTTTCCAAATAATGTCAAGGAATTTTAGGTAAACAAACCACTGCAAAATGCCTGAGGGATGAGAGTTTAGAGTTTATTGTGCCAGCACAAGGCATAAATGGTGCAACCTGCTTTTGTAGAAGGTGACACTGTCCCCAGCTGCAGAAATCTCTTGACAAAAAGGTGAAGGTGGACTATGATTCAGCTTTGTTTTGCTTCCAAAGAGAACAAACCATCTCTGCAGAAGACTGACTATATGACCTCTTAATTAAGAGTCTATCAGTTCTAAAATAGCTTTAATTTCACAGTGACCTTCTTTGACACTGCAAAGAGCAGAAACTGTGTGCTATGGTACAGAAGCAAACTCTATATTTCTTACTAATCCTTAAATCCGTATCTCTTTCTACTTCTCTCTCTGAATGGAACTGGTGAGCGCACATATCTGCAAGGAATCGTATTACAGAATAATTACAGCCTGGAAAAAAAAAAAAAAAAAAAGAAGACAACATCCAACATATCCCCTTTGGTCTACTTGCCAAGTCTGTCCCAAAGCAGAAAAACCCAGATGCAGAACTCTGGTGTTACAAGTTCTCCCACATACCTTTCATGAAATTTGTCTGTGTAGGTTTGTCTCAAAGGGCTCCAGTTTCTCAGACATTTTGGAACCTGTGTCTGTACCAAGACATGTATTTGCAATACATTAAGCACTCCAGTGCTTTCCCTGAGAAAGTGTGAGCTCCATTTTGAGCTTCAGTAAGTTATGCTTTTCATCACAAATATTCTGTATGATTTGATCCAAACCATCCCTGGAAAGCTTCTCCTCAGTGAAAGGAGAAAAACATTCCCATGAAAAATTATTTCCTCCAAGAACATAAATGGGAACTCTCTAGCTCATAAAATTACACCAGTAAAGAAGGGAGGAGGACAAAAATTCCGGAGGCCATTTTAGCAGAATTCTGAAAAACAAACTGAAGCCTTACACTTTTTATAGACGACAAAGACCAACTGGGAAGTCTGTATTGTCCATCAGTAAAGACCTTACCGTTTTCTTTCCTGTATATTTCTTAATTTCTAAAGTTTATTGAAAAGTTTTACAAGTAATAGATAGGCAAATTTTTTTCTCTTACTTTCCAACATGCCCAGGAGGAGAACAAACTATACCCCCAAATCAGTACATAATACCACTGCAGTTCTACAAATACAGCAGACATGGAGAAAATAGGCATGTAAATAATATTTCCAAAATAAAAACTATTCAGAGGAAGAGTCTGAAGGAAAATCTGTAACTTCTAACTTCAGCTGAACAACTCTCCTTCAACTGCCACAATTACAAGGCTGGACTGAACTTTAGCCTGATCATTCCAAGGGATTACCTGCCTTTTCCAGTGACTTAAGATGAACTGGTGTATGAAACCTTGGAACTCTTGGACTAAGTTTTGTGCACAAACTCAGATTTTTCAGAGGAGACACAAATCTATGACAATCCTGTTACCTTAATTATACACAAAATTAACAAAGAGTTAGCACTGCCAAAACTTCATACATTTAATATACACCTTTATTCCCTTTTTTCTTATGAATGCTTCCAAGACATATAAAAGAAATTATAGTGCCAACTTTCTCCATAAAAGAACTGAGAATAAATCTACTACTAAAAATTTAGAAATGAGAATTATTTTCTAAAATAATGTTTACAAATCCTAGTTGTTCCTAAATTTTTGGCATCATAAATTTTTTTGTATCAGACAGATCAGTATTTGTAGTTTGAAGATTTTAATCCTAAATTTCTATGAAAAACTTACATAGAAGAAACTACCTATGAAAAGCTATGGATATTAACAAATAACAGAATTTTCCTCCATTCAGGCAGTGCAAAAAACAAAATATGACTGTAAGAAGACATCCAGGAGAAAGTTTGAGAGTGATAAACATCATGTAACAAGAGAACATTTTTAACCTACCCAGGAGTACTCTTCAAAAGTGCATATAAAGAACCAGTGTCAAAGTCATATTACTCTTAAATATAAACACTGACTTTCTGTTGATCTAATTTGTAGTCTTACAAGCTAAATGGTTTTTAGCAAGCTGCTATTATTTGTGGACTTCAAAACTGGAGCCACTCAGATGATTTCCTTTGGATGGATCAGAAAATACAGCTGCATACTGTGTTTAGTAGTTAAGATTTTCATCTGATTCCACCTACTGGTGGGAAAATTGTTTTCTACAGCCATGACAATGGTATAAACAAGAAAAAAAGCTCTGCCCACAATCTTATTCAACTGGTGGAAAGTAAAATGGGCAATCAGGCTTTTACAACAAGCAATTTGACTAAAAAATGCACTTTAAGGAGAGATATTCTGGTTTCCTTTTAAATTCACAGGCTGTATTAAGGCTTGACTAAAGCCTAAACTTGCTTGAAATGCAAAGCAGCGAAGATTGGAAAAAAGTGAATTTCATTTTATATTGTTCTTTAATACAATCTATTTAGTGTTTGCACTGTTCATTACACAAAAAAATGTTTCTTTTCACAATTTTGACAGAGGAACATTTAATGAGCACAAATTTTTGAATGTTTTTCAAACATATATGTGAAAACACAGGAGATTTTAATCACAACACAAAGCAAACTGAATAAATCTTTTCTATTCAGATAATTTGCTCAGAATAAAACTTCTTTTTGTTTATATTCACATAAACATAACTATCATGACAGAAGACTATCCAAGAGAAAATACCATCTCTGATCAAGCCATATTAGAACAAAAAGCAAGGGAGGTTGGCTCCATGATGGGCAAATTCACCTCAGGAAAAGATTATTTTTTCTGGTTTGTAGAAGAAAGTCAGCAAAACAACAAAACCCAACTTTGAAGCATTTTGGTAGGATTCCCAAGTTGGTGAGGTGGTGGATCCTAGAAAACTAAGGTATGTCATATGCATCATGGACCTTATTCTCCTAAATAAAATGTGGGTTCTGGGCCAATTAACCCACATGACATCATAAAGCCTGTGCTTTGGTCCCATAGAGTGGAAAAAGACCTGCCTCTCTAACTGTGATCTTAAGAAAATTTCTGCCCAGTTCTACAATTAAAGTGGAGGAGGATTTCACCACAAATTGCCTGAAGTAATCTTCGAATGCCTTTTAAATACCATGAAAACACTCCCCAACAAACGTTAGGAAAACATATCTACACATGTGCCCTTCTTTTTTTTTCTAATCTCTTAATTGAATTGAATTGAATATTTTGGGCCAGAATTCACTTGTTTCTCCTTTGGCTGACCATAATTCAATCTGATTGGGAAACATATATATTTTCTCCCCTAATACAATACGATAGGATTCATTCAGCATTTCACGGGAAGAAAACAGCAGCATGTGGAAAATGCTTAAAAAATTTATGAGAAAGGATCTTTTTAAAGCAACTTCAGACACCTTTTGAAGTGCTGTGGGCTTTCTGAGGGTAAATCATCATATCAAACATGTTATCGTTTATTTGAATCATATCAAGCAGTAAGATACATAGCACAAACTTGAGAATTTACTCCCAATGTAGCATAAATATGTTTCTGCAAGAATGCAGGACCATGTGAAGAAGTACAAACTTGTGGAAATTTTGGCTATGTTCTACTGATCACGCATTTCCTGGCCAGTGAAACAGTTAAAAGGAGGGTGAACTTGCAAATGCTTTTCCTTCGTGTAATATTTGACACAAAAAAGTGCCAAAGCAGCTTAGTTCAGAATAAGCTCTGTTATACCACGATGCAAAAACATTTCAACTCTAATTTTTGCAAATAATGTGAATGCTCGTTCTTCTGTATTTTTAAACATTATCTGACTGCTGAGAAATAAATTAGTTACAAGCAGAATAACAGAGCCATGAAGTATGCAGTCACATATAATAAGTCTGTTGAGTCTACTGTAAGTAAATTTACTGTCAAGAAGAATCTTTTAAAACATTTCTAAAGTAGTCAGTTGCTTCCAGAAATAAAACAAACCATGAATGCTTCCATGTGCAATTAAATATCCCTCTTGTTTGTGCACCATGACAGAACTAATAAACCTTCAGAACTGGGAATGTGGTACAAGACAGTGCAGAGCTGAACTAGCTCTGTGAAATCAGGAGCATGTGGAAGCAATAGTATTACCTGTTTTTTCCACTGTGTTGTATTTCAGCTCTTGCCTTGCCTTTTCTTTAGCTAATGGAGCAATGACATAACGTGGTGATGACAATTCCATTTCGCACATGCACTGATTACAATGTATTTGAATAATTTGTTCCTTTTCAGAATATAAGCATAAACTTGCTTTTATTTGATTCAATCTGTAGTAAATCGCAGTATGAAAGACATTATGAAGTACTTTTTCAATTATTTTCTAATATGCTAAGAATAAGTTTAGAAAAAAATAGTTCTGTATATTTGGGCTGATCAGTCTAAAGAAAAAACAAGGGAGTTGTACTGTCAGTCTTCCAGTAGACAACAGGATGTTGAGTTCCTTCATGTCCACAAAAAGGCAAAGAATAAAAACTATTCACCAATATAACAGAAATTCTCTATCAGAATCTTCTCCACTTGTTATCCCATGCTATGTCTACTCCGTGAACTGTCCTGAAATGTGCATTACGAAGCCATGCACCCATGCAGTACTGCGTGAAAAGGAAAATATTTAATACTGGCCACACTCTTTACTGTACCTGCCTAATCTAGTCTGTAAAACACCCAAGTCACATCTCTACTTGCATCTACTAGCAGTCTAACATTTTTAAAAGCATGGGTTTCTGTACAAAATGGTACTTAATGAAACTGTGCTCCAAGTGGCCAGCAAAATGCAAGGCAAAGGCAGCTGACCCTGCTGTATGGCAGGAGCCTGCGGGTTCTGAGCGGCTGCTCCAGCCTCACCGGCCACACCAGTGCAGATGTAGAGCAATATCCAACCTATCCAACCTGTCCTAGAGTGACATCCAACATGTCAAACAGATCATCATTTGCAATGAGACAGAGGCTTGAGAAATCTCTATCTGATAAGATCTTTGACTAATTGGTACTCAATTTTAAATCTCCAGAATTAATATCTGAAGTGAGGGAAAATGGTTACCTTTCCATTTGGGTTTTGGGGTTTTTCCTCCAAGCATCCAGTTGTCTGACCAAACACCAAAGCCAAGTTTAGAATTCCACTTTGCCTTGAATTCAGTTTTCAGATTTTTTTCCCTTTGCTTCTGACTAAAGAAATATCCACCAATGCCAATTAGAAGTGATATTGGAGCAAAGAATAGAAAAGGATGTAAGACATCAACAGAAGCCTCTTGTTAAATAAAGCAAGACTACCAATAAAACTGTATGAATAGTTTTATCCACCAGATGGCATGTGCCTCACATTTTACTTCAAATATAGTCAATTTTCAGTAACAGACACGAATATCAGATTTTTCCTGTTTGTTTTTCTTCTAATGTACAAATTTCAATAATAGTTTAGAATTTATACAGTTTCAACATATGAAAATATAGGTGCTGTAACCATGGTATGGAAAACTTAGTTAATTTTCACACTTAAAATACATATAGCCATCTATGAGCTGTTTTGAAACCTCAGCCTTTGCTCCCCTAGCAAGGAGATCTCAGTATAGTTCTACCAGGAAAATTATACCTGTAAAACTATCCTTGCAAAGATCTGAGCCAGCCTAAATGTAGCAGAAGGATTTTCTTTAATCAAGTTTTATTGTCAAAAGAAGACTAGCAAGACAGCAATTTTATCATTATTGGTATCATACCACATATTCACAGTGACTTAGGATTCTGAAGTATGTCTGTGCACATATGAATGTATAAAAACAGGTCTAAGTGGAAATCAGCGATGACAGTTATGCAGAAGCCCTGTGAAGACTTTCAGAGAGTGTTTCAGTGGACCTTTAGCCCAAATTTTCAAATTGGGCTCCCAAAATCAAGCCTGTAAACCCTAAGACTTCTAAACATTGCTGGTCTGATTATGAGAAACACAAGGCATTCCGCATCTTAGAAACCATGATAGTCTTATCCAAATTACAAATTTTTGCTGTCTAATTTAAATACCTGCATTTAAAAATTTTGGCTACAACTTTTTTTAATAGTATGAAAGCATGAATTCTATCTTCAGAAAAGTATAATGAGAATTACCTTATAAATAAAGCTTTCTCAGCTCATCTCCCTTACACTTTGGGGGATCAGCTCTGACAAAGAGTAATTCAATTCTTCATGCTTTGATGTCAGTCAGACCAATTGCATCTGCCCATGGTATTCCACTAAGTCAAAGGCACCATGCGTGACCGCATAACAACAGCTGGCTGGACAATAGCAACTTGCATCAATTAGCAAATTAGGCCAGCCTTTGAACCAGGGAATGTGCAAAGGTTCATGGTCCTAGAGCCACTTGATACAAGCAAATCCTATGATCAAATTTAGCTCAGGCAGAACACACAAAATATAATTGATTGTATGCCTTTCATTCTTACCGAAATCTTTGTGTTAATAAATGCAGCTGGACCACATGTGTTAATAGACATGCTAATAAGGAGATCCTCCAACTACAGAAGACAAGATGAAAGAGACAATCAGGTAAAGTAGTTCAATAAGGTAGTTTTTTCCTAGAGAAAAACAGGTATCAGTGACTTGCTTATAATGCTTGCTTCCTTATATAACTTAAAAATTAAAAAGTACAAAAATTTAAACTGCAGAATATTCAGTAGAAACAACACTGTCTTCTTTCAAAAAACAGCGTGGTTTCAAATTTCCAGTTAATATCTTGTCAGTGTTTAATCAAGTGTATGGACTTTCTTCGTGTGAAAAAAAATTACAATGAGGCAAGTATCTAGAAGAAAAAACAATATGGTTTTCCATGTTACACAATAATGATGAATCTATTCTAGACAGATATACCCCAAGCTATTTATTATCCCACAATGGTAATCTTGACAAGTCCTTAAGAAATTTTTTCCCAGTCCTAAGGGGTCTTGAAGACTTTATATCTGAACATTTAGCCAAAAAACATGGCAAGGGATTTTTTAAAAAATAAATATCTGGAAAACTTGAACTTGCTTTACTATCCTGCAGGCATGCTGAGCCATCCAGCCCCTGCTCACCTAGCAGCTGCAGGTGCTCCAGGTCCCTGGTACAGCTGTGGGATTCCCTCCTAAGCAGTTGGAGCTGATACAGGCACAAAGAAAGAGGAGCTCTATCATGTGATTCAGGACAAGCCTGAGAGATAAGGCATGGTAATTGAAAGAACAGTGTCTTTCTTCCCTTTAATTCTGAACATTAACTGCTGGATGTGGAGGGTGTGCAAGGAAAACTCTGCAATAACTCTGCCCAGTAAATCATAGTTTTAGTGGCATTGGACCCTGGGCTTCAATGCCCTCAGGCTGCTCACAATGGTCACAATGCCTGACAAAAGGACCATAGTGAAGGCAGTAGCAGTAAAAAATCTGATATTGAAAGGATCCTTCACTGCAGATCATTGGGCAGAGGAGAGGGAGGCAATGAAAAAGGGTGATATGGACACGGCTGGAGCAGAGGCATAAGAGAATGATGATGCAACACTTACAGGGCTTTTCATTTTCATTTCTTTTTAAAAACTACTGTAAATTTTTCTTCTGTTCTCCAAAAATGAGAACAACTTATGGTCTCGGTTGTCTTTATGGGGGGCCAACATAGTATTTATCAGCAGAACACAAAGCAAATAATCTTGTCTCAGTCAAAAACTATAAAATTTGATCCATCCAAGTGGTAGATTCAGTAATGGTTTTCCAAGCTGTGGTGCATACACTGTTAATGACACACAAATGTCACCTAACCAAGCAAAACTTTTCCTGTACGTGCATGTTAAACAATGCTCCTACCATGATAATGGTAATGAGCGAGAACAATTTGGGAGCTCTGCTCCTCCTCTCTGGAAAAAAATGGAAGTCTGAGTCTCTGGAAAGCACAGAGACTCAAAGTAGCAGCAGCAATGTTGAATTTTCTGATATGCCTCATCTTAGTCTTGTAAGGAACTTGGTTATTCTAAGCTTTCCAAAATTAAGTTTTATTTTATTCAATTATTTAATTTCATTTGTTGACCAGGTAAGAATTTGAAATGGATTTTTAATCAAACTTGAGATTCATTAACTCTGTTTGCAAGTTTGAATTTCTTAAACTAACAACTATCAAAAAAAAAAAAAAAAAAGGCAGCATGTTATTTGCATCAGATACTTTCCACTGCAGAAAATATTGTTGTGGAAAAAAACAACTATAAAATATCATCTAATTAAAACTCCAAGAAGCTAGTAAAACTGCCCGACTACTGAGCCTTGTCACACATGCTTGACCTTGTCACACCAACCCTTGCCAGGCTGTCTCAATTCACAATGATTTAGGAATCAAATGATGACAAATGACCCCCTTCCAAATTAATTTTGTTTCTGTTTCTAATTGAAAGTGCTGCCTTTGTATATAACCATCATGATAGCACTAACACTGCTTTACATATGTCTTGGTTTCACAGAAAACTAGCACAACTGTTAGTTCTGGTTAGGTTTGGAAATAAGATTTTGTTGTTTTTTCCTCTCTATATTTTTCAAGTCCCAAAACTCAAAGGACTCTTTGTCAACTATCTCTTTTATTTTCCTTCCAAGTTTTTCATAGAACACTGGCTCCTTTTCATTAGTTCTTTCAGTTAACTACCTTTCATATCTCATTAGCAAATTCTGCCCACTACTGTTAAATCAATTTCCACATCTTTTACTTGACAAAAAAGGGGTTTTTCAGTTGTTGTTCTCTCGGATTCACTGAGTCACAACCACATGGGTATGTCCTGTGAATCTCCTTTCATCTTGGCTGTTGTTTTCCTTGTGGTATTTTGCAGACTGGAGAAATTTAAATTCAGCAAGGATCAGAGAAATCTGGTCATTAATGCCTAATATAAATACTAATTAGCAAATACTTCTTTTTTTATCCTGATGAATGCAGTAGAAAAAAAAAATCACAAATATGCTACCCTCTATGACAGTTTGATGAAATGGACATTAAACTTCAGCCAAAAATACCAGTGCTTTTGGAAAGCCAACTGCAGTCTAAGAATGTAATAGTACAACCATTTGCATATCAATTACCTACCCAATGTAAAGTCTGAAGGCTGTTTACTAACCTTCACAGGAAAAAAAAGATCCACCAAAAAAAAACAGAAAGAAAGAGGACCAAAAAAAAGTTAAAACTGAAATATAATAGCTATAAATGGTACAGATCCTACACATGAATTTGTATGAGCTCAACAGTGCTGGACTTAAAAGCCATAGAAGCAGGAATGCTGATTAAGACCATACAATGGCATGAAGAAGGAATTTCAACCTTAACCATTAGACTCAGCTGAAAAGTAGATTATCAATACTATGAAAAAATCCTATCTAGTAGTTGAGAGCTAAAGGTGTCTAAAATATATTTGGAAGTTTTTTCTCTATATAAAAGATTGAAGGATAAAGGAGACTCCATAAAGACCACTAGCCTAGGGAAGAGCAAGCTCAGGGTAAGTCCAAGAACAGCACTAGGGGACACGAACAAACACCTACTTGATAGGCTTGAAGTAAAAAGAGCAAAACCAGTTAGGAGGAGTTATAAATAACTAGCTTTTTCAAGGGACAGAAGAGAATGCTTCCTCCTTCCCATCACTAATTTTAATGAGAATCCCCATGGAGACTTCCAAGGTCAGAAAGGCTAGAAAGAGAGAGCAGATCTTGGACTCATCCATAAAAAGGGACCAGGGGAGAAGAAGCCTGGAAAAGCCATAGGGAAATACAGTGAGTGCAAGAGGCAGGGGTGAGTCTTTTCAGATGGCAACAGCTGGATCATATCCTGAGGTAAATGCTGTTAAGGCTGGCATTTGTAGAAGATTGCAGAGCCCTTACAATGGTATGGGATAAGGCCTATAAATGGGTAATAACAAGAAAAAAAATAGTTGAGGGATACAGTACCTTGTCCATGGGAGCAAATGCATTCTCTGAGGTTCTGGAGCTGGGACATTCACTGTAGACAAAGCCCCAGCTCTTTCTCTGCTACTCACTGGTAAGAAACTCAGTGACCTAACAGGTAAGGAATATTTCAATCCCTCAATCCAGGGGGAATCACTGGCTACAGGAGTTGGCACGCTATCAACTATCTTTGTGTGCTTTTCTACCGTGCCAGAGGGTGCAGACTAAATAAAATCTGAACACTTAGGTCACAGAGAGGGCTAAAGCAGAGCAATGGACAGGTGAAACTGGATGCCACAGAGCAGCTTGCTACAAAAATAAGAAGGGGCAACAAGTGATCCTTCCACAAACCGACACAGTGACAACCTCAAATCTGAAGACAGGGGGCATTACTTTCATTACTATCTATATAAACACCCAGGGCAGTACTTTCATTACTATCTAAATAAACACTCTTTGGGTTAGTAACTAACTCATTTAAAGGTTCTGAAGAGAGATATCTGAAGCCAGGACAAAACAGAGCTGCTGTCTGTGTGGATATGGAGTAAATTCACCATGAACAAAAAAGAAACAAAATGTACTGCACAGGCCAGTCCTAATAGACAGATAATATACCAACTGTTCCCTATCTTGCCTAATACACCTGCCCTGCTTTATTCTCAAAGAATACAAACTCAATTCTAAAATTCCAAAATGATCTGTACGATTACAAAAATGAACATATCCTCTATCCAAAGCAGTGCAAAAACTGGGGGGGGGGGGGGGGAGGAGAAGCAGAACAGGACAAATATGATGTAATCGTCAGGTCTTTATACAGGTCCTGTATCAAATAAATAAAAATATTCTCACATGAACACAAAACTTGGAACTGCTTGAAAAATTCCATCACACACACCCAAACTCCCCACACAAAGCTTCACCCTGATGTTTCCGATGCTGGCTTAATTTTTCTATATCAAGTGAGCTTCCTCTGTAGCAAAAGCTTCGTAACATATGAAACCTCTAGGTACAACAAACAATACTTTGTCTTTTGAATTTCAGCATAACTTTACTCATAATGGTGTCTCACGTATTTGGTTTACTCTTTCACTATTTTATAAAGGTAATTTTAATTCTGAAACAAACCACTGATGAATTTTATCTCCTCAGCAGCTGAACCACTGGGTGGGAAAACAGGAAACAGCTGGTCAAAGCTAAAGTGTGATGAAAAATGTATTCCAAACTAAAAAAAATATGACTCAAAAATGATCATCATTTACAACGGCTGAATTTGCAGTTTTTACAAACTAATGGCAAAGAAACCCTGTGCAAGCTAAATTACATATGCAATGATTCACAAATGCCTGCTAAAGATGAAGGAACTTTGTTGCTCAAAAGAAGCATTCAAATTATTATAAAAGTCCATCCACAATCTGTTGGTTAAAGGAAAAAAAGAAACAAAGCCTTCCATTTCTGGACTACCAGAGAGTAAGAAAACTAATATACTGCTGTTTTAATTTTGATCTATGTTATACTTCATGCTTGTTGATAACCTCTACCTATCTCTTCTACAGCCTCCACCCTGTTGAGTGACTTGGTGTGGATAGACCAAAGCCTCCTTTATGATGATGGCAAATCACTACATCTCAATGAAATGCTTACATAGCAAAAGGTTTTGCACTCTTGTAGTTCTCCCTGACTGTATTTTAAGTAAGAAAAGTTTCAAAAGGACACACAGGTAAGCCAGAATACAAGTTAGTTTCCTAAAAGGAAAATATTCTGAATGCTCATGAAATAACATTTTTTCCCTTTAAAATATATACATTTACATATACAAGCCACCTCGTGCAGTCCCAAGATTGTAAACAACAGACAGGAAGTCCAATGTTACGGTTCCCATAGAAAGGGTAATGTGCTTATATAAAGTAAAAAATCCTTTGCACAGGGTCAGAACTCTAATGGCCTCAAGCATGCTGCAGGATGCTCTAAGTCTGCTAAGTTACTCAAGATAAATTCCTAATTTAAAACAGAGAATACTGAGCACAGTTTTCTCTCAGGAGTCTTTTTCTTTATCAGATTCACAATCACATTTAGAACAACTCTTCATGGCTCAGATACATTCTTATGTTTTTGCTGAAAGACGAACTATTCAGAATTATCATTCAAGCCTTGTATTCAGCCTGGAAGTATTTCAGTGTTGATTGGCTTTGCTGTTTGCTCTTATGCAACATAACTCTAAAATTCCCTAATAATAATATTTAGAACTGTTGGTAAGTTTGATTGTTTCCCCCCCCTTGCCCACTAGAAATTTAGGATATGTCTCTTCTGTAGACTACAGTGCAGCACACAACTACTAAGCTTGCTGAGATAAAAGAAAATCTAGCCACAGCATATGGAGAGTGTTTGAGAGAAGTTTATCTTCTCCAAACTCTGAGTGAGCTCAATAACAACTAACTGCCTGTAAGTCTAGAGAACAGATGAGGTCATCCCTTGTGTGTAAAACATCTAGGATACAGCTAGGATTCAGAAGCAGGGCTTCCAAGCAGTGTGGCAACATGAACAGTAAATAACAGCATGCTTAGCTGAAAGGTACTGACAGAAGTTTTATTTATCAATGATCCCGCCCGAGTTATATTACAATGCATTACAGATATTTAGTATAACTATTTTTAGTTTAAAACTATAGTTTTAAAACTGTTTAATATAAATTTGCCACGTGTCTGTCTCTTAAAATGTTTGACATAAAATTACAGTTCCCATAAAGCCAAAAGCTCCATTCTACACATGCTTTTTTTCTCCCTCCAAGTAACATTATCCCAATAGGAGATTTTAAACAGATTACACTATGACAAGGATTTCACCCATTCTCTAATACTTGAAGGGAATTCCTAAACACTTTAAGAACTAACACTGATGTAACGTGAAACTAGAGCAGCTAATAATACACCCTTTGTTTTGCCCACAACCTACTAATGAAGGTCTGTATCTGTTGTGATTGCCTGAAAACAATTTTTACACTGTCAGGAAAAGAGTGTAAAAATAACCAGTACATAAGAATCATTTTTAATCACCTTAAAAGAACCTCCCATTATTTTGCTGGGGGTTCAAAGTCCAAACGGTTGCAACACTCAACAGGCATTACAGTTACTGGAAAAGCTAAGGGAAAAAAACCCAACCTATTTTCACAAGAGTCAATTAGAGTATTCAGAGTCCTGCAACAAGTGCATGCACTGATTGCAAGATAAAAATAATTTTTTTATTACTGTTGCTTGTTTCCATGCTATGACAGCACACTTCTCTGTAGGTCTCCATCTTTGAGTATTTGCTATATTAAGGAAATCTTACATTTTTATGTATTATAAGTGTTATAATTCCAGAGATGAAAAGACTTTCAAACTTCAAACAAATGGGAAGACAGGAATATTATCTGTGCGTAAGAATGACCATAAGTCAATCCAACATTCTTTTCTCTCTCATACTGATGTGGGGGATTGATGAGTGCATTTCAAAAGTGAGTCTTCAATCTCAGTTCAAAAATTTTTGTATCTGGTTACAGTTGAAAACATTAAACAAATTGTTGTCACACAATTTGCAGAGCAATACAAGTACTGTCTGATACATGTGTTTTGCAGTTAAATAATAGCTTCTAAATGTATAATTTTCAAGAAAAATTGTTAGAAGAATAAAAATGAAAAAAAAAGAGAAGAAAATAGTTACAAATGCCAGAGTTAAAAGTTTATGTTTCTAGCACTGCCCCACTTCCGACATTCCTGATGAAAGCTGTATGCTGTCACACTGCCCTGAGTCACGCTGGTTCCAACTGCTGCACTGATGTAATTAGCTTTGGTTGGTGTGGGAGCACCCTAAGAGCTCCCCTGTCACTTGATACTCCAGCTCAGATGAACTTGGACAGTACCTAACAGCTGTGTTATGTTCAATTGTTAATCCTTTTTTTAGGCTGCCACCAGCCTGTATTTTCAAGAAAACTTCATGACCAGAGGGCTCATAACTGTACTGTATCAAACCACTTTTCACAAACAGAGAAACCAAATAGCCTCATATCTCATGGAGGATGCCTTAGATATTGTGGCAAGTATAATTTTACAGTAGAGATTTTTCCTCTAGGTCCTTGAAATTTCATGCTGGTAAGATATCTGCCTACCAATTACTGTCAAGCCAAGCTCATTCCATTTTAGAAAACTTTCTTTCTAAAAGATCCTGAAAGATCGTAGAAAAGCAAGCATAAATTAAAATGTACATGAAATCTCATAATTTCAGATCTTAATTATGCACTCATCAAGAGTGTGATCTTTATATGGCACAGTTTTTACTCACTTATACCAGAGTAAACAACCCAACTTTTCAACAGGTCAGACAGGTAATGCAGATAACTTAGTTTCAACTGAGAAAGAATTTAGAAAAGTGTCCAACTCTAACACTCTAAAATGAACCCTTTAATGTGCTGCAGGGAGACTTTCTAAACCAGACCTTCATGCTTCTTTACAGTTAATGAACAGTCACTAGAAGGAAAGTCGGAAAATGTGGAAAAACTGAAGGCATAATATATTGCTCTTGCCAAGACTCCCACACTATTGGCTCTAAATACCTAAGTGTGCTCACAGCTAAAACTTATTGTTCATAATTTGGCCCAATATTGTTAAAGGTATAAGGCAACTACAAAATAACACAAAGCATTAAGAGATTTGACTCAAACTCTATCACACAATATAGTAGTAAAATTGATTTCTTCTACAGACAGAAGGTAAATTTTCCATTTTTAAAGCCAGCCTTAAAAACTGGAGTAACTCAACCCAAAGCAAATATAAGTATAGAGCTTCATTTAAAAAAGTTCAATTTATTTTTACAGCACTTAGTGAAGGAAAAACATAATTTCATGCCTATTTGGCTTCTCTCTTGCTTCCCTGATTTTTTTTTCCAAATAGTCACTTTTGCTCATGAACTATTTACTTTAAACAAAGAAACAACAAACACAGGGTCCAGGTAGAGTAAAAACCAGCTTGTCCATACCTACTAACCACTTTAACATAAGAGCATAAACCTTTATGTCTAAAAAACACAGTAACAGTAGTAACTGGCAAAATACTCATGCATAGTCAGAGAAAAAAACCTGTTAGAGTGGAGGAACATGCCAACCACTTGCAAATTATTTGCTTTATGTAATTTTTTTCCTTTCAGGATGTTGGACTAGAAATTGTATTTCAGAATGGAAAACCAAAAAATCTCAAATCCAAGTCTGTCTGTAATCTACAATATAGAATCACAAACTAGCCTTTTTTTTGTTAAATAAAAGTACAAGTACGGCATAAACTTGAGCATAAAGAGCAGTGTTACATTTTAGGTGTACAAGCAAAACTCTAAGGGAAGAGAGGAAAACTCCATTTAAAGGATTCCACCTTTTAAAATATGTAGCAAGAAGGAAAAACTGTGTGAAGAGCACATAATCCTAACAAAAACATGACGTGACAACAAACCCAGACCTGAAATTCCCACAGAAGCAATTAAAAAGAACCGAGAAGTGAAAGCCAGTAACAATTTAATTTTTTAGGCTGCTTTGTGGGTTGTGAATCTCACAGTTTGGCAGAACAAATTCACTAATGAGACTCCAATGGCCAGGTGATTTCATGTGGACACTCCACAAGCTTTGTGTCTACTAAATCAGATCAGTCATCAGAGTAAAACACTGCATATAAACAAGAACTCCTATGCTGCTTATTATTAGCAAAGAGGGTCGGATGCTTTCAAGCTTTTGTTTCATCTCCTAAGAATCAACATAGGCCTCTTCATTATATGAATTACACTTTGAATACACTGGAAAAGTGTATCTTCCAAAATACTACTAAAAAAGGTTATACTATTCATTCTGACAAAATATTGAAAATTAAGGCTACAATTAACTCAACACCTGAGAAAAACAACAAAAAAATGTTCTTCTGAACATACAGCATTAGTGACCTTTCCTTTGTTCATAAATGCGTTAGCATTTGACATAACATGTTTCTTGAAACAGTCTAAGCAGACATTATTTCCATGACTGACAGTGAAATACTCATAAATGCCAGAAAAGCATGCAGCAAAGATACACTGACTTGAGTTGCTCATACGACTCTGGCAGGGAGGGGCACTGCAGGGGGAGGAAACTGAGTTCTCTACAGGTTCAGAATTAAAATTAGTATTTTTATTAATTACAAAATATCTATTTTAATTCTGAATTTATTCAGAATAGTCAATTTTAAACAGAAAAAAAACTCAAATACGATCTATTAAACAGAAAACAACTTGTGCCTGGCTCTATTTATTTAAAAATATTATCCAAGATTACTATTTTAGATATCACACTAACAAAATGGAGTAGTAAAAATTGTTTACCTCCAGATCATTTTTCTCCCCTTAACTTCTTGTTAATAGATATCATCAACTTACTATAGCTCAACATTAGGGAAATAAAGAAATCATAATAAAGGACTCCTTACATTAGCCATGCATAATCAAAAATCCTTGCATTACATTGATTTTACACAGGAATCATAAAAACATCATGGACACTACATGGAAAAAAAACAAACAACCTGATGCTAACAAATGTTGAAGTACTATGCCAAATCACTAAATTAACTATGAAACACTCCTACAAGAAAAATCTATAATAGAATCATTAGTCTGGAAACAGATGTGGGGCATTTAATATTTTTTTAATTGTTGCTTTATTAGTATTTGGCATTTCAGTAGTGCCTTAGCAACTAGGAAGAGTGGCAGATGTATTCAAGTGCTAACTTCTATCTGAGCAGAGCTAAGCAAGCCAGCAGAGTTCTTGCTTCCTAAAGCTCAAACTACTGGCACCAGGAATGTAATGACACAGCAAAGATAGTACTGACGCCTACAAAATAAGCTTAACTAAAGAATTCAGCTATTATGCACTGCAATTATGTTGTTGCAGCTGCCATCTGGACATGCCAAAGACACTTACCTGGCTTGAGAGAATTACGTTGTGACAGTCCAGTGAGCGGCCCAAATTTAATATCTTAGTCAACAGTGGACCTGGTTCCTTCTGTCATATTACATTACCACTACGGCAGAAAACCATCTCATCAGGAAAAGAAGAGGTGTACTTCAACACGGGAAACCTCAGGTCTCACAGATTCCCAAAACTCTGACTTTGGCAACTAGTCAGATTGCTAACACAACGCAGCTGAGCAGAACCCAAGTGATGGCCCAAGCACAGCCAACACCAAAGCTTACACTCTCATTAGCTGTTTGTATGGCAGATTCACTGCACCTGCCACTTCTTTAATATGTACTAATGTGAGGGGCTTGCACTGTTCCAGCAGAGACAAGCAAATGTCTCATGAGCAGCCATGTTACACACACCCATCTGATAAGTGCTGCACTGAATATAGCTACAAAAACTATGTGCAAAATTAGAAAAAAAACTTCAACATAAAAATCTTCTCTCTTCATACAACACATCCAGAGCAGAGCAGAGGAGTCTAAATCTCATACGAAATATCTACAAACTAATAATATGCTACATGGAAAAAGTTATAACTTCATGTGTTTTCTATACAGTGCAAAGCCTCACTCCCATCTCCCTCTGTAGGGGAAGAAAAAAGAAAAAATCATTCAGCAAGACGACAGTTCGGTGCCTTTCCTTTATTAGCTTTAGAATTTTTATGTAAGAGATATGCACAAATGAGACCCGCATTTTCCTACTTAAAACATAAAGGTCTCTATTGTTTCATGTTACACCAGTCCTGCTATGAAAACTTAATTTCTCCAACTTTTTTTTTCCTCTGGAAGAACAGAACTACTGTTCACTTAGCTGTTCCAAACAGAATGCATGCTCAAAGGGTGAGATAAGGGGAAAGGAAGAACAAATTACCACATTCATTTACTACTTTTTCCTTCTTCCTTTGATTATTAGCATGAAAGCTTCCTACCAATGCTCATAATTCATTACATTATTTTAACCCAGTGCATATGCTCAACAGGTTCATGTATTTGTCACATCCTCTAAGTTAATTTCTATGTTTGTGTAAATCCATCTATAATGCTCATAATATAAGCCATAAACACATAGAAATATTATTACAGAAGCAATATTTGGCACTACAGAAAAACTGTTAAGAGTACTTGATGTATGTTATACATAAAGAGATTAAATACAGAGGTTGATAAGAAAAAAAATATCTTTAGCATCCATTTGGAAGAAGAAAGAAACACAGTTTCAAGCTTTTTCTGACCACATGAAAACATTCTGTGCATTGCTATCATGCAGAGTGCTTTACAGTGCCTGTTTATCTTTGCTCATTTGTAGACAGACCTTTTCCTGTTTGAATAATTATTCAGTAATAATTAAAATAATTAAAAATAATAATTATTCAATAATTATTTCTGAGTTTACATATATATGCACTATAAGAAAAATGTTCAAATTAAAGCCCTCACACCCCAAAATGCTGTATGTTCAGTATTATATCGTAGTGGTGGAAAGTGAGGAAACAGGCATGCATGATAGAAGCTAAGGAACTCATGTCAAATTGGAAATGTCCAGTGAAGAAACCTAAACACATCCTTCACCAACCTCAGCTACAAAACATTTTCCCTTCTGCCCCGCCCCCCCCCCAAAAAACTTATAATGATACAAATGTACCAAGCAGACACCATGTTACGTAAATCACCCAGAATCACATTCATCCCTTCGTGGGAGCACGACCATGCATCGTGCAGTACATCTGCTCTACCAGCAAGTCTGCACTTCCACTGACTAATACAGTGAATTTCACAGTAATGAAGAGTACCACAAAGCCCTGCAGCATGACAAAAACATGCCATACACATGTTTATAGAACTCTTCAATCAACTATTTAAGTGCAAAAATACTAGCTTCTAGAAGGACATGAGGATATTAGAGAAGGGAACAACTGTCACGGAGTTCCTGAGCCACCAAGTCCCCTCCTCCCTTATCACTGACAAAATTTCATATAATCCATTTGATCAGTTTTACAGTAGGATTCAGTGATCTTAGAACTATTCCAATCTAAATGATTCTATACAAGTAAGTTTTCCTTCGTTTCAGTTCTAGTGAAAGTTGTTGAAGAGTTTCAGCACTGACTGCTAGAAACTTCTTCCAACAGAAGGGATTTACACTTATTCAGGAACACTTCATCAGCATAGCTTATCTGACCACACTCTCCTTTACCTTGATTCTCCTCCTCTCCCTGGAGCTTATTCTAACATTTTAACATGTAGATGGTGTAGATCTATAATAATATTAATACATCTATGTTATATATATGCAAAAACATACATGTATATCATATACATTTTCAATTTAAAATAGAAATATCAGAAACTGCGTATACATTTTAATCTTTATATAAGTGTGTTATATTCTTATATACGAGTAACATTTAGCAAGATTTAAATTCATACATACACCTATGTATAAACAGGACCTATTCACATTTTATATAGATAAATATGTATGTACATATATACATATACAGTTTATACACATATAAAATTATTCTTTTTATCCCATGTCATTTTAAACCAGAAGATTTTTGAAGGATGTCAATACATTTTTCTAAAAAGCAGAGTTCAGCATAAGGTTGCTCAATGTGGTTAAGTGAAATATCCTGTTCAGTGTTAGTAAGTGTTTACTAGTTGAAGGTGCTTTTTTAATGGAAAGGTCATCAGGTTATCAGAACTTTAAAAAAAAAAAACCAAACAAAAAATAAACAAACAAACTAAACCAAAAAACACTTTGAAAAGCTTACCTCATACCATAATGACTTCTCAAGATAGGAATTAAACTTCCATTTTATTAAGGACTGAATTATAGTTAGCTGTTCTGTTGTAATCCTAGAAAGCTTCAAGCCACCGTTGTTTCTCCTTTGCTCAACATAATTCCAAGCAACAGTTCCTATGTGCCCTGAAGGTGAAGTCCTAACAATTGCTCTTGTTCCAGTATAAACTGATTTTTTAACCTCCTTATCATTTTTACAGAAACGTCTTACTAATAGAGTAGAGCGTTCCTTCTTGTTTCGAAAAAAATCCTCTTCCAGCTCATCTTCACAGTTATCATTGCAGTCTTCAAAATGGCTCAGAAAGGGCTTTGAGGGCATTCTTCCAGTAAAGTTATTTCCACAGAAGTTGTGACCTGAGCACCCCACTTTAACCTTTCGTGATGCTCTTTCCAGACATAAATACTTATCCCTTAAGGTATCTTCATACAACTGCTGCCCATTTTCATTCTCAGAATTATTTGTCAACTCCATTATGCTGCAAGTGCAGGCTGAGGAACCAGAGGCGCTACCATCACCAACGCTCACGGGCTGCAAGCAGTCATCCAAAATGAAGCTGTTGTGTAAACTGCACAAAGCCTTTGATATATTTCTTTCACCAGCACAATGTAAGTGAAAAAAGGCCACTTTGTCAGGATCACCGCTGTCATTCTTATTTACTGCTGTCTGGCTTCTTAATGAAGGTCCATTCATTTTCAACTGAATTTCAGCAAGCATGGCTCTTTCCAGTGAAACAGGAATTCCAGTTTCCAGGCGTGCCTCTCCCCCTGCTAAGGGATCACACGACTGATACAAGTGGCTGCAGGGGATATTGCTCTTGTAGTTTTTCTGTACAATGTTACAGTTAATGTTAAGAAATTCCACTGGATCAGGAATGGAGCTGCTCCTCTCCCAGAAGTTTTCATTACTCTTGTCATTAGTCAGTTGTTCTTTCGCCAGAGAGAATATTTTGGGCACTGAGCCCTGAAGACTTTCTTCTTCCAGCCTGTGTAAGTATGACAGAGCGTGTGTGGTTTGCCTTCCCGAACTGGCAGTATGTCTTTTTATAACACTGGTGTCCAAAGCATTTTCAGTATTTTCATCTCCAGCTGACTGAGCAGGTATCACTTTACCCCGTACCACAGAGAGGAGAACAGACCCTGTCATCTCCTCAGAGGTCATCTTGACACAGTCTTTAGTTGCCAGATGAATGCTGGGGATGGCGGGTGGGGGACGCTGTCCACCAGTCCTCACACCATGATTTCAGTGTAATAAAAGATTTAGTGCTAAATAATCAGGGAACACATGGTAAAGTATATACTGACTGCTTGTTCTTTTTGAACGGGCTTTTACAAAAAAGTAATGCTTTTGACTGTTGGGTTACTAGGCTTTTCCAACATTGCATTAGTGGCATGAAACACTACCATTTTTAAACCAATTTCTTATTGTGACATAGCCATTCAGCTGGTCTCTTTCCACAATTAATTCTTCTGTTATATGTAGCACACACACTGTTGCCTCAGATTGAAGATGACCAAACACATGCTCCATGTCAAAGATGCATCTCCCCACAGGGCATCCAAAAAGTTAGTTCTCTGTAAAGAAAAGAAAAATATAGACATATTTTATATGGACATATATACAAAGAGATTTCTTTTGTGTAAAAAGAATGACCACACAAAGTAAGTTAATTATACTGAAACAAAGAGAATTCCAAAATACACATTTAAATCCATCTTAAAAGCTCACTTAACAATTTTGGAAAATTACAGTCACATTTTACATACTTTAATAGCTGTCCTCACTTCACTGTGGAAAGCCACATGACTGCAGAGAACTAATTTTACTGAAGCTGTAGCACTGAAATTGAACATATGAGATAAACACAAAGGGAAAAAGGAAAATGTCTTTTCCATATTTCTTCATAGCCAAGATCATTTAAAATAATTTTTAAACCTACACTGCCTTCTTAAAATATTGTTTTCCTATTCAGAACTACAATTAAAATTGTTTTGGTCGTTACGTGGTTTTTGCTTTTATTACACTTTCTGTTGATAGCACAAAATCATGGAGAAAACACAGTATTTTTGTCTCGAGTTTACGACTAAAAAAGCATTAAGACAGATTAGGGTAAAAGACTGAAATATCAGAAATAATCTTTTTGACCCCTCTACTTGTGTGCTTTAAACTAAAATATTAACCTGCCCTTCTACATTGCCATTAATTCTCGGCTTCTTTCCTGCAAACAGCGTGGTAGAAGCAAAACTTGGAATCAGAATATATGAGGTTACAGACAGCTCAACAGAGGAATCAGAAGAATAAAAGAGACACACATAGATAAATCACGGTGAAGTAAAAAAATATGCTCTTACAATTTCAATTTATCATATTTACCACTGAAAAACCTGAAGTGTATTATTAAAAATACGGAAAATGCAGAAAGTTATATTAAGACCTATGATTAATAGAACAGCCTAAATTCAATATAAACAAGGACAAAAACCCCAACTTTGAAACTTCTGCAGCTAAAATATCACAAAACTGAGGCAAATGACAAAAATCACTGGTTTAGCTAAATATAATAATTAAATCATGTGGATAAAAAACCTAAGAATGACGGGAGGGATAAAAACAGGAAAGCTCAATAAAGAAAGTAATTTCAAGTGTAAAATCTATTTTGATATTCTTATCGAGTAACTTTTATTTTAATCCATTTTAGACTTTCGGGTTTAATTTTTATTGATTACTAACCTTCATCCAAAACCAGTCTGGCACAAAATCAAAAGGTGAAACACACTCATTAGGTAACAGGATATTCAAGATGATATAGTATCCCACAATTCATTGTGAAAGTGTAACTAAATGTGTCATTTTGCTGGCGCAGAGAAGCGGTCACAAAAACCAGAAAGGCTAATTTACAAAAAGTTACATTTTGCTACAAATCTGTGGCTTCAAAGTTTGCTAAGCAGCGAGCAACACTGTTTCTTCAGCAGTAGGCAGCATGGGGGAAAACTGCAATTTAACACTTGAATCAAGATTTCAATTTTACTGGTTTAACAACTGGGAGGGTTGCAAAGGAAAGTGAAGGAGACAGAACAAAGAGCCACAAGTTTCACATTCTCCACCCATGACACAATGCACGTGCATGCCAGATCAGCCAGAGGAGAGTCAGGATGGGAAACTCAGATCCTGTACCAGAGAGATATAACACCAGACAGGAAAGTAACAGCCACGGTTCATAGAAAAGTTGTGTAGAGGGAGATAGCAGTAGTTGGATAGAGTGATGGGGATGAGAGTTAAACTAGAGTCAAGTTACCAGCACAGCTGACAGACCACCCTATGAAATACTGCAGCAGCACAACTGTAGAGGACAGGCAATGAAAAGCAACACTCAAGCAATTCTTTAAGTCTACATTCTGTGGTAGTCCCTATATCTTTAAATTGTACCCTTAAATTCATTTTAATCCACTTTCTTCAATCTTGCCTGTTTCATTTTTAAAAAAATGCAACAAACCAACAACAACAACCCCACACATGCACACAGAAAAGGAAAGCACTTCAGCAATTTTCTTCTTTTACCATCTCCTATCCCTCTTCCCTGTCCTCCCTCCTCTTCAGATTCCCAGAAAACAGGTTACGTAACTTTTTGCCACTACACACGTGACAAAAACTGCAAGCAATCCATCTAGAAATGATCCCATCTTATTTCTTCTGGCAATCATTCCACGCCTTTCAGTCCAAATCTACATATGGTGATGCTGATCAACGGATGAAGATCTAGGAAGGAGAAGCTGCTGGTTTTTCTCTTGAGCTCTGAAGTTCCTTTCTTTCTATATCAATAACAATAATTCTTTGTTAAAAGGTATAAAACATGTACATGTGTTAGTAATGCTCTTCAATATTGATTTTTTTAAGGAATTCTGTGACTATCACAATGTCTCAATCTACTGATTTATTTTTCTGGTTTGCCTTAGAACAAAGATTTCCAGACAATCAAATGAAAATAAAAGCCACCTAAATATAGTATATAAATATAATATATAAATGTACTCCCTGTAATATTGCTAAGCTAGAATAAGAATTAATGGACTGGACTGTCACTGCAAATATTATACCTCTAATTAAGCTGTTTGCCAAATTAAATTCTTACAACACATCACTCTACTAGGCAAAAAGACAACATTATTATGCAACTTTAACATCACACAATGATTTTGAGATCACAAAACCGACCATGCACGTTAAGTTGAATTTCTTTATTAAAAAACATTTTTGCTAAAACCAGAAGCCCATTTACATCCCACACTGTCCACAAAGCTCCTTCAGAGGCTAGGACTGGTCTTTCACAGTCCTCCTTCCTTCCACATAATTTTCTCATCTCTCTCTTATCCCAAAGCTATTCCACACACATCTTCCCCAAACAGCTTCTCTCAGACCTTTTTCTTTTCCTAGAAACTATCTCAGATCTTCTCCAACATTGGTCATCTCTCTCCTCAACCCCTGAGGCTATATGCCTGCCCATTTCTCTCTTCTCTATCTATCTGTGCCTGTTTGAATCCAACTCATCAAGAATAATGTCTGCTTAAGAAGCTCCCACTGCATGTCCAGCTGCTCCCATCCTGTTGTGACCGTTGCAATGTGATAGGGAACTGATTCATCTCAAGAATCTTTTACTCAAGTTACTTCACAGCTAGAACATTTTCCCAATCCAGTTCATAGCATGGTTGTACTAACATGTGCTACAACAGCACCAGGGAGACAATCAGCAGCATGGGGAAGGGAGGAAAACGCTGCTTAAGGTGATTTACACAGTTCTGCAATTTGCAAATGTAATCTGGTATTTCAGCTATGTGAACCTAGCAGGTAGCTGCCACCAAAGCTGCCAGACTTGCTCCTCCCCTCATTCTTCACCTTTTGTTTCCATTTTTCCCATCGCGCTCATCTAGAGATCAGGAATCCACAGTGTTAATTCAACTGGCTGATTTGTCACAAAACTATTCTTTTCATCCAAACAAAACTGACTCACCTTGTGGTCACATGATCACTATATTCCACAAAAAGAAAATACTAGGAATGCCTGGTAGGGACCACATGTCTCAGTAGAAACTTCAGTTTAGATCATGTTTGCTAGGATGTCTAAATGCACCCTGAACTTTTCTTCTAGTCTGTTATGTCTAGTGTACAAGTATGTAAAACCTCATGAAATAGCAAGTAAAAACCATGATGGTAGAGCTGCTGATCTACAGACAACTGCAAAAATATCTGAAGCTGCGGCTCTGCTGAACAGATGACAAGGGTTTCATGTGTCCCACATTACACTCTTCTCAGTCTCTGCTTTCCACTGCAATCAACAGATTTCAATTTACTGTGCCCAGTAAATTCCTGAAACTGATGGAATTCATTAGACATGTTATGAAGTGTGTTAACACAGTTTTATAAATGCTATCAAGTGTAAAACTCACAAGATCAACCAATAAAACTGTATTTTGTATTTTACTGTAAAATTGCAGAATTGTCACTCCCTGTGCCTTCCTTTACTTGCCTATCTCCATATGGGTGGCCAAAGACTAGATCTTCACATAAAATCCTCATACAAACATACACACGCACTTGCACATAAAAACAGTGATGAAATTACTCAAAACTATATTCTTCCTGTTGTACATTCAACTCAAAACACACTGATTTACAGTTAAAACTGAATAGAAAAGCACACAAAATAGACAGCAAAGCCAGCACTGTACTCAATACGTGCTGGCATTTTCTAAAGCCACTAGATTAGCTGATGAAATCCATTAATAACTACACTGGTTCATTTTACAAGGCCTAAGTTATGTCAGAAATGTAGTGTGCTCCTTCTATCAGTAAAGGAAAGTAAAAATATAAGCAACTAGATCCAGCATTAGTGAATCATTGTGGATGCAGAGGTCAGCCAACAAAGACAAATGAATAATTAAAATAAACTGTCTGGCAACGATTCAGTGCACACACATTCACAAAATGTATTGTCCAAAAACGTGACAAAAAACTAATTTGTCTACCTTTTTTTTTTCATTTACACTGACTGCAGACACTTTAAAACTTAAAGTGCAAACTGGTTCTAGTTAGAATTAATAATAATTAATAATAATATTTAATGATTTCTTATTCCCCAGACATCTGGAATTAAAGCCTACAACAGCCTAGGTAAAACATTTCATTACAGTGTTTTATCTCAGAGATAAGCAGGAGATACAAGAACAGGGCACCAATGTGTCATCACCGCTTTTCTAAACCCCTCTTCTGCCCAGGGAATCACGGGGAAGCAGCAAGGAGGAAATAGCTAGACTCTTAAAAATCACTCAAGATGTGCACAAATCCTATTTGAACAGTAAGAAGCAAGTTATAACAACATTTTATTTGGCACATAGCGTCATGTGGAACCTCAGATTTACAACCAGTGTCTGCATTTCAACAACAAGAAAGGAGAACTACAGTATTTATATATCCTGTCATTATAGTCTTTTTTCTCATTTCTAGAATACTTATCTAAACATGATCAAGTATTAGATGTCTCAAACTATGCAAATGTCTGCCAGATGGTGAACCCTCTCAATTGCCTCATCATTCATCACTGCATCAGGCAGAATCTGAAGCTTCTGCCAGATAACAGCTTCACTCTTCATTTCTTTATAGAAATTCCTTTTCTGCATGAGGAGATGCACTGAGAGAACGTGAAACTGCATTTATCTTACTGTCAGGATCAGTTCTGTATTGCTTTTTAGATCTGATCTGCAATAAGCTGTTTAAATAAACTTTCTGTTCAGTGGTTACTTGAATTTCATGATAAGTGACCTTATCTGAAAGCTGTAATTTCATCATCGACACTTGGATGAACAAGTCCTTCTATCTGAGATGCGTTAAGATAGAAAGCAGGATTATTCTCTTCCATCTTCGAACAAATGCTACTGGAATAAATTTCTTAATGTTTTGAGGAACTGTGAACAGTCTTAAATGCACAAAAAAGATTTTTGAGCAGTCTCACACTTGTAGGAAAAGGGAGCGGAGGAGAATTTAAAACAAAAATCTTCAAAACACAGAATTCAACAAACTTGTCACTAGTAAGTAGATTTCTTAGAAAGATTAGATAAAATATAACAGAAAACAAAAGAACTGACAGTTAATAAAATATATGAAAGACAAGGATAAATAATGATTATGCAGAAGAAAATTAGAAAATACAGTGAGAAATAAAAATTAAAAAAAAGGCAGGTAAAAGACAAATGGACCAGTGCATCAGGATTTATTTTAAGACCTGAGAATTTAAGAAGTAATTATACAAACAATGCAAAAAAAATAAACATGATTAAAAATCAGGTTTAAGATTTAAGCCAACCTATTGGCAAGTTCTAGTCAAAATAGCTGATCCCTCGTGCCCTGTCACTTTCAGTGAGGAACTTCAATCATCTCCTGAACAGAAACTACTGCAGGGAGGAGAATCGACTAATCCAGAGGAAAATTAACCCAGGAAGAATGGAAGCGAGTCTTCAGGCAGAATTACCTGATGTCCCTCACAACTCAACTGTATCAATTGACAGAGACAGGAAAAGCATAAAGCAGGGAGGAGACTGAGGGAGAATCCAAGACCAGAGTAGAAATGTACCTGAAGCATCTCACATTGAGACAGCTTTAGTAAATCACCAAAATACATCCTAAAAGTCAATCTATAGGAACAAAGACGTGTAAATATAAAAATCTGAGAGTTTCAGCCAACACAAGTTGCAACTCACAAATTTGATAAACCACAACAAAACAAAGGCAAGTTCCACTACTTGAATATAATAAGAAACAGTAAGATTGGTACCAGCTGAAGTGTTCAGAATTCAGACGTTATCCTCTGCTTCACTGGAATTGCTCACATAATCTGCAGTGAACAGCAAGTAACACATTCACAGCACTGCCCACATGTTTTGTGTATATTTCAGTACCACCAATCAGGCATTCAGGTCCCTTAAAACACCTAGAGCTTCCGACTGGGAAATAGTTCAGCCATCATCCCATTTCAAGGCTTTGTCCACCTTTGAAGACTTTATGGTTCCCCTGAATTCAATGCCATCATTCACATCTTCATTTTATCCTTTCACAAATTCTCAAGTTCTACAGATACACACCCTTCTTTTACATGGTTTCTCTTCAGTCAAATTATGCCACTTCTCCTCAGTTGATAAAGCACAGTAAGCTTCTTCATTAAGGCCACCTGGTATCAAATATGCTGGAAATTAAAGGAAGGTCTTCTACTGATTGGGGCACTAAGTAAAGTCCATCAACCAAAAGCAAAGAAGCAGAAGTGGACGTGTTTTGTCTACAACGAATCTCAATTACAAATTACTTTTAAAATATTGCAAATGGTGTTTCTGTTAAAATATGGATGAAAATAATTGCTGTCATCAAAATACAATAAATACAGGGGAAATGATTGTATGTACTTCCCATCATTTGCCAATCACTTCTGTGGCCTTAAAACAAAATGGAATGCTTACATAACAAACATTACTGTTCTGAGAACTTGGTTATCACATTCAAAATCTACCACTTGAAAATATGAACTGTTTACAACTCTAAAAAGTCAACAGTAACCTGGGACTACATACTAATGTTACTTGTAAACATAGTATACCTACTCCATTCTAGTTTTTATCAAACTCTTTGGAGAAAGAGTCATTAGCACATATGAACTCAGTATGTGAGCAGGAAAAATTACATAATTTGAAAGCCAGATGACTTCCTGAATGCAAAGGGAGAGTAAGAAGGAAATTGACTGCAGACCTTCACTTTCAAAAAAACAACCTACCAGATTCACAATGGCACACCACTGACAGAATTGGGTGTTTCATGCTCTGATCCCATTCTTTTCCTACTACACCTGGGAAATATGCTTTTGGAGATGCTGCTTTGACCAAAGGGTGCCATTTGACTGAGTCAGTTGCTTCAAGCCTTCAGATGTGAATGCCGTGGTCAGCCAGCCATCAGTCAAGCCCTTTGGTGGGCTGACCCTTTCAGAGTAGTGACAGAGTAGGTTTCAGATATCACAGCACACCAACCAAACTCCATGCCCTGCCTGGAGCACCACCTGTGCCTCCCAACAAAGTTGCTCTCCCTGCACTGGGATCCAAGTCCAGCACATCAGTTTCTACAGCGTAGGTTTATTTGCCTGGACACTGGTAACAGAGTGACAATTCAGCCTTGAGGTAAAGAACCGTCTACCAACTATTCTAACACCATTATCTCTCATCTTTCCTTTTGCTAAAGCAGTACTAGAGAGGTCTGCATCACAAAGCAAAAACCCATGCCCCTCCAACAGGAATCTTCAGCCCTGGCAATCCTCTTTTTTACCTAGTTCTGGTTAAAAACAAAGTGCCACTGATAGTAGTCTTCCTGTCTGAGCTTATTAGCATTTTTACCCAATGTGAAACCATACCTTCGAGGTACTTAAAATGGCACACTGACATATATTTCAATAAACAGCAACTGTACCTTGTCATAAGAAATTGTCACCCTGCCAGAGTTTTACAATTATGCCAATCCAGGTGACACAATAAGCAACAAGAACATTTCAAGTTCTTTGTCTTGTTCGTTCTTCCTTACAGCATTTTTCTCATGTGAGCACTCAAGTCTTCTCTCATTTCCCTCTCTCTCACTGTTCCATATTAGCTGTAATTCTAGCCACTCTGGTGAGAACAGAACAAACCTATAATAAAAATATTTCCGAGTACTAAAATGTCTGAGGGTATGTTGAAGGTGCATTTATCACTACAGTTTATCTTCTGTAAACCCAAGCTAACACTTTTACTCACAGTATGCTAAGCCACAGTAGTCCTATTTAAAACATTACTTGAATAATAATCTATATGTTATTGCTCAGCTGTCATAACTGCAACAGTGAGTCTGAAACCCCAGTATATGTTTCAAATAAAAACTAAATGCTAATCTGTATGTGGAAAGAAGTTCAGTCGTTTGTCAACTTAGGCACTTACACTGTAGTTCTAAAAAAGAAAAGAAAAATATTTCAAATGCTGAAGACTAACATTATTAAATTACTGCACTACTCTTGCACTTTCTCAAAGTACATTTTCTTTGTATATCATTCCTGATTTATTCATGTCATTCATTCAGGAATCATAATATTTAGTCTCTTATTCTTTCTCTTTTGAATATCTGCTATTTCATCTGCATATTACTGTCATGCCTAATAGAGAATATAAGGGTAAAAAACAGGGCAAGAGCAAAATAAGGCAAGAGCAAACAAACTGTTTGCTTAGAGGGGAATTAATTACCTGCTTTAGAAAGATGTAATTTTCAGAAGACTATTGATTCAGCATCCCTGAAAATACATGAAACAATTTCTATTGTAAATGTTCTAATATTCCTAGATATTAAGTACTGAAATGAACCATTGAAAACAGCACTGCTCTATCATAGCAAACAATATTTGCTCAGCAAACCAAAACTACATTGTTTTTTGCCTATGATGGCTTTCTCAATCACATCATTCTTTGGGAGAAAGCCCACCCTGACATCTGACTAAGTCAAGCCAAGTAATCTCTAAGATGTTGGCTCTTGCCAAAATTAACTGTGCAAGCAGCAGGTCAGCACACAACTGCAAATTATTTTTTCAGGATGTTGCAAGATTTTTATTATACTAACATAAAACTGATTATGTTGCTAATGACCTCTTGAGTGACCATTTTAAATTAAATGTTTTAATATTTTAAAATTCCTGTAGGCATCATTGTAATTCACCTTAGTCAACAAATAAATAGGACAGAAAGACATCCAGAATCAAAGTTAGGAAGTTTGTTTTATAATATACTGTCATATCTTCCAAGATAAAATGAACCAGACACTGAGAATATACTCAGTAAATTCCATGTTCCTCAAGCTCCACTTGCATTTTTTACAACTTGACCTATTTGAAGGAGAATCATGCCTTAAGATCAACACAGCATGTCTTCATATATGACTGTGACATATTTGGGTGATCCTTTATTTGAGGATCTTTAAAATCATTGCAATGAATGTCTACATCCTTGCTAAGGAAATAGAGATTTATTTGCTTTTCCTGGTTATCTTTCAGAGAGTCTATGAAAGGAGTCCACTAAGTATTTCTGACTACTTGTGAGATATGTATTTACAACCTCTGGTTTAAAAATGTGCATTTGCACTTCACCCATTATTTTGAGATAAACAGATAACCATCAGCAAGTATTTAACTTAAGTTCAGTCATCATAAAACAGCTCACTCCTGAACTCCTTGCTTCAAGAATAGTAAGAATTTGGAATTCTAAATATGAAAATCTGCTCCCTTGATAAGATGGGACTTTATGCCAGATTTTTAGTCTACTTCAGTCTTCACAGTAGAGTTAACTGGGATAAGAATGTGCGGCAAAAGCTTATTTTATACTTATCTAATGCAAACAATCACTTGTTCAAAGTTTCTTACATTTCTTAAAAGTTCTTGTACTTTCAGCTGAATAGAGGGACTTTTAACACTATGAAGTTGTTGGTAAAATTAACAGACAAGTATTTCAGAGAATATTTAATGTTCATGTAGAGTAGCTAAAGGTAAAATCTAAAACAAAAGAACACATGATAACCCAGCATTATATACCTTAGTTGCTTCTAGAAGCAATGAATAGGGGAAAATCATGTCTAAAGAAATGCCACTTGCAACTGAAGCTTTTCTTATATATGTGGTAGTACTAAAGACTTTCTCCTATATGAACCATGCACTAACATGTGATCTCTGAGAGCAACTTCTTCACAGCCAGAGTGCTCTGCAGAACTTCTCTTCTGCACCTGAGTAACATTTGCATGAAATTCATTGAATCTTCCACATTTCTGAGATCTGCACTTTGTAATAAACCCAATTGTTACAGGCCTAGTTAAAAGTTGGAAGAAAATATATACAGACACATAGCTTGACTTTGCAAAGTCATTTCCATAAGAAACTAGGCTAAAAACTGCAATTATAATTTGGAAAGTTACACTTCCTTCTCTGGAACACCCTTTTTTACTTAACTGTCAATATGTGCCCAGAGACTCTGCTAGTATCCAAACAAAACTGTTTCATTAAAATTTGAAAATGCTACTAGGAAATCTTGCTGGGTTTTTTAACCCTAGACATACATTCCAATATTCATACACCTCGGTAATAACATATTATGTCAAAGTGAGTATTACATGTATAGTTTCTCAGTCAAGCAGAAAGATTTGTTTGCATCCCTTTGACTGTGAATCCCTGCTGCTGACACATTACTTAACATTTAGGTCAAAAAGGTCCTGGAAGGTCCTAAGCTTGAGCAGAGAAGGGAGAGGAAACAGACAGTGCCGCAGTTAAACAAGCCAAAGAACATAACCACGACAGGACTGTAAAAGATAAGGACCCAGCGAACGCATGCGGGAATGCTCAAGGTTATTTCTGCTGTTAACAGTTAGAGAAGATGAAATTACTCCATTTTCTGTAACGTACTTGGCCATGATAACGACACACCAGTGCTGCAACCACCACGCGATGTTAAGCGAGGATAGGATCAATGCAGATGGCTATCAGAGGGGCTGTCAAGGTTGCAAGAACACCAAGTCCTTAAATGCCATAACTGGCCCCACCTGCGATGTCCCACAACAGGCCCTGGAGCCATTTCAGCTCTAGACTGTCCCCCAGTTCTGGGCTGAGCTCTGTTGTTGGCATCTCTGGGCTCAGACTCTGCTCTCTGCTGCTCCTGACCTTTTGACCAGGCTTACCAGATCAACATCAGGACCTGATTCACCTGCTGGTGCCCGTCTTGATACAGGCAGACTTCAGCAGAGCCTCAGCCCCCAGCTTGTCCTCCCACTGACACCTCCAGCAGCTCCCCAGCAATGGAGGTCATTGGCCTCCCCAGCAGGCACAACCATGTGCTCATCACAAATGATAAAAAGAAGTTGGGGAAAATCAATGATCAAGTAACTTCCAAACAGCACAATGAATAATTTCTCTATGTCGCCAAGAGCAGGGATGAAGAGGTTACTCTGAAACGCTGAATCAAACACTATCAGGCCAGTACTGAGGCAGCAAACTGAAAGATAAGGAGCAGCCCAAGGCCCTGTAATCAGGCTTCTCTTGGGCAAGATGACAACAATGACTTCATCCCACTGAGGGGAAAACCCTGCAGACCAGTGCAGGAGGCGGCTCACCTGCAGGACAGACTATTCAAACCAGTGATGACCCTACCAGGCGGCTGAGTGCATTATGAAGTAATAACTGGCACAAGAAAAGATCCCTGAGGGGAGGCCTGAGGGGAGGCAAAGCAGCAAGGAAAACTAATGATCTGTGAAGTCTATACAGTTTCAAACAAAACAAGGGCCTATGCTGGCAACAGTGCTCTTCATGCAGCAAAATCCTATGTAATGTTTCAATAGAGTGTAAAAACAAAAAACAGTTTCAAGACAGTTTGCAAGGCAAAGCATATCAGTGGCTTGCCACAACTGCTCAAGCTCATTGATGATATGAAGAGAAAGTGTTCACAAAAGGTAACTCAGAGTACCAGCACTCACAAGGTGCAACAGGCAGATTGAAGCTCTTCCTTTTCACAATTAATATTTTGCCTACTATACGTGGTTCTTTGTTTAAATAATAACAGTTTATAATGCGGATGGTATTACTTTCCTCTCTGGTACTTCCTCCTTGTTAGGAAGCCAAGAAGGAGAAATAAGGTTGTGTGAGGAATGTGGTGAGGAGGAAAAGAAATACAATGCCTGTACATCTAGAATAAAGTTTATGGGTAATCTATGAAAAAAGAACATATAAAACCAGCATACGTAAATGAATGCAGACTAACCTGTCCTTTGAGATTTCAAATTAAATATTGTTTATCTGCCTTTGTGGGCATGCTACTGCCACACCTCTAAACAGTTACCTGCT
The DNA here is from genome assembly GCA_035583135.1 of Lophotriccus pileatus. NCBI lineage: Eukaryota > Metazoa > Chordata > Aves > Passeriformes > Tyrannidae > Lophotriccus > Lophotriccus pileatus. Next base: position 19,632,464 of record JAWWES010000169.1, read on the forward strand.
CCTGCAGACCTATTTCTTTTCCAAACCAATTGGCATCCCTTAAGTTCCAGAGCTTTTTTTTTCCCTTTTTTTATGGTTTTGGGTTTTTTTTCTTTTTTATCAAGAGTCCTCTTATTTTATTATGAGCTTATCTTGCAATCTATGAAGTGCCTCCTTAGACCTGTTCCTGTTAATCTAGAGGGGACCACGTCACACTTAGACCCACTATATATTCAGAACACGTTTTTATTGATTTCCCAAACTATCTGCCTTCCCTTTTTACCTACCTTTAAGAAAAATAAAATCATCAGAATGAAATTTAGTTTAGGAAAGACAAGCTCTAACTTCAAAATCTACCTTAGCCCTCTCAAAGTATTTCACAAACTTAGTTCATGAGAGTAATTTGAGAACAGGTTAAATTGGAAACAGACAGCACAGTCCTCACACTGTCTTCACAGATTCTGTATAGGTTTCTGGCTTATTACCTGTTCATTAATGCTGGCTGGTTTTATTTAAGCATTTTAATGCATTTATAAAAGCTGAAACAGCTACAGAAGGAATATAGCTAATAATACTACAACATTTCAACATATTTTTGAAATTACAATATATGCATTTCATCACTTCTGATTTTACATGTAACCTCTCTGAAAAATAAAGAATATAACCACTACAGAAAATATGCTACAATTATAGAGAAAAGGCCAACAGTCAGGTGTACATTATTGATATAACCGTGTAACGGTTGTACATAATCTAGGTGTGCATAATTATCGCCTGTAATAACTATAAAAACCAAAAATCTTGCTTAGTTTTAATGATTCACTCACAAGAAAAAATTACATAGCAACCTTTACATAGTCTTAGGTACCAAGAATGCATCACAGACTCAATACTTGCAAAAATCTGTATGCAGAAAGATCAGAGCTTCCCTTTTTCTTTGACAGAGGAGAGGCCCCAGCTTTCATGCTTTTCTGGCAAGTAGAGGGAACATGGCCAACTTCCTTTGCATTTGCTGGCCAAAAGCTGAGACAGTCTCTGTCTCAATTCAAACTTTAAAACCTTTATTGGGATGCATATGGTTGCTCACAGAATAGAGCTTTGTAAGCAAGATGGGTAAAGGCAGGAAAACCAGAAGACAAAAGCTATCTTTTTTTTTTTTTTTTTTAATTATCCATTGATTTCTTCGAGTCAAATGCATCTAAAATGTATGGGAGAGTTTTGCTAAGTGTAAAGTTAAGCAAGAAGAAGCAAGTGAAGGATTTGTTGGCTTTTTTGTGTGTGTTTGTTCAGAACTTTCCGCTCTTCTAAACAGCATCCTCAGAGCTCTAATGCTGTCATACCAAACAATTTTCACTGCTTTAAATCTGTGCACACACCTTCCTCAAATATTTTTACAGCTCTCCCACTAACTCATAAGACAATTCTATGCAGCTTTCTATAAAGCACCATGGTTGAAATGAAGTTCAGGGGTGCACTGAAGCTGCTGTACAGGACAATACTGTGCTGTACCATTGTATCTGTGGTATGTTTTCTTTTGTCCTCAGAAATTTTAGCTTCAAGACTACCTTTATGTACCCAGCCAACAGGACAACTGCCTGTTAAGGATAAACATTTTTGTTATTAACTTGCATAACAGAACAAAGAGGATATGGAACAAAATGATTGATGACACAAACATGGAGGCAAGCTTTGGGCCAAACAACGACATTTGCAAATTTTAAGAGAATACATAAACTTGCCTCTTGTGGAAGGGTAGAAGTGAAGACCTTTGGAAACTCTTTGCTATGCCTATGCATCTCTACCATTACTATGCATACCAGGTAATGAAACTTCAAATAGATGTTATGATCTGAATCCTGAAAGAGAATTCAGGCAGGCATAGTAGTCTAATATACAGACATTTGAAAGATGTTACTGCATATTTTAACACTGACCTGTTTTATAGCCTGCTGTGTAGGGAACTATTTCTACAAACCACTACTGAACCTGGCATGCAAACCTAGAATCACAGTCCTAATAGTAGGTAGAATTAATTTCTAAAGAGGCCTCACAGTATTACTAATTCTTATAGTCAGGTACTCAGAAAGGCTCTGTTTTTTTAGAAGCCCCCAGTCGTACTATTATATAATTGCTCATAATCTCAGCTCTAAAACCAGATCCTTTACTTATAGAAACAAGATGAAAATGGGAAAAAAAAGGTTTAACAATTTTAAGGCAAAAAGGAAGGTCCCACATTTATTACTTTTAAGCCATACCAATCATAGAAGGGGAAGGATAATTAGGATTTGGTACTTGATGCTCTGAACAGTTGGTGCTGACAACACAGTTTTCATAATAAAATCAATTTGTTGGCATGCCCCTATGGATCTGAATGACTAGGAAAAAACAGTGAAAATACATTTCAGTTTTAGATATCATCCATTTATTAATACAACATATTACCCATTACTTTTTTCCAATTCTACCAAAGTTTTAGTATTTACTTATCTTGGTAAAGTAGAAGGACCATTTACAACCCAAAATGTTCTGATTTCCTTTATACAAAATTTTAAACAAATGTCCCTATTTTCCCTGATCTCAAGATATCTCTTATTACAAAGAAATAAGAAGTTTTAAGACAGACTTCCAGAATTTGCTTCACTAATACAATCACAGCAAGCAAAACAATCTTCTAAAAAGCATTCAAAATTGAGTGATACAAAAATCCAGGTAAAATATTTGCCATATCTCAGATTTTTTTGGAACGAGAAAAAATTTCAGCTGACCACTAAGAACCAAAAAAAGGCATAGAATAATTTAAGAGACTCATAAAACCCCTCTTGCTCATTGGCCTAAACTAACATTTTAAAAGAATATTCTTTCCTTATAGCAACTCCAAAATACTTCCATGACTATATAAAAACAAATTTAATCTGTGTAAATAGATTGGCAGTTGACAATATCTGCTTAACACAAACAAGAAAGGACAGTATTAACATTATATTCTTTCTTAACAGCAAAAGTGGCTGTTAAAGCTAGATTTTTAATGACCACAACATTCTTAAACCAGGGTACTATATATATATTTAACTTCTATTTTATTTCAGAAAATCTAGATGAGAATGGAAACAATTGAACACTGCATTTTGGGATTCAACTGTATTTCCAAACAAGTTTAAACTCTAGATCTTCATCTACAAATGTTTTCTGGTTAAGTACCAAGAAGGCTAGTTTGGCTTAGTTAAAAAAACCACATTCCTCCTCAACTTACTAAAAAAAAAAACCCAAATAATTAAAAAATAAATAAACAATTCTATTTCATGCTGCAAACATGTAGTGGAATCTCTCTGAAATCTGTTTTAATTAAGGGGCTAAAAGGCCTAAGTATCACAATGAAAACAACAGCACCCAATGTTACACGGATTTGGGCTAAGCTAATATAATTTCATGAGGTTCTGAAACAGTGATAGTTACTGCCTAAATTTCTCCTACAAAATAAAAGTTAAAAAAACTATAATTGTACTTAAATATTTAAATTACCCAGGCTAATGATATTAGGAATGCCTCTAAATCTGATTGTCATGGAGATTTAGTAAATGACACACATGTGAAATCATCCATTTTTATAACATTTCTCCATATTTCATTTCTATGTCTACTGAGTGAAAACCACCACTGAAGCAGAATTTCTTGCTTATACTTTACTGAATTAAAGCACAGAATAAGAGCAGATGTATATTCAAATTTATTATAACAGCAACATTTTGAATGGCTATTAAGACAAAAATATTGCCACCATAAGCAGGTGTCCAACTGATTTTATTGTTTCTATTTTTGTTGTCTATTCCATAAAAAGACTGTTAAGAAGAGGAAAACCAAAACAAACAAGAAGGTGCAATCAAAACAAAACAAGGGTAATTCTGCAAGATTCACCCCTTTTTGTATGTCCACTTTGTTCTTTTGGGGAGAAAAATGCAAACAACAGACTATTCATGCTACACTGAAAAACTTCAAGGGCTCTAAAGGAGCCATATCAAGAAATATTCTTCATCTAAAAAATGCAAGAAGTACTGCAATAATGCAGAAGTACCATAAAACAAAAGACTTCAAGAAGCATTATCTGCCTGGTATCGCTTGACACCTTTGCCACTCAGTACGCCCCGGGAAAGCAGCCTGCAGCGTAGCTGAAGAGCAAACATAAATTACAGAACCAAACAGGGAGGCAGCCTGTTGTCAGCCTCTCCTGCAAGCAGAATTAGGGGTTCCAGCCTTGCATAGATATTCCTCTATATTTACTGCTCCCCATAAGCTTGTTGAACTAAAACAGGTGCACATTGACCAGAAACTTAAAGCTTTCACAAGAAATACCTGCAGGTAAGTTATTTTCCCAGAGCTTTCAGCAGAAACAATGCACGTACTCACAGAACATCTGATACGCTCAGAAGTCACCAAAAGTTTGACTTTTCCTAGAAAAAGTTAGAAAAATACTAACCAATTATTAGAAATCTCTGCCCACCAATGCAACTATCTGATTATAAATGCATTTTAACATACTTGTCCAAAACTAAACAGTAATTGGTTGAAAATCTATCTCTGAAAAATGTCAGAGTATGAAAATTACCTAAAATTAGAACAGAGGCAAAATACCATCTTCAAAACACAATTCAGCCTGGCTATTAAAACACTGGGGTTTCTCTTTCTCTTGCAATTTTGGTACATAGCTGAAATCCAAAACAATTGTAGCAACCCTAAAGGAACTAAAAAGGAGGCACTCATGACAAGAAAGTTCCTCAAGAAGAAATCTACACGTTGTCTTTTGATGTGAACTGTGGGTAGTGCACAAAGCAGTAGCTGCTCTGCTATGACTCCTTTTTATCTTGCTAAATTCCAAAGGGAAACCAAGTTGGTTTTCCCTAAAACACTGCTGAGAGGTATTTGTGCCACTACAGAAAGAAATTAACCTAATCCAAGAAACAAAGTTTTGTATTAGGAGTAAAGGAATGCAACATGACAATGTTTGAAAGAAGATGCAGTGTAACAAAAACCTCAAATACCAAAGATCACTGCAGCAGCATTCTTGCTGTATGCTGTAGCACAGACAGAGAAAAATACTGTGGGAGGAGAGGTCTCACACCAGAGCATTGTCTGAAACAGCAGACAGCAAGGTCCTACTACACAAGGCAAGGTCAATGCAACTGGAGAGTCATCTGTTTAAGAAAACACACTATTATTAGATGCAAGTTATGCAGCACTTGTGCATACTAATAGAATAAAACCATTATCCCAAAAATAAATGTTTTCAAATGGTAGCTTTGACTTTGCTCTCAGCATTTCTATTTTTTGTGTCACGTTTAAAACACTGAAGTGAGCTACATAAAGAATATTGAAAATACCCAAGCATTTAATTTTTTAATTACTTATGAAATCTTACAGCGGACAAATACAATAATATATTGAATTTAATAAGGAGGCTCCACTGAAAATGTTGTAACAAATTATTAAACTTCCTTGATAGCAACATAGAATAAAAAGTAGGCCAGAGCTGATAGCCTATTTAAACTACTATAATGTGCCTCAGAGTACAGTCAATAAACATTACAGTAAATATACTGGCCCATAGAATAGACTTCCTTGTACAAGACTCAAGCCTGCAATGTCTCCATACTCAAAAGCTACACCAGTTTTGGATGTAAAGAATGCAGCTCCATGGAGCACCTCACATGCCATAAGGTGTGTGTGTGTCCCTGCTGCTTTAAATCATTTACTGAAAGAGCTGGTATTACCTGCAGCACCATCGCTGACACTTGATAAGGTGGAGCAATGTAGTGGACTCTGCCAGAAGGATAATTCTGGTGGAGAGTTGAGCTCATTCCTTCTAGCTCTTGTAGTTCACCAGTTTGCAGTAAGTGATGGCACATATAGCTCTTGTTTGAACATGTTGCATTATCTATGAATGACTGGGCAGTTAAGAAAAGAGTATTGTGTATGGCCTAGTTTAAAATCAGTGACATTAATTATGTCTTGCACAGAGATGTCAGCATGACTGAGTATATGAAACCAGAGGACCAGACTTTGATCCCATAGCAATATATTTATAAATTAACTTTGTTGTTTCAAGTAAAACCAAAATTCTGTGCCTCAAAACAGAAGAAAAATATTAGAGACCTCCCAATACAGGAAATTCATAGAAAAAATGTTACCACTTTATCCTCAGGTCCTAAACACGAGTCTTACTTCAGCAGATGAACGTTTTGCTCAAAAAAATCAAAGAGTGAAATATGACCAATATCTGGCATAACCAGGACTACAGAAAACCCCACCCACAAGCAGATATATGTATAGGTTTGCCAAGACAAATAAAGCAGTGTGCAGAGTAAGCTGGACTGCTCTCACATAATATGTACTCAGTCATGTAGGTCCTCAAGTACACGTGCAACAACTCTCTTCTAAATTATTAAGAAGGCTTAAGAAGGGACAGAGTTAATCTAAGGAAAAACATGGATTTCATCATCAACGGCTGCATTGTGAACAGGCATGAGAGTAAGTCCGTCCACACCGGAGCTGTATGATTTGTTCCAATGTTTCAGTTACTGATATTTTCAAGAAGTATATAAAATAAATAAAAAATTTATTACTAATAACACCACTGTAATTTATAAAGTTTAACAGTCATAGTCATGACCCAAAATCCATTTTGTGGTAAGTGCTGTAAAAACACTAAACAAAATGACAACCCTTGTTCTGGAGCGTGGTCTTCAGTGTTTTAAAAGAATACACTCTTCAAGAAATACTTTGGTAAACATGCAGGTAAATTAAACTGATCACTAAAAAAACCTTAATTTTAATGCTGGATGAAAAAAAATCCCTACGCAAATCATGGACTTCTAATGAAATAAAAGATTAATTACTTTTTGCCTCCTTTATAACTGAAGACTTTTCTAACTAATTCTAATTTCAAATACAAAAACTATTGATAAATTACACCTGCTCTTCTCCAAAAAGAAAAAAAAAGGCTGGTAAACTGAGAAAGATGTTTCCAGTGGTTGTAAATCTACAACCCTTCCTGAACAGTCACAACTGTCACTTTTCAATATGTGCCTTGGATTTTGGTGCAGGTTCTAGTCACTGGTGGATCTTAACCTGCATATTTCTCTTAACTAAAATAGCCCTTTTGATACAAGAAATACTCTTTTCTATTGGTACCTACAAATAGAGTTCAGATTTTTTCATTACATTCTTTTGGATAACCTAAATATAGAGAATTTATTTTTCTCATATTAAAAACTCCCAAAACTCAAATTATCTTATTATCTCTTTCATGAACTTGTTCTATGATCTCGAGTAAACAGAGCTTTCAGAAGTTTTTTATTCTGCAATAGGGCTTTCATGTTTCTTGATCTAAAAGTTTTACTTTGTGGGGGATTTTTTTTTCCTTCTTAATGTGTTGGAACTCTGGTTTGAACACCAAACTTTCACTGGACAAGATGCATCACATGAAATCGTTGTTAACTGAGAGGACAGGAAAGGCACTGCCTGGTCTGCAATCACAAAGTGTTAATAAAAAATTTCTTAACATGTATGAAAACAGGAATGAACACACTACAGAATCTGAGATTAATACCTCAATATGGCAGAACAAGAATGAAATCTATTTAGATGACTAAGAAATAAAGATTTTTAGTAATCCTCTGTCAATTTGTGTAGAGTGGACATGCTTTTTTATGTCCTGGGAATTTCTCCATCAAGCACTTCCTAATACACAAAATGTTGTGTCTGTTTCTCGTTTCACCTTGTCTCACTGCTCACAGATTTGTTTAGGTGTTTTTGTAACGATCATAAACATTGGTTGTTTGCTATTGACTTTTCAGGGGATGAGATACCACAGATCAAAGATGATTATTTGTAGATGGAAGCACATGCCTTCTTAAACTACATAATGGTTGCTGCTTTGTAATGATTATTAAGTGACTTCTTCATAATTGGCAGGTTCTCTGGTCTCCTTTCAAATATACAAACATAAAGGATCGAAATATTTAGCAAACACTTGTGATACATAGAGGATTCAAGTACATAGCAAACTTTTTGTCAAACTTTTAGCAAACTAAATACAACAGAAAGACCAATTCTGCTTCTCACACAAGTGGCTCACTATGAAACAAAACATTTTACTGTTCCTTGAAGTACGGTCAGTTTCTTCAGGCATTTCTCTAGCGCTCTTAACCCAGCTCTTAAACTTCCTTTATCAGAAGCCCAGTTTGCAGTCACCTGTCTAGGCTCTCCTCTGTATCACCTGTGCTGGTGGCATCCCAAGAGCGTGCAGCAGAACAGCCAAGCATCGCACCCAGACACCTTGGTCCTGATTCTACAAACACTTCAGTGAAACTACTTCTGTAAGGGTTTGCAGACTTTGAGTCATCGTAACTCAACGACCCTTCACCAAGTGGGGCAAAGAGAAGTCTGGAGCTGGAAGGAATGCATTCGCGCCTTCGTGCCTGGGCACCAGGGCCTGCAGCACCTGCAAAGAGCACTTAGAGCCCGCAAGAGGAGCTTGCTGAGACCCACTGAGTGCACCCTTGTCACTTATAGCCACAGGATCCTTCCAACACCACATGTCCGATGAACTGCACTACTTCTAGACTACAATTTGCCAGACTTTAAAGTAAAAAATTGTTTGTACAATCGCAGTGCAAGAGAGAAAGTAAGTGGAAGAGAGCATGTAGGATAAGGGCAACCCATCCGAAACCCATTTGAGTTTGCATTTGGGATTTTCTTGACCCCTCCCGGAGGAAGGCGGGGAGCCCTGCAGCCGAAGGTCAGCCGAGGAGGGCGCGGGCAGCGGGTCCTGCCGGCGCTGTCGAACATGGCCGAAAGCGGAGCCCCCGCCCGCCCCCGGGCTCGGCCGCAGCGGGCAGTCCTCCGCAACCCCCGGCCGGGGCCAGCGGGGCCAGAGGTGCCGGGACCCTGCCCCAGGGAGCCCCCGGAGGAGAGCCAACCTCACTCAGGAGTCGGGGAAAAAGCCCAGGAAAGCGGGCGGGGGCGAGCAGGGGACGCACCTTTCAGCGTCCCCCCGGCATCTCCTTCTTCTTCTTCTCCTCCTCCTCCTCCTCCGGTCGGCCGGTGACTCCAGCGGCGGCGATGCCTCGGTGGCGGAGCGGTCTGCGGGACGAAGCCGCCCCCGCCTCGCCAGGGCTCCACGGCCGCCGCTGCCTGGGGCGGCGGAGCGATCGAGGCGCCTTCCCCGGCGGGCCGGGGGCGGGGGCTGCGGGCGCGGACCGCCCCGCCGGGCCCGGCGGGGACGGGGGGAGCCGGGGAGGGGCAGGGGCAGCACCGCCGGCTGAGTCAGCCTCGCTCAGAGGGCGCGGGGCCGCCCGCGAGGGTTGCCCCGGGACCGCCCCCCCTCGGTGGTGGGGAGCGGGGTTCTCCCGCCGGGCAGCTGCCCCCGGGACGGATCGCTGGGATCATCCCCCGCACACGCGACAGGCGGGATGCGGCAGCTCCTCCTTGTCCTGCCCTGGGCAGCCCCGCGCTCCCAGAGGCACCGCGGCGAGGCGGGCGGCTCTCCAGCCCCGCCGCTCCGCTGCCTCCGGGGGGTGCGCGGTCTGGAGCAGCTCCGACCGCTCCGGGCGGCGTGTGGAGCACTCCACGTCCGGCAAGTGCGGCGGGTCACCCCGCCGGCAGCAGGGAACTGAACCGCTCCCTCCGGCTCCCAGTGCGTGCCACTGCTCGTAAAGGACCAGGCGGCGCCCGCTGAGGGGGATCCCCGAAGCCCGGGAGCGCCCCGGGTCCCGTCCCGCCGCTGGGCACTCGCCAGCTGGAGCCCGCGGAAGAGCTTCCTCCTACCTCCCGCAAAGGGACGAGCCGGCCGAGCGCCGCAGCCCCGCGACCCTTTTCGCGGCTGGACGCGCTCCAGCGCCATGGCCATGCGCGCCCCCCGAGCGGGGGCGGGCCGGGCCGGGCCGGGCCGGGGCTGTGTCACCGCATCGGAATGTCGGCCCGCGCCCCCGTCCCCCGCGCTGCTCATCCCCCGCAGCGTCCCGGGCGCGGGGCGGAGCGCGGGAACCGCGGCCGGGCTCGAGGAGCATCATCTCCGGGGCGAGCGCGGAGCCTGGGGAAGGGGAGGCGAACGCGGCGTGGTTTCCATCGGCTCTGCGGAAAAAACGCGGTTTTGGAGAACTCAGTAGTGCGTTTTTGCCTACGAGCTTTTCCATGAGGAGTACAAGAAGGAAAAGAGCCTGGTAAACTTCCAGTTTAAAGGAAGCATTCTGATTTTTTAAATTGGCGAGAGTTGATCATAGATAACACGGGTTTATTTAGGACATTTTTACGTGAAGGGCAACGATTCTCATAACAAAGGTATGTGGGGATTGTGTCCCGATCAGGGGCTATAAAACTTACAGTTCATTTACTTCCTTCTCTTCCAGTGCAAGGAACTCATCGTACCGTTTTCTATACGACCACTTGAAAGTCAGGTTTTTCCCTACATATTCTACTCTGTCACCTCACCAAACCCTCAGCACCTCATTGCAATAGACTTGTGACCATAATACACGAGTATCGATGCCCTGTAGATAGTGATGATAGCAGAGAAAGTCTGTTAGCAAATCTATTTGTCTACTCAACAAATACATAAAAAAAGCCAGTGGTGAGTTACGTATTTTCAAAAAGTTTTTATGTTGTTGTTTGGATTTTTTAAAACTAATTAGGACATATATAGTGTGTTTATATATTATATTTATTCACTTACTACTTCCTGGCTTTACATTTATTATCTATTCTGACTCTTTCCATGGGTTACACGTTCTGATTATTAGAATAGGAAGAAAAAATGCATCCACTATGGTAAAACACCTAGATATTTTTAGCAGTGTAACATCTAAATCTTTTATTAAGAAACGTGAGACATGGCCAGTCTGAACTAATTCAGGTAATTAACTCATAATGTTGAGCATTCTACACTGAAATACAGTACAGATTGGATAAAATCCAGGTCCTACGTAAAATTTAATATTCCCTTTGCCTCCAGCATGGCCTGGATTTCATTCACTACATATAGTACCCAAAAAATGCCATAATACAGTATTTTGCAAAAAGTAAAATTTGAGTAGTGAATTTTTTCCAATTCATGTTCTGTGTGATCTGTATATTTTTCAGTACTTTCATATATTTAGATACTGAATACTGGCTCAAAATACATTCAGTTAATAATACTCTAGTGTACTTTACAACTTATTAGTGTCAGTTGCTTCATAACAAATCTTGGCAATAGGTTTTCAACTCTACAATAGTGACAATAAACTATCCTCTAAACACACAGGCAACAAGAACCTTTCCAGGGAAGCTTTTTCCAGTTTCTCTCTGCTTTTCCATTTTTTTAAAGAGTGCAGGAAAGTTACCATTGCATTATTCCAAGGGAAAAATATATATAATTTGTCCTTTACAAATTGTGTTCACACTTTATTTTTTTCAACTTGCAAAACTCTAACAATAAAAGATATCCCATACTGAAAAGAAAGTGATACTTTTTACAGAAAGGAAAAATTGGAGAAATCACCATATTCTTGACTTGCCAAAGGATTAAGGCATCTGTCAAACTTCAAGTGCACATCAGTGGGCCAACTTGGCATACCAGGGATCAATAACATGCTCAAGCACTTTGTTGTACTAAGGATTTCATTCCTGAGATCCAGCTCCTGACCTGGAAATTGAAGACTTCCGTGTTTCACTTGAGACACTGGAAGATTATTTAACAGTAAGATTTTGAACACTGTGAAAGGGACAAGTCAGATACAACAGTGGTAGGTGATATCTACAGAATAATTAGATATCATTCCCTCCAGGATGACATTTGCTTCTGTGAATACTGTAGGAAAGAAGAAATTACCAGTAGAACAAAGCTTCAGCACTGCTCTCTTTCTAAAATGTATTTATGCAATTAACAGTTGAAAAATTGCATCCCTGTAAAGCACTGCAGGATGAAAAAAATTTGAATATGAAGTAATAATGGTGCCTAGAAAAATCCAATAAAGTAAGTTGCTACTTAAAATTTTAATGTGATTTCCTTCTTTAAAAACAAGTAAAAAAATTACACACAGATGATGAGAAAGATGAAATTGCATCCCAGCTACACATTTGCAGTTGACACAAGGCGTCTTCTTTCCATTCCAAGAGAAGTACATGATTCTCTGGGATGCTGCAAGCAGATTTACTTTGGAAAAAGCTCATTTGCTTGGTGATAGGTTAGAAAGCTGCCTGTTAGGATAGTTAACCCAGGTAATCTTTTGCCTCCATTATGGTGAGATTCACCAGGTTTGGACCTCTCTTCCTGGTTGTACACACAACAGAAATAATTCCCATCAACCAAAGTCACTGACCTTTTTTCAAAATTAATTTGTTCCCAAGGTGGAAGAACTCTGCAGGCACCCAGACCTCCACTTTCTCTGGGGATTCCCATGGCCAAGCTTTACAGAAGTGAATTTTGAGCTGCCTGGCAACCTCAGTGCTATACATATGAAGAAAATATTTTTTTGCTGAAGTTGACTCAAGGGTCACAGTTTCTTTTTAACATTCTCAGCCAAGCAGAGAGTGCCTTAAGAATGCTTCAGTTTTCCCTCCCATTGTCCATCAGTGTCTACCCTGTTTTCAGGAGAACTCGCTGTTAATCATCACACTGTACTACTACTCCATCAGGCTTGACAATATAGAAAGACAACACATCCAGCTCAAACACAGTATTTATAGGCAGAGAAAAATATAGGACTTTCAGAAAATATCAATGTGTCTTTTAGCTCTTTTATCAGCTAATAGTCTTCTACTGATTGTGTCTTTTGGATTTTGGGTTACAAAATTGAGTTGGATATGAACTTCAAAGTGATGCATAAATATTAAATTCCACACATTCCTGTGAGATGGTAAGTATTATTCACATTATACAGATGGGGAAACTAAAGCAATGTGAGTTTACTTGGGCAACTTTCCCATCAGGAAAAAAAAAAAAGTAACTACAGTTGTACCATCAGTAGTCAAGAATACCTGGCTTTTTTCTGCACTCACCCTGAACTGCACATCACTTGCCTAAACCCTGCAGTATAATCTATAAAGGAATATTTTGTTTTCAATCGTGATATTATATAGCAATATTTTCAAACAATTTATTTAAAAAATTACATGAACTACTTAAAGTATGCTTTTAATTTAAAAAAAAATAGCCAAAAGGTTTTTCCTTGGGCTTTGCTCCAAAAGTCACCCTTCAGCTAGGACTAAAGAAAAGCATGCACACTTGCACACATGCAAACAGAAATTCTAAAAGAAAATTAGAAACACATGAAAATAAGGACTGACAGTGTTTTCTTAACTGCACTCTGGTTTCAATACAGCAAAATTTTCATTGATTTACTAATGAATAGAATTTTTCTTGTGAAGTAACACACAGGCCTTATCTGAATTAATTCCTTATTCCATTAAACATGTATCATCCTACAGAAGCACAGCCCACAGAGGCAGGGCAGCTCAGCTCTCTCTATGAAGCACAACCCTACTAAAGTCATAAGGTGATTCCATCCTATGAGGAGAGTTTTTACAGAAAGAGTTTCAGTTAAGACAACTATTATTTTAGTAAGATAGATTTTTGAGGCTATTTATTATCGCTAGATAAATAATCACAACCAGTTGTGTTCTATACTGATTCTCAAAATAATAAATATATAATACAAACGACTTGAATTTCAGAAATTGTTTTTAAATTATTAACTCTGGACGGGAGGTTTCTTATGAAGCCTGCTATTCTATGAATGTTACAGCTTTGTAACTACATTACAGATTTAATGTTACTTTACATGATGTAATGTGAGGTGTTTTGCCTATTTGACCATTAAAACCACCACCAGCCATGGAGGCAATTCTGAAAGTTTCATGAACTTGCTCAATGACTTTCTGACATTTCAATTAGGAAGAAAAAGAATTAACCAGATAAAACAAATAACTTTTAAAAAAGACTGAAACAATGAGCTTTGGAATTGAGCTGTTTGATTTTCAAATCATTGGTGAAGTCATCCTCCAATTAGTCTTTGGAAGAGATATAAAAGGTTTTGTAGTAAACATGAAAAAAACTCACACATTATTTTCAAATATCTCTAAGATAGATTTCATTCATAGATATAATTTCTGATAAGGATAATTAATTATGCATATGGATATTTTTGGCTATTCAAGTTTTAGTCTGAGAAATTTCATATTTCAGTGGAGTAACTCCTAAATATAGATCAAATTAAAGAAAACCATTTATGCCTTAACTGTATTCCCACTGTATAACTTAAGTATATTTTTAGTATGCCATTATTTTATGGCATCATAAAATGTGACAGTTTTTTAAAAGTTAGAGACTACATTAGAATGCAGGTCTTCAAAACACTGGAGCAATAACTCTTGTTTACTTCATATTACAGTTCAGGGACAATGGAAGTCAAATTATTAATACTAGTAGTTGAATAAAGTTAATAAATTTAATAAAATTGAACACTGTAACATAATTTTCTGTTAATTCTCCCTAGAAAAAAAAACCAATAAAACCCCAGAAGATGGAAAATACATAGCTATTAATTAATCTATGAGAGTTTATGGGTCACTAATAGTACATAAATATTAGTGATATTAAAATGGCAAGTAATAAACACATCCCAGATCATATTATATAGTCATGATGAAAATGTATTGAGAAGCCTGCTTTATTACTTTCCTCATATAAAGTTCCTCAAATACACAGTAAAGTCTTTAATATATTTATAATGATAAAATGTGTTGTTGCTTGCATGAAATTACATGGTCCAACCAGGGTGGAGTATTGTCCTGAGCACCTAAACAATAAAGTCTGATTCATGTAATCTATTACATGTATCTGTCCCTGTATAAGGCCATTAACTGTTCATCTGATTAATCCTGTCGAACAGTATTTCTGGGCTTGTTTCTACTGATTGACATTTTCAAGGAAGCTTCATCAAAGGATAGTTCTTCTATTGCCTCATTATTGTGCCTTTAGTTTGAATACCAAATTATTACTGTAGTCATGGATTCACTTCATCTGCAAAACAACAAATGAGCTGACTTGTCTGTGCTCTGTCATCCTTTAAACAAGCAGCCAGGACAATGAATTATTAATGTAATAAATTATAAAATCTGTATTGTCTTCAACGCTCATCTCTAAACAACAATCACTCTATAGGTTAATTTAATATTAACCCCACTCAGTTCCTTTACTGGCAACCTGCCATAGCACACATTTGACCAAATTCAGGAACCAACACAAGAATTTGTTTAGGTAACTAACCAGAATGGTTAAAGCCGTAAGATATTTTAACTGTTTATTTTTAATAGCTGAAAAATTTTGGTGCTAACACAATGGGCAATGATATTAGAAAACAAGTAATTACCCAGTATGTTAGTATTTTTGCTCTTCTTAATGTTAAGATACTTTATGTTGGATGATTCCAAGTACCCTCTACATGAAAAGGTTAACTTAAAATCTTTTAGTGTTTTTCCTGTGTAGTGTAATTCTAATGTACTAGTACACCAACAGACTCATTGAAAAGGCAAATAAAGTGAGAAAAATCTTTTAGCCCTGTAACAGCAGCCATGTTTTAGTCTGGTGAGCACTTTCTGTAAAAGTAAGTAAATAATAATCTAGTGTTTTCTACAAAGTCAGGCTGGCTGATTAGGTGTTGAAAATGTGAGAGCATGGGAATGCTTGTGGTTAATAGTTTTTCAGGACTAAGCATATATGACCAGGACTTTCCATGGGAGAAGCCAGACAATCGGACTGCAAAAAAGGTAATTATTGTTTTTGGTCCTTGCTCATGAAATTATAAAATGGATATTAACTTTGCGATATCTATTACAGCCTTCTCCCCCTAAAAGGAACATTATTAAATTTACTGTAAATTCTAAAAATACGTATTTTACAATCAACATGTAAAATTCTAGGATTAAATAAAGGAAAAAAAAACCTGTCTTGTTCCATTGTCACATCAGGGCATACTTTCACAGCTAGTCCTGAACAACTCAATTTTATGTAACCTTAAATACAACAGAACCTTAGTAAAATGTTTTTTCTTTTATAATAAAACCAAAATAAACTTCAGCTTCTGTTTTATATGCCAGTTGAGATTCTTTGCAGTAATTCCTTCCACATCTGCTCTGCAGCTTTCAGATTTATAAAAGCAGTATCTCCCAATTTCCTTTCATCAAAATATCCAAATGCTGTATTTTATAGACATGTTGGTAGAGTTTAACACTGAGTCACTAATTACAACTTGGAGTCATATATATGCTAAGGCTAAGAAAATAAATACATGTGGTTATGAAGAATTTAATACTAAAAATCTCAAACAACCTACTCAAAAATTCTTCAAAGTGTGATAACATACCAATAAAAGTACACCTGAAATTATCACAGAAGTTGTAAAAATAAAATTGAGAATTAAAGAAAAAGTGAATATTAAAACTAAACACAAGTACCACCAGATTCTAAATTAATGACCTAAGATCATGTGTAGAAAAGTTGCCAACCAGACAGTAACACCAAAACTGTCGCTTCAGAATGGTTTGGGAAAGAGGCTGGTATGGGAAGATCTTCATAAACCATTAGTCCAAAACAAATTCCTAGGATTTCTGAAGGCAGTGCAGTATTGGTATCTCCCGATTTCAAGTTGCCATTGGCTTTCCAGTGAACAGCCCATCGATGTGAGCATTCAAGGGCACAGAGAGCATAACAAGCACAACCTCAAATCACATTAGTCTTCACTATATACCGGATTAGGAGTTTTGCATTGTCCTGACTGATCTGTAGTGCCCTTTTCTGTGCACTGTCACTGCATACTGACTATCTGAGGAAAACTCTTTTGTCACAAAAAATTATCAGTAAAGACAGCAAAAATAAAGCTTTTAATCCTGAAGTTCTAAATATCCAAGAAAATGAGACAAAAGGCAAAATAGAAAAACATGCTACAAAAACATCTGTGGGCATCACAGAACTTGGAAAGACCAGAGTCCTCCAGAAAATTTAAAAGAGCGGATCAAATTGGCAAGTACATTTCTCTCAAGGAAAACAGCATATAAGTTTGTTGATCAAAACTGACATCTAGAGAGCTACAGGCTAACTAACATAAAGTATCATCCATCTCAAGGCCAAGGTTTCCAGATTTCAATAAAGGCATACTAAAGAAACAGAAATGTGGGTATAACTCCAGTTTTCCTATTTTCTTCAGTGCTAATCATGGGATACAGGCTGTAATCTGAAGCAAGCAACATGCTCTTAAGGATATTCTTATATAATCAGAAGAGAACAAACTGTTCCTTCTCTTCCTTAAATCTGTACCCAATCACACAAACAGGGTTCATTGGGACAGCTTTGCTGCAGAGTACTTGCCAGTGAGAGAACAAAGATTATCCCCCAGACTTTTCCTTTCCCTTTTCTCTCCCTCCCTCCTTCCAAGAGAATGGCAGATACAAGGGGCTGTTCTCTAAAGATGGGTCAAGATGATTTATGATAGACACTGACCTTAAAATTTACAAATCCTACTGATGCAGAAAACATGGTTAATCTGTAAAGTTTAGTCTTTATATCTATATATGTATACATATAGATATAGGTATAGGTATATAGATATATCTCACACCTTCCTTCCTTCCTTGCTTGAAAAAACAACATAGCCTAACTGTGCTGATAATATCATAAATTGAAATCAGCCACCTTTACTGCAAATTAAGAACTAATGAACAGCAAAGGAAATAAGCCACATGGTTCTGGCAGATAAAGCAGGGAAGGGAGATGAATCACATGAGCAAATGAGGCTTCCAGGGTAGAAAAGGCTATCTGGCTATTTGCAGTGCTCCCATGGGAGAATTCAGATTTTTAATAATGAAGAAATTGTTTTGTCATATGGCAAGGATAAAGAACATCAGCTAAATGTTTTCGTATGGACCCCCTACATACATTACTACAAACAGTAGAACGTAGGATCCTATATTACATAAAGATGCTATTTAATGAAGAAATTGAATACACATCTATTACAAGGCTTTGGTTAGCATGAAATATTTCTGGTAAAGTGAAAAAAAAACACAACAAAATCAGGGTTACTTTTTAAAAGCTAACAGCTTTTCCCTTTGCTTCCTGATCAAAACTCAGTAATGACTGAACAGTTTTTATGGTAATATAAAGGAATATTTGTTTTAAGAAATAAAGTGCAAATGGGAAAGTAGAAAGTAAATATTAATATCTGATTTACAGTGCACTGTGGGGATTTTTTATGAAATAAAATGGATCTGCCACGTAGCCTTTCCAAATAATATTAAAAAGGTTTTTCTCTGACATTACTTAGCTTCCAAAAACTGTCCACTACTTCCTATTAAGTAGAACACCTACCAGTGCCAGTTAACACCAGCAAAAAATCCTCCAGCCAACCTTCCAATGGAAAACATTTTGACAAGTATTTTTTCTAGCTTACTGTAGTACTTAACTGTGTCACCTCCTCCCTTTCGAACATTCCTCTCCCTTAAATTAAGTTGGAACCCCCTTTCTCAACTGTACCAGGCTTTAGGCACAGCACGGTGTATCTGTGCTCAAAAGCTTGCACAACATCCCCATTTAATCAACTGCTCTGACTGAAGAGGCTCTTCCAGCACACCTGGTCCTGTCCATAGCCCTGTGCTGTGGTGAGCAGAGCTAGAGAGTTACCAGGAAACTCTGGCATTGGAAATATTTGGCAGCAAGGCCCTGGGGATAAGGTACCAGGTAAGGTATAGGGCTTCCATGCCTCAGCATTTCCACCAAGAACCTTCTCAAGAACTATGTAAGGGTCTCACCCCAGCCCCAAAATAAAAATCTGATGTGTAACAGAAATATTTTTTTTAATCCCCCAGCCAAATAGGAGAACAACAGGGAGCAACAATTATAACCTGCTGATAACTGCTCAGACAGCATAGGTGCTCTACATCTGTGCAAAATTAGAACTAATAACCTAAATTCATGCTAGCTCATCACTTTGATTCTTGCCCCAAAGAATTTAATAGCAAGAATGTACTTGTTATCCCATCCTTTTTTCTTTTAATAAAAAGAATGCTTAGGGCATATGCTACATATAGATTGCTTCATACCCAGTAACATCACCAATAAGATGTCCAATTTCATTACCTGCTCATTCATTGACGTTCACATGAAGGGACCAGGCCCACACTCTCCTTGCTCCCCAGAATTTCAGAGTGTGGCCAAAGTTCTTCTCTAGCCTCTGTAGCTTTTGCTCTGAGAGGGGGCAGATGATACCATTTAAAACATCAGAAATTATTCCAGGATCTGCTGAGCAGCATTCCGTAAAGTCATTTAAATGCTTTAATGGTACTTGGACTCCTACTTAAATGTAATATTTACAGTGTGTACATCACACTGTATTGAAACTTTTATTGTCTAGAACTGCGGATTTGGATTTTTAAGAGAGTTTAAGCTTATGCACTAAGAAGTAAATTAAGAAGAACAGCCCCACCTGCCGACAGAACAGTCACAGTACAGAGCGAAAGTTGAAGATTCAACTTCATACTCCCCAACCAGAAAACACGGGTCTTCTGTCCACCTCTTCCACAGAGACCCAGAATCACCTCATTTAGCAGAGCAGGAACCCAAATCTCTCCTTTTTCCTTTGCTCAGTATGTAAATTCAGATGACAAAGTTTCTCATTATCCTCTCCAGAATTCACTGCTCCTTGACAGGATAACATACAAACTTCATTCAGCTCAATAAAAGCTAATTGAAGACTAAAAAGTATCAACTGAAATTTGTTTGAAAACTTCATCTGCACATCATATCTCATGTACTACTGACTGTGCTCAGGATTGTGAGAACACTTTACCAAATCAGTAAGGGGATAACTCACAGTGCTCTTTTGGGTTTGTGGGGTTTATGTTTGTTTGTTTGTTTGTGTGGTGTTTGGATGGGGTTTTTTGTGAATAGACATAATTCTAGAATTTTGTTTCAAGAGACTTATTATCTAGCAATAGATAATAGCTCTCATCTCTCATGCTGTGTCACCTACCATTTGTAAATAAGGAAGATTTCAATATTATCTATCCAAAAATCTTTATCCCCTTCCCTTAAAGCTTAAATTTCTATCTATTACGTATTTTTAGCTGTTTGGAGAAAACCCACAGAACTGCCATGAAAAAGTGGCAAAGTTTCTTTGACAATTAATCTTCCCCTGCCTATGCCTGGGGACAGGCACAGTAAGTTCTCTTGAAGTACCTTGCTTTTTCCTTTACTTCAGAGCCTGTGAAACAGATGGCATCAAATTGTCCTACAATGAGTTAATTTTTGAGCCTACTAAGTGAAGAAGGGGGTGCTGGATAGACAGGCTAACACTACTAATTATTCCCCACTATGTAACTCATCATTTTCCATCTATTTTTCCCTAATGTTGTTACATCCAGAAATAAAATTTGTTACACACATAAAGCTCTGAAGTGTAAGCTTCCGAAATCCGCTGACACTGCAGGAAGAAGCACTTACCAGAATAATAAAAAAAAAGTACTCCAATATTTTTGTAATATTTAGCAATGATGACAGTTTTACACATGAGGTTTTTTTTCCCTGCTTTTTCCTCTTTGGTGAAAAGTTAATTATTGACACACTAAATACCGGGAAGCACAAGGATGAATTAAGTATCACCTTGTGACAAGAGAGATAAGACTTGAATTCAAATCATAATGTACAGAAATAAAACAAAACAAAAAAAAATACACAGAAACAAATCACCACTTGCACACAAGAAAATTTAACTTTACTGATCTGTCGATACCACAGTGTTTCCAGTCAAGAAACTGCTGTATGGGAGCTGATGGAGCTTCTTTTTATCTCTAGGTAGTTGCAAGGCATAAAAAGTGACATAGCATGATAGTATCAGCAGAACTCGAGGCATATGCTCGTGTTTAACAGGGATCGTTTGATTAACATTTCTTTCAAAAGCTTTTACAATCACTACATTCAGTTATGTTCCACTAATCAATGCAAACCCAGAGATTAATTCTTCAAGATCATTTTATTAGCAATGATGAATATAAATCTCTTATGAAAATATTCTTAACATTTCGATATATAAGAATTGTCTATAAAAATATACTACTACATAACAAAGCCAGTAACTTCTACAAAACATATCATTCAACATATATTTAACAAATATAATTAACAAATTAATGCTGGGGTATTTTTACCCTCTTTTTGTCATACAGTAACTCATATAACAATAGGAAATTACTCATTCTGATATACAGAAGTGTTATCACCATAGAAGTCTATGTATGTTCCACCCTGAAGTCACCTGCATCTGCAGGAATATAAAGCCAAACTTTTCTTTGGATGGACAGGCAGTTATGACCACAAGAACATTCTGCTGGTAGCTGCAAAGTGCTGCTGAAGTGTTGCACATCTGCTGTCAGTAGCCCCAACCCTGAACCCATGCAGGGGCAGAGACCATTTTTCTACTGCCTTTGTGGGACTGACACCACAGATGAGCCTCCCATGGCTAGATAGGAAAGACTCTTCCTGCTTAACTACTGCTAGTTAGCAAGAAAATAACTTCTAAAGAGACTACCTCTCTAGAAATAAACCTTCTTCCAACAGACAGCTTGAACAAAAGCTCAAGGAAGAGAAGATACCGTGGAGGTGTTTATTCTAAATGATGATCAAGGGTAGTAGTATCCATCTTGTCATTGCCAATCACAGGAGGCACCATCTTGGTGTTTTGGAATTGGGAAAGAGCTCAGTTTCAGGTTTCAGAATAAAAATGACACACTGAACTAGTTATTTTACCAATGCTGATAAGGTGAGGCTACTTCATGCCTGCTGTTCATACTTTGACAACCAATTTAACCTGAAAGAAACTGGCTGCTGCACAGTGACAGTATACAGCTTTTTCTGCCATCGGCTTTCTATAGAAGAGTTGGGTACATAAGGCTTTAAGGCTATAAAGTCCCACTGAAGACGACAGACAGTTACAGTGTCTTGCATAGTAAAGAACATAAGAACCATGCACGTGATGTATCAGTAACAACTAAATCTGTTGACCCAATGTTTATGTGCAAAACAATCAATAATTAATTATTACTCTTTCTACTCAGAATCCACTGAAATCAGTACATTGAATGAATATGTTGAAATTCAAGAGAAACTTAACTTTAGAACACAGCAACGGTAACGCAACAATATCCCACTGTATTACAAAGGAAGAAGTTTTTATTAGAAAAGTATGGTTATCAAACTTTAAAGTAAAGATCACAACAGGACACGACCGATGACAAACATTAATATATTTCTGACTCAAAGCTCAGAAAAAGAACTTTTGACCCTGAGAAACTTGCTGTATTAAAACTTTAAAAGCTAAAAAAGATCAGAATCTGAAAGAAGCAAGGCTCAGCCAGTTTCATTTCAGATTCTCAAACTGTTAAGCTTTGAAGAAAAGTTTTATCATCTTAACAGAAACTTTAAGAAATATTTTCCATTAAAAACTCCCCATCATTTCACAGTACCCCTAATTTTGTAGAGTTTCTTTATCTTCAAGGGTTACAGCTAATATTTAGGTTTTCAACCTATACTTGCGAGGAAGAAAACATTTGAAATTGAGGAGGTTGAAAAACTTAAATGTCTTCCATGCCCAATATCATCTAGAAAAGCTAATTACAGGATCTAGCTTTATGACTAGAGAAGCCCTAGTCAAGTCCTTCATTCTCATACCAGTTAAAGAATTCTCTAAAAGATGTGTCAAAATCAAAATAATGTTCCAACACATACGATGTTGTCCAACATAGGATCTTGTTTAGATAATTATTTTAACAACTTAAATATTTAGGAAGGTTTAGGAACAGTAAGAGGAAATAAGCAGATGGAGCCATAAGGGGACCCTATAGGTTTGAACAAAGAAAAAAAAAAAACAGTCATCTGGGGTTTTTGGCACTACAGATATGAAAATATATCAAAAGAGTTTCTGCAAGAACTTGAGACAAAAATTACCAGCCACTATATCTGGATGCTGATTTCAGATCGGCTTATTTTCTAGATTTATTTATATGTTAAGGGCAAGAAAACAATCCTTTCTTCTATAGCCTGTTCTTATCTACCAAATGTAAAAAAGATTCATTGAAATCATATCAGCTAAGAAGTTTTTGATGTAAGCTTCCACATTATTTTTATTCTGTACTGACATAGCAGCATTCATATGCTGAAATTTGAAGTATTATCTAATTCCTCTTCCAACTTTTATACTGTCATCGAGTTCAGGCTACCCTGGTCTTGCTCTTTCCAACAACCTTACTAAAAAGATACGTAGCTGGATCAGCTCCCAGGTCTAGCTCATCACATAACCACATAAGCACAAGCACCGAGCCAACAGGAGGGAGCAGGGCTAGCTGACAATCCAAGTTTATATCAATCTGAACTGCTCTGGAACCACACCTTTTTAAGTGGCAATTCAAACACATGCATATTAAACATGAAATGAAGCGCTAAAAAATGCAGTCTGTTTTCCTTCTCTCCCCTGAAAGCTATTGCTCAATGGCAGCAATGGCTGAGCAGCAGAAAAAACAATCCCAGTTCACAGTTCCAAGTATTAAGCAAAATAGGTGCCAAACTGGAATTTCATTACTACATGAGGCTTTAAAGAGATAGGAAAGCAGTTTAATGCTACTCTTTACCCCTTCAGGAGTAGCTGAACTTTAGCCTTCAGGAGAAGCAGAAAACACACAGCTATGAGCAGGAACTGACTCCTTCACTCAAGTGGAATCTGCTCATGCCCATAAAAACATACAGATTCAGGGTGCTGGTTTACGTACAGAAACTTGCACAAAGAGGCTCCTCACATTCAGATACATCCCAAAGTACTACATGCATTCCAGTCCTTCAGGACTGAAGTCCCTAAATCTGCCCTGACAGGATTCAATGCCTATTGACAAAGGAAAAGATATGTGACTAGACATCTACAAATCAAAATAAGGAATCATCTACCACCTTCAGTGATTTTGAAACAAATGTGTATCAAGTGTATAGAACACTGCGCTTTCCTTTAGAAAAACACTAGAGTGAGTAAAAACCTGAAAACTTCCTCATGATACAAATGACCAAATAAAGATTGACTCAAAATTTTCTTTAAACTCTACTGAGACAAGACTTGAAAGTACGTAAGAGTCAATTTGGGAAAATCCCACTTCCTGATACTAAACATTTGGTCCTCCTCAAACGTGAAGGACACCAAGATTAGTAACACAAGTATTTTTTCTTCGTATTTGTTGCTATCAAGATAAAGCCTACAAAAGTGAGAAGATGAGCAAGAAAAGTGACAAATGTAGATTTAAAAGCACCAGCTGCAGAAAAGGGGCTGAAGTTGCCCACTAGCACTGCCTGATGTAGTGTGGATGCTTGAATGTGATGAGATGTATACGCATAGCTCTACCCTTCCACCAAGCTCTCCTCAAACCTCTTCTGTAGAATCTCTGTATGGCCCTGGCCAACCTGCACTTTCTGTGAAACTGCAACTACCTGTACTCTTGTACATTCTTAGGAAGTAGGCAAAAGCTTTATTGTAAATGCTCCTAACTTTACGAAGGCAAAGCAGACTTAAACTTGGTCTCACAAAGAACTTTCATACAGAAGAATCTAAACAAAAGGGTCATAAGCAGCATTAAAAATAACCTATATTAAATATCCAAAAAATATAATCTCTTGCATAGAATAAAGAAAAGTGCAGCTACAGAGTAACATTCCATACCACAAGAAGTGGCTAATTTACAAGTGGTATACAATTAAACATTGTCTTTTATCACTGAGAGTGCAGCAACTAAAGACATGTTTATTGAGAAAATTGCATTTGGAAAAAAAAGAGGGGATTAGGTTGTTTCACTGTGTCTGTAAAGCAAATGTCCACACTTAACATTCTTTTTAAAAGAAAGCAAAGCTGATAGATAATTTTCATAAGTTAATTTTCTCTTTATATTAATGGAAAGATGAAATAGCTTTTGTTCTTTTAAAATCCAAATTAAAACCAAATCCCCATTTGGAAACTGTTTTGTGCAAAACTAAAAAAAAATAGAAAGCTTGTAAATGTGCAAGTTTTATCTGTTCTATAAAAGCTGGTTGTTTAAAGATTACTAACTCTTCGTTCCGTTCTAACTTATGTACTGCAATCCCTCTGGTAATCAAGCACAGAATAGTATTAAATAAGCCTGGGAGACTATTTCCACCGCTCTGAAGAATAAAGAAAGGGTCTAAGAAGTGGAGAGTCAAGAATTTTAGGAAAATAAATATTCATAGAATCATAGAATATGTAGGATTGGAAGGGACCCATCAGGACCATCATGTCCAACTCCTGGACCTGCACAGGACACCCTAAGAATCATGCCAGGTGCCTGAGAGCATTGTCTAGGTCTGATAGAACGCAACAACTTCAAAGTATCTTTCCACTGCTCATATTTTCAGGCCTAAATATGAAACAGAAAAGCAAATACCTAATCAATTACTAAAACATCTTCAATTTTGGTTTAAAATAAAGAAAAATCAATTTATTTTATTGGATATAATTTGGTACTACAATTTGGTACTACAATTTGGTAAATGGGATATTTAAAATAAATAAAAATAAATATTGTGTATATATATGTCTCAAGATTGCTTGTTTCTGCAATGAATTAGTTTCTATTCTCTTAGATTTCACTTTGTTTAGCTTTTTTCACGCTTTGTCGCCACTTGCGAATGGCAGTTCCAGTACTACTGGCTAGCACACACAGGGCACCACCCACAGTCCACCAAGTTGGCATATGATTGAGAAAAAGAATTTGCAAAATAAAAGCAAAAACCACATCCATTGTTCTCACTATGGCTACAGGTCCAGCTTTCTCTATCTGTAATGCTTTTGTGAGAAATACCTGACCCCCTAAACCTAACAAACCTATTAATATTAGAAAAACCCTGTCTTTACCACATTGTGGTAAACGCCATTCATTCAAAACAAACAATGCTATAACACATCCAATTAAACCAATGACTGCATAATACCAAATTGACAAAAAATAATGCACAGACTTTCCCACCTTCCTTAGTATAACAATAGTCGAAGCTGCAGATGCTGTGCTTGCAATTGCTGCTATAGTTCCTTTAAGGTGATCTGTGTAACTTCCTTCAATCCCCATATCACGTGACCCAAATAGAAATGGTGGTCTAGCAATAAGAATCACTCCAGTGATTGCAAAGAGGGTAAACAGAAGATCCCAAAGACTGTATTTCTCTTTGAGAAAGATCCATGCCAGCAATGACGTAAAAACAGGACTGCTAAAAGTTATAACAGTGGCATCAGCCAGTGGCATGACTTGGTAAGCGTAGTAGAGAAGAACCATTGCAGTAGAGCCAAGGAATCCTCGGAAGAAAAGAAAAATTCTTTTACCTTTTGGTCCCAAAAACCCTGTTCTGAAAAACAGAAATGTCACATTAACGTCACTGGCTTGCTTATTTCATGACTAACATTCAAACACATTTAGATGTACACACCCATCTAGATGGTACACACCTTTCTAGATAAGGGACTTCAATATCCAAATATTTTTAACTGTTTGATCACAGAACAATTTATTTTCATCATGATCCCCAATTACATTCAGAGTTCAGAACCTGTTCTTGCTATTAATGTTTTGCGTGCAAAATAAGCCAAGAGTATCTACAAACTACCTTCTGTTTTTTTAAGATCACCACTTCATGGAAGATCAAAGCATTTGATAAGATAATCCTTGTAGAAACCTCTACAATTCAGGGAGTCAAAGATTTTCAGTTTTCTGAATCATGTTAAGAAACCACCAACTAATCCAAAACAATGCAGTTATGCAGTTGAAGTTCAAATTAAAATAATATTGCAATCTGATTTAAGTGATAATTGTGGATCTACTTTTAAGAAATAATCTTAAATTTAAACATTTGCTATACTTACTTGTAGTATATTAAACCAGGAAGAACGAATGCCATTTGGAAAACACATCGAAATGCACTCACTTCCACTGAATGTAGATCTTCTATTTTTTTAAGAAATAAAGAGGCCACTGAGAAAAGGAAGGCAGACAGTACGGTGTAACACAGACCAAGTCCTGGACATGAAGCTTTCTTCTTTGTTCCTGCAACAGATATTTCTACAGTTAATAAGGATCTATTAGAAGACTTCTCTGATCAGGTTGTTCTCCACTGCAGTTCTCCATACATCTGTAGCGATTCTTGTGGTAGAGGACAGGGGAATCAAAGAAACAAATGCAAATATTACAGGTATTTACCAGATCTACCTTAAAAATATTTTTCACTGACCACCACAGGTCCCTTTTTTTTTTTTCTTAAAACAGGGCATAAGAGATGAGCTCTAACACATGGGATACAAAAGTTCTCACAGTTCTACACAAGTTAGCTTTACTTCTTGTGGCTATCAGAATAGTATGGGTGATTTACTGTGGGGATTAGTCATGATTCTGCCCATGGACCACTAAATATAACTGACTACAAAATGGCCCATGGTCAGATTCTGAAACCTATTACCTTGGGAATCATCTGCTTATGAACCTTAACTAAGGTTCAAAAGCAAGTATTTAATTTCCTTGCTTACCAATCCACACATATAAAATCTGTGTACCACTTCTGTTGTACCTCATGTTTACTTTGTAGCTAAATCCCCCCTAAATATGACCTAGACCTACAGAATTTTCATGTAACATTTTTATCTTGCTATAAAAATTCAAATATGTTTTTCAAATAGGCATCAAGTATACCTTTTTAAGCAGAATAAATTCAAGTGACTAATGGTAAAGCATCATAGGCCTGATGTCTATCATAATTCCATGAAGACCATAGTTTATGCTTATTTATCGGACTTCTCTTTCCTGAAAGTGTCCCAAGTCCAATGTTTCTATTAAAGCTTCCTCATTGCCTCAGGCTCTCTTCAGCAACATACTCTTCCTCATTCCACTCATTTCCTCCACCTTTGACTATTAAAAAAAAAAAGGCAAACACAGAAGAACTGCTGCTGACCTCAACACCGTCTCCAAAGAAATTAGCCTTTTTTGATAATTGCCTTGTTTCATAAAAGTAACAGCCTTTCCACTGAGCCTAGAGGTGAACAACATGGAAAAAGAGAACCCATCTAAAAATTTGAGCGGGGTGTTACCTTTGTCTCTTTTTCTCTGTCTGCATAAAACACTGGGAGTTACCTTTTCTTCTACAACATTCTCTAAAGATAGGAGTGAGAACTCCATGTCCCAGAGACAGTGTTTTGATAAAAGGGTGCCTCATCTCACATTAGTGTGGCAGCCTGTGAGCCTTATGGATCCTCTAAAACATAATCAGCAGGGTATTGCTGTGAGTTGCTTAGCAACTAAAGATGGTTTTGAGAGGCTTTGCTTTGTTTTGGGTGTGTTGTTTTGTTTGGTTTTTTAAATTAACAAAATTTGTCACAAACCGTTTTGATCCTCCTCGAGATCAGCACTCAAGGCTGAGAAACTGCATCTTACTATCTAAGAGTTGAGAATGTGGGCTGTCACAGTTCTAGAGGCTCAGGCTTTAAAACAGATCTGAAGTAGGCAAAAGGCCTGCTTCTCAAGGGATCCTGACACACTGTAACTGAAAGTGAGTTACAGCTTCTACTAGAAATATTTCTATTTAGCAACAGCCACTTACATAAAAGTGACTATAAAAACTACCACCAACCAACACTGGACTGGGACATCTACCAGATATGAAATAGTGGATTTCAAAAACATTCATGAATTATGTAATGTCCTAATCCACATAGTCACACAACAGAACTACAAAAACAACGTCTCAATATTAAAGCAAGAGGAATCAAACTGGCCTGTAACTGAAATGAGAAATCCAAATCCATGGTGGCTTGTGGATGAACACAGCACAAACACAACTATTAACTTTTATTTCAGGCATGATAGCTCATCTGATTATTACAGAACAAAGCCAATCTAAATAATGGAAGTGCTGAAATGGAAAACCAATCCAATTAAAGCAAAATATGCTGAGAGGATCTTATACCCAGAACTAAGCTTTGTGCTGGCAGGAACAAAGAAAAAACAGAAGGAACTAATTTCTGTAAGCTACCCAATATACCAAGCCTACCAGAAACAGAATCTTTTAATACTAGAATTTAAACCATCAACATCTTGCATTGCCAAGGCATGTACACAGTGCAATGAGAAAGTGTTTTATTTCCTTTTAAAAATAAAATGGAAGAACTTCTTCCACCAAAAACAAGAACTGCAGTTCTGAAGAGTACTTATTTCAAAGTAAGTTCCTAGGAGAAGTTAGGTTAAGATAACATTCCCGCCCTACAAAATCTTAAGCCTCTAAATACTAGCCCAATGCCATCAAAACACTCAAGCACTCATGCTTTTTTAAGACTGTAGGAGCCTGGAAACAAAAAAGTTTCAAGCAGTACCCAAGTCCTCTTTTTTGAGTGGCTACAGATTTGGTTTTCCAATTTTATTTCCTGGCCAACTCCAGCCTTTCAAACAATTTCCCACTCCTGTTTTAAGTCCTAGACAAATGCCTCGCACTGCATGTTGTTTCATGTGTTAATTCTGTTGGGGTTTCAATGCCATGCTTTGTTCTAAAAAGTTTTTATACCTGCAAAACGCATACAGTGAAGAAAATCACATTTCTCACATATATGCATCTCAAGAATAGTAGCAGAGACAGAAGAGTACTGGCTATTGTGAAGGTGGTCAGCAAGAACATGATTCTCCCAGACCTTCAGGAAAGGCAGAAGCCTGTGATCCTTTCTTCACATTACAAAAAGCAGAACAGCTCTTTACAGTCTTCTGTTAAGTGTCAGGAGCACAACACCCCGCATATGAACTAATCATGGTCATGCAAACAGGATCTAGGGGTGATTCATAAAGTTCAGTCATAGACTCTGTCAAAAATTTTAGACAGATTACTCAAAACCAAAGTATTTTTCTTGGTAAGTTAATGCAAATTTCTCAGGAGGTCAAAAACTGGTTGCTTTCCACCCCCCAGCTTTGCCTCAAAAGTGACACTAACGTGAATTTCACTGGTCAAGTACGCCTTTCTCTTCTGAGTTCTCCACAGCAAACTATCAGATCTATTTTCAGAAACAGATCACAAAGTCAATTACAGTCAATTTAATGACAAATACAGTTTCAGTGATATTGTTTAAAAACGACACATGCTAAAGTACTTTAGGTAACAACTTCAGAAGTTAAGGTAGCATTTATGTTTTAAAACGACTCCATGTAAAACTTCCACATGTTGGATATTTCACAGGAAGTTTGTGGCTTTAACAACTGAAAATGACCAAGAAGTGAAGCACGGATTAAGACAAAACAAAGACTACACTCACACTAAAGCATGGTAAGAATTGCTCAGGAAGTCCAGCCACAAGTTCGTGGACTTGCTGAACTGCACTCGTACCCCTGCTCAAACGTATTTAACAGTGCCAGAAGTTCACACTGCCAGAAGGTGCCTCTATTTACCCAAAACTGTCAGGTCTTTCTTCAAAACTTTGACAACAGGAAGTACTGTTTTCCGAGGGATAATCGCTCCCGAAGTGCTCTCAAGACGCGACAGGGGAGCCGCCCACCCCTGGGGATGAGCGGCCCCAGCCCTCTGCCCGCTCCCGGGGCCGTGGAGGTCACCGGGCACCCGACGCGGGGGCACGGAAGAAGTCCTGCCTGCCGTTCCTATGCACTTCTCCGCCGGGGCCGGCTCGCCCGGGGAAGAGGAGCGGGAAGCGGGCGAGCCCCAGCCCGCTCCCGGGTGACCCGGCGGGCACCAGGTGTGACCCGCCTCGGCAGCGGCGGGGCGGGCACATGTGCTGAGGCGCCCTCTGCGGCCGCCCGGCCCCGCTCGGCTCCGCGCCCGCCGCCACGTGCGGACAGCCCGGTGCCCTCGGGCCGCTCCCCTGCCCCCGCGCCGGCAATGTCACCCCGACAGCGGGCAGGACGCTGCCCTCCCTGTCCCACTCCCCCTCCTCACCAGCTGCCTCGCAGCAGCGCGGCCAGGGCAAGCCCGAGCTGCAGTCACAAGCGCGGCGCTCCTCGGCGCCCGCCGCCTCGATGCCGGGCGCCGGGCACAGGCACTGCTGCCCCGCGCCCACCCCGTCCTCCCGGCCGGGCTGCACCTCCGGCTCCTGCCCGCCCGCCGCCGGAGCAGCGGCGCCCTCGTCGCCCTGACCCGGCACCATGAGGACGCGGGGCTGCCGCGATGCTCCCGGCGCTGCTCGGCTGCCGGCGACACCTGCCCTCCTGCGCATGCGGCACGGCCGCCCAGCGCCGCCCGCCGCCCTCCCTCGGCCCGCCCGCAGCGCTGGGCACCCGCGGGGCGGGGCGGCTGCCACCGGGTCCTGGCTGCGACACCTCCCGCCGCGCCCCGCCTGGAAGCAGCCGTCGGCGGTGCCCGCCCGCGGGCGTACCTGCCTGGCAGCCCGGCGGCCGCCGAGCGCCCCTCCCGGGGCAGGAGGCAGCGCCCCGCCGCTTCCTCCCCGGCGGACCCCCGAGAGGGACCCGGCGCGGGCAGCGGGGGCTGTGCCGGGCAGGAGAGAGGCTGCGGTGCCTCGGGAGGGGGAGCTCTGACCCCGCCGCAGAGCGGAGGGGGCGGCCCGGGTGCCCGGCGGCGCCGCACAGGCCGCAGCTGCCGCAAACAGAGGAGGCAAAACAGTGGAAAACGGCGACGCGAAGTTGTTTTAGGGGCGTTGCTGCGTCATGTGCGCGCCCGAAATGAAAGGGTCTCGCTGCTCTTGTGCACGGGACTGACCCCTCACAGCCGGTGCTCCTCAGCCCGTATGGGCTCATCAGCACAGGCAGCACCTGCCACGGCCTCTCCTGCTGTCACAGTGTGATCCCGCCGGACCACGTTCCACCCTCATTGGAATAGCCGGGCTGACCCTCGCTGGACCCGTCGGCGTTGCCGTGTCAGTGGGCAGGGGCAGAGCATCACTCCCTGGAATACTTGCCTGCACCGGCTGCGCTCAGGGGTCCAAGGGGAGATGGGAACCTGGCGCGCGACCCAGTCGGGATTGTTAGTAGCATACAGAACTCATTTAACCACCTTCTCCTTAAGGAAACAATGCCGCCTATATCTTTGGGTAGGGGAATCGAAAAGGATGCAAAGAAATACAGAATAGCCCTTTTTCCTTACTGATCAAAAAGTGAGGAGTAAAAGAAGCAGAATAAATTTCAAATGCTGAAATATTTCCCTTTTAAGCAAATCGACCTGTTATCAGTTATCAATAATTAAATTTCTATTCAAAGAAGAGATTTATGTTCACACAAATCTCTTAACTGCATAAATTAATCTGCGTTTATTTCTTCATTCTTAACAATGTGAAATGTAATATATAGCTTTAGCAAAATGAATACTAAATGGTAAATACAAACTATTTCACACAAACTATTTTAAGTTTTCCCTCCAGCTACCTCATAAAAGCTATTTCAAGCTTTCCTTGCCACTTATTTTGCACTTTTTGTAGTCCATGCTAACCCACCATAAGTATTTCATTATAAGCCATAAGTATTTCATTATCTTGGAGCTAGCACTTGATTAATATGACCAGAATTATTTCACAAAATACTCTTAACTAAAAATTAGATGTGCTATATCAATTATTAAAACAAGATAAATGAATAAAGTTATATTGAAAACAGAATTATTTTTAAATATTTACATTATCTGATCTCCTAGTGCTATAAACCAAAAAAAATAACTATATGGTACACTAGTTATAAATAAGTTTTATTAAAGCTCTTATCAGCATAGCCCTCTACAAAGTCCATATTGAAAGCTTTACTAAATCTTTCCTCTGCAGATGCAATGGCAGCTGCTTGTCCCACAGAGGGGACAAGCAGTGCAGCAAAATTTTCCAAACAGACAGCCTTAATTAAGAAGTTATTTTTTCTTAATGCACTTTCCTATCCCTCAGAGCTTGGTTTAATTTAGAGAGGGAGGTGCAAATAAACCTGGCAGCCTGCTGCTTTCTCAAGAAACTTAAACTTCTCTGTGTTCCAAGGTAGCTTTTACATGTCAATGTTCCATGAATTGCCAGCACAAAGTTAGAGCTGCCCTTGCCCAGACAAGTTTTGGTGAAAGAGCAGTGGAGATTCTGTTTCTCAGCAGCCATCCCGGGGCAATCCTGCAGGTCTCTCAGAGGAAGACCTGGCACATCCCCTGCCCAGCAAGGGTGAAACAGGCTGGCAGAGCGTACCCACACAGATTTTTGTGGCCTATCGTCATAGTCACTGGGTGAGTTACCTCTGTAGGCAGCAACAGCAGAAGCAGCTGGCTAACTTGAGTCTTCAGTGAAGAAAACCAGAACCAAAACATAGTCCATAGTACACAGAACAAAATATAGTGAGTACTTACCATTTCTGTTTGTCTATAAACTTTGTAAAAATATGCAGATTATGTATTTATTTTATAATATTGCCACTATGAAACCCAAAGTAATATTTTTTAAGTGCCACAGTGCCAAGTATTGAGCTGTAGAGAGTTTCAAAGAGACTGTGATAACCCCCTCCATACCCCTCCACGTCTGGGTTTGAAAGGGACCATCTAAGGGCACTGTTTGTTTATGCCAAGATACATAAAGTGTTCTATTTGCTCCTGGTCAAACTGCCAGGCTTGTCTCAGCTTGAGAGCTTCCAAGTTCTCCTTGTAAAGTACAGCCCTCCTCCCTGAGCAAGGAGTCAGAGCAGTTGCAGCTGCCCAGAGTAACCAACGGGCAAATGTAATTTGCAGTCATAATGCCCTAGATTGGAAAATTAAGTAGGTGCATAAATGTGACAGTCAATGTTTTATGTAGCCCTTTCAAGTACAGATTAAGCCTCGTCTGTGTAATACTGTGCCCAGAACTAGCTGTTCCTTTCTCCAGCGCATCACCAGCTTGCCACAGTAAAGCAGTAAGGACCTCCTATAGTCTCTTCCCTGAGTGCAAAGTCTGTAAGAAAAAGCTTTATTAAACTTGGGCAATTTGATAATTGAAAGTTAAACTACAGCACCAAGCTAAAATGGCATTTATTTGGTTTCCAAAATACCATAAGTGCAGAAAGGGAGATACCTTCTCCATAGTCACCACTCTCCCCAAAGGGAGCTTTCTTGGGTTACTCTTTTTCAAAGGAAGAATATTATCATCTCATCAAAACTTTAGGCAGACAGTTTTTGTCATTATATATATGCCAGGAACAAGCCAGTACTTCACTGCAGGTTGAGATACAAGCCTGACAGGTACTTGAAAGTACTGTAGCAAGTCACTGGTCTGGGTCTGAGTCTGGGTCTGGGTTTTGTAAGGAACCCTTTAGTGTTCTGTTTTCATCTCCCTGCCTGCAAGTGCTGTCTCTGACTCCTCAGAGTGGCTTTTCAGAAACTTTAACAAGCACAGATGACAAAGCAATTAAGTGAGTTTTGTGGAGAACCGTGGGAGTTTTTTATGAGATTATAAGAACTTTATCCACTTTCACATCAGTTCTTTTATCCACCACTGAGATACCCTAATAAGCTTTTTGAAACACTGCTGCTCTTGGAGGTTTAGTGAGAACTAAATAATATAAACTGAGAGAGCCCTGGAACTGACCTAGCCCTTTTTCACCTCGCTTAAGGGCAGCACTAAGGGCTTTGCAGAGCTCCAGTGCAAAAGACGGCAGGATGGATTCCTGGTGCTGCACGTGGAACGCCCTGGTGACATCTACCCTAGTTTGATCTGAACATAGCTGTGTCAGCACAGTAATGTACTGCTTAAGCTATAAAAGTAGTAGAAGACTTAAATCAAAACAGCAGTCTGTATTGATGGCTTTTATTTTGTAAAAATGCTAATTCTGTAAAACCACTTTTTAAGATCTTAATTTGGGATTTAAGTCATCTAGTAATAAATTTATTAAAACTACCATAGACTAATGAAAAGGAAGTAACAATAAATAATGAGCTTGCATTTTTTCATTTCCTTCTGAAAAGGTTTAACAAAAAAAATAGATAAGAATTACTTCATCAGCTTCTGAAATGGATCCAACACTTAAGTGCATTGTAATAACCATTTACCTCTGCACCTGAATGCCATAAAACAGATGATTATTGTAGCACCAAGGAGTTTCATTGTCCTGGTTATTCATTCAAACTTCTGGCCAACCCAGAGTTGTTTGGGAATCATAGAATAGCTGAGGTTGGCGGTCACGTGGTGCCTTGAAAGGTCATCTAGCTCAACCCTCCCTGCTAAAGGCAAGTTCAGCTAGAGTTCAAGACTCTGTCTCTTGAGTATTTGAATATCTCCAAGGATGGAGACTGCACCACCTCCCTGTGCAACATTCTCCTGTGTTCAATCTCACTCACATTAAAAAAAAAAAAAATTATGTGTAAAATGAATGAACACTTGTAGTCTTTCAGCCCAGTGAAAATGTGGTCCATATGAGCTCCTGCCTCTCCATCAAATTTCCAGTGCCTGTCTTAGTGAGCTTAATGTCCATCTTATGTGTTAGAAGGGACCCATATTTTTCAGCTTTCCTATTAAGGTGGATGGTGTATGATTCTCAATTTTGCCATCACCACAAATTGTTTCCACGTGTGTATAGAACTGTTATACAAACGTTTAATCTTGTGCCACAGTATGTTGAGTGTCATAGTTTTGTTTTCCCTGAGCTTGTGGTTGTACTGAATAGTGCTATAAAACAGGAGATGGGGTGGATCATTGTAATAATTTTCTTCCTTCTTCATGGCACTCAGCACTGTGGAGAGAAGAGAAAGAAAAATAAAAAATTATGCAATTTTGTGGTGACTTTCCAGAGATTTCTGTCTGGCAGTGCAGTACAAAATTCAGAGAGCAGAAGTACAACTTGAGTGCCACTGAGTATCAGAGCTCCCAAGAAAGAACAGAGGAAAGTGGGAGTTGCTCAAAGTTGCTATTTTCACTTGTCTTGTTTTGTTCTGTTCTATAATGGCCTTTGTGACTGTTAAAAGAAGATAATTTGTTCAATTATATTTTTTCACTGTCACTTTAACTGACTTTTTACAGCAGTAGAGATGGCTGAATGTATAGTTTCTCTTCGTGGAAAGGGAGAGAACTATTTCAATCAGCTGCATTTCTTGGCACTTGCACAGTATGTTTCCTATTCTGTAAGCTATCTGCCTGGGGCTGCTCTGCAGGGCAGGAAGGGGGACACTTCCTTACTTGCAACTCCTATGAATTATTAAGCATTTGTTTACATGCCTTACTTGAAGGAAATTATTGTTCCTTAGCTTCTACCTTTCCCTAGAACAAAAATTACATACAATGTACATAACCTTGTCCCAGGTGATGGGTCAGTGTTACTGTATTGGAACTCTATAATACATTTATACCTTTGTATATAAGTATATAAAACACTATACAACATATATATAAACATATAAAACACTATATATTATATAAAACACTAACATGACTCAGCCTGTGCATCTCTCACCTTGTTCCGACAAGCTAGTGCAATGCTTACTCCTCTTAGTTTGCTTGTACTAGTATGTTGAAAGGGGAGTGATCTGAAATGCAACTCCAACTGTTTTTATGGAAAGAAAACCTTGCAACACAGGTTTAAAACCCTTTCCCTTTGTCACAGACATAAGTGGGGGCGCTCTTTTTTCACCATTTTTTAATTGAGTCAGTGCTCCTTCGTTACCTCCAAGAGCCGCAATGCAGAAGAGCATTCCTTGTTATAGCAAAAAACCCTGCCATGAGTGTGGAATGTATCTGTTCCACGCATTTTGCTGTCGACTAGAATACCCCCTTAAGGCAAGAAGCATGGTTTCTTTTCCTTCCTTGCTGGAGGCAGAGAGGGTATCCTGGGAAATCATTGTGCTGTAATTCCCATACTGTTGGGGCTTTTTTTTAAGCATCACTTCCAAGTAGGCAAGACATTGGAGCACAGGAACCCAGGTCCAACTCCAGTGGTTATTTTGGTCCCTGTAACCTCAGCTAGCTTAGGTCCTGTGAGCAGTGCCAGAGTGGCAGCCCCTAAGGAATGGGCTGACCAAGCTTTTGCAGTGTGCGCTGATCTCTGCAATCTGTTCCTGGCTGCCCAGCCAGTGGACATTAAGTGAGCTCGGGTTTGATGACACGCACAAGCTGATTACTCCCTCTGAAATAGCAGCAAAACTGGGAATGTTCTGACATGCAAGAGCTGGTGCCCTCAAGACCTTGCTGAGTTGTCCTTGTTACTGGGAGGAATGCCTCTGGTCTGGGGATGTACTTCCAGGAAATTGTCGCTGTCTAGGCTTGCATGGAGCTTGTTCCCTTCTTCCAAGGGCAGCTTCTGGGCTGCCTGCTCCTTGCACAGGCACAGGGAGGGCTACACAGTGCTCTCAAAGAAGGAAACACCTTTGCAATTTACTGGCTTAAGAGAGCTCTGGTTGTATGCAGTGATGTTGTTCTAGTGTAGTTTATATGTAATAGTCTTGCCAGGTACAATTTACAACTTTCATGTCATGGAATTAACTGATTATTTTGCAACTGTACTTAGTTACATTTATGCAACTTTTAGACAACAGTGACAACCATAGGATTTTTTTGAGAAACAGTTGAAATTATCTTCCATTTTTCTTATCCTTAAATCATCTGATATTGTCACTGCTCTCAAAATAATTTTGCAGAAATTCTGAACTTAGTTGTAATTCTGGAAAAAGCATTCATTTCCAGTTTGGTTCAAGATAATAAAATATGATTATCATACTGCTGTTGCAGTTTGACGTACTCCAGAGCCCTGTATAGAAAGACAGAGCTTTCCTAGCAGCTGCTGTACCAGATTTTTTTTACTTAGTCTCAGATTTAAAGTGCGTTTAGTTTGAAGGAGTTATTGTTATTTTAAATAATACTAAGGAAAAGTTAGAGGTGGGATTTAAGTCTGGACTAATGTCAGTGAATATGAATTATTTTAAAGCAGTGGATTTTTATTTGTGTTTGCAGTCTATAATCCAGGTAGCTAATGCCTTCCAATGTAAACACTAAAAGGATGTTCTCTTTTCAGGAGTAATCTATATCTCAGAAAATTTAGACCTTCACAGGTGCAAATAAACTTTCTGTTCCAGATTTGTCCTTTTTCTTCCTTTGTTTCACACTCTGGAGCAACATATTCACTGGTATTTTTCCTGAATGGGTAGTATCATTACGTTATTGTATATGGGGGACAAAAGGGAGCAAGATAGGAGTTTCAAATTTCAGTTATTTGGAAATTGTGACATTGGGGTTGGTTGTTTGTTTGTTTTTCCAAACTTGGTGATCTGTTCCTGTGATTTAGAAATTACTCCCTCACAGGATAATACTATTACCTGGTTAATCATAAGGTACTTTGCAGCTAATATTCCTGCAGCTCTAATGTTCAAATCTTAATAATAAGCTTATAAAAAGGCTAAGTTCTGTTCTTCCCATGGGAGTCTACTTTGGTCAGGACTAAAATAGCTGAATACGGCCCAAGTTGTGCAATTACATTCTCAAGTGTTTGCAAATAGTTTGCCAAATTTTTTTAATTGTTGACATAATTTCAAGGAGTTTTGTTGCCTGTATCTTCCAGATTTCTTCAGTATTGTAAATGCTTCTGAACAGATAATTCCCATGTACAACTTATACATTTTATTTTGTGGACCTCAGCAACAAAGTTGAGCAACATGCCACAAGAAATTAAGATAGAGATAGTGTCGTGTGTTTGTCTAGGGACAGTTTTTACGACATCCCCCAACATAATTGCTTTGAGTTGTTCTAAGTTGAGAGAAGGTTTATGCAGACAAAAAGAGATCTAACTGGGGAGAAATGATATTAGGATTTATTACTATATCTATTATCAACTGTATCTACAACAATTCTAATTAAATAAAAGCACTATGTATTTACAGAAATACCCCTCCCCCCTTTGTATCAGTCCAGGAGGAGAAGCAGTGTCCTTTCCACTTTCAAAGCTACAGGTCTTCCACACAATTCTGCAGCATTTGAAAGTTTCTCTTCTGTTATCTCAGGGACAATAACTCCAATTCGTTGCAACTGGAGCTGTCTGTCTCTTCCTCTCTTCTATGTCAACCTCAGGGCTGGGCCTACCTCCCTCCTGGGCTAAGGCCGAAGGTCGGGGGTTACCCAGGGTCCTGTAGGTCCCCATGGAACTTGCAAGGGGACACTTGCTTCTCCATGGTCTGCACCACAGGGTCACAGGGAATAATGGCTTTTGAGTCCATCCCTGTTTCCTGTAGGGTCCCTTCCCACGGGAATAGTCCTTGATAGACCTCTCCAACATGGGTCCATCCCTTGGGCAACAGTTCTTCCATTCTCTGCTGTCCCTTAGGGTCACAAATGCAGCTGCACCAGCATGGATCTCTCTCTGGGATCATACAGATCCTACCCTAGCTGACTTGCTCCGGCGTAGGTCTCGTCTTTGTGGCCACAAGTCCAGCAAGATTCTGTTTCGTCCTAGGCCTCCCACAGAGTCCCATTTTCTTCATGCACTCTTCTGCTCCGGCTCTGCTCCTGCATGAGCTCCTCAAGCTGCAGATGGGGTTGTCTCCGCTCCCCAACAATCTTCCATGGGTGGCAGGGATTTAAATTTCAGTCTTTTCCCTGCTAAAGGGAGAGAGAGGGAGGGGAGAAGGAGGCCCCCCCTTTGGATTTTCTCTCTCCAGTTGATGCGGCTGCCAGCTCTGACCTTGGAGGCTCTACTATCTCTCCAGCTGCAGTTTGTCTTGTCCAAATTCTCCTTTAAGTTTTTTTCTTCACTCTGTTACATGTCTTGGTCAGGGGGGCTTCAGTGCTACCCCTGCCCCTGGCCCAGGGCCGGGGGAGGAGAGAGGCCTGGCCCCTACGTGGGGCCAGCTGCCTCTCCCTCACGTGGCTCCCAATTTCATCTGCGCAACAACCCTTCTTTTCTGTTTTCTTAAAGATGTAATTGGCAAAGGCGTTACGAAAGCTTCTGGTTGGTTTTGCCCCGGAAATTCACCTGGACAAACTAGTTAGAACCCCCAAAGAGGGGGGAACTTTTGCAAACCCACGACAGATAGGAAATACCACACTGGAGCTTATTCATTATCCCGCTGCTTGGCCTTTCATCCAAAATGGCTACTGCCAGATGCTTCTGACAGGAATGCAAAGAAACTTCTCTTCCCTAATAAACAATTCTGTTCAGGACTAAAAAACAGAATTACAATTTTTATGTAATTTGTCCATGTTTGACTTTCTGAATGCTATGTTATTGTACTCAACAACTGCCTGTTACAACGAATGCCACAGTTTATTTTAGGGGGGAAAGGTATTTCAGTTTATGGCTTGGTGTTTAGCAGCGTCAAGTGTCATCTTGTTCCACATCTTAATTTTTTCCACATCTCTCTGAGTCCTTCATCACCCTGCAGTGTGTTTTTTTTGAGATGGCTACATTAGTACTGCATGCAGGATCTCAGATAAGGCAACAGCACTGATTTGCCATGACAAGTAATATTGTATTCTCCCTATTATCCTGCACATTTGGTAACATTATTTATTCTTTCGTGTTGTTGTATGTTGAGATCAGTGTCTTGCTGAGTTGCTCAGGAAAATATCAAGTTGAGTTTCTTTATTGTTAATTTTAAACTTCGCAAGCATTTCTTTCCTATGTATAATATTTTGCATTTCTGGACCCTCAACTTCACTAGTCAGCTTGTCCTACATGCTGAGGTACCTAATTCCTCCTGAAATTTTACACTTCCATTTTCATTTATAATTTCAGATAAACATGGATCTTACTGGATTGAAACTCCACTGGTTATCCAATGAACTTCTTATAAAAATAGACATTATATTTGTTACTTCCAGTTCTTTTGCACATAAACGGTTTTTAATGAATGACTCTGTATTCTTAGCAGATCAGCCTGTTTATTCTGAAGCTCTTTCAGCATTTTTGGATGCTCACCATCTGGGCAGGTTTACAACTTGCTAACATACTGCTGTCACTATCCAGGCCTTCGAACAGGAAGTGAGAATGGGTCAGAAAGTCCTTTTTCAATTGAAATAATTCAGTAGGAGGCATAAAGTAAGGCTGAGTTGAAAACAACTTTTGAGAATTCAGAAACTGATTTGATGAATGGGAGATTGGGAACAGTAACATAATTATTGCCATCATCCACTTCAGTTTATTCGGAGTATAAATAAACAATTATATGATTATAAATATGAGTATTTAGGGGCAAATTGCTTTCTACTGTAACAAATTTGAAGACAGGAGTATTACACTGCCATAACTAATTGAGACATTCAAAGTCTCAAAGCACAAATACAACACCACTTCTGTATAGCACACTGGAGGTCTTTGTAGTTATAGTTCATTTCAGGAAAATTCCTGAATAGAAATAGGGTTAGGTTCGCCTCTGAGCACTTTGTTTAAGTGAACTATAAACAGAGACATGCCTGTAACACCAGCCATTAGAATTCAGAGTCATCAGTAACGAAGAAAAGTTGCCATTAGCAGTAAGTCAGGCAGTGTACCGCAGCTCTGTCTTGAGGAATTGAACTCCCCAAGACCTCGACATTTATTGGTCAGTTTGTGGCCACAAAAACACATTCAGCCATTCTGATCAATAGGAGTCTAAATCACAGCTTTACTACCACGCTCAGGTCTCCAGATCAGTGAGTAAGCGAGAAGGCTTGCAGGCATATGAAAGGTAGCGGCAAGTGTTGGCAATATGTATAACAAATCAGAGAGAAATCCTGCTAGGCAGTGGGGGAGGCATTAACAGCTGAGTGATTTGAGTGTTTGGGTTTGCATTTTTCCATCTGCTGAACCTGGCTTAACTTCTGTGCTGCCCTGGCAGGGCCCTGGCCCTTGTGGTGGGCGGTAGCGTGCTTACCACTCCGTATGTGTCACCGCGGTTGGGACTGATGTAACAAAGAGGTGTCAAAAGGAGAAAAATTCCACATATTAGGATCATGGATGTAGCTAGCACATTAAGTTTGTAAGCCTCTTACTATACTTTGCAAGAGCTGGGTGATTGTCTGGATTTTCAGGCATCCCCACAGAGAAGGAACACATTCTGGTTTTGTGGTAAGGAAAATGCTTCCTTGCAAGGGAAAACTTCCAGACTCCTGAGACTTGCTGTGGGCTGATACTCTGTCCCTTATAACATTTTGGGCATGATGACTTCTCTGCTTTCTCTTGCTGCTATTGTCAGTCTGAGGACCATTTGTTACTTCCGTGGTTTAAATATTTTTTATTCCATTGAATGCTAACACAGTATATTGTTATGCTCATATACATAAATACAGCTTTTAGACAGTGAGATTCCCACTAAAACATATCAAAGCATATCACACATCATATTAATTATGCCAATAATTGTTTCCCATCCTCAAGTGGACTTTGAGTGGCTGTTACAACCCCTTCAAATAAAGTTAAAAAAATTAAAATAAGATAATAAAGAGAAGTTATAGTTAAAATTAAATACAAACCAGTAATACATTTCTGTTTGTTTTGTTACCTTACACAACAAGATTTTTCCTTTCTGAATTTTCTTCTTAGTAGGAAAAGTGCTTTTTGGAATATTTTTTCAATAGAAAATAAGTAGAAACAAAAAACCTGCAAGTCCTAGACATTACACTAGACAAAATAAAACAAGTTCACATGGTGTAGTGTCAGGTATTCTGAATATAGTTTACATACCTCTTCCAGAGTAGAGAGGTGTATATTCTTTTATATTTGTGCTCTATTAAAAATATAATTAAGTAGTTGTAGGAATACAATACAATTCCATTAACCTCTTTTTTATGTCTTAGACGTTAACACGACTAAGCAGCATCAAGGATCAGCAGTACCCATTAATAACCTTCACTACTGTCTTCTGTAATATATTTAGTACTTTACATACCCTGTCAATCACACACAAAACAATTAGGGAGTTTAGAAAATCCATTACAACTACAGAAGACAACCAGTCAGCCACAAGTAACATAGACTTTGCTGGAAGAAAAGGGTTTTTTAAAACAACATTTTTAAAAAGTATCAATGTATATATGATAAAAGGTTCTCTTCTAATTATTATCTGAGTCTTCCACTGATACCAGAGGGAATACTGAGCAAAGAGCCAAGATGGAATATGGCCTTATGCTCAGTTGAGCTGTTAAAATGCCCAGTTTCTGAAATTAGAAAAAAAACAGCATAGGGAACCACCTAATGAGCCTTTACGCTCTTCTACATTAAGGATTATGTGTTCCGTTCTAAAAATAACCCGGTTCCTCATGTGGTGCAAAGAAATGCTATACTTGCACAATAAGAAACTGACTGTAGTCCCTGTGAGTATCCACCTGACATAAACTGACCTGAGAAAGGGATTTTCAAAAGAGAACAGATTTATATTCAGCATTTTATAGCAACTAGTTGACCTTCCAAAAAGGACATAAGCATTAAGAACTTCCCGAAAAAATCAGTGCTTGACTACAGGTCAAATTTTCTGCAGGAACAACCAAACCGATAGCGCAGTTGCATACTCCAGTAGATTAATCCCTTGCTACCCTCCACTGTACTGCTGTTAGCTTTACAGGCATAGTGAATGTAAAATTCTAGTGACTCACACCCTTGCAGGCTTTTAAGCTCTTCTTTTCAACCCAGGAGTAACAGTGAATTCCCATAAGTCTGTCATGTTATTTCAGGAAAACAATCACAGCACTACTGTAGCATAGGGCACAGCCAGCATGGCTGGCTGGCTCTGAAATACAATTCCATAGAACAACTTTTCTCAAGGCAGAATTGTGAGATGATATGTTGGGGAATAGTGTTTGTAAATAAATGTTCGTAGAAGATTAGCAAGGTTCTCCGACTCCACTTAAATTCATAATATGTCCATAATGAGAGGGATACATAGCTATTACCTCTATAATTTGATAGAGAGTGTATGTAGGCAAGTATAATGGGAAAAATTAGATCAAAATCAGTGCACATAATTCAATAGGACCTTAAGTAAAAGACTGAAACAAAAGACAAGATGAAGCAGAAAACACTTCATGATTTGCTGGTAGATTGGAGATGGGTTCATGACTTTGCATTTCATTTCTTTGCCATGCAAGCACTGAAGAAGAAATGGACAAACTGAGTTGGCGATTGCAGATGTGCAGCCAACACTGAGAAATATTAAAAAAGATTATTTGAGTTCATCCGGAGCTTGAAATCATGCTCACATAAAAGCTAAAAATATATAAAGAAAATACGGTTTGACATATAAAAGAAACCTGTCAAACAAGAGATGATTTATCAAGATTATTTTTGAAAATGTATTTATTAAGAACAAATTTGGACGTTTCAGCTGAAACATAGTTTAAAATCTTTCTAGACACACTGTAAATACTCATGGAATAGGTAG
This sequence comes from Lophotriccus pileatus, assembly GCA_035583135.1. NCBI lineage: Eukaryota > Metazoa > Chordata > Aves > Passeriformes > Tyrannidae > Lophotriccus > Lophotriccus pileatus. Next base: position 19,676,808 of record JAWWES010000169.1, read on the forward strand.
TTATTAAGCCAATTACTGACCGGAACCCAGGCAGCTATGAATAAAAAGGCATCCAAAAAATTACCGTATTAGAGTAGTATTGTTCAAGTGGGATTTTTTTTCTTTTCAAATAACATTTAATATAAAGCCCCTCCATTCTTTATGATAGAAGCATACTGTTTAGGACTGGCTTCTTAAAATACACATTCATCAGCTCATGTGATTAGCTGACATGCATGTGATTAGTCTTATTTGCCAATCAACATCTGTGAATGTTAGAAATGTTAGAAATGTGTATAAATATACATGGTATTCCTGTGTATATTTTAAAGATGGCATTGGAGCCACAATGCTTGATAACTTCAAGTGAAGTGCAAAGGTTTCTAAAATAAACTTGAGCTCTCTTCCTGAGCCCTACCAAACCATCTTCAGCAGCAGTGTAGGTTTCTCACAAGTGATGCACTAGATGTGTGTAAACAAAAGACTATTTTAACTTTGAATTTGTAATAGATTTTGATGCCAAATTCAGACTTGGCACAGTTGAACAGATATAGGTATCCTTCCTGGAGCTGCATATGCTATACAAACTGAATTTCTCTTGCCAAATTCAAAATTCCCTGAATTTCAGAAGGATCTATTACTTACTAGATTTCATTACAGGATAGTAGAAAAAAATTACTTCACATTCACTAGCTTCATTCAGAATAAGGAATAAATTCATTGAAGACTAAATAATTGCAATTACAGTGAAAAGACTTGACAGGGACACACAGAATTCATGCAAGTGATGTGTGACAGTTCAGCTATGGAAATATTGCTAGCTGAAAAATAAGCTGTGCTTCTAGATTTCAGCACAGTAACAGCCCCAGTGTTATACAAGAGATCTGTGTTGTGCTGCTTCAGCATCAGGTGGAGGAAGACAGACCTTTACCTTGTCTTTTATTCTGCTGATTTCTTTGTAAATTTTAGAGAACTGGGTGCTTCCAGCTATACACAGTAAAAAGACCCATCCTATAATTAGATGTGTATAACTGAACCATTCATCCTATAGCCAGACCTAAATACTTTTTCCTGGGTAGATTTCTGTTTAAATCAGTGAAGCTTCACATAACTGCAAGGATACGTCCAGGTGATAAGTTATAGGCTTATGTTACAATGCAATATTTTTATCAATAAACTTCTTTTTATATGTAAAACCCACCTGATCTTCAATATTGGGCATCTTCTATGCAGTATAACACTGCATTGGGCAATATGCCTTCTTGGGTTTATTTTATATGTGTATAATATATACACAAATAAAAAGTATCACCTGCAAATAATATTTGGAATGTGAAAGACACAAAATGTAAACATTTTATTTGGCAGTTTTTTCAAACAGGTGAATAAATAAATGGAAAAGTACATCTTAATATTCTTTATAGCAACAGATGCAGTTGCACACATATTTACATATCGTGGATGCAAAGAACAGTTAATTTAATTTCCTTTTGTTAAAAAATGCAACTTCCAACACCACTAGACTTGACAATTAAAGATGAAGATACTAGTAATACTTTGTTCTAGCAATCTCAACTTTTAAAGGCATTCATTTGGAAGTAAGATAAGAGAGTCATCATGCATTTAGTTCATTTTGTCCGCTTACAGTAGAAAGTCTGATGTAATCTCAGAATTATGAGTGTCATGCGCTTAAGTCAACTATGACATGTTTATAAATCAATGTAGTTCCCTTAAAACTTGAAGCAAAGAGAAAATCTCGTTTATCGATGGAGACATGTATGAAAGATCTTGGTGCCTGTACGTTTAATTCTTGAAACTTCACAAATTTTGCCTTTTCCGCATCCCAATAATAGACTTGAGTAAAAGAATAATCACTTCCAAGAATGGCATATTGATAATTACTTATCTGAAGTGGTTGGAATACCATTGACCCTCGGGATGGCATCCTTTGTAAATCCAGAAATGCTGAACCACCCCATTTCATTACTTTAGAGTCCCCAATAAATCTTGTTAAGCAAATGTATACATCCTCTTTCACTTTGAAATGTTTCACTGCATATGCATCTTCCATATCTTGGATATCAAACCGCTTAACAAATTCATTTGTTCCTTTGTTCCATTGATATATTACAGGTCTTTGGGAACTACTTGACAGAATTAAATGTGGTTTGCCAGATATTTCAAGATACTCCACATCAGTATCTCTGTACCAGGCATGCAGAGACTGATGGGAATAAAATCCATTCCCATTCCACTTGTAAACCGTGGTGAAACCAGCCTTTGAACTGTCTGCAACAACAAAATACCAGTCTTCAGCAATCCTGAAAGTTTCAATGTCATTGGGTTTTCGGATTTTAAGGATTTCAATATCTTGAATTTTTATAAACTTATTAGCAAAAATATCTCTTTTATATATGTGGGAGCCTCCAAACAGCTGTGCGACAATGACATACAGCTGACTCTCAATAACTATAGGTTTACACACAACAGTCGAAGTACCTATAAAAAGAAAAGTAAAAGACAAGGTTAGCACCAGGTTTTGGACCAGCTGTTGGAATGTTATTTGTCAAGCTGTATTCATACCTGTAATGTTGTCATAATTCCTGAACATCACTTCCACATGGTCCCATTCAAGAAAGATGCATTTTCCAGTAAAAGGCTGAGCAATAACCACGTGTTCATCATTCATATATGAGAAAGTATCTACTGACAGAGATTGGTATGGCAAGGACTGATAAACTTCAAATTCTGCAAAAGTGCACACAACAGATGATAATTATAGAGATACTTTACATACTGTACTGAAAAAAAATCTGCTTATCAGATAGCAATTTTTTACAAATTACAGTATTTTCATCACTAGTCCAATTTTCCTGTTGATAAAGGAGCACTGCACTTTGGTATTCAACCTTTCTTAATCAAAAGGTGCTGTTTTATGTTCCAGTTCTCAAAATCCTTATGTAACATATTAAAGTCTGCAATATAAGATCCTGCTTGCAAATGATTCCCATGTCAGACTTTCACCTGCACAGAATTCATATTGATTTTAGTGGAAGTTCCATCCAGTATGCAGACTTCCTGCTAAAATGGGCTCTAGAATGAAAACTATAGCTTTGACTTCAATTTAACAAGATTAAATAATTTGAAGCACATTACCTGTAATAATGCAATCAAATTCTTTTGGAGAGAGGCTATTGATTTTGCGCTTCTTGTATTCTGCTGGGCTTTCACAGTAAATGTCTTCAACTGTTGCATTGGTGCTGCCCAGCCATTCCACTAACCACTTCAGTTTGCAGTCACAATTAAATGCGTTGCCTCTAAGATCTCTACAACAAATCAATCATGCATTGAAAATAAGTAGTCAACTGACGTATTCCTCCTTGCAGGACAACAAAACAGGTTCACGTTAAATATGTGCCCTCTTGCTTATTCTCACTTGGTGCCTTCCTGGCTTAATTTGTCCTGACCCATAGTTAAATCTACATACCAGAACCCACATAGATTTAATTATATTAAGGTGAACAAGGAGACCTTAACTTGATGATCATCTGAAAATTTTTGTTGATTTCCCCAAGTTTACAGGTACTCAAAAGCCTACCAAACTACTGACCCCTGTTTCTTTTGGACTACCCTTTCTCTGTAAGAGCATTTTAGATAACAAAATAGGAATTAACATAACCTTATGGTCAGCCAGTCAGTATTCACTATCCCCTTTAGATATGCTCATTTAGGGCTTTAGAAGACACAAGCAAATGTGTTCTGTTTAAGTCTTTTACAGCTGCCTTGAGTTGGATTTCCAATCGTATGTACAGGAACAGGCAAGCGCCAGGACCAGACTGTGTAACCACCTGGCCATGATCAGTCATGCCAAGTAATTCTATCAGATACACTGACCATCCCCATATCTTACTACTGCAGCTCTACACTAGGAATTCAGCCTACCTTGTGAATACAGGAAGCAGGCTTTCTCTGTACTTATTATCCCAAATCAGGTGAAGCAGGATTTGGTATAGTGTAAACAGGATCTATGTCAGTGAAGCAAATGTAGGATTTATCTGTTTACCTATATTTTGTATTTTTAATGGTATTTAGTTATATTTAAACAAGTTGATGTTTTGGTTTGGTTGCAATTAGATTTTGTATGGGATATGGCACTTACTAAGACACGTGCTTTTGTGATACAAGATAGCTTTCCCAGAAATTACTTGCACATTAAAATGTTATTCCATTAAATACCTTCCCCTCATGCCTTGCTCTCTCATGCATCCCTAAGGATACTTCCTTCTTATTCACAAAGTATTAATGAACATGCAGCTTCATTACATAACTACTAACAATATTACTTATCTTCATAACTGGTGGAATATTCAGAACTAACATAAATTCTCAACAACAGTAGACAAAAAAAGAATCCTACCCATTCTGTGTAGTCTCTATCCAGTAATTAAATCCCATTACTTGCTACTGGTTTGAATGGTTACTCAGAATGTCCTCTAAAACAAACTCCTTATACTTTTAGTATAATTAATAGATTAATTAATTGCTTTCTTACACATTTGTTAAAGAATCCAAGCCTTTGAATATGTCTCTTGGAAGGGACTGGAGATTATTATTTGCAAGACTCCTGTAAAAGAAGACACTTCAGTATTAGTGCCAGTTCATGAAACTACGCATTTTTTCAAAGTGTAATCTACTGTGGGGATTTTTTTCTTATGGTAAAAAACATCTGTATTCTCCAGCACTTAGTTGTAAAAGATTGCTTTTAAGGCTAGCTCATTTACTTTCTGACTTTTCCTTCCACTAAACTGTCAAGCCTCCTCCTACTTTCACACTCTTCAGAATTTGCAACATTTGCAATACCTTACTTAGCAGAGTAAAAAGTGCAATCACCTTTGGTGTTTTGCCAATGCCATTTAACATTTTAAAACAATTAGTCATGACTGGATCTACTGATGTTTTCCTTATGAGATCCCAATACATGGTGTTCATATTACTGCACTTTCCCCACTTTCTTGTATCTTTTCTGGAAGGAAAATCGTTACATTTTGATGGGTTTAGGTTTAGCTCATAGTTTTTGGAAATAAGCAGTAATAGACAATAAATTGCTGGTCAGCATGAATTTCTTTCGTGGAATGTGCATGTGTGTGTATGTGTGTATAGGACCAGCAAAAAACAGCTATTAATTCCCAATTTCTAATATTGGGAGAACTCAATTCAGTGAGTATTCTAGATAGTAAAAGTGACAAGGAAATGTGAGCAGACTTAAAACAAACAATATATAACATTTCAGTCAGACATATCCGTGTGAGTCCACCAAAGGTCTTGGAGATGTCACAGAAGGCATGACAGAAAAAGAATGATGTTGTAGGGTATAGTTTACACCTCTTTCAATTAACAAAATTATTTATTACTTATGAGAAGAAAGAAAAATGGAGATAAATCATTCCAATTTAAGATCCCAGTTAGAATTTGCAGCTAGTAAGACTTAGAATATATTCTGTTTTAATTTGTAAACATAAAAGTTATTTATTAACCACAATTTCTTTAGCCAAGCAAAGACAGTTAGGCATAAACTTAAATTCAAGAACAGGCCCAGATGTACTAGATCTGCTGCCTCATTTAAAATAAGGTGTTTGCCTTATCAGGAATAGTAACTATGAGATGATTCCATTAGTCCGTTCTGACTTCACCACTATCAAAGTACCTCTGACTGTAATACTGTGTGTGTACGTATCACGTGCTTCACTTATGTGTAATTTTATGCTCAAGAGCAATTCTTAAAAGTCAGGTGACTAAAATGGAGAAAGCTGTGTGGACTTGCGAGCCGAGGCAAGTTTAATGCCCTGTATAGATTTTATATATTATTATATAGCAAACTGAAGGGATGATGTACTTGAATGTAGCAGTGGTTCACCACTGCCATTGGAATATGACCGACAGAAAAATTTAAATAAGTTTATGCACTTGTCAATTTTTGGATGAAAATTATGTATTTTATATTTCACTGTTAAAAACATATATTAGAAACCACTGGCTTGTCTAGGTGGTGCTGCTGTTTGGTGCTGATATTGGCTTTATAGTAAGAGAGTAAAGGTTGACTCAAACATGCAGTTAAATTTATGGTCACAGTTCTGAAACAAATGCAATCAAAATTATATATTGGGCATAGAAATTACCTTGCAATGCTAACGGTAAGATTTTGATATCAAATTATTAAATTAGTAAAAAAATGTTATTTTTCTTTATTTTTTCTGTCCTTAAATCTACTCTGACCAGGAAATAAATGCTGTTGCATAACAATAAATATTAGATGTCTCTCCTTTGCAATAAGAACACACTGTAATTATCAACGTTAATGGCATTATAAAAATACAAATGTTTGGATAGCTTACCGCATTGCAAAAATTAATGTTGTGAAAAGGAAGTGAACAGATTAGGCAGAACAAAGTTCATCTTATCTAACTTCATAGAACTCATTTGTATGCTTATTTACTAAGATTCTTTTTAATATATTTTATGTACACAAGTAGTCTCTTGTTTTTTAAATGAAAAATGCCTCGGGGTGCCAAATGATTATTCTTAATATGTATGTGCAATTTCCCCCAAAGGATGTGGAGTGGTTCTGCAAGTAGATTAAACTCGTCACATTCTGTGGTGCCTTTGCAGTTATTTCCCGCAAATTTCCCATTGTCTTTGTGAATAGCACTCCATGGACGATAGCAGCATGATGCACAAGTCTACGTCCCAAAAATATGCGTGCAAATGGCAGTGACTCCTCAAATGTGGTTCTGTCTTCTGCATGTTTTCTCTTGTGAGGCTCCTGAAGCCTCCCCAGAAACCAGTGTAGCAGGCAAGACGTTACTCTTGAACTGTATGCTCTGTGGAGAAGAAACTGTGCCTTCCCCTGTGTTAGAAAAGCAATTTTTTCACTGGTGGCAGCAGCTACTAAATAAGTAAATGTATATGATAAATAATGTACTGAACCCATTTGTGAATATAAAGCTATTCATGTGCATAAATATTTTGAAGATAGGGTCCCAGTTACCAGCCTTATCCAACTATCTGCCTTTTTTAACAACAGTATAATTATGCCTGTACCTCTAATATGGGTTGTTATGGAATGTGCACAGCCTTTTTATGTTCCTTTTCCCCTCCCCTCTCTCTTTCCTATTCCTCAGACCGAGAGCCATTCCACAAGTAACTTTATCTACATGAGTAGTTGCAGTAGGCTTGGTTTCAGCCAGCTGTATGTCTTGTTCTGACCAAAAAGGAAAGAGTAAATGTTTTATGGTACGTTTACTGTGTGGTAAAGGATGTGGTGAATTGCAATTCCACTATTATAATTATGCATTTACTATTTTAAATGTAACCTTTTCTTTTTCTCCTCTGTCAAAATACATGAAAGAAAAAGTTAAATGACCCTGTTTCAAAACCCTCTTGGAGGTTATCATGTTAAGACCAAAAGGTCAGAATCCATTCTGCTATGACACACACCCCAACAGAGTTGCTTCAGAATGCAGATGCTTAGAACTGGGTATAAACCCATGTCAGGCACACCACACATGCTTTAGTCTCCCTTTCTTCCAGTATTTTTGTATTTTTTTCTGTCTTCTTATAGTGTGTATTGTGTTTTCAATAAATTTATTCCTTGCTGAAATAAAATTATTGCTAAAAGATAAACTTGCTGTAAAAGTAGAGACAAAAGCCTGTCTAGAAATTGTCCCACCAGCTCAGAGCACAAGGATGCCACTCCTGTGTTTGCAGTGAAATGTTGTAGGTATTTGTTGCCAGTGTGTGTTTCACCTGCTGAGCAGAGTATGAGAAACGCCCCCACTGGGATGGGCACAGAGTGAACTGATCCCAACAGCCACACTGGCATCCAGGGTTCCTTGGACTATTTTCCCCTCTTGGCTAATGCAGCAAGGGGCTGCAGCATGTCAGAGAGCAAGGGTTGGCCAAGATAGCCAAAGGGCTGAGCAGCAACGCAAGCAATGTTACGGAGACCCCAGTGTCAGTGTGTGACAGATCCTGACTGTGGGGTGCTCTTACTTGCGTGCAGAAGAGGACAGGGTGCAGAGCAGGGCTCTGAAGCCAGTCCTGCTGGAGTCTGGCTGCTCTGCTTTACAGTGAAGTGGAATAAGTGGCTCGGTAAGACATAATAAATACATCTTGTAGCAAGTCTTTGATTTAAAATTGTTCGGGGTGGGAATTTTCAAATGTGAATTAGTCAAATTCTTTTGGATACCATTAGTAGCTGAAGTGGACATGGGTACAGGCAGTGATGGCCTATCCCACAAATGGCTGTAAATATTCTTCTGGATCCATGCCAGACTGGGGTACATGGGAAGAGCTGTGTGTTCATGCCTCAGCCTTTCACCTTCCTAACCACAGCTCCCACTTTTCTCCTCCCCATGTCCCAAACTGGGACTCACCTCGTCAGTGCCAAGATTCCCAACCCACACTCCCTTCTCTCTGCTCCTACATGCTTAGTTGGAAATCCCCAGTGCTCTGAGCAGAAAAGGTCAGGGAGCTACTGCCAAACATGTACTGCTTGGAAGCTGTTTGGGTCATTGCCTTCTACACATACCACAGTTTGGAAGTCTGGTGGAAACACAAAGATTAACATTCTAATCAAATTGTTTTTACCACTTAAACAAATATGATCAGATATATATAAAAATGAGAAATTCAACAACACAGTGATTCAGTTACTATATTCAATATATCAAGTAATATATCCAACCACTTTACTTACAGGTGAATTAAAGATTTCAGTCCTCTGAAAGTATTTCTTGAAATGGACTTAATGTTGTTGTTCTCTATGAACCTGTAATGGGTCGTAAAGTCATTCTGGTCAAAGTAATGCCTGGAACTTGGAAGCCCACCCACTCTATTCAATATTGCCAGGAAATAGACTTTTGTCCACTCACAAATATTCTAGATGAGGAAGGCCCATGAAAGCATCATCACTAATAACATCAAAAGTGTTGGAAGTAAACAACCTGCATAAAGAAGTGCAAAACAAAAGACCAGCTTTAGAAAACAGTTCAGCAAGCCATGGTAGGCCAAACTTCCACTGCCTGGTTTGATGTTTTTTCTGTGCACTATAGGACTGTAAGGCTCATATACTGCACCATAGTCTGGTGCAGAGGGAAGGACCCAACAATTGTCTACTGGGGCTATCTGATAAAATTCCATTGACTTCTGTGGAATGTAAATGTGGGTTTATCATGCCAGTAAAACAACGGGTTTGTACAAGTGCTTCTGGAGATATAGTAGGACAACAATGAGATGTTCAAGTACTACAGAGGTTTAAATTCTCTTGGTTTAAATTCCTGGTTAGCCAGACATCAGGCTGAATTTGCACCATTGACAAGCAAGAAAATCCCTTCAGTTGTAGGTTGGCTTTGTAAACTCATTTAACCTGAGGGTACTGAGAAGTTACTGAGAAAAAAGAAAAAAAAAGGAAAATCTCTTCATTTAGGCAGTGTTCAAATCAGAATTGTTTTTAAGACCACGTTGTACGTTCTGGAGATAGCTCTTAGTGCATCTAGCAGTAAAAATACCAGCAACACATTTAATTTTATGTAATTTTGTAAGCATTAAAAGTGCACTAGCATTGATTTTTCCAGTGTTATTTTGCTTATGAGCCATGTTTGCATTTGTCCATTTTAATTCAGCTCTGGACTTCCACGGACTTAAGTGGAATTCTTGATGCACATCTATATTTTAATCAGTTGGACCTGATGGATAAATAGATTCATACTATGACATCCTTAGACATTCAGGAATGCACGATTTCCAAGAACAAATTAATCCACTTAATGAGTTAATCTCTTATTTTGAAGTTTTCATTAAGATGAAATTGCAGTTGATTTATTTTCTCACTTGACTATTACAGACTATGCTTTTTCCACTTTAAGCATGTTCCTTTATGAATTGTATAAAAAATATAAGCAGGAAATTCTTTCTTATTGTCAGAAATAAGAAATACTTCCATTTCAGAGAAAATAAGTATTTTTGTGAAATCTCTGAACCAGAAGACCAATTTAGTAAATCCTGCAACTAATTTTACTTTCCTGATGTGATTTCACTGGATAATTTTTCTTTTATGTACTCCAGTGTGTAATTTAAAGAACACAGTGATATCTCTTTAAATAGTATAGGTACTGTAGAGATTGCCAGGCTTATAGCACAGGTCTTGCACTTGGTGAGCTCATTTGCCTCCCGCCTCATACCTCTCCCCAATGGCTGTGTACATGTATTTGATGCACAAAGTGGTTTTTCTCCCACTCTCCAACCTCAAACACCAGATTTGCTTGATCTACCAGCCAACTACTTCTGGGGACAGAGACTGAAGGTACTGCACTGTAACCAGGGATTATATAGCTTAGCAGGAACTACACAGTGACAGCAGGTATGAATCCTGGTGCCACGATTCCCTGCCTTCTTTCTATGGGCTTTCATGCCATCAGTTTATAAGGGCACTCTCAGCACGTTGCTGATACACAGAGATACAAGTGCTGGAGATGAGAGCAGGGAGATTGTCTCTATATTTAGGAAACGCTCCTGCTGGCACTTCACCGTAGCTGTGTAAGTTCTTCATGTTTTTGTTGTCACATGAAGAGCACAGAGCATACCATCCATACTACACAAGAAGAAAAGCTCTCCTAGCCTGGGAGTTACAAGTAGTGTTTAGCATGGGACCATGATTTTTTTCAGAGACCATTGCTGCTACTACGTTAAAAATAGTAGTAAATAATAATAGCAGCAGACATATTCCATATTTAGGCTGGTGCACTGGAGATACCAAATTACATTTGGACTTCAAAAATGTAGTGCTGGAGACTGGTACTATTTCTATATGTATTTCTATTAATATAGAAATACATACAGGCTTCTAAATCTTGCTGTTGGCTAAACCTACCAAAACAGCTATAATCATACAAAGCTAAAACTTACTGTAATTTTTAATTAACCTGAGTTTTCCATATTCTTATTTCCCTTACTATTTTCTGCCAAAGACAAAAATTTTTCTTTCCCATATACAAACTGGAGTATTGTCCCCACAGATACAATCCTGCTCCTATGATCTGTGTTAAGGAGTCATTTGCCTTAGATCAGCAGCCTGACATTCCAAAGATGGCAAGCAGCTCAACTACCATGTTAGAAACATATCTGGAAACCAGACCACTCATCAGAGTCCATAGTGGAACAAAAACTGCTTTTCTGGGGTCATGGATTTTGTTGCAGCACTTATGGACAGCAGTGTAGAACGTGCATTTCAGTGTATGGCAGAAATGGAAATTATTATTATTACCAAAAGGCCATAAAGCCATTGCCAGACCCCACTGTGCCAGGCACTATAATAACTCAAAATAAGATGACTGTGTCTGTCCTACTCCACCCTACCCAGTTCTGCCTGCCTGGCAGTGGGATCGCTAAGTGTAGGTGGTGTATCGTAGCCAAGAGAGATGATGTCCTACTCACTCTCTTCAGAAACAAGCTCCACCAATGCTGCTGCTTTTTTTTCTTTTTCCTCTCCTTTGAAAGGCCCATTGCAGAAATTATGTGAAATGTGTCCCTTTTGTGATCTGTGACCAACTGGGAAAAGATTCTCTAGAATAAAGCACCATGGAAAAGCATTTAGGTTTCCATAGTAACTGCATTTACCTATTTACCCTGTATCCAAAATTATACAGTATGTCTGCACCTCCTTATCAGCTCCACTTGAGGTAGCAGAGTACAGCCAGGGTCAGGGCTTCAGCTGTCGGTACGCCAGCAGTTTAATTCAACAGTCATAGGGCTCCAATACATCAACATTACACCTCTGACCACATCCAGAGTGCACGGGAAGTCACTTTGGGACAGACATCCGATTTTGATTTTGATCACATCAGGGAGTCTGTCTTGCCGGATTTCTGAGACAAATCTGGGTGTGTGTCAGCCTGGCAGCGCATCCACTATAAACAGTTCAGGTTACACCCCCTCTACCTCTGTATAGCTCACAATTATATAATCATATGCCCACACTTCTAGGAAAGCTTGTGAGCCTGTAAAAATCCTATGTTGAAATGCAGCTAATAGTTAAACATCCCAAAATATTATTTTTCTGTGTATATCTCATCACAGTATTTGATTTTGAAATAACTGCTTTATTTTTTTTTTAATTGGAAGAAAATCATTACTTTTAGGCATGAAATAACAAACAGGGTCAAATCCAGGTGCTATGAAGGCAAAACTCCCACTGAAGTGACTAAACTTCCACAGAAGTCAAGGCAATTTTACATTTTACATCCTGGAAAAGGACTCCAGGACCTGTCCCACTGCAATGAGGGGCCTGATCTGAGGGGTTTTGAGCTCACAGTCTATAGGAGTTACAGATGGAGAGCTTAATACTGGGAGCAGGTCCCAGGACTGCAGAAAAGAAACGAGTAGTTGTTGCAATGCTCAAGTACCTACTACAGTGTTAATTAAAGTATAATGAAGATAACAAACATTCTGTCACCAAAAGCTTCAGCATGTAATCATTCCAAGTAGCACTGACAACAGATAGCTTTACAAAATACTACATAGAAACACTTCAAAAAATTGAACATGCACTGTCTTTCAAATTGCTAAAAAGTCTTGTATTTTATCATCTAATGAATCTTCTGCTGATGTTTCCTATAAAATTAATACTGAGACCCTTTCTAAGATATTTATGAATACATATACGTTTCATAACAAAAACTGTATCATATAAATATTTCTCACAGAAGCTGCAGAGATGGTGTGAGCAAAAAACTCCCTTCTGGGATTTTAGTAAAAGCAGATCTCACAAAGGATCTGTAAAGAAGAAAAAAACAACCATATATTAATGTAGCATCATATATCCATGGTTATAATACTGATCTGGTCATGACAGATAAATTTATTTTTATAAGTTTAAAAAAATACCACCCCCCCCCAAAATAATGTTGCAGGTTTCATGTAGTACAGAAGAAGGTATAAAATGAGATGTGTGCACATACACAGACAGACAGACAGATGAAAGAGATATAAAAATCAGGATTCAAGGATGCAGCACAATTTTAACACATTAGCTGATGATTCTGAATGCTGGAGGTACTCCCTGCAGCAAGCATCCGTCTGTATGCACTGAAAACACCACACATCCTAGTTCATTTTAAATCATAAATTAAATAACCAAATGCTTACAGCCCTTACAGTGAGATAACATCAGGCGGAACGCTGCGAGGAATAGATCTGGCATTTTCACATAAAGCGTTATCTTTGGTACAAGTACACCAGGCAGGACATTTTGGCTTCACTGGTTTCTTCCCTTCAGTCAGCAAAAGCACAGATAAAAGGCATAAGAAATAAGCAATTCTTCTAAAGGGTCTGCTGGCATTTCCCATTCTTTTGATCCGCTCTCGTTCCAGCCAGTTGAAAGAATATCCCAAAACATGAACAGGGTTCTTTATTCAGCCATTGGATGTCTTTCTATAAGTCCAGGTCAATATTTGTCTCTGCTTTCCCAACCCTTTTCTTTCTCTTTCACTCTGTTTTTGTAGACAGAAACCTGCAGCTGATCTGTATGTTTCCACTCACTCAGGCAACGTACTGCTCAGAGAAGAGACCTGCGAGGTGCTGTAAGATGGGGAAAATCCAACCGGCTGAAGAGAAAAAAAAAAAAGGAAGGAGAAAAAAAAGACTTGCATCACTACAAAAACACTGAGCACAACACAGCATTAGATTGCAAAGTGATGTAACTGAGAAATACACTGCTTTCTGTTTTCACAGGGAGGCCCTTTCCCTGTTACCAAAAATAGTACAGCATTATGTTTTGCTGGTGGGTGGGTGAGTGGGTGTGGGGTGGAGTGTATGTGTGTGGGGGAGAAATCAGTCATCTCTTACTGGATCCCTACAACCTCGTGAACCTTTCAGAATTATGCTTCACATATTTCAAGCAGCAGAACTAACGGCAGTATCCACAGGAAAATGAAATCGAGTGAAACCATCAAAAGCATTGCTGCAGAAGCTGTTAGATTAATTTTTATCCTTAGCCCTTATTGCACATATTTATACCACTGAAAAACAAGCTGCCACACATGGAAAATATTACAATGTATGAGAGAATGCCTACGACTGTCATTCCTAAACAAAATATTTTCTCATGCAAAATAAGACCCCAAGTAACTGCAGCTTGCTGCTTTTTTTTTTTTTTTTTTTTTTTTTTTTTTTAAGAAAGAAACCTTCTTATTTGTTACATGTTTCCTTTGCTGGTTAAATACAGGGGATCAAGCACAGCTCGATATGGACAACATTAATTTGAAGTTCAAGTTCAAATATTTATTTACTTGGAAACCATTTTGATCATTTTAGATGGAAAAAAAGAAAATTGTTATTTAAACACCAGTTATGTTAAACACACAGTAGTTAAGAATGGACCTTCTTTGAAAAGTGACAGGATAGGGATGGATCTTGGTGATAACGATGAATCCTCACAATACTGCCTGAAGGCTGCAATTGAAATGAATGCAAGGTGTGGTATGAGCACCCTGTAAGATACAGTTCTCAGCCTGAAGACTTTACAGTAAGCTACAATAAATATTTCATAGAGAACTTAAGCAGCACCTAAGTGTTATTATATTAAGAATGGTAAGACAAAACTAACGAATGCCAAATGGCTGGAAAGCCATATGGGATGATTTTTTGTTTTCAATATAGGATTGCTATTAGAAGAATTTTGCAAACTTTAACAAGTCTTAACACTTCCCCGCAGGACTGTTTACATCACACAGCTCACAAAGCCTCCTAGGGTCAACCCTATGGTACAGACATTTAATACGTTTAGGCTCACTATTGGCTCCTTCATATGGATGTCTCCTCACAAGAAGATGCTTGATCTCCTGATGAGATGTCTCTCGACTTCTGGTTACCTCTCCCTTGATTCCACAGGGCCTTCTGGCTCTGGCCCATTGCTCCTGCTCTACAGGCCATGAAATCTTAAGATCAACACTGGGTCATTTCTGTCTTTTTCAGGAACAATGCCAGCGAGGCCCTAGTGCATATTCAGATACAGGTGCCCAGCAGGAATTTGATTTGCTATGGGTGAACATATGGCAAAGGGGAACAACGGCCTACAAAACTGCAAGAAACTCAGTGTATGGATACAAGGCAGGACCTCAACACTGCTGAATCCTTGACTGGGCAGTGGCTGATGTCTGTCTGCCTGGGATGAGAGGAGGTGCACAGAGCTCATAGCAGGTGGTGGGGCTGCATCCTCTGAGGGACTGGGTGCAGCCAGAAATGTCCAGAAAGCTTTCAGAAGCAGACGGCCACCTTTAAAGGCCCTGCTGGGAGAGGACTGCAGTGTCTGTGCATGGCTTCCCGCCAGGCACCCGTGCCTGTGGAAGAAAGGGCAGCTCGTGCTTTCTCAGCTCCCTCTCTCTCTGCGTTGTGTTTTTGTAAAGCTCTTTATTAATTTAAGTGAGGGCCCATGTTTTTGCTCTTAAGAAAATCTTCCCTGTCAGCAGTCAGCAATTCTCCTGAAGCAGAATTGACTTCATCTAAGAATAACAGAAACCTGTGTTATTTCTGAGCCTTTCCACCTTCTATAAGAAAATGGTACAGAATTACAGTAACCAAAGCACTGAAATAATTATTAAGCAAATGTCAATGCCTTCCCCTGCATATTAAGGTTACTTCTTGCTCTGGAAGTGATCTAATTGTATAACTGAGAAGGGAGCTGGATTTGTGGGACTTGCATAAGTAGGGTACACCATCTTCTCCCCTCCAAGATGTCCAGACTTGGTTAGGTGAGAACAGAAAATTCTCTAACTTTTTTTTCTGAAAGAGAAGAGGCCTGTTGTTGTTTGTTTGTTTATTCTTGGCAAAGCTACCCATTGCCATGGCAATATTTTGCCATTGATGGTGAAACCCCGTGTTTCATTTCCTTTGGCTCTTTCACTGAAATCCACCATCAATTACCTAGGCATTTCTCTTTAGTTAATACTCTGACCACATTGCGAACCTCCTGAAAACTTTGCAGTGTAGCCTTTTTTTCAATAACAAAAGCACATTCTGCAGAGAGCAGTAACCTGACTCTGTTTTTGTCCATGCCTAGAACCGCCTGGAAGTTAGTTTTCTATTCCAAACAACATGACAAAACCACCGCTTTTTCCAAAATTGCAAATGTTATGAATAACAATTCCATCAAAAGAGAGGCATAATTTTCCAGGGGCCTTTTCTGCCAAGCTCAGCATCTCGTTTCTTGCCGTGTGGTAGTTTAAAACCACATTGGTTTGTGGATTTCCAGTGGCACAGCTTCTCCCCAGCCCCAGCGACACTTGGCTCACTCTTTGCGATGCCATCGCTGTTTGTTTGCTGGCCAGCGGAGCAGGCAGTGGCCTGCTGTGCCCACGGACCAGCGCCTGCCTCTCGCTCCCTGCTTCTTTTCCCGGCTGTTTCAGGTACTGAGTAGGCACAATGGGATTCAAAATTCATTTATTTTTCTTTCACCAAGGTTCCAGCAGGGGGGATGAGGGAGTTGTGGATACCTTCCTCGGTCTGCTTCCCATCACTTGACGTTCTGGCCGAAAACCCCGCACCTTGCGGTGCAGCAGAGGGGGCCGGCGGGCGGGCCCGTTCCGGGATGGCCATGGGGAGCCCGGCTGAGGCCCGGCGCGGGCGCTGCTCCGCCGCGGCCCCGTATCCCGGCAACCGGGCCCGGGCGGCGCCCGCCGAGCCGCGGCCTCGCCAGGAGGGCCTGAGGGAGCGCCTCGGCCGCCCCTCGGCCCGGGGCCCCCGCGGTGTCCGCCCTCGCTGCAACAGCGAAGGGCTCTCCCGGCCCCCAGCCGGGCGGCCCCGGGGCTTCTGCACGACTCTGCCGATATATTCCACCTATTCAGTGCTGAGCCAACTACGCCCGAGTGACCCATCGTTCCCCACGCGGTGGCTCCCTACGCGGTATCAAACAGCCTGTCTTTCCAGCGTATCCAAATGGTTTGATAACAACATTTTTTGATGATAATCAACCAT
>JAWWES010000169.1:19708982-19752953 GCA_035583135.1 Lophotriccus pileatus
ACTTTTTATCCAGACAGGGTGGCTCCTCAAGCTCCCGTAGAGATCCCTTCAGCCCTTCCCAGAGCAGTTTGTACCAAAACGAGCACTCGGGCCTGTTCTGGGCCACATCTGGGCTGTGAGCAGACATAAGCGCAGACATAAGCACAGACCTGTGTGCTGGGCAGATAAAGGGAAGGATGAGAGTGACGCTTATGACAGGAGTAGCAAGATTAGGGCTGAGATCAGAAAAAAAATAAGTTGGGAATTTTTGTCTAGAATTGCTTTGACTTTTTATTCTTTTTTAACTGCTTTTTTGTGTTCAGCTGCACGCTGTGGTCAGGAGCCAACCTGTGATGTGTCCATTTCACTAGAGTACATCTACCTCATTGGGGAGGCTTAAGGGCAGTGCCTTCTTTGGATGCAAATACCTGCTGTAAATGCAGTGCTGGCGAGTCTGTAGTGTCCTATATTGAGATCAAGAGTTGGTATCTCTGTCTGCTCTCAGCTGTGTACACCATGCATACATTTACCGTTTAAATTGCTGGGGTTTATGACTCCTAAGTTAAGTGGGTTCTGTTCTGTCTCCAGTTGTTTCGCTATTAATTAATCCAAGATGTTTGGGTTACTTAAATGTAAGCTAAATGTATCCCAAAGCAAATTGGTATTTGTTTTAATTTTGTGGTTTCAGTTTGTTTTGTTTTTTGGGAATAAAAAGTTCAGAGTTGATGCAACAGACAAAATACACAAAATACACAAAATTTAAGTTACATCCCTTTCTGGTTTGCGTTTTGATAAAACATTTGGCATTTACATTAATAATTTACTAAAAGCATTCTGAATCTCTGACAAATTCCATCAAAGCACAGTTTCTATTAAAGGGTTTATTAAATAACGAAAGTACTTTAAATATTGTTGACAATTTTGCATGCCCATATCTACATCTGCTAGCTTGGGCACAAAGCTTTGGTATCTGCCCCTCTTTTAATGCAGTTAAATATTAAATACATTTGCTTTATCTGGGATTGTTCTCTGGCTTTTTTTGGTGAAGAAGGGAAGAAATCTGGCATGAAATTTTACAGTATGATGCAGGTGTGTGTTTACATTGTCCTTCCAAAATGGAACGATTCATTTATGGATGAGATTCTTTGATGGAGTTCATGAAATGAACTGGGTATGTTTTACTGGAAAGTCAGTTCATCTTGGTATCATCCTAAGGCATCAGGTCGGTAATTGTTCAGTCCCAGTCTCCAAGAGTGCCATCCAGCACTGCTGGAGCTGCTGATGCCAAACCCAGCTTCAGTGCAGTACCTGCCCATCTGTTGTTGCCTTAGAAGGAGGAATTTATCTGTGAGCTATTGTAGTGATTCAGAGGAATGTCTGAAGCTATGGAGAGTGTTCCTGTTGGAAGAGCAGCCTATACCTGCCTTAGCCATACTTGCCCTTATATTCACAGTTAACTTTTCAAAAGGCAGTCATCAACTGCTGAGAGCCCTACAGTATGACTCTGTTGGAGCTGCTTTTCTTGCATCTTTTTTTCTTTTTATTTGAATCATTCTTGGAATCAGCTGAGAGCTGATTACTGAGGATGCCTACTTTTTTCCTGGGGCCCATCATCCAAGGTCAACTACTTTGTGAAAATCTCCTTTCATTTGAGCTTTTCTCTTCTTGCCTGTTTCTATACTTCGTCTGTCTCATGTTGACTTTCATGCTCGTTGTGTTGGCTGGGACCTTCTCCCCTTTAGAGTGAGAAGGAAGCTCTCAGTGTTCATCTGGGAAGCATTACCTCTGCTATTTAAAACATTCCCGGTTTACCATGATATTTTTTAAATTTAGAGGCCAAATATAAATATCTTTTCTGCGCGCTCTTAGAGTATTCAGCCTTTTCTAAAGACCACATGAGCTTCATTAATAAAAGTAGTGATAGGCTGGCTAGTAGAACCACCTCAGCTATGGAACTTAGTACCATTGCTGCTCTTTTGTCAGTGCATGACAACCACTTACACCAGACATCTGCTGCACTTTTGTTTGTGTGTCTGGTAACTGATAATTCTTATGTTTCTTGGGAAATAGAAAGCATAAAGGCAAATCAGAAAGTTCTGCTTTGCTTTTGTTCAAATATATATGTATATGTAAGCTATATGTTCTTCAGAAGAGTTCAAGAGTGGAAGGAACATTACAGTATTAGTTTATTATTAGCAATAATAAAAGAGAAAATAAAAAAATCTTAAAACTAATTCTTCACTGTCAGTTTGAGGAGATAGTGTTTTACATACTCTGCACGATACAAATCAGTTGTTGGTGTCAGTAGAGGATGCAGTTGACTCTTCAGCATGACATTTTTGGGAGGCATTTGCATCAGGAGAAGGCACCTCATCAAAATTATCCTGAAGAGATGTGGGTTTTTTGCAAAGTTTGTGTTTCTCAGCTTTTTGTCTGAGGAGGAGGATGATTGTACGTAGTGTAAGAATCAACTGAATCAAACATGTTTCTTTTCTCATCCACAGTCTGAATTACCAAGATACTTAGGTAGTGTGTCTCTGAACTTTTCCACATGCAGATGTATAATGACCATTCCTCTCGGTTTTACCTCAGATGTGTAAAAGCCTTTTTTGGTGTCTGTGCTGGTTTATGCAGTTCCCAGCTCTGGCTGCACTCTCCCTTGTGCTACCCCTTCAGCTGGCTAATGTAGCTGGTTGCAGGGGCTCTGGATGAACTGTCAGGAAACTTACTTGGATTAAAGTAATCTTTTTTGGATAGGTTCCTTTGTAATGTGGGTGTAGTTTCACAAGTGTAACTGAGCGACTGGTAGGAAGGTACCAGAGTGAGAGTGAGGGAGAGGAGATGGGATCTTAAGCCATTGCTTCTGCTGAAGGAATTAAACACAGAACTGTACCTTGTAAAATGGAAGTGATACATCTGGGCATCAGTCAGGGCTTGGTTGCTGAAGGCATTCATTTGACATTGTAGTCCCAAAGTGTGTGGAAAAAAAGACTTCCTTTCCTTGTAGGAATGTTGTACTGATTAGGTGGTATATTTTTGCAGGCATATTGTTTGTTTGTGTTTTAGTTATTGTTTAAATCAGATTTCCAGTTACCAGTATAAGATCTAATAATTTAAAATGCTGTACCACAGCCCAAGAAACTTTTGTTCCCATTTGCTTCGTTTATAATGTGGGCATATTGGTTGCTGTCCTCCAACCCCCTGGAAGACTTGCTTCTGGGGAGAATACTCGCCTTTTTCTTATATAAGGAACATTGTTTGAAATTAAAAACCAAAGGTATTTATCATACTCCTGGTTTTCTGCATCTATGCAAAGATTAAATATGGGGACATCTGCATATAAATTATTTATAAAGGCATCTTTAGACAGACTGACAGTGTCTTTCTTTACCCTCTGTTATTTGGAATATACTCTGCGTTGTCTGGTGAATTTGGCTTCGTTTAGACATATGTGAGAATTTGCACTTTTCTGCTTACTCTCTGTCTTTCTCTTTTATTTATACCTGATAGATAGTACTGATTTGTGATTATGCCATATCCAGGTTACATTAGCAGATATATTGACTGGTCTATTATTTTCAGGCACATGGCCATGGAGGCTATGATTCTGATTTCAGTGATGAGGAGAGTGGAGAGAAGTCTCTGCAAAAGACTAAAAGGTAATGTAGTACAGAATTAACACTTTGCATTACACATTTTGTGCAAATGGCCTCTTAGTGTGCATAGAAGATGATACTGTTGTACGTAAAGTCTGGTGTTGAAATGGTTTTTGAAAAAATCAATCTCTTTGATTTCTGCATCTCCTCATGTCAAGCTTGCCAAAGCTTGTCATCTCCTAGGGGCAGCTGATTGCGATCTGTTCTGCCATCTCCATCTGGTGTCTATATCCTCCTCAGTTCTCGGAGCAGAGTGTTTCGTTTTTCCAAGCATTAGTATCCACTGCTGGGATTTGGCAGCACTGTTCACTTTACTGTGAATCCATCAGGACAAATGGAACTGCTAGGAGAGCAAGGCAAGAAAGGCCAAGTGGTAGCAGGCTTTGTAGATATAAAACATATATAGATATAAAGTGAAGAATTAATGCTACTTCTTTATTATTTAATTTGTGAAGAGACCTGGGAATTGGTGAATTGTGTTGTATTCAATCCTTGAAGTGTAATTGCACATCCCTTATCTGAGATGATTTTTGCTAATTCTTTCAGTAGTTCCCACAGTTAGTGACCTGGAAATGTGTAGTCTGATTTCATTATATTGTAAAGATTTTTATTTATTTATGTATTTGTTTTGGTTTGGCACTGTAGTCCTTTGACGCTTTCTGCACCATACTGAACATTTGGCCTACGTTATGCATATACATTTCTTTTCCTGTCTCTCCCTTGCTCTTTTGCTGGACGTTATTTAAGAAGACTTTCTGGAAACTTTCCTAGGTATCTTGCATATTTTCCTTAGTTGAAAAATTGAAAGAATGGGTTTTGTAGTGTCTGACTGCATTCTGGGAAAAAAAAAATCATGTTTTAATCATTGGAATAAGAGCAGGCATTGTGGTCTTTTATTTATTTTATAAATATAGCTGTTCTCCATTGAAACAGTGACTGGTTTTGTTCAGATTTTTGTTTTCTTTAAAAGGCCATTATACATTCTACCCTTCCACTTTTGAGGTGGAATAGTAACTAACCATTAGGAGCCTTTCAAAAATACCGTCATTATCTTTGTTCTGGTGCACTACTGCTGATTCCCAGTAGGCCTTTTATGTGATTTCTCTATGTATATATCTTTTTGCTCTATGATGATATTTATTTTCACTTTAAGGAAAATAGTAGTCTTCAATTTTCTCCAAATTCTGTTTTATGGAGTCTCCTTATGGGAATTTTATGCTTTTTGAGCAAATGATGTCCTTAGTTTCTAGAGTTCTATTCCATAGCTTGGAATATAAATTCGCTGGCTTGCTTTCTTCAGGTTTCTGACTTCCATTCTTTCTGCCATCTGATAATTATAGAAAAATCTTTTCTTCACCTCTACTCTTGAATGAAACTAACTAAATATACCTTTTACTAGTAAAATGCATATCTTTATAGTTAACTTTTGTTACTTTGTTGAATTCTTAAGGTATTTTTAGCTGCCTACTGACAAGTATGTTTCACAACATGACAACTGAGTTTTAAATTTGTTATTCTTGTGATTAAGGTACAGGAGGCAGAGCTGTTTAAGGAGGTGATGGGGCATTGGCATGGAAGGGTGGGATAGGGTTATTGCAGTCACTCTCATTCAGTGAACAGAGTGTCTTTTCTGTTCCTACTTTGCTATGTAGCTGACATTTCTAGCCGAGATTTGTAGAGGGCTTTGAATGTAGAGTGAAACTTCGTAACTTTGGAGGTTTTTTATTGTGGTTAGTGATAATATTGATGAAAATAAATATTACAAATTGCTGTTTAAAGCATTTTCCTTTAAATGCTAACTTTGATTGCCTTTCTGATTTTGTTCTGAAAGTGAGGTAAAGTCTAAGCTGATATTGGTTCTGAAGTTTTGTTTTATTCACGTAGAAACTAGCAATATAACAATTTTTGTTAATCAAGTTAGTGCAAGGTTTGGCATATGGAAATTCTATTGCTTATGGAAAGTTCTTGACTAACTTTTCTTCCTTTTTTCTACCTACTTTTAGAATAGAGGACGATGGTCTTCTGGTAAAGCCATTCCAAAAAGCAAAGCAAGGCGGTGTCGTTCACAGACAATTCGCAGCTGAAGAATGCGATAGGTATCTTTCATATACTGCTTTTGTTAGACATTTTGTACCTTAATAAGGAAAAGATGGCTTTCACTGAACCATGTTTGTTATTAACAGGGAAGAAGCAAGAAAAAGAAGATTTCACTTGATATCGATGACTGCTGTATCCTTCTGTTTCATTCTTTTCAAGTTTGAAGATGGGGCACAGGTTATCCATTGTGGTAAAATACTGGGATTTCTTAGTTACAACAGCAGTTGACAGTGCAGCACCAGATGCCGAGTCATTCTTCAAAGGAACTACTTTTTGTTGTTGAGAAAAGTTAATTGAAAAAGAAGGCATATATAATGTTGTTATTTGTGAAGGGGCTTATTTTCTGAATAAATAATTACAAATTTTGCTCAAATTGTGGTACAAAATGTGTTTCAAATTATGTCTCTGAGGCCAATGTGTTCTAAAAAGCATTACATAATTTTCCATGATTTTCATCTCCAAACTAAAGCATATAAATTTTATTTGTGTGTTGATGTTAAAAATGTAATAAATTATTCCATTTTAGTATCCAGACTATTTTTATAATACAGAAATACAAACCTTTTTTAAACCAAAACTGCAGTACTAAGAAGCTGTTGTCTAAATTACAGCTGAGAAAATAAACCAAGGTTCTGTGTATCTGTGTACAGAGCATCTTTGATAACAGAAGACGGTTTTATAAAGGCCTGGCAGCTGAATGAGGTTTGAAACATAAAATTGCCTTGAATTCCTGTATTTGGAAAGTAGCTTCTATGAAAGGTTATTACGTAAAAATTGCTAATTAATTCTCTTCTTTCTGGAAATTACTGAACTGTTTGTGAGGAAAAAAATATCTTTCTCTTGAGTATATAAAAAGGTTTTTGCTTTTGGGGTTTTTTTTTAGTTTTAAGCTATGGTAAAACAACAGAAGATAAATTCTGAAACAATCCTTAATTGCTTTGTTCAGTATGAAAGACATAAAAAGTTAGTGCATGATTACGTTTTATACTATGGTGGCAAAATAGAGGACTTCCGACGAACTGGGTGAGAACCTGTAGCAAACTTTCCTGTCATGCCCCTGAAACTCCCCTGTTATGTCAACCTGTTAAATATATATTATAGCTTTAGGGGCAGAAGTGGATGTGGCTGTGTGTGAAATTGCTAATTAGTTTGGTCAAAAATGGTAACCACAGTGGTTGTAAATTGTAAATCCAAAAAACAAAATTACTTTGTTTCATTTTGGTTGCATATTTTTAGATAAGACCTTACCATGAGCTGAATTATTCCTGTTTTGTTTTGCAAAAAGAAAGATGACAGGTGAGCATTAATTGAAGGTACATTGAGAAATATCTGTCAGTACCTTCAAAATAACAGTCTGAAATACTTTTGAAATGTGCAGAATTGCTATCCATTGTCCAGAATGATGATAAGCTTCTTTAGAGAAATATAACTGCCTTTTAATATCACTGTCTTCAATAAGGAGTATAAGAAGTATTTTCAGGTAGGATCAAGTCGTCCACAGTTTCAATGCTCATTTTCCACCCTGAGTTTTTTGGGGGTTTTTTGGGAACAGGTATGCCAGGGAATACATTTTTGGTAGTTTTATTTCATAGCAATGTATTCCTTTATGCTGTGGGGTGGAAATCACAACTGTGAAATACTGATGCTTACCAAATTATTATTTGACAGATTTTTCACTTTAATATTACATTGTACTTAAAAAAAGTGTGTCTTTTTGTAGAGCAAATGACAAGACGGATCTTGATGTTATTAGAGAAAACCATAGATTCCTGTGGAACGAAGAAGATGAAGCAGACATGAATTGGTACTGAAAATAGTATAGAACATGTTATTTTTAGATCACTTGTACTAAATTTGTAGTGTCCCCTACTAATTAAGGATTACTGTGCATACTTAGTGATCATTCTTTGATCTTTGATGCATTTGAAAATGAAAGATCGTTAGGAGGTCTTTCATAATGCAGTATCGCTCAAGTAGCAACATGAGCTGATGACAGAAGAGCTAATAAATAATTGTGCATTTTCTGAGATTCAAATGACTGTTCAGAAAACTCTGAAGAAATCCAAGTTTGAAAAACATAGTTCAGTATGTATTGTGGATTTATTTCATATATATTTTTCCAATTTTATGGAAATTACTCCTTAGTTTAATGAATGTGTATCTGTTTCATTTCTCTGCAACTTGTGTTCTTTGCATGAAACAACGTCTTGCTAATGTCATTACAGTGTAAAGTGAATTGTGTCGTTCTATATTTAATAAAAAATATATTTTGTTATAGGGAGAAGAGACTTGCAAAGAAGTATTATGATAAATTGTTCAAAGAATACTGCATAGCAGATCTCAGCAGATACAAAGAGAATAAGGTATGTTTTAATTATCATAAATCACACTGGTTTTAAAGTATGTACTTTTTAAAAATTGCATTATGATTGTGGATATTTTGTGAAACCAGAATGTTGTACCCCTTCCCTAGAGAAAGAGTTGTGAGAATTTGTCAAGTTACTTAATAAGCAGCAGCAGTTTGAATCCAAGCATTGTCACTGCCCCAAAAATGTGCTTCTGTGGGAATAGGAGCGTTTCTGTCAGATGGTGTTTTATGAAGAGGTACATTGTGTGTGAAAAAGGCAGAAAATGCAAAGGGGTTAAAGGAAGAAGGCTAGAGAGGTTTCTTGGAGGGGAGGAATAGATGAAGTCTAAAAAAACCCTGGAATGTTAATGTTAGAAAAAAATTCTAAAAAGAGTTTTGTACTTGAATGCTGGCAGAAACAATTTTGAAAAAGTCTATTCTAAAGTAGCATCTTTTGCTGGTTGTTCTTTTTTCTTCTGTTTGTGGAAACAGGATCTGTATGTGCCTTGTAAATAAATAGAATTTCTTAAGAGAAACAGCCCAATTCGAGCACCAGGTTTTCTTCTTAACTGGAACAGCCTTTATTTTCTCCAAGTTTTTGGCTGACTAACTTCTTAGTCAGAGAGCATACAGGAATTTTCTATTCTGGTTTTGAATAGAGTTTTGCTAAACTCAGATGTGTCTTGGTGTTGTTAACACACAGTAACCCCGTGCTGTAAACAGTGTCTATATAGTTCTTTTAGAATATTTATAGTATTGGAAACTACATTCATCAGTAAATACTTGCATGAACTGGGCTTAACTCTATTAAGCAGAAAAGATGATAATCATCTAAAGACAATTGGAACAGTAAAATGTGAACATTTAATTAAAGTTAACAAAAATTAAAATGCTGAAGATGCCTCCCTCTTTTTTTTGAGTAAATTTCATTTTATTTTCCTATAGCTGTTTCATATCACTCAGCGTCCGCTCCGTCCCCTAGCTGATTTCCCTGGAGCAGGCCTACAGATTTTGTTTCTTTCACTACTGTGCCAAGTTTCCGCGTGTTTGCTGTCTTTTGTGGGAAACTGTTCTGCCCTAGATTTTTTTTGGTGTGTGTGTTGTGTGAACAGTATTTCCCTGTCAGACTTCAAGTGTGCCTGTCCTAACTCTGAGGTTACTCTTAATTCCCATTTATACACAGAAGTCATTACCTATATTTTTGGAATTGCTGTGTCAGCGTAACTGCTGTGTCATGCAATTTGTAAAATATTTATGCTTTCTGTTCCCAGATATGTTCTGATAATATGAAAGTCTTTTCTTAGAAATTCGTAGAAAAATAGGAAAAAAAAAGAGATTTTTTTCAATTACTGATTTATCCGTGCCTATGTTTGGTAGAGAAGGATTTCAAAGCAGGCTTTTATCTTGGAAGCCTGAAATAGGCCACTGATCCCATTCGCACCAATGGAATGCAGTTTGTGCTTTCAGATTTTTCCTGTCTTGATTTTTTTTTCCTGCATTTTGAAAAACTGTTGGATAACTTCAGCTCCTCGTGCCTTCTGTTTTGCCGTGCTGGTGCTATGAGAGGTGCAGGGTAGATAACAAGCTTCTTAGCTGGCCAACTTTTTGTAAGATAGTTGTTGATGCTTTATATGATGGTGCTTCATATTGACATAAGAAAGAAATTTTTTACAGTGGGAGCACTGATTTGCTGGAACAACCTCCCCAGTGGCATGTTACAGTCCCCATGGCTAGAGGTTTTGCAGGTGCAATTGCACAGTGCTGAATAATCTCATCACTGCCCCTTTTCCCATGAATGGTTGAACAAGGTGGTCTGCTGAGGTGCCTTTCAGCCTGGGCTGTTCTTTGATTCTGTTGGTTCTGTATCCTGCTTAGATGGTGTCAAAGTAAAGTTGGAGGTCAGTTTTCTGTAATGTTTTAAACATATATATTGCACAGATTGAGACTTGCACATACATGCTCATCTGGCTTTTCACAACTGTAATTGTTCTGCTCCAACAAAAACTTCTAGTCAGGTAATTTTTCTGAAGATCTCTGCATAGAGACTGTAGCTCAGATCTCTTTTGAAACTTTTCTTCCAAGAAAAAACAATATTTTCCCAAATACTGGACAATGATAAGGGCAAATTTCATGGGAGCATCTGTCTTGAGGTCTGAAAGATAAGCAGAGCACCCTGAAAAGGCTGAAGCTCAGAGGAAAACAATGAGAAACCCTAAGACATATGAACCCCCAAGGCTGCAGCCACATTGCAGTTGCTGGCTCAGGCTGTGTCGCTGGCACGCACACATGGCTATGCACACACACACAGATGGCTGAGACTCCCCTGGTCTCACAGCAAACCCCCTGTGCTGTCAGCCCTAGACATACAGAGGTGTTCCTCACACCCAGAGCTAACCCGTGCAGACCCGCTCACCATCCGTGCTCCCAGGCCCTTCACCTTGCTGATGGTCTGGCTTGGTCTTCACCGCTGCTGCACACCTGGACTCATCTTGGTTATTGGCACTGCAGGCAAAGAGGACCCTGTGATCCACGATCCCACTTTTCATTGTGTGGTTAGGACATACAATCTTTTCCTTTTAATCAGAAATGCCAATATGAACCTTTGGTATGAGACTACTTAGAGACAGTGTGTTCTGACAGCTATTGTTTGTGATGGATCTGTTACTCCTTACATTTTCCCTAGATAAGAATTTTTTAGGTCAAGGTTGTCTTTGAACCTTCAGTGCATCTTGTCTGCAAGCTTTCAGGCTGATAAATGACCATCTGTATTGTCAGGTAGTTTAGTTCTGTTGTCAGTTTTGTAATGCAGCAAGGGAGAGTGCTCTGCATCTAAGCTTTACTTTGATATGCATTGGACTTGAAATGTTTTCTTCTCATTGTTGTGTTACTTTTCTAGAAAAGTTCTTATTTGCTGTCTCTGCTTTGTTTTGTAGCTTAACAGATTGGAAATGTGTCCTATTGCCAAGAAACAAAATCTGTTTGACACCTGGTCATTAAATAGAATACATTTTATTCTTTTGTTTTTATTTCTAGGCCAACTTGTCTTCCACTTGAAAATGTTAATATTTTTGCTTTTGTAATTGTTTTTCAGTATGGAGGCTCTCCTGTGAAAATAAAAATATTTAAAGTATTTTTATAACCAAAATATTATTCTGACAAGCAGAGGCAGAGAGATATTTTTAATTAAAAGAGAAAGAAGTTAAATTTTTCTGACTGGAATTGAATGGTTGAACCACATGCAGGAAATCAATCAAATGAAATTATTCTTTCCAATACTGAATACTTTGACTATTTACAACTTAATTTTGGTTCTTAACAGTTTGGATTTAGATGGCGACATGAGCAAGAAGTAATTTCAGGAAAAGGTAATGCTATCTTTCATTTTTTGTTAAATTTCTTGATGCTATTCTTGCTGCATTTTGACACAATTCTGTTAGACAGTATTTGACAATACTGGTAAGTTTGTCAGGTAATAATGGACGATAAATTGACTTCCAGCTTCACTGTTTTATGCACATAGGTCTAGAGTGGACACTGATCTGCATATATTAACATTAAAAGAACATTTGGTTTATTTTCACAAGGTCAGATTTGTAATGAACACCACCATAACACATTTGATAATGTAAAATACTCTTAATTGAAGTATCTCAGTATTTTTCCTTAGGAAATTATTTATTAATAGTTTCTCCAGTGCTGTTCTGCAGAAGGTTAACTTTTAAATCAAAGTTTCTTGTGTGATGTCTCTTTGAGGCTAAGTTGGAATTGGAAGCCTCAGTGGGAATAGTGGGAATGGTTATCATGTCTCCCAATTCTGTTTCTAAATCAGCAGCTTAATTCCATGTGTGAATTCTGGGACCTTGCACAGTGGTTCCCATTCCATGGCCTGGGTGCTTGGGCATTTTCAAGTCACTGAACAAGCAAGAAAATGAGGTGAATGTATTGTTCTTTCTGTGGACCCTCATACATGTGCAGTTTTCAGAAGTCGTGGATGCACACACAAGAAATTCATATGGGGTGATATTGTTTATCAGTATTACTCAGTTACAATTCTGTAGAGAGCTGTTTTCGGTAAACAGCTCTATTATAATATACTGCAGAAAGTTAAAAAATTATGTTTTTAGAAATACATATTTCACATTAAGAAGTGTGAACATTAACTGTGGGATTTTTAAGCTATAAAGATCAGAATTTCTAAAGGTAGTTATAGTAATATGTTGCATTCAGCACCACAGATTATGTTACCAGATAGTTACATTTGGTGCGTGCTTTATTGAATGCTTTAAGAAGATAATTAAAATTAAATGAGAAATAAATTATTTTTATGTCTTCATGGGGGAAAAGAATTTAAAGCTGCATTGTAATTTTACTATCTGGTACTCCATATTTCAAAATATGGCAGAAAGTGCAGAATTACATGTTTCAAGCTTTTTAATGGATTGCTGATGGGAAGCGTACGATGGAATGTAGGAATTGATAAATCCTCCCTTTCACCACTGGAGGGCGCGAGAACCCAACGCGCTCAGCGGTGTCGGACTCCTTCCCGAGTGCGATTCTAAACGATCCTTAAAAATAAGGCATGGGTCTTTAATTCTATTTTTAAATATAAGTCAGCAATATAAATTGATTTGCTCAAATCTAATAAAACATTATTACCTGCCTGTCTGATACTTCGCATTGTATGTACTTATTTTAGCTGTGTCAGTAATAGTGATGATGAGAACTACTGCTGGTGCCTTCAAATGTTCACATTGCAAGTGGTGTTTCATTGCAGAACTGAAGTATCTGAGGACACTGCCAATCCACTAGTTAGCAGCTTAAGCAGAATTTTCTGAGGTTAATCGTTCACCAGCAGTCCTGCTTGTGAGCCTATTAATACACATCCTTCACATCCCTTCTACCAGCCCTGTATATAAATCAGGCTTCTGCAAAAGGAATATACATATCTTTATTTCTCCAATATTAGGAAGTCAGTGGTATACACAACATTGGTTATGTGGAGATTTTATTAAAATTGATGTTGCCTTTCACATAATGGACTGAAGGAAGCTTTTAAAGCTGACATATAATTTCTCAAAAAATTGAATTTCCTTTTCTTGAAAGAAAGGTGTTTATGGAAAGTCATTAGAATACAAATTGTATGTCCGGTATATCAGATAAATTAGTTAGGCAATAAGAATGTAGGCATCTTCATTTGGTGTGTACATGATACTTTCAGTGGTTTGATGTCACTGAAGATGCGTGTCTGTATCATACTTCCTGATCCATCATCCTCTACTAAGTAATTAATTAATTAGGGTATAGAATGTATCCTAGTAACATTCATTTTTTCAGAGTTCAGTATTAGGTTTATTATTTCTTAGCATATCTTCATCCATACATTTCAAACCACAGTTCCAGTTATGCTTTTCTTTGCAAATAGGCAGTATTAGGCAAGTTTGATTGATTGATTGATTGATTGATTGATTTGTTGTTCTCTGTTATTGTTTCCTTATTCTAGATGTTATTTTTAGATTTGGGCTCTTTTTTATTAGAAAGAAATGGAACACAAAAGCAAAAACTAAGCAAACCTGGAAATAACAAGCCTAAACCTATGCATGTTAATCATTGAATCACACTTTGCTGGTTTTGACCTCTTTACAGGTCAGTTTTCCTGTGGAAATAAGCACTGTGATGAGCAAGAAGGCCTGAAGAGCTGGGAGGTGAATTTTGGTTACGTTGAACATGGCGAAAAGAGGAATGCACTCGTGAAGTTGAGTAAGTCAGCCCTTCAAGGATATGTACACTGAAAACAAGTATCTTGTGATTTAAAAGCCATCGAACAAGACTCCATGATAATAATATTAGTTCATGCAAAGTGAAAAATGCTGAATAGGATATAATTTTCTTAGTCACAGGTGGTAGAATGATGGTCCTGATTTAGAAAGAGCAGCTATTAGCATTATACGTGAAGTTGTTACAGATTGACCACTTTGTACTGGGTGGTGTCATAAAATTAGAATAATCGATTATAAGCTGTTTTGTATACAGGCAAGTCTGGTTTTAGGGACAATATGACATGTAAGGAGGGTTTCAGCATTGTCGTTGCTCGTTCAGTTCCTTGGCTTAGGAGGCCTTAGGGTTTTGGACCAGACAACTTCTTGCACATCTTCAGTTCTGATTTTAATATTTATGTTTTCTTACAAGAGTTCTTATCTTTAATTAAATAATTTCTTTTTCATTCTTGCATCTTGACTGGGATTGTCTTGTTCAGTATTGTTTACATTTTGATACGTTCATCGGATTATTAAACTTACCACAGTTTACACAATTACTTTGTGTAAAACAAGCTAATGGTGGGGTTTTTTTCTTTTGTGCACAAGACACTCCATGTAGGAGCACCTGGTCTCTGGCAAAGCTCTAATATGCTTATGGGTCTTCAGTGTTAGTGTAGAACAATTTGACCTGTCCACAATGATCCCTAAAATGGGATGTCTGTACATGATAAGCACAGACACTTTTTTAATGAATAGTTGCCAGTGCTAAACCTGTGATCTTTCTGCAGGTTTAGTAAAATCTGGGTTTGTACTGAAGAATTTCATTGTAGTATTTTTCTAAATCCTGGCTGCAATTACATTGTAACTACAGTTTTGAAGGAAAAGCTACTGAAAGATCTACTTTTAAGTTTCTTTAATTATGCTTATCAGAATGACAGCTGCAATGTTCTCATTTTCTCTTTTTCAGGACTATGTCCAGAATGTTCCTACAAACTAAACTTTCATCACCGGTAATGAAATATTTTGAAAATATGGGGCGTGAATTATTGATAGATTACAGTTATGATGAACAGCAAATAGGAGAAAGACTTCAGCTAGATGGTTAGGAACTTCATTTATGCTGAAATAGCATAAATGTTCTGTAGTTCTTATAAAGTCACTGATTTGTCTCTGTTGAGAGTTAGGGATTGTGCTAATGAAAGTGCAAAACCCCTCAAACTGGAAGAATCCCATCTCTACCACCACAGAAGTTTCATTTGCTTAAATTCAACCCAGTGATTATTTTTTTTATTTGAACATTCATGCAAAACACTTTTAATTTTCCCACTTGCTGTGTATCAGAGCTGAAATGCTTTTCCTTTTGTTAAAAGTAGTGGGTTTGCATGTGAGTCAAGTGACTGTGCTTGGAAAGTTTGAATTTGAATGTTTGTTCTTCTTAGAGAATCACTTATTAATAGAAGAGAAAAATAGTGTATTTTGAACCTACAAAATGTGTGCGTTAAGATTAAATTTTTTTTAAATTTGTTTTTTTTAATATACTATCTGTAATCTTACTGAATTCCACAGCCACTGACACTCAGGTTTTATGATTTTTTAATTTTTGATGTGGCATTAACGTAATTGTATGTCTCAGTAATTAACCCATACAATTATCTGCAAAGCATATGAAAGGCAAACCTCTGAGCCAGGAAACAATGATTTCTTTTCTAAAGTAGCACAAATCAAACGTGCATTAGTAGTTAATCCGTTTTGAAAATTAATTTATACTCAAATTCGCTTGAGCACCGTGTAGGCAGATATTAGGAATGATAATTAATTAACTGAGATTAGTTTTATCTGTCTTAATTTTTGGAACTAAAGTCATGAAACCACTTGAATTCTGAATAAGCATGGTCACACATTTTAACTGTTCCAGAGTAATACTTATTTTGAAACAATTTCACTGACCTCTTTGCACAAAGAAGCAGGGAAAAGTTAGCCTATGTTCTTACAACAAGCCAGTATAAGTAATGCTGAAAATAAGACACGTGGCTTGGTTGTTTGCAGCAGCTTCTTAGGTTTGAGAGTCCTCTACCTCAGGTTTTGTTGTTATCAAATATGAAATCTATATTAACTGTGTTTTTCTCATTACATATGTACAAAGTTGTTTGTTAAAAGAAAAAAATCTCAAGTAAGAATTAGGCATGTAATAATATTGTTTTCTGTATTTAATGTTTGTTTGCCAGTTCACTGTTTTCGTTGTCTGTATCAGTGTCATATTAGTGAGTTTAGCATCTCCTGTCCTTTGCCTTCAGCTATAGAGCTCTTGTGTTTCTATGGCACTCTTCCTTTTAACCAAATTAGTTTTTTTCAGTTTAACTACTGTTAGGTTTCTGAAAAAATGACAACTGCTTGACTGAATTAAATGCTTCAGATTTCCTGTTGCATAAGAAATATATATAATAGAGGAGGTGTACATTCATCTTTTTTAAAGGAGGAAAGAAGTCAAAACACACAAGAAAGGAGGCACAGCTGTACAGAACTCTGAAGAGCCAAAAAATAAGAAGACAAAATTATCTCGTTCAGCAAAAAAGAAGTCCAAAAAAAAGACCCATAAAGGTACATTTAAGCTTTAAACCTTTAGTTCTTAAAATATGCAAATGTGCTAGTTGAACCTTAGTTTTGCTATAGGTGTGTAGATATAGATTTATAATTATGTATAGATAAATACATTGAGTTATACATAGAGATATGTAACTTCCTTGATTCTAACACAGGTAGTCAAAAAGATAAATTTCTGAGGTAAAATTTCCCACATGCAGAAAAGAGATAAATTTCTTATATGTAGCAGAGAGGGAGAGCCTTTTGAAAAATATGCATTACAAGGAAAATTTGTCCAAGAATTGGACATTGCATACCAGAAAGGGTTGTGAAATATTTCATTCCACGAGGCTTTGGGGTTGAAAGCCTTTTGGCAATGTTAGATAACGTTTTTACACCACAGATCTTGGGATAATGTAATTGAACTAAAACTGAGACTTTGAACTTGTGCAAAAAAATGCTTCTACTTCAATGTTTGCTTGCTTTCCTTGAGTGTGGTGTGTGCATGCATGTGGCACATGTTTGTGTGTAATACATTGTGGTAGAAATATCCTTGTGAACAATTTAAGATAACAGATAACCAAGATAAGCTTACTTTTTTTTTTTCTATTTTGGTGCTTCTTTACAGATCAGGTTTCTTCAGAAGATTCAGATAATTCTGATAAAGGTAAAATATTTTAATATCTCTTATGTTTTTGTAATAAGTTGTATTATTTCATAGACATTGAGTGTTTCTACTGATTGCTCTGCTCTGCTGTATGTTTTTAAGGATGTCTTGAGGCTCCAGGTTTTCCCAGTTAGATACAGGAAGGCCTGAACCAGTTTTCTTATGATTTGGACCATGCCCAAAGTTTCTGTTTTGCTAGGAAAGCTTTATTGGAAGATTGGTTTTTTTCTAAGTCAGTGTGTATTTCTGATAGGAGTTTTCACTCCTGTATACTTAAACAGAACAGTTATGCAGTAATCTGTGGTTTTGACAATTTCACTTGTAAGTCAGAATGGATATAAATAATCATTTATGTAGAAGTAAGGTGATTGATCCATTTAATGTCATTAATTGAAACTGCATAGTAATTCTATGTTTGTGATTGTTTAATTTTAGGAACAAAATGCTATGCTGCTGTTGTGTCAAGAGCAGTATTTTCACAGGATTGTTGTGTTTGGCCAAAACATTGGTTCATGGTATCTAAAAATCTTTTTGATGCTACATTGATTAAAGTTGCAAAACATTTTTATTTTCACTTTATGCAAGGTAAAGTGTTGTGTTTATTCTCATGATTGCAATTAAACATTGCTCCTAGTAATGTGCCATCTAATTAAAAAAAAAGGATGAATTATTTTGAAATTTATTTCATAAACACTTTAAATTTTTTAACAGATTCTGATAACAGTGATGCAGAAGATGGTCCTTCAGATGCTGACTTTTGGAAAGGTCCCCTACAAGGTGCAGATGAAAAATCACGGTTAGTTTGATCCTGTGAACTTGTAGCTGATAAAATGTGCAGTGTCTATTCAGAACTGCAAAGGCAGATATTTTTCCTGAGTGTTTCAATGAATAGTCTGACATTTAAAGTTATGTCAAATCTTTTTCCATGCTAACCTAAGAATGTGTTTTTAAAGAGGAGTCATACACAACTCTGGAGGAAAACCTTTCTCAAGCCACTGATACCACTGCTGTCTTACCTCCGATTATACCGTTAATTATTTTAGAAGTAAATCCTAACAGTCAGCTCAGTCAGTTGAAAAATCGTGAAGTGTATTGGATTAATTCAAAATTACATATACTTTTCACAATTCTAAGAAGAAGTTTGCTAAATATTTTTCATACAAAAGTTATGTCCTAGGTGAATATTCAAAGCAGAACTGTCTTTGACATTTTTGTTATTGTTGTTGTTCTTACAGGGAGGAGGAGTTTGATGAGTATTTTCAAGACTTGTTTCTCTAAACTTTGAAATTGATATAGGCTGACTTTCTTCATGGATTGCCAAGATGGAAGTCTGGAAATCCAATCATAATTTACCAGAGACCTCTTTCTGCCAGCATACCTTTTCTACAGTCACTTGTATGAACCATTTGGGTAGATTATCTTTGTGGAAGACTTCAAATCTAAAACCTTTATTTCTTATGTTAGGCTGTGTACTCATGAAACAAGAGAAGTAACTTTTTCAGTGCAAAAGATATATGGCACCCAGACTTAAACAAACAAGAATATGGTTTATTGACATTACATCACGGAAGTACACTGCTTTTTATTTTATCCCAAACTTCAGGTTTTGTCAGATTTTTATAAAGGAACATTTATAAGTTTTTGTGAGTGGTTTAAAGCCATACACTTTAATATATTTGTATTTTTAATTTATTTAACAAGAGTTAATAGCCTTAAATTTAATGATCATGTAGACTTTAATATTCAAGTATTACTCTATCAGTATTTTCAAGTGCTATTGGAGAAGTTCAAATTTTATCAAATATGTACTCTGCTTGAATTAAGTAAATTGTTTGTGAAATGTCTCCCATAATCCTTTAAAAAGTTCAGTTTATTGTGACCTTGTTTTAAATTTTAGCTAAGATGCGATGTGTCTTATAATTCCATTTATAAAAATTTGGTTGGTTGGTGAAATTTTTGATGTAAAACATACGTGTGTGGCTTTCTACCAGAGATGTACATGTGACTTTTATGTTATCTGTGGCTTCTGATCTCCTTTCTATTAATTGAATGTTAATCCTTCTTTAAAGTGTAATCCTAAATATACAAGTAAAGCATGTATATTGCTTGAGAAACTTACTGGATTCTTCTACCTCTTCAAAGTGCAGCATTTCTTTAAAGATTCATTCGGTTCTGTTTCACAGGAAACAGTCTGCACATACATAAGTACAGTGGGCATTTTTTTCTGTCAGGTGAAAATTACTTTAGATACGAAGAACAGACTTTTTTAAATTAAATTTTCATGTTATTCTGAGGAAAGCTATGTTGTATAAAATATATCTTTTGATAAGTACTTCTTGCTGTAGATGTATGTATAGAAAGTATTTATAGTAAGTATCTGATGTGGAAAATGGAAAAGCAGAGATGGTTGCAGTGTATTTATGAACATTTTACATGCACTCATGAATAAGTTGAGAACTCTATTTACAAGTATTACTTAACAAAATTACATTTTAAACAGTTTGTACTTACATAATAGATGACAGTATAAGGACATATTTAAGGTGTCCTTGAGTAAGAAATAAACGTAGCCTTGCAGGAAGGCTTCTTTAGGTAAGAAGGTGGATTTAAAGGTTAATTCTCTGTCATCTTGCAGGCTTGGTTGAGAGTCAAATCCAATCTGCAGCAATCTGCTTACACGTGTGCAACTTGCCCAAAGGGGCTTTTGTCAAATGCATTGCTATATTTGTTGCTTCAAGTATTGTATATTAGGTATGTGTTCTGGATAACTAACTCCACTTTAGGTCTTTAAAATACAGTTATAAAAATTTACAGTATACATAGTAAATACATAATTTAATACAGTTTGAATAAAATTACATTATCAAACAACCTTGAAATAGTTTTCTTTAGTAGCTGCATTTAATACAGAAAATAACACGTGATACCCAGTTTTATGTCATGACTGTTTGCATAAAATATTGGCTCATTTATATAAGTCAGGAAGTTTTAAGTGTTTGGGATTTTTTTCTAGATTCCTTTAATTTTGAGTGATAGTTGTACACAGTATCTCTGTTCATGGAGCGTTCTTAGAAAGGTTTATATAGAGCAATTCACTCATTCTCCCTTCTCTGTGAATACTGAGGGCCCTTCAGATGGGAAAAAAAGTATAGGTCTTCTTCGTTTAAAGGGGGGGGAAAAAGTGGCAGGATTGAGTCTGCATGTTGAATTTGCTTACTGCAGGAATTGCATTTGACATCCATCTCCTTAGATTCGGAACCGGTTCCAGTGAATACTCAGATCTGTGCATAATATACCAGCCATTTCCCCTCCTCCATCTGCAGGAGGAGCTGGCTTTGTGAGACCTGAGTAGAATGTATGGAGTGGACTGTCATTGTTCAAGAACAGGTTTTGGTAGCTCTTCACTGTTTATGAGAAGCTAATTTGTGTGAATCTGTCTCTTGGTAGCAGAGAGAGGAGTAATATGAATTCTAATGTGTTCTACCTCTGCTTTCCTTCTCATTATTAAATTGTTGCCAACTAATTGGTTTACAAATACTTCTAATTTATTGCATTTTAAAAAGGGTGCTTTTGAATGTAGACCCTAGTGTGGACATGCTGGTATCTTAGTAAACTCTCACTTGTGTGTAAAGTATGTTTATGGTCTGCCATTTTAGATTTTTACAATAAAAGGTGGCAAGTTGAGGAACTGTGGAAGAGCCATTTGCATACAATCAAGAGTGGTTTCTCTGAGTGATGGCTACAGTTTACAGATTTATCCTTGGTAATTTTGAAAAAACACAGTGGTTTTGAAAAAACACACTGCTTTTATTAAATAGAGCTAGGGAATTGTGTTGAGCATTCCTAAAGTGAAGGAGATGTTTACTCTGGAACTTTATATGGTATTGGAAATGAAGGAAAAGGATGGAATTCCAGATTAAGGAAAGACACCTAATATAAAAATCTAAATATACAAGTAGCAAAAGTTGAATTTTTTGTTTGAATTGTACACATGAGATTTCATTCCATAATTTCATAGATCTGCCAAAAATTGTGTTTTTTCTGGACAGTGTGCAGAAAGACCTATTTTAATAAAAATACTCTATGTAAATTGAGTGACATGGAAAAATACCTAGAGCGCACAGTTCACACAGTTATTATTTTCAGTTTTTAATTGTAACCATTTTTTTACTTCATTAAAAATTATTTCCAACAAATGGCAAATGTTTTAAGAGGATTGTTAAGAGATCGATCTATACTATTCTATGCAAAGCAGAAATCCAGTGGGGTTCATTGAAGTTCTTTCTAGATGTCTTTTCTGTAGCAGGAACAGTGTCTGAGACAAAGAATTACAAAACTACACATGTTTTCGATTTTCCTTCTTCGCCTGGATTGTCTGTTAAAAAACAGATAAGGAAAGTAAAGTGAGTATTTTCTGTTAATTTTAGCTGCTCTAATTTTTTGTTATAGATGTGTTGCTTTTGTTTTATGCATATTATGTGTGTTTGACCTTCTGAAATTTCACTGCTTGTCTGGGAAATAGGAATATGAAACAATGACACGTTATATATACATATGTGCATATAGTGTAGGAGTTGATACCAACATTTCTCAAAGGACCAAACACACACTGAACCACTCTTACTGGAAAGTTTCAGCAGTTAAGTATATATGACTGTCCCACGCATACAAAACTGAGGAATGCAAGCCATGCAAAAAAAAGGAACTCCTGGGTCAATATAATCTGTGAATCTATTTTTGAAGCAGATGATACAAAAACTTTAATTTGACCTAATTACATAAACCTTTATCCAACCCTGCGTGAATCCCTTTGTAATTACTGGTTAAGAGAGAGAGACAGTTTTTATATTTTTATCTATAGCTATGATTCTGTTACTGTCTCTCTCAAATGATTCCACAGATGTTCATTGGTCATAGTTAAGATTCTTTCAATGTAATAAATTGCGTTTCCAGGTTCATTTAAGGTAAGATACCAATATTAGAATTAAAACTTACATTTGAAAGCTGTGGATCACCATGTTACTAGGTCATTTTCGACCCTTTCCACCTGCATTGAAACATGTCACATAATCAGTGTCCTACCCTCTGTAATTTGTGGATATCATCAACACTATGTTACTAACTATGTATTTGATTTTCTCAGTTTAATACTCTGTTCTGTTTTACTTTCTGTTCTGAACTTTCCACTGTAGTGGTTCAGCAAACATGTTTATTTTGTTTTGTGTCTACTGAATGGCTAAGAATAGCCTGGTCCACCTGGACCACCATGGTTCAGCATGTATCAAATTCTTGTTTGTATGAACTGACTTAACAAACCCATATATTTACATGGCCTTGATTTGATAGTGTCAGATCTGTTCTTCACAAATGTGCATGGCCTCATTCCAGTGTGTTTAAAAAGATGCAGAATAATTACCTTTCTTTTTGGGATGCCAATTATTCTGTCCAAAAGCCAAATCCTTGGCTCCCGCGAATCAGTCTGTGCTTGGCTGTTTTTCTTGTGGGAAAATACTTCCTGACTTAAGTGATTCCAAAATACCAATGTTCTAAGATGGTCCTAACTTCAAATGAGAGTAGAAATACCCAACTCTTCCTAAATGTATTATTTCATTTTTATTTAAGAAGCTTATGCTTAAGGGCATAGGCTCTGACTTTAGTAACTGTATTCTTTGCCAAGAAAGCAAATATATAAGGAGGTTTGGAGTTGTATAAGGAGATCCCAGGTTGTTTTGTTTTGTCTTGCTGATATTTCTGTGAAGTTCAGATGCTTACATTCCAGTGTAAGGGAAAGAATACTTTTTACATACTGATAACTAGCTAGTTCTCAGCAATAAATTAATCTTAAATAAAATTATGTGAGTAATTTCAAGGGAAAAAAAAGTGTCATTGAAAATAAATTTGGGAGACAATTTGGAGGATGTAATTTCTGTGAAAGTGTGTTTAAGTGGTATCAACATGAGCAGGCCAAAATATTTGACTCATTTTATTAAACTTTTCCAAAAATCTCTTTTGATTAAATCATATCATTTACAGTACCTTTTAAACCACTTTGCAATAACTTTTGTATGTTTTTTAAATTTTATTTTTACCTAATATCAATTTTTTAGGAGCCAATAATTCTGGTTCCACTTCACACACTGACAGTAACTTGATGGGTAGCCCTGAGTAGCCTGTCTTTTGTGTGAAATGTGAAGAATACTCACCTATTTCCCACAGACACTGATGAACAAATAAATTATTCAGTACTGTTTTATGTTTTAAAAATGTGAAACACAGAGTAAACTAACTTTTCTTCTTCAAACTAGCTGACAATAAATCACTCTGGCTTAATCACACATGGTTTTGTTTTAATCTCTGAACCTTTTCAGTCATCTCAGTTGATTGGCAGAGCTGTTGACCTGCTGTTCCACATGCATTACAGAATAAAAATAACTGACTCATTTGACTCTTACACTTGAGTGATAGGTTCTCAGTTTCTATAAAATCAGATTCTCTTCTAGGTTAGGATATGCAGAACCATGCTTTCAATTTTAGGACTTGGACAGTCTTTGGAAGATTAGTGTTAAATTTGTAATACGAGAGAGTGTGTTTCAGCCAAGAAACTGGTGGTGGGGAACTAGA
The DNA here is from genome assembly GCA_035583135.1 of Lophotriccus pileatus. Classification (NCBI taxonomy): domain Eukaryota; kingdom Metazoa; phylum Chordata; class Aves; order Passeriformes; family Tyrannidae; genus Lophotriccus; species Lophotriccus pileatus. Next base: position 19,732,686 of record JAWWES010000169.1, read on the forward strand.
GCCCAAAGCTTTATCTTAAACTTGGAAGAGAATTGGGGATTTGCACTGCTTTTTTTATGTTCCAAATGCACACCCTCCATTCCCTTACATTTTTCATTTTCAACTTAAAGCACCTGAATACATTTGGGGCTGGTGCCACAGAGAATTTTAATACATCTCTAATATTTCAGAGAAGTGTTTAATTAGATTCAGTTTTAAGTCTTTAGGCAAAAGAAATTTTACATTCCCTTCACTTTTGAGATGGTCATATTTTATATAATCCTGCAGTTTAGAAAATTGAGGTCAACATACTGGATTTGTGTCATCTTTAAAGTTTATTCTTCTTCCAAGTAAAGATAAAGCTAATTTGGCAAATTGAGAATTTGCATACCATTAGTATAAAGTTTAGTAAAAACAGGTGCACTGCATGTGTGAATTTGAGAGAGAGAATAGGTTGACTCCCTTACAAATATATGTAAATGAAAATCTAAGGAGTTACTTAACCTTTTTGGGTTGCTGCTGCTGCTTCTTCTTCCTTTTTCTTTTGTTCCTCAATAGCTTTCATCTTCTCTTCATATTCATCAGCTCGTGTTTTCCATTCAACCCTGTTGTTTTGAAGACCGTCAAACATGGGTGTAATTTCCTTGTGAAACCTTGAGAATTCCTGTACAAACAATATAAATGAGTAAGCTAAAAATTTGTAAGCACTGAGGAGTTGTAAAACCTGAAATTGTGGAAATACTGCTGAGAAAGTATGTAATGTTTCTCTTAGATCTAATTCTAAGGCATATTATTGGAAATACCATATTGGGATAATAATGCCCTATTGTGCACAGAGTCTGTTAGGAAAATACTGGAATTGTATACTGCACATTTTAGTCTCTTCCCTAGTCCCACGTATGATAGTCTGACTCATATAATACAACTATAAATATGATACATGATATTTTTATCGTATAATTATCAGGATACAATAAAAAAGTCTATTATCCTGTAGTATATTTCAAGCAGATGAGGATATATCTGAAGATGTTAAAATATTACATTTCACTTTTCTGCATGGCTTTTTGGGATAATATAAAAACCTAGACAGGGATTAATAATGTTGACATTTCAATGCCTTGTAGAAGGTACAGAATGTCTACACATCCAGAGTATTTCAAGTTTTCTATTACTTTTGCTATGCCAATAACTGCTTTCTGTAACCATTCACATGTTGCTTGCTTATATTAAATGGGACTGTGAAGAATCAAACTGGACTCTGTAACCCAGTTGTTCAGTGCAATAACAAAACCTCAGCACCCTCAAACTTCACTGGGATCTTCCCTTTATATAAATTTGCTTCACATCTCTTGTAATTGCTCTGTGGGAGCAATTCTTTGAAAATCTGAAATCTTTGAAAAATGATAACAGTTATGATGGTTGTTTACCCTGTGACCAAGAGTCCTGCTGCTGTCTAGAATTTTTTAACTGCAACAGCTTGTCACTAATGGTGCCATCAGAACTGCTGCAGTAGGAAAACAAAAACAGTCACTCTTACCTTGTACACAAATGTACACACAAAATCTATGAAACCAACTTGGAGCTTAGGTAGTTCATCTCCTTTGTTTCTGTCCATCATAGGCTAGAACAGAAGAGCAGTAATTTAGAATATGTAGACAGCATGCTTCTTATGATCTAGTAAGCATCATGCATGTTTTAATGACAATTAATACTGCTTAACACAGTTAAATTATTTAGTACTTACAATAGGTTGTTGCTGTAGCACGGTTCGTTCCAGGTCACCTTGCTCCCAGAATTCATTTGCAACCATGAGGGCAACCTGAATAATCACAATTCAGTGGAGTTATTAGCAGAAAGCAGTAAATTTAAATAAATAAAAGAACAAGGCTTTCCAGAAAATTGGGGGGCATGGGGGGTGGGGGGAAGTCAGTTTTTTTCAGCAGTGCTGTCTGCTGTTAAGGAGGCCTTTTCCAGCAAATTAACAATATCCTAATTCATGTTGAGTAAATGACAGATTATTGTCAGTGGGAATAAGGCAATATTAGCAACATAACAGTCTTGTAATACTGTAATGTATAGAACTTAAGAAGACTCCACAAGTGTCCTACAGCTGTATTTTGATTATGCATTGTTAAAACATTCCTTCCTGTAAGCCAAGTGATGAGCTTCAGCAGGACGGTCAGTAAGTAGTGGAGTCCTTGAGTTACTTACATACCATGCTGTGTTACAGAATTTATTTTTAGAATATTTAAGCTGTGGCTTAGCAATGGCACCAAGATCTACAGAACAGACACAATTCAAATCATATTGTTGTTAAATCTGTACCTTAAAAATAGCTGGAAAGTAGTAAAAGTTGTATAGCACAAAAATAACTTCAGTGATATTTAAGGGTAGCTAGAACGGCTGCCAGAACTGGGGGGGGAATGCCAGTTTTAGAGGAACGACAAGTAGAGAAGGGTTGGCAGCCTATGGAGTGGTTGAGGAGAGACGTCATGGAACACCTACACTCACAGTGACAAAGGTAGAGGTTCCTTTCTGAAAGCAGCAGGTACTTAAATATGTATCAAAAGATATTAAATTTTTTTGTTGACTAATCGTACACCAGCTGGGCAGTAAAACAGAGAGTAACTGCAGTATTGTTGATTTCAAAAGTACCTACCTTACTCTGCACTTCCCAAGGTTTGGTTATTGCAGACAGGTCACATCCAGTCATCATCATAGCCCTTCGAAAACAAAAAACCAAAATGAGTGTAGTTTTGTGTGTCAAGAGGATGGTGCCAGGCTCTTTTCAGTGCTGCCCAGTAACAGGACGAGGAGCAATGGCCAGAAACTGAAACATAAGAAGTTCAGCCTCAACATGGGGAAGAACAAATGTACACTGAGGGTGGCAGAGCACTGGAACAGGCTGCCCAGGGAGGTCATGGATTCTCCCTTTCTGGAGACATTCAAACCCCACCTTAACATGTTGCTGTGTAACCTGCTTTAGGTGACCCTGCCTTGGCAGTGAAATTGGATTAAATGCAGATGTCCCTTCCAAACCTAACAATTCTGTGATTCTGTGATAGTTAGGATGATGATTAAAAAAAAAAACAAACCAAAAATGACTGGAATTTGAAATTCATTTCAATATCTAAGATGCAGATGGATGCATCTATTTTAAAAGCAGGGTTATGCTTGTCGTTGGACAATAACACCAAGTCTTACTTTGCATGTTTAGGAGCCCAAATTCTTTTAAAATCTAGTTCTAGATAACTGAATAAAGAGTAAAATATTAACCACCTACATGATGACTTCTTTTTTTGTTGGGTCAATAGATATATATTTAATTGCCTGCTCTTCTGTTTCCATTTTTTCAATTGCATCCACAATCTTTTGGAACATAGTTCTTTTCCTGTTAAAACATACCAATGGAAAATACATTAGAGAACATTAAAAATGCATTCAAAATTAAATAGAAAACCATATTTCCTATATTTATGTTTTTTTCCCAACTAATATCCTGGTCATAGTAGTATCAAAGTGAAACCCTCCTGTTGAACTCAAACTTTTCAGGTAACCTAGACATTTAGATTTTGCTATATACTACTGACATGCAATGTGTCAGAATTCTGACAAAGAAACAAATAACCATTTTCCTACCTCTTCATATTAAACTGGGGTGGCATTCTGATTTCTTAGTATTACATGTGCATTACTTTCTGTACCATACTGAACTGGGAAAAGTGAAGCACATACTAATAAATATTCTTGCACTTCCTCCCATCAAAAATCCAAAGAATTGCTAAGACCTGACTAAGAAGAAATTTCAAAAATATAGAAAGTGTCTTGTTATTCCTTAATAAATCTTCTGGTTTTTGTTTAGAATCAGTGAAAAAATGGAATTACTGTTATTTGATAACTGCTACTTACTGAATTTGATAACAACTTACTGAATTTTTACCTGTCTTCTGACTTTAAATTGTCAGAAGTCATAAATTATCCCAGTCGTAAAAGACTCCATATATCTTGAAAGAAAATAACCATTATAAAAGCACATTAAGTCACTAACTTAGGAACAGAATGGATGATTTGATAATTGGAGTCTTTGGGATATTTAGCACTGGGATCATTTGATGTCTGTAGGGTATTTTTAAACCAGCATATTCGTTTTCAGCATACTTTTGTTTAGTGTGACTATTTACTGTTTGGTATGCTAAATATCACATATGCACACAACCTTATGATCAGGCTTCCAAATCCACGCTTCGGGAATACAGTGTTTTTTGTAACCAAAGCATATTGGAATGACCTACTGAATTTATATGAAATATTGTATACATTTATGTATTCTCTAATTTTTAAGCTTATAAGAATGTCTTGGTTTTTACAATAATTAGACTTAATAACAATTTTAAGTAAAGCTCTATGCTCTGCTTATAAACATCCTTGTATTCTGCATGTAAACAACTAAAATTTACAGTTATACATTCTATAGGATTGAATTCAGTACAAAGTTATGCAGAATTTAGTACTTACTTGAAATACAAAGCCAAGTCAGTTGCTATTATTGCAACTTCAAATAAGTGTAGGACGGTTTCAAACTGGCGCTTATTTAGGTTCTGGAAGATGTTTAAACTCTGCAAGGTGGAAAGTTTATGAATTCAATTCCTTTTATAAGACTGTATTTGGTTTGTACTATACAGGTTCTCACAGCATAGTATAACAAAATTGGCCAACTACAGTGCCTAAATTAAAATAATGCTACAAATTAAAAATTCACATTCCATAAATCTAATTATCCTAGACTTTTTAAAGCTTTCCAGTAGAGACCTTTTCCTCCTGTTAACCTGGGTTTGCACAATTACCTGCAGTGGTTTTAAGGGCCTACCATGGTAAGTGCAATGTACTTTTCCTCAGGCAAAGGAAATGAGACTATCACACTCAGCAGTTTTCTGAGGGTCCTGGCTTTAGTTCTTTCTTTAACAGAAGGAACAATGGCTGTGTGAGCACAGGGACCAGCGATGCTGCTGGTGAGAGCCTCTAGAGGTCCTGACAACTGCTTTGGCCAAGAGCAGGAGTTGGTCCCCAGCATCTCACATTTGAAAAAGTACATCGACATTAATAAAGGTAAAGGTGTTTTGTCTGTTCATTTTCAACAAACAAGTGCTTAGCATAAGGATTTATTCCATGACCTCATGAGGTCAGGCAACAGCCTCACCACAGGGATTAGAGGTGGAAAATCAGGGTGGAAGTGGGTGCCTGCCATGCTGCTGTAAACAAGGGATGGAAGGGACGTATGCATGCATGTCGTGCTTTAAATCACTTATTTCTGTGGAAAATACATAGTAAAGAGTGTAAATTGTCTCCTTTGCTGCAGCCAGAGCCTGGTGCTGTGGAAGGCAGGAAGGCCAGTGCCCACTGGAGAAGAGCCTGTGGGCATGTGAGTAAGGGCCAGAAAAAAAGCTTTTCTGTCTGAAGTGAGTCTGTTTCTGATGGAATTACTGTTGTTTCTCTAAAAGTGGAAAATGTGTAAGAATTTGGTCTAAACTTCTGAATTTTAGCATAGTTTCTTAATCTGGACCTAGAGGAATGAATGAGACCCAGTGAAATTTGGAATACTGTGACCTAATTGGATCTTTTGTGTTGATCATAGAGAGCAGAATATCCGTGACGTACCTCATCTTGCAGCAGGGTTTTACTGTACTCTAGATGATGCCTTTCTAAAATGGAAGAGCCGTGAAGTTTTGCCAGGGGAGCAGCTGACCTGTTGAAAAATAGGCAATTATTTATATTCTTTTGAAGGCAATAGTTTTTATTCAGGTTTCATGTATTTAGGGTTAAAATGCTTCTAACCTCCATGTTTGATAGTTTAATCTGTATACATTAACCATTGGTATGATGCAGAGAAAAAAATCCAACTTGCTTGCTTTCATTTTTGTGAATGAGTGATGATGGGAACTGGAGAGCACTGGGTGTTCAGTGCCCACTAAAGTCGAAGATGTTGTTAAATACCTCAAAACACAAAAGCTGTGTTATTTAATATATGCCTCTATTTTGTCTTGCATGTTCAGTTTCGCTGTTTCTATCATCTACGCCACTCCTGTGTACCTTAAAAATAGCGTTTATCCAAGCTTTAGTGACAAGTGTTTATTCTGTGGCATGGCTTTTGAACTCTTGTATGTCTGTAATGACCGAGTCCTGTGCCCTGGGATTCTAGTGAACTGTAAATCAAATCTGAAATAATAGCATAATGGAGTTTTAAGTCTTCTAATGCCCTTGGGCTTCTCCCCTCCCCCAAAATCACCGTTTTATGGACCACACAAGTCCTGACAGCTTAGGTGTGTTCAGTCTTATCACAAAACTAAAAGCATTCCCCTGATATTGGGCTAAGCTTCAAGCAGAGGAAATCATGCATCAGACTGTGGTGGTGGGACGAAGGGAGAAGTATCCTACCTACAAGGGCTCCAGGTGGTTCTGCATGTTTAGAACTGTATTTTCCTCCTCTCTTCCCTCAGCTAATAACTGTGTTCTTCAGATAACCCCGGGTGGGCTACATCATACCTGTATTTTCTGATGTGATTAAGACTGTTGTGGTAAAGCCTAATGAGTTTTATAAATAGCTTTACTGCGTATGACCTCACATAGAAGGCTTTCAGCTAGGGAAGACCACAGTAGGAGGATTTAAACTCCACCTTAAACTTGTTTGGATGAGAGGCAGTCCACTGAATAAGAATCATTGTCTGTCATTCTCTCTCTCCTACGTCACCTGGAGAATCCCTGGGAGTAATCAGAAAATCCTCCTGCGTCACTGTTCTAGCCCACGGGCTGAAATGTCTCCCCTGTGAGGAGTGTATTCAGGGTCAGAGGGGGAGGATGAATCATTCTGGAAATATAGCTGGTGGAAACTGTAGTCAGAAAATTTTAGTCTTCTGGTACACGTGACAGTTTGAGAAACCTGTGTTCTCTGGCTAGCACTTGGAAACAAGCCCTCACAGATCACGTAAGACACTAAATGGTAGATTGTTCACTCTTCAGAACAAGAGTGAGTCTCACCATGATATGTATTTTTGTACTACAAAGGTAAATTTTAAATTAATTAATATTGTTTTATAATAAGCATCTGCTAATTCATATTGTTTCCTAACGAACAAGGTAAAAACCGCAAAGAAATCCTTTAGAATATTTTCTCAAGACAAGAGGGAGCATAAGCTGTAAAGCTGAACCTCATGATGTGTAACTTCTGGGCATGTGGACTCAGTAGTAAACTCAAGCTTGTTAGCTCAGAATCTTGTATAACATGAGGAGGTTATGCCTCAGGAAAGGACCTACATCAGTCAGGAAACTAAGCATGAGAAGGAACAACTGAGCTAGTCATATTTGGCAGTGGAAAAGAGAGGAAAAAATCCTATCTCACTCTAAACTGACCCTTGTCCATGTCACATCCTTGAATCCCTCTCCGGAGAAGTTCTTATGCCCTTGTCTTAAAAAAGTCAAAATGCCCTTTCTCATCTCTTTGTGGCCTCGTGCACTAAGTTCTGTCTGCTACATTGCTAGAGTTTAGTGTCTCTTAAAAATGAATTGCAGCATCAGGAGATCCTTCTAAGATTCTGCTTTTGCATTTTGCCTTTGTGTTTCAGCTGCCTGAAGTGCTCTGAAACAGAAACCTTCTATAGCATAATTATTTATTCATGCCAGATGAATATGGACTATATACCCTATATTTTTTCAAGTTTTGACTTTTTTTTTTTCATTTGCCACTAGAAGTAGTACATTACCATGTTTTTGAGCATTTGTACTTACTTCATTTGATACAAGTTATTGGTCCCTCTGTGATCAATGTCATGGCAGAAAGCAGCAGCAACCATGGCAAAGGCTTCTAGATCAGTATAGTATTTCTTTATTTTGCCTGTCTGTAAAAGAAAACAGATCATTTCAGGTGTGTGTCTTCCTGAATTTTCCATTTGGAATTGAAAGAAAACTAAATAATTAATGCAAGGTTAATATTAGCAACATTACCATCAGCAGAGTAAACATTGTTTGTCCCACATTGAACCCATGTCTCCAGTTATGGTAAGTGATATCTCGATAACCCTTCCTGACTGTGTACATCCATCTTGTAAGAACCTATTAGGAACAAAAGTGATTAAGACTGTGCTGTTAATTGAAACAGAACAATGGAATTCCTGTAAAATTACTGAAATATACTATGAATTTACTGTAATCATGTTCCAGGTCTTTGAAAATAAATGCTTTTCATTGAATTAAACATTGAAACAGCAAATTGTTCTTATATAAAAGCATATTGATTTAATCCCCTATATAGCTCACACAATTCAAGATTAGTTTTATGTTTTTATGACAAATATGTAAATGTTTCATTAAAAATGGAAGGTTGTTAACCATACCACTAATATTTTAGTATTATGTACTTCTAGATTAAAGTACCTAAAATCAGCTATTTAAAAATAAATATAAACAAGAAAAAATAAACTAAACCTCAGCAGGGACTTTGAACTTTTCAACAACATTTATCTCAAAGAACAGTCGTATTCCACAAGTTATCAGGCCATGCTCTGTAACAGGAAAGTCACTGAAGCGAAATTCATACAGTTCTAAGTCTTTTGGATCGGGTAATTCTTCTTTCTGTTAGGAAAAATCAAATACAAGGGTTTTTCTGGCAAGAACAAACTTGGAAAAGCTTTTTTTTTTCATTTTCTTCAGTAGAAATATTGCTCAAGGAAAGTTTGCTTACTGTGTCTTCAAAGGCCTCAGGTGTCAGTATAAACCAATGTGTATTAAGTCATGAAACACAATTGTGATATTGCTGGCTTTCTTCTCAAAGACAATAAATAAAAGCCTTGGGCAATTTCTTCCTACTCTGAATTCCAACACAATTTGTCATGACCATCTCAACATTTCCTTAGTTTAGAAACCTTGGGCCTTGGAAATTCTCCTTCCTGGTATAAAATCCAATGATTCTCACACTTTTAGCCTGATCTCAAGGCTACAGTTCATCTTCTTCACAACCAAAATTATTCTCACTAAGTGTTCTTCCCTTTTGGATCTTAGGAATAGTGAAGCATATAGTGACCAAAACAACCTGTTTAGACCAAAACATTTTTTACTGTTACAGTTGAATAAAGCATAGCAGCAACATTTTATTTTCACCAGAAGTTTTTCTTGCACACCTACCTACCCAGCCTTGTCTTCTCTTGGAGACACTATAGGCAAGCAAAGATTCCTGTATATTTTTTGACTTCTGGAATGCTAGCTGTTTGTTTCTGTTCCATAACCAGCTCTCAAAATAGGTCTGTTCTACCTTTTCTCCTGTGACAGTCTCTCTTTGTACTAGTCTACGTGCACTTACTAGACAAACCTGTAAGGTTGATTTGACACGAAAGTGGACTGGAAATTCCTACAAGATCAGATCTAAAAACTCACAAATCTTATTTAGTTCAAGTTTGTCTGGTGCAGTAGATTCTTGACTGCTTCACTATTGAATGATCTCAGTATATGCACAAAGTAAAAATTGTTACAATTCTTAAATGTACCAAGCATATATTATGTATGGTTATTATGGCTTATTTAAATCCCTTCAAGTTATTTACTTTCTAGTACTGTAGTTGCTGGTGATTCTGCCCTTCTGTAGTTTACAGCAGCCTATTCTTCTTCCCTGAAGAAAATGAGGGATCATTCCAGAAGTAGTAGACTGTGTAAGTGCATAACCTTTGCCCCATGTACTAAATTTCATTAGAAGTTGTCTGGTTGCCATTCCGAGATTTTTCTCTCTCTGAAGGGCATACACAGAGCTTTGTCCAGCTTGTACTGAAGAACCTCCATAAAACACATGCTAAATTCTAAAATGCAGAAGATGCCAAAGTTAAGAAGCCCAGCACCACTTGTGAACTCTTCTATAACACTCTTCATCTGTGTATCCCAAAGCCTAGGGGGAGCAGTATAACATTTTAAAGAATTAACTCAAGGAAGTCTGATGCAACACAAAGAATAGCTTATATTATCACAATGACTGCCTTCCTCCATAGCAGTCTATAAATGATCTCCACTTTTGGATAAGGAAAAAAGATGACTGAATGTATGCATGTATTTCAACAAATGAGTCTAAACATCCATTTCCTTCTCCCTGGGTTTTTCCTTTATATCTACACAGATCAGAGATCAAGGACAAAGAAACATAGACGAGTGGTGCTTTAAGACCCATTACTTTGTGAATCATCAGATCTAGAAACACCTGCTTTATCCCATTAGCTATCTGGGACTCCAGGTCTTATAATAGGATAAAGCATATGCATGTAGCCTTGGAAGGGCAGATGATATTAGACCTTTGAATGTGTGACTTCGCAATGTTGAGAGAACCCACGGTAATTGCTTTTTGGAGATTTAAAAATCATACCAGCATTATGGTTTCACATTTGGAGTCTTTACCATAATACTCTACCGGTAGAGAAATTTTATAATGTTTATCTATTATTTTTTGCAGCTTTGCATGCAGCCAAATTAAATTTCCTTTAACAGGTACGTGAAGCTACACATGGTCTGTTGATGTTTTTTTATTTCTCCACTTGCAAGCTGTCTGAGCATCTGTTTTGTGGAAGCCAGTAAAACATTAACACCAATGCGTTCCAGCAGGCACACATAGCTAAAAATAGTTTCAAGTGGTCTTTTCCCTATGGCTATGTGTACATCAGCAAATGTGGTGTAATAGGAGGAAATATGTGAAATAGTTGGTAGAGGAAATCAACAGATTTGTGTATTTGTGTATTTGTGTATATTTTTCTTCAGCCTAACTCTGTTTTGATCTATTTACAGTGGAAGTTCATTCAGTGTTTTCCTGGAGCACACCTTTGAGGGTTTTTTCAGATAAAATAGGCCAGTGCATGTGTCCCAGGACTGCTGCACAAGAAAAAAAGTGCACTTAGTGGGAAAAAAGAGGAGTTTTCTTTCAAAAGGGCACTTCCTTTCCACGTTGAAATGCTAAGGCAAACAGAGGACTGCACAGTCTGGAGAAGAAGCGATTCATTTTTGTTTCAGTAGTACCAGAGTAATAGAGCAGAGACCTGATTAGGTCAAATCTATTTTGTCACTGTAAAGTCACGGATCACTGCCTAAGGAAATGCAGGAAAATTAATCTGAAAGTAGGTTTGTTCCACTGACACTCCTACATTACTCCTACATACTCTTACTGAGAATGAAAGTGGCCATACTTCAATATCCCGTCTTTCATTTTCAAAATTAAATAAATTAATTTCAATTATAGACACAGCATTGTCTCTATGGATATTTTAAAAAGTTAGGCACTTTAAATGTTAATTCACATAAACACTTCTGTATATGACCTTGACTGTTGATGTGTATTTGGGACAGAATGTTTCCCTGTAGGTAACGGTGGGGTCTACACATCCAGGGACAGTAGAGGTTGAGCATGTATTACTAAATCAGCTCCATCTAGCCTGTGGCACTGATAGCTAATGTCAATTCTATTAATCAGGATTTGGCTATACACAACTTTTTCTACCATGAGGACACATTACTGTCTGATAGAAATACATGACCAGAATTTTCAGTTTAATGACTTACCAAAATCCTGACGAGATCCTTTTGATCACATTCCTCCAAACTATTTACATGTAATTTCTCCTTGTATTTCTAAAAATGAAAAAGGGTACGAAAATTAAGGTTTTGTGTGGCAAATTTCCCACTTTAATTTTGTGGTTGTGTACAGAAACTTACCAGGATAGATTCAACTTCAGCAGGAGTGGCCTTTGTCTGGTACATAAGCATTTCCTGAGCAATGTCTTTCCTGTTTTCAAGCTTGTTCATTTTGTCATAAGTGTCAGTGTTTAAAACAGACCACCCCAGGAACTGTGTGAGAGTCTGGAACAAAGACGAACAAAGCAGAGATATTGTCATGACAATAAAATAAACAATTTGAACTTAATTTTCATAGGGTCCAGTTTCTGGTAGCACCCTTTGAAAAGCAATGTGCCACTCTACTTGTTAGAGGCCTTTATCTTCAATCAACTGGTTCTGTAAGCACTCACAGCTTTTAATGATGTTGTTTATCTCAGCCTGGTAATTAAGGCCCCATATTCCTATTTTATATACCAGACTTTGAGGCTTATGAAGTTTAAGTCAGGTGAGTGGACTTGGATACACTGTGTAGCACCTTATCTTGCCTGAGTATGTGTGATCATGGATGCTCTGTGAACTCCCGTGATCGCTGGCTCAATATCCATTGGCAAGAAGCATGCCATCTGTCCTGCTTACCCGTGGTTACCATGACTAAATAGTCAAATAATTAAAATTTTATGTGACTTCTTTTCATTACTGTGATGTAAATGATCACTCATAATTTTATGGTTTTATAAAGGGAAATGAAATTTCTGATTCTTAAGAAAGAATGTGAAGAAGATAGACATTTGTCTGATGGTAATACAGCCTATTTGGAAATTTTTAGACATTTAAGATTACTTTTTACTAAAATATTTTTAATTAACATTACATGGCTCCTTAAACCCGCTAATTCTATTAAGCTTACTTCAATGATCTGTTCATCATACTCATCAAAAGGTCTTCCATCTTTCCTGTTGTAAAATGTTGCAACTCCCACAATCTCTTCCTTTTTGTTGACAATAGGCAATGACAGGACATTTTTGACAACCCATCCAGACTCATCCACTGGTCCTTTCTGTAGGAAAGCCAAAAACCAGGAAATGTATATTTCTTTGAAAGTAATAACATGGCTATTGATATAAGCAATGCAACAAGATCCATGCATCACAAAGGAGAAATTATTTATATAATCAACTGTATAACTAATTAGTGGCAAACATTAGCATATTTTTCTATATTGTAGAATATAGATATAATTATATTCTATCTGTAATATGATAAAAAAATATATATAATTATAACTAATTATGTATCTAAAATTATTAACATTACTGGAATTACCTGAAATGAGAAGTATTCATCTTCTGGTGCATTCATCATGTTACAAATCTGCAGCACAAGAAAATGAGGCATTGTTTAAATGGAATATAATGTGCATTATATTAGCCTAATATTTTAAAAAGGCATATTTATTTTCAAAGCTAGGAACAGTAAACATGCTAGTTAGCTAGAGAAATTAAAACTGTTCCTATTAAATTAAATGTGGTTATTCTATCAGACATCATTCTGGAGTGCTGGTAGCAAAGTTCCTCATGTAGGATGTCTCACAGTGCAAATAATGGTTAAGAAAATTACTTCCAGTTTAAAATGGTATGGGGGTTTCTAGAATGAAATAATTGAGTTCTAGGGGCTCTATCAAACATGCCATAGGGTTACTAATGGCTATCATACATCACAATTTTGAATTACTTATATTGTCTACACAAGAAGATATAAGAAAAAAAAAAGAAAATTTTAAAACTTTGTATGTGATGGTTTTCTTACTTTGACATTTTGTAGTGAGACTTAGCACACCTGGAAAGTGACATCAGATGCACACATTATTCCTCTGATCTCACTATGGTCAGAAGGAAATTTTCCAGATGTTTTGGCTATTTGTGCTGAGGCCTTGTCTCCATCCAGACTACTCATTCACATGGTTTCACTAGGAACCAATGACACTGGAACAGCATGGTATTTTTGTAGAGGATTTTGGTCATGTGGAGGTTTGGGGTTGTTTTTGTTGTCCAATCAGAACAACTGTATGAACTAAAACTTCTAGCTTTTACTTTTGTTATGAACTTACAAGTCCATTTTCAGCAACATATGTTGGCAATCCACTGATAAGACACCAGTGATCTGCTGGAGGTGACCTTTAGAGAGACAATGAAATTAAATTATTTCTACAATGTAGATATGTTATTCTATCCCAGCAATATATCTAATTACCACACTTTTGCAGGGTGCCAATGAATACTCACGGAATAACTTTGATTTCTTCTTGTCCATGTAAAAGATAGTCAATAATCTTATAAAAGTTGACTTCCTAAATGAAAGGAGAAAAACATGTAGATGACCTGTACAACCTCAGTGTCAAACTTAAGATTCATAAAAAGAAAAATTCATATCCTCACTCGTCCATCAGGTGTCTTGGGGCCTTTGTATGGCTCTGCCTCCCCCAGCCGGATTGGCCACTCATCATAGAACTCCTGAGAAAATGATACATAGGGTTTAGCAAAAGAAAAAAACCAAATCAGTTCTGTGTTCATAGATAACATCACATCTGTGGATTGCAACTTTGTTTTTTGGTTTTCTGTAGTTTACTATCTCACATTTCAGACAATATTAAGAAAACATTGTTCATTATATTCCAGGCAATGTTTGTCAGTAAATTGCAGGCTAATCTGAATCTTACCTCTAGACAGTTGTACAGCTTAATTGTTGCTTTAGAAAGCAGGTATTTCAGACCTGCACTTTCCTCTTCTACCCTTTCTCATATGGAATTATTAATATGGAAAATTATTTCAGAATTAGCCTTTATGTTTATTGTGGTTGTATCCTTTGCCATGCTTGTATTTCACATGTAGTTTTTGTAACATGGTTAAATTTTATATAAATTATCCCAAAGGGTTAGAAAGGATGGCAACTTTGTGTCTTTGAGACTTAAAGTTAGGAGTAGCACATTTCTAGCAAGGAGGCAAAAGAGTTGGTACCTTCTCTTTAGTCATGTCCAGCAGACCAATGGAGTATCTTTCACAGTTCAAATACATTCGAATAGTGTAGAGTGCTTTGTGAAACTGTCGTTCTATATCTGTTAGCTCTTCAAATACCTTATTGGCAGACCACAAAAGCATCTATTTGCAAAAGAGAAAAAGCATAATTGTTCATAACAGTGGGAAAACGTAAACACATGCATCCTAGGCATTCCAGAACAAAATGATAAGGTGCATTACTGTTATCATATGGAAAAATAAATAGATGGTATCCTTACTCCAGTAAGCTTGCAAGAATATAAAATAGAGGGAATAATAATGGTTTCACACAAAAATTAATTATTATCATTTAAAAATTCTTCTATACCTGACTCCTTCGTGATTCAATATTGTAGAGATATGATGTGTGATGATTTCTTATGACCAAAGACACAAAATTGATGTATTTTTTAAATACCTAAAAATGATAAAGAGCAAAAAAAAGAGATAGAATCACTCAAACTACTAGTTGAACTAAAAGCTATATTGTTGTGTGTCATTTAATGTTATTACCTCTTCATCCTCTTTTGAGAACTCAGGGGCATTTAATTTGTTGAGTGCCATCAGAACAGCAAGCACCTCTTTACCCTGTACAATTGGAGTTGCCAACATATTGACTGTTTTATAACCAGTTTTTTTGTCCAACAAGTCAGAAAAATGGTTGTTCTGAAAGAAAAAAATATCCACAAATTAAATGAGGAACAATTAGTTACATGCCAAAGCAAATGTTCATTTCATTTGATAACTTCTGTTTGCAATGATGTGAGCACGGTTTCACACTGCAGTAGGTTTATACTTGCAAAAAATCCATTATCATTATTTAACTCAAGCTTGCAGAATTATATGTACAAGCTTAACTTAGGCATTGGCTATGAAGATAGTTTCTGAAACCAAGTTCTGTGCAGGTCTTTATTATAATGCTGAGGAATCTGAGGAATTAAAAATGTATGAAAATCTAGAAAAAAGGGAAGAACAATGAGAACTGCTCCCTGATTACCCGTGAATCTAATACATATGGCTTGCATGTAAGGGATTTACTTCATAGCTATGTCAATATTTATTATTATTTAATTATTTCTGTAGATAAAATTCAATATACTGTTCCGTGTCTACCCTCAAACTGGTAAATATTACTGCTACTGATTACTGCATTAGCTTAGGCAGCTGAGATCTGAGTGGTGGATCTCAAGGTGTCTTCCTTGCTGATAGGCTGGAGAATGTTGCAGAATGCCCCATAATGGAATTCCAGCTTTCATAAATTATATAGAGACCTACTTAAACAGAAACCCCAACAAATAAATATTTTCTAGAGCATAAAATCAAGCATGACAGTACTCGGAAATGCCAGAACTAAATTTTTTTTGTCTGCTATTTAGACCTTTCCTCTTAATTTCCTTTTCCCTTCCTTGGTCTAGCAACTTTTTCTAGTATATTTTGAATTTATAGCATGCACAACCCTGAGAAGGAAACATGAATTTTATTATGAGATCAAAATATTAAGGTTGGTTTTTTTTTTTTTCTCTTCAGTTCTTCATACTCTTTAGATAGTCCATCTTCTATATTTGCCTTTTGTATTTCCTTCTAGAGCTGAATTTTGGTGAAAGGAATTAAATGTCTGGAAGTAACTCTTAAATTTCTGTATTTACAGCCTGGACTCCCTTACAGAGCGTTGATTCTCTTAAGGACAGCTTTTGTCATCCTTATAAATAACATACAATGTATCAGGCTGTGTTTGGGTCCCTGGAAAGTGTAGGCAGTCTTGAATATGTCATCCACATGAAAAGGAGAGGTTTTCTCTATTTCCAACAAAATTTCCTTGGTTTGCTGTTTTCAGGTTTTCTCAGAGAAAGGTGTAGGGGGATCTCACTCAACAGACAGAAAATGCCAATCTGTCTCTTCTGTGTAAGAATCAAATAGCCTGCTAAACAAATATTACATGGAAATACTTGGTTTTCTCTGAGATGTACTACCTATTGACATAACCATCCTGGACTTGGGTGTCTTTTGGGGCTTCAGTAACAAATTCCGAATATCTGCTTTAGCCATTGAAGATCAAGGAAATCATATAGATAATTTAACCCTATTTTGTAGTCCCTCTGCATCACTAAGAACATCTAGCATGATGGTGAGGCCCAAGTTTCTGGTTTTAGGGCACTGTGTACTGCTATGAGGGAATAAATAAAAATTTCAGACACCCCTGTATTTCTGAATGCTTAAAAATTGATGTATATAGACCAAATGAGCTGAATCAGCAGGACATAGCTGCTGTGTCTTGCTTTGTTCAGTAACTGCAGGCTGAAGGTGTTTCAGAAGGCAGTGGTGTTTCAGAAGAAGCAACTTGGTCATGCAAGCTTTTCAGAGGATAGAAATATTTTAATGCAAGTCTCTGTTCAGAAAGTTCAGTAACCACAAGCCACCCTGAGTTGTGCCTAAATAGTGCAATGTAGAAAGAGATTAAAGCCATGTAACACGTTGACAGCATTCCCACTGCAAACACAAAACCTCCTGTTTCATATGAACTTGCATATACAAGCAAAAAAATTGTGCTTAGATTTAGGCCATTTGGTATTGAATATTTTATACATAATTGCTGTAAGTTGTGAAGCCTTTACTTCCACTTATTTCTATTTATTTTAGATGTTTTAAAATATTGTAACTTGGGAGCATAAGGTCCTTTCTTTTTTCCCCAAGAAAATTACTTTTTGCAATGACTAGGAAATCAGTAGACATACAAGCGAGAAATGTGGTCTGCAGTACCAGAGCCCGAAGAACATCTTGGTACTCCCATGACTACATGAATGTGCACCTTGAATCTACTTGAGCCTGCTCCTATGAATCAAACTGTCTTTTAGAGTGATGTTTTGGACTTTCAGCTCTCATTCAAATCATAAAATAGGCTTTAAAAAAGAAATGGTGGAAAAAACAATCTGCTGCTAAGTCCTTAACTGTAGTACATCTGAAAGCATTTCCTGCTAGCTCTATTTAAAGTTTAGGTACCAAGCCCTTTACTACACAGTGATCAGTTCTTTAGATACATCCTAAGATGTGCAACGTGTCCTGGATTTGCACTAAGATAGCACCAGCACCTACCTAGCACAGCCAGCTAGCACAGCCCTTTCAGTGAAGAAATGTTTTTTAATATTCGATCTAAACTTCCCCTGGCACAACTTGAGGCCCTTTCTTCTTGTCCTGTCCCTTGTTAGCTGGGTGAAGAGACTGACTCCCACCTCGCTACAATCACATTTCAGGTAGTTGGAGACAGTGATAAGGCTCTCCCTGAGCCTCCTTTTTTCCAGGCTAAGCACCCCCACCTCCCTCAGCTGCTCCTCGTTAGACTTGTGGTCCAGATCCTTCTCCAGCTTTGTTGCCCTTCTCTGGATGTGCTCCAGCACCTCCATATGTTTTTTATAGTGAGGGATTCGGGATGCGGCCTCACCAGATGCTGACGACAGGGGAATGATCCCTGCCCTGGTCCTGCTGGTCACACTATTGCTGGTCCAAGTCAGGATGCCGTGGTCCTTCTTGACCACCTGGGCTCACACTGGCTCATGTTTAGCTGGTGTTGACCAGCACCCCCAGATCCTTTTCCACTGGACAGCTTCCAGCCACTCTTTCCCAAGCCTGTAGTGCCGCATGGGGTTGAAGTGACCCAACAGAACGGAAATTATAAGACTTAATCCTGCAGGTGAGGTGACAGGGCCGAGAGAGTAGATGCCTATTTTTCTCCACCTCTTTCTCCTTATAAAGCACAGAGGAAGAAGGGCTTACTGTGACCCCTTGCAGTTATGACTATTTTGCTTCTGTTGGGCAGGAAGTTTGTGTTGGATAGATGGGCTTAGACTGGTCAAAACGTATCATCCTTTGGGTGTGTGATAACTAGGAGTGGGTCTGGAGCACAACTGGAATGGGAACGGCAGGAACCTCTGACACGAGGAGCCGGTGTCACACTCCCATCATTAGCACATATTTCCTTGCATTACCTCTACATGTTTCTGGTTTTCTTTCTGGTAGCTCTGCAGTATTTTCTTCTCCTTCTGATATTTTGTTCTTCCACTGTTTATCTTCCATTGGCTCAGGTTTCTCAAAATTTTAAGCACTCAGTAGGTGTGTTATATTGCTTCATCTCATACTTCAGCTTAGTCTAATTTCAACTCACAAATGTTTTTGTTTCATAATGATATAATTGAATATGAATAGAAAATAAAAACTGTCTACCATTACCTACAAAAATGTCATCAATCTGATTCAAGACAAACCCAATTAGTCAAATGAGTTGGCCATTCCTTAGGCCACACTGCAAAAATCATGTATTGTCAGGGATGTAAATTGCATTTTGAGATGCAGCTTACTAGAATTACAGAACTGATTGACTTTGTATCTTCAAGATCACTAGGGTTCTGAAACTGAATCAAGTAGAAATTAATATATATTTAACAGCACTTGGGGGTTGAACTTTTCAGTTTTGTCAGTGAAATACCTGCTCATCACTTGCCATATGCAATGGCTATTTTGCAACCTTTTTAAATTGGATTTCTATTGTATTGCTTTAAGTATCCTTTTCACATAAAACAAGAAAATTAGGCTAAAAGGGAGCTTTTCCTTTTATTTTTTAACATGCATTTTTTCTTCAACTTTGGGAGCTCTCCTCTTTTAACACTAAATCAAGGAAAGAATTGTTTGGTGTTTCCTTCTGAAAGGCATGATTCATAGAAATTTGCTTCTGTGTTAAAATATTTTCTGGTAAACTGACTTAACCTTTGTCTTTATAACAGATGGGAACATGTTTCCATTTTTCCAGCTAATATTTACTGTGTTGAGTGTGAACTTCCAACAGTCTGATTTTTATTATCAAGATGATAAAATAGAGGAGTGGAAATTAACATTCACAATGCACATTCTTCCCAGGTAAAAGGCTACCACAGTTCAGGCTCATCCTGGAGTCTGGGGCCCAGCACAGTCACATCAGTCTGAAACTCATGTCGCTTCAGACAGGCCTGGAATTAAGGTCTCTCCTACACTTGCATTAAAGAGAAGTAAAGCTGCAGTCTGAAGCTGGATCAGCTTGCAAGGGGCTGATACAAGTACTTGCAGCTTGAAGATGTATTTAAGTTGGTTTGTATCATAGGTTTCCAGTATTTAAATTAGGTAGCACAATGATCACTCTTCTGGCTGCCTAATCTGAGTTGGAATGTCCCCAGGGTCTCTCGTTTCTTCGCTTGACTGGGGTTTGTAAAGGACCTCTAAAAATGAGGGTTTGTTATTTCAGCATCAGAACATTTCGGTCCCTTTATAGTTCTAATTCAAAAGCCTTCACTTCTTGTGAAGCATTTTTTTTACCATTTTTATAATTTTATACTCTACTAAAGCCAGGAATATTTCTTCTTGAGTTTCCAACCCTCAGTTAAATCCTTGTCTTCAAATACTTCTGAATTGAAAGAAATAGTGTAATAATTTAAATAGATTATGGATTAAGGCAATTATAGTATTTATTGTTGGTTTTTACAATCTGAGAATGGAAGATTTTGATTCTCCAGAAGACATACTCCTTGTTGAACTGTTTCTTAGTTTTATTTGGAAATAATAATAATAATAATGGCCCGTCTTC
>JAWWES010000169.1:19753053-19849780 GCA_035583135.1 Lophotriccus pileatus
CCTGACCGGGAATCGAACCCCCGGTCTCAAGGGTACCAGCCCTGCGTCTTAACCACTAGACCACCGGGGGCTCCCTATTTGGAAATAACACCTTACTAAAAAATGTAAGGTAGTTTTACTGTCCTTTATAATGTTGCCTGTGTTATCAGTTACTTTTGAAAGAATATTAATGGACATGCTGAATTTTATGCAGCCTATTATTTTCCTTTGTAATATTTGAGTCACATAGTCTCCTAGACCCTGGGAATAATGTGAGAGAAATTGTTAGGGTAAGGGTCCTGCCTGGCCTTCTATTTCTCACAACTATTAAATCCGGGATTAAACGCTATTAGCTCTCACAGTCAACAGGTCCATAATCTTGTGTGGAGAGACTGTTCTGCCTGCTAATTGAATTACAGAAGGTCTGTATCTTTTCCTCTGCTTTTCTTTTCTGAAGCATTAGTCAGGATGAGCAGCTTCCTCACGTTTATTGGTACCTTCCCAGGTTGAAAAAGGAGATAATCCCTAAAGAACTCGTTACCAGGCACTAAAAAATGGAGTCATTTATTTTTTACCCCAATGATTTATTGCTTTTCTGATCTTTTATTACATTTATTTTTGTTATAAAGGCGTGATGATTAAAGCATGAAAATGTCACACCACGGGTCTGTCAATGTTGTCATGTACCTAAGACGTAAAAAGCAGTATGCTGTTTGGATACGGACTGTGTCAACAGTAGAAAGTGGCTAGACATGACATTTTTAAAGTACTATAGCCATCTAGAAGTAGTCACTGTGCATTTTGTATTCTGAAAAGGCAGTAGGGGCAAAATTCCTCTCTGGCTTAATTCTGTTTGCAGTTTTTTGTTCAGAACTTGGGTGGCAGACAATCTAGTTTGACTGAAGCCTGTATGAAGTGAAGTGAAAAATAATCATCCTTTCAAAACATGAAGAAGGCTTCAGTGGCTGCCTATTTCTGCTGCCATGGACTAATTATATTCCTTAAATGTTGCTGACTCAAGCTGCAGTTCTGGGTTCCCTATGGAGATAAAGATTCTGGTGATGTTAGTGGGACTTTTGCCTGAGTGAGGAGTGTGGACTTGGACAGAAACATTTTGTATACATAGAATGGAAATGGTGACAATTTTGAGGTCTTTGAGGTTGTTTTTCAACATCAAACCCTGGTCCCAGAGAATTCTCTGGGAGTTTTGTACTTGAATTATAAAATGTAAATATTTATATGATATTTAGTTACCAAATGTAGATTAAAGGGACCATGGTTTAATTGCATGTTTAAGTGTGTGCTTAATGGCATAGACCTCAGTATCCTAAGAGAGTAAATGGGTGCCTAAGGAAAGATTACCTCAGAATGACTGAGGAATAACTGGACGGATATTGAGAAAATTATTATGAATTAATTTATGAGTGCAAAATACCTAGCAGGATTAGATGGACACAAAATTTCTCTTGTTTTAGCATATTCAAGTGACATTTCTCACAAAATTTTGAACAAATCCTACTACAAACACAGAAATATTTGGGCAGCCCTGTTCTGGGCGCCCCATCGCATAATGATTTCGAGAGGCAGCGCAGTGTTTGATAGGAGGCACATCTTTCTTGATCCTCCTGATCTTTTCTCATGTAATCAGTCTTATGAATTTAGCAGGATTATCCTCCAATCCCCCCACGTGGTGGTAAGAGGCAGTAAGTCAGACTCTTCTTGTCAGAACAACAGTCATTGAAGAAAACATATTAGTGGTCAGTTGAAAATCAACTGATTTGTTTTATCAAATCAGTCATTCTTCTGTTTGCTCCTGTGATTCCTATTTACATCTGTGGTAATTTACTATATACTGGAATGTTCTTTTCACATATATATATTTTATTTTGTTTCTGAGCTTTGAAAATAGCCCTTTATAACTGTAAGCATTATAAAATGTATTATTTTTTTGTTTACCTCTTGGAAAGCATAGATAACAACAGTGTATAAACATTTTCATTATTTACACTGAGCTTAGGACACTGAGGTAATTTCTATCTCTTAAACAGCCTGGAATTTTTAATTGACTGTACAGGAAATAGTGAGAATCTAGACTGTCATTTTGAGAATTATCTTAGCACCATTTGATTATGCTCAGCTTTTCCACATAAGACTAAAATGTCACCATTTGATGATATAAGGTTAGCTATTTTTAAAGAAATCTTCAACAATTAAAGCATATTTGTGTTTCCCCATGTATTTCAGAGCAGTTTCTAAAACAGTTCTCGTTCGTGCATGTTTAATTTTTGTTAGGTCACTCATTATGTTAATTAACATTCATAATAACCCTTATCAGCACCTTAAGTACAGATGGTGATTCTGTGCAAATTTAACACGAGCTTCGAAAATGACAGAACAGGTCAGACTCATTAATCTTCTTCTATAGATTGTTCTGAACAAAAGCCCTGGATGTAGACCTACTTGAAATTGGACCCGTTTAAAATCAAACACTGACTTGAACCTGAACACATATATTGGCATCGTCTTCATCTATCCTCAGGTACCTACTTATCAGGATGCATCTTCATTAAAAAGCTGCAAATTAAATGTATTCAGAGATAGATGTGTGGCAGCATAGAATGATAAGGGAAAATACTTGTAAGCCCATACTGGAAAACGGAATAGAACCCTGCCTTGTTCAACAGAAACACAAAAACTTACTGGTCTCTATTAATTTAATATTCTTCTTCCCTAATATTATCATTGACATTGCAACAACTATGAGGATACTGGGAATACCTCCCTAGGCTACATGATGTGGTTCTACTGGATTTTAAGCAATCTGCTGATGCTTTTCTTAACTTATTGGTCTGGATTTGTGTCTCTGAGATGTTTCTGAAGAATTACTTTTTACCTGGGTAGGAAGCTGAGTAAGCAAATGCACAGAAACCCATTCCCCAAGAGAAGTCACTTACCTTTGTCACATCAGGGACATTAAAAAACTTCTTGGTATGAGCAACCCATCCCACTATCCCGATGTCCAGAGTAAAAACAGTCTCATTTTCTGGTTTTACCAAATTGTTCTCATAGTTGGAAGTTGGAGTGACATCCAAAAGCCTGGTGGCTACCTCTGGAATACCATTTCGGGAACGACAAAGAAACATACTACACCGATCAGCTGCCAGCAGCTGTGCCATCCTCTGCAGGGCCTTGTGCACTATCTTTTCCATAACACCTCCTTCATCTTGGATTTCTGTCACCAACTCAAAAATTATGTTACATTCCTCCAGACGAGACATGTCTTTGAAGCTGACTCCTTCCTTCACATCTCCAGGGCTCACTTTAAAGACACTTCCCAGCACTTCTGCCCTCATTTTTCGGTCAAAATACTCCTTGGCAAACTGAGGATTGTTCTCCAAGTATTTTTCAACGGCATCTTTATTTACCTCACCCATTTTTGCTGGATTTTTCTTAGGATTTCTTTTAGAAATTCATCACCATCAAAGCAGGAGTGGTAGCAAGAAGTCCTAACTTGTTAGTAGTAAGAAATATGTACTTTGTACATATTGTATAGCTCACAGACATAATACATTCACCTTCCTCTGTGGCTTTCAAGCCTTCTGAAACTCTTGAGATATGACAGAAGGCACTGGCTTAGCATCTTCTTAGTGTGAGATCTTGGAGACTGCTAATTAAAGAGATGTCAGGACACTAAACCCTTGAGCGTTCTTAGCTCATAAATCCTCAGGGAATCATTTTAGCATTTTAAACTAACCAATTAATTCTTAGACTTTATAAAATTGTCTGATGTGTAGATATGTATACCTCTATATTATCTCCTTCATTCACAGTATATATATATATCTATATATCTATATATTGTACTATGCACACAAAAGTTCCCATTAAAACTTAATATGAGGAATTTCAACTAGATGCTCATCCCACATTAGACACGTGCAGAGATGTACACACGTGTATTTGTGAGAGTTACTTAAGGGCAGGAAAACAGAATGTTGTGGGGAAATCTTTTACATTGTGAAATTTAGTTTTACTTGAAATAGGGGTTGATGATAGAAATTGGATTACTGAAAGTGAATAATTATTAAGCTATACATGCATAAAATGGGTGAAATCCTAAAGACCTCACAAAACTAAAGAACCTACAAAAAACCCTGAGCTTGCACAAGTGCTAGGTGAAGAGGGAATAAAAGAATTAGAATTTGACTCACCGCAGCCAGACATGACTTGTTTATATGGTTTTTTTTTTCTAAAATAGATAGCTAAAAGAAAAAATGAAATCAGAAAATACATTAAATTCTGAGTTGGGGAGACAGTAAAATGTTTTATTCTAGAAGCATAACTATCCAGTCAGGTTCTATGCCTTCTTCAGAAAAAAATGGAGATCTCTGCTGTCTTAAATAGCAGAAAAATGATAATAACTGGCAGATAATTGGCAAAGAGGGAATCTTGACTCTGCTCTTAAATATACATAGTTATACATCTTTAAAGATTCCTACCATCAAAAGTTCAACATTACTCATATGAATAGAAAAGGAATGATGGAAACTGTTTAATTTTAGGAGCAAACACCGCAAGGCTACATGAGTGAGAAGGCTGAGTTTAAGCTGAGTGCCAACTATGACAGCAGATCATTTGTGTTCATTGAAACAGATCTGAATTTTGGCACAGTAGGAAGGTTGCAATACAACTAATCTTATTTCTGTTCGTGGCATCCACATTGCTTAGAAGCAGAAAGGGATTCTTGATGTAAGAAAAAGGAAATGCATACCCTTTGGCAATTCTTAATTTGTAAAGAATGATTACCAAAGTACAACTTCATCTGTCTTCCAGAAGCCACAGTGTGTCAACATTCATTCTTATCAGCAAATCTAAAAGAATCAATATGGGCAACTAACACAGATACTCTCGTGCACAAAGAACAGGTCACTGCTCGGTGTGTAATGGCAGCTGACTCACTACACTAGTTTTCCCTCTGCCCATGATCTGAAATGCCAGCTATGACACTAGTTTTTGCTGGACTGCAGTTGCCATACCGAGTTAAAAATACCTATGAAAATCAGCACGTTATAAACATATGTTTTCCTGGTTCCTTTTCTCTGACTGGGTTGTTTCTTCCCAGCAGCCTGGAGGACAGCATAGGATGCCGGTGGGTGTGTGAGTTTACAGCATCTTCTCCACAGGTGACCTGGTGATACTAAACTGTGGCAGCACACCAGAGTGTTCTCACCATTGTACGCACGTAGGGTTCAAAAGAAAACAGTGGGAGAAATGCACATATATCTTAATCTTTTAACATTTTCATGGTTTGATCAATATATATAAGAAGCAATAGAGGCTTGAAAAGAATTTTATATGTAATTGCATATCAGGTTAAATTATTTCTTATCATCTTCATAATTTCTAGCTCATTACTTTTAATGCTGTGCTTTGAAAAAAAAGAGGATGTTTCAGAGCTTCAGTGAAATCATGTGAAGGAATAGTAACATTTTTTTTCCATTATTTGTTTGGTCATGTTTGTTTACTGACTTTGGAACATTCTACATAGTAGTTTCTTTGAAGTAGGAGGGGTTTGTAGAGGATCTGTCTCATGCCCAGCTAAAACATTCTAGAAAATTGTCTTCAATGTAATATTTACAAATTCATCTCTATCACATGTGAGAAACCAATTTTACAAGCATTAATTCTTTATATTGTCATCACATTAACCCAGTGAAATAGAGTGGTCTGTCACTCTCCGGAGGGAGAATAAGAAGAGACAGGCAACCTGATCAGGTTATACCATTTTCTTTGGGGGCAGGGAAGTTGGTGGGTTTACATTTTTTTAAACTAACAATTTTATTATTATTTTATTATCATTTTTCTATGTGCAAGTTCACCTAAAATGCTTATCATGGTTCCACAAAATCTCCCTTATGTCCATCTGTTTTTGCAAATGAGAAATTACACTATTTGTACTTTGAGAAAACAAATAAAGAAAATATTTTAATTCTTTTTGTTTTTTCCTTAATATATGTTCACTATTAAAATTGCACTCTTACTCTGTAAGTGAGAAATTACATGGAAAGAAGTATCAGAAACCAATAGAAGTTCTTTATGAAATGGTTTATGTTTGGAAGACAGGTAAGTTGGCTTTTTTTTCAGCAACTGCTATGTTAGTCATGTTGTGTTTCATCATGAACTCTGTGTTCATATTGATTAACCACGAATAATAAAAGTTGAAGTGATTTTATAGAAATTAAAATGTAGGTTGATTCATAACTGTGCCTTATATTTATGGAATCCCACATTTTAGAGTTATTTATTTATTGATGCCTTTTTGTTTTTCTCATAATAGTATTTTAATGACTCATGTAAATTAGGGCATTTAAACATTTTGAAGCACTAGCATTGTAATGAATTTTAAAATTTCTCTGCTGGAATATGACATTTGCTTTCTGTTCTACCTCCTTTACTCTCCTTATTTTCCACACTATTGAACACTTCAATAAAGCTAAGTACATAGGTATTTAAGTTTATTCTAAGAAACTACACCAAAAAATAATTTTGTGTTTCTGGCACTTTAAAACATGATTTTACTAATGTCTTTCCCCTAAAATTTTAACGAAATCACCTATTAAAATACATTTTTATGTAGGTTCCATTATGTGCATGGAGGTTCAGTATTGGAAACTAACCTTGCACGGTCATTTTCACTGCACTTTTAAGTGCAAAAATAGTATGCATTTGGATTTGATTATTTTGCATGATGAGATTGTTTGATTTAAAAACATGATGACCGGGGTGCTTATTTTTCAAATGGTTTAATTTTAGAAAATATCAGAAATATTTGTGCTTTGTGATTTTAATGCATATGATGTCATTTGCCTTTGACGTTCATAGTTACTACAGAAATTGAACTATTTATGGAGTAGTTCTTAGTAGTAGACCATTCCTGAGCCCTTGTGATACATGGAAACTCCTAAGAAGGATAAGTGACAGACGTGGTTATTTAAATAGATTCAAGCAGCACGTAAATGTCAAAGGCATTTATAAGGTTTCCCAGTTCACTTCAGTGTTCATCTCTGAATGTCTCTGTCCAATCCAAACTGATAGCAGTTAATGTGGTTTATTCAGTTAAGATTTTCTGAAAAAACACAGATCAAATGTGTTTATTTCAATTGTATGACTTTTGATGTGGATAATTTTGTGGTCCCTGTCTGGACACTGGAGATTGGTATCTCCAATATAATCCAAGAAATTAATATTCAGAAATATTATTAATTTTTTTCCTAAGTGAGTAGGCTATGAGAATGGATTCTGTAGGTTTTTACAACAGTTATTTGTGACCCTAACATAAACAGGTTTTGGCACTGAACTGTTTTAGTGTCACTGATCTTGTGTATTCTGGGGACCTTTATAAATATCTTCAATTTGTATGTTTCTTTTACAATAACTTTCTATCCCTTTACTTACAAAAGTAATCTTAAAAATGTAAACACTGAAGATAGTAAGCTAACTGCTTTTTTTTTTTTATATGGCTGAAGATTTTCATGTTCCCCTAAACTACCAATGATTAGCTCTGGGGATTCATGAAATCACAGAATCACAGAATCACAGAATCGCAGAATCACAGAGTATGCTGAGTTGGAAGGGACTCACAAGGATCGTCCAATCCAACTCCTGACCCTGCACAGGACCATCCCCACGAGTCACACCATGTGCAAACCCTTCTTGAACTTGTATTGTCCAAACCCTTCTTGAACTCTGTCAGGCTTGGTGCTGTGATCACTTCCCTGAGTAGCCTGCTCCAGTGCCCAACCACCCTCTGGCTGAAGAACCTCTCTCTAATATCCAACCTAAACCTCCCCAAACACCACTTCAGACCATTCCCTTGGGTGCTGTCACTGGTCACCACAGAGAAGAGATCAGATCCTGCCCTTCCTCCTCCCGTCACAAGGAAGTTATGACTGCAGTGAGGTCTCCCCTCAGTCTCCTCCAGGCTGAACAGACCAAGTGACCTCAGCTGCTCCTCACACGGCTTCCCCTCAAGGCCACCATCTTCACTGTCCTCCTTTTGACTCAAGAGATGTTATGGACTCTGGGGGAAATCTCCTGAAGTCAATGGCCAGTTTAGGATGAAGGGGTTAACCTGGCTTGCCAGATGCACTGTAGCTTTGACTAAAAGCATGGGCTTCTTCATAGCTTGGCATGAATTTTAGTATATAGACTGAGCAAAGGGCAGCAACCTTTTAATTTCAGCCATTCTGACATTTAGTACCTGGTGAGCTTACCTGACCAGTTTTTTATTAGAGCACCACTGAGAAGGGTCTGACTCTGTCTTCTTCATTCCCTCCTGCCAGATATTTATACACTTGATAAGATCTCCCCAAGCCATTGTTTCAGGCTGAGCAGTTCCAGCTCTGTCAGCCTCTCTTTTTGTCAGATTCTCTTATTTCTCAGTCATCTTTTTGTGGCTCTTTGCTGGACTCACTCAAGTTCAGAGTTCTTCTACAGGCCAGCCAGTTGGCCAACTTGACATCTTTGTTTCAAGTTGTTTCCATTTTAGTAATAAGCCTAGAAAAACATTTCACTTGAGAATCACTATCCTCAGAGAGATTTGCTTAAGAGCGTAAAGGTACCACTTTAAACTAGGTTTGTTAGTAAATACTGTTTATAAAGAGTGCAGTGTACATTTACTCCCTAAACAGAGTGTCGAGTCATTCAATTACAAAAGCAGGTAGTACACAGGCTGGCATGGAGCAAAGGCCAATCTTTTCTATTCCATTCTGTCCTTGACCTCTGTACCTGGACTGCCACTGAGGGGAATGGTTGTGATGGTGACAGTGTACACAGTTGTCCCTTGCTAAGTACACGGAGCTCCTTAGCTGGAATCAGGCCGTTTGCTGTTGCATATGGGTCTGGTTTCACAGGGCAGTGGCTACACTTGCATCCACTGCTCTGTGCCCATAGCAGTCATTCACTCACCTGGAAAACCTGCCTCTAAGAGTTTAATGTTCGTGAATGACATTGTACAAAAAAATAGCCCTAAGAAGACAGCAAAAAGTCTTTCAGTCTATGTGCAGTCTGGCTGGAAATGGATGCTCCATTTCCTATTAGTTGGCTTTTGAGCCAACTTTCTCCTAAGAGCTAGACTTATTCTTGTAGCCACAAATAAAATTCTAGTTATTTTAATATTTAAAGCTTAAATGTTGCAGGGTTAAAATGTTTTAAATAGTAATTCGGCTCTTGTTTCTTCCTTTTCTTTTCTAAATAAAGCTAAAATAACTCCTACAATGAAAGTTTTCTTCCCACCATTTCCTTTGAAAATCTGAGCTTTTCTGTGTATTTTCTCTTTCTATTCCTAATGGAAAATATTCCAGACTAGGAAATGCAAATGTGACTTCACTGTAGCTGCACTACCACAAATTTCCAATTGTAGCAGGTCAAAATAAGAGTTTTCTTAAGCATTGCCTATGGATTGTAGAGATTGTAGAGATCCAGACTTGAGAATGAGTTAGAAGTTATAATTACTAAGTCTCTCCACCAGGCATAAGTTGCCAAATAGTTCAGAGATCAGTGGAGGTACACAATTAGCTACGGCTAATACGTTTCTGGTTTATTTTAGATTAATTTAAGAGCCTATAATAGCTCTTGCACATATATAGAACAAATGTAACTAAAATTTACAAGTGGAAGTAAATTTTTGTTTCAGTGAAGCCTGGATTGGTCTACTTTCTGTAAAACTGCTGACAACAAGCAGTATTGTATAACAGGAACACTGACCTAGATTTTCAGAGGTGGTCAAATCTCAACAGGTTTTGATTGATTTGGATGAGTGACTGTAAACTCCTTTGAAAACCTCTGCCATAGGATTTTCATAGATAATTATGTTATTGAAAAAAATGTATGGGAATAGATTTGATCCTGCAAGAACCTCTCTGGCAATATAAAGCAGTAGACAGATTTTTGAACAGGACAAACTTAGGAGAAATTATGATATTTCCCAAATTGACAGAGAATAAAGAAATAATATTTTCTTTGGTATTAAAGGAAGTATATAGATTTAGAGCTAATAAATTAAGCTATAATCTATCTTATTGCTATCAGTCATGTGAGACACTGAACAAAGAAAATCCATGTTGATTTTGAGCTTGTAAGTACGATGAATTCATATATTAAGACTATTGACTGTTTTGTAAAAGTTTTATAAAAATACATATGTATCACTGGACTCATCACTGGCAGAGATTGGAGCAAATTTCTAAAAGCCACCAGAAAGGTGAAAGGTATAGGTTACTGGTTCTCTTCAGCCTCTGTAGGAATTAGCAGGCTTGAAAATCTCAGTTTAAAAATGGAAATGTTGACTTGTTGGAAAGCTACCATTGAAAGCTTCAGGACAATTAATATACATACACCTTTCTGGTTCCCTGTGTTGAATATGTTTTTTTCTCCAAATAGAAGTTTAATATTAAATATAATGGAATTTGCAGTGTCTGATATTATCCAGGAAACCAAAGGCTGAAGAGCAGACTTGGACCAGCCCTGAGCAACCGATGTTTGAGAAAGTGAACAAAAACCCACTGTCCACACAAAAAGGCTCCAACATAAAACAGAGAAGGAAGATAATTCAAACAGACTGTTTGCATTACATGTGTGAAGAGATTGTAAAGGACAGAACAGTCTAATATTTTTATGAATATATGAAAAGAATAGAAGGCTGAAGTAAATTTCTGGGAAAGGCCAGGCTGAATAAATTAGTTTAATTCTGTACATCAGCTACTATTGAAGTGGTTTTTTATACTACATTGGTGTCTCCATATTTAAATTATGTTTTTGCTTAATTTTTAAAGTGATGAACACAGACCTTTCAAACAACTGGCTTCTGCATTTATTCTTTCAAAATTGGGAGGTGAAAAAAGTAGGTGAATTAGTTCTCTTGGTAACAATCATTCCTATCCTGCTCTAGTTACATGCCTAGAAAATAATTAACAGGTTTTCTCTAATGCTTCCTAAAGATGTTGAAACTGGAGAACAAATATTGACTGAGAGGCAGCAAAACTTGCCTGGACAGGAGAAAATAATGGTTTATATAACTGAAAACAGTTTGTCAAAAACAGAAGAGAAATTGTGGAATATCTGATTTAAAACTGATGTCAAAAGGGTCAAATGTGGTGTGTACATGTATTTGGCTATTTGCAGGCCACACTTGGGTGATTTAGCACCCAAGACAGACTTTTGGAAGCAAGGGGGAATCAGTCATGAGGATGTGAATTGATTCTGGCATGACCAGGCCTTCAGAAACATTAGCAGAGACTTGCAAGTATTATGTTTGCCACTGTTTATAAGGGAAAAGAGAAAAGGAATTTGGGAAGGAGGTGGAGGAAGCAAGTCTGCACCTTGTAACTGGGTTTAGCACATTGGGTGAGAAGGATTTTGTATTGCAGTGTGTAAAATCACAGGGCAGGTGGAAAGAGTTCACTCTCCCCCATGCAAAGATGGGGTGCCTCTCATTCCATTTGTTCTGCACATACATGTGCACACCCCTTCCCCCAGGTGCGAGCTCTGTTTTTGGGTCAGGAAAAGCAAAGAGAGCCATTTGTTCCTAGCATCTGCTTGGCTGCAGATCAGGGTCAAAGACCACCTGAGCCCATGGGTGTTATGCAAGAGGCTGTTGTGAAGGGGCCCAGCCTGCAGCAGGCACTAACCCACATACCTGCTCCCCCTCCAGCTCTGGCTTTGCAGTGTAGGGGTTGCGAAAGCCCCAGGACTACATAAAGCATTCCCTGTCCGGGCACTGCCACCGCCATCACCCTTGGGCCCTCCAGAAGCTCCAGGTACCAGCCCTGTCTGTAAGGGACCTGCTGCTCTGGGCTGAGGGCACCCAGGAGCCTTGCCTGCACATGCACCAGGGAAAGCTGCACGATGCCCTGGCGAGCTGGCAGGGCAGCCTTCCTCCCTTCCTCACTTGTGTGACACAGCCTGTTTCTGATGCTGTTCTCTGTCTGTCTGCTGCAGGTACAGGATGGCCCACACGGAGAGAGCTCTGCCCTGGCTGCTGCTGCTGGCACTGGCCTTGCTGGGCAGCAGCACCGCGGAGCGGGACTGCCGAGTAAGCAGCTTCAAAGTCAAGGAGAACTTCGACAAGACCAGGGTAAATCTCCTTTCTGTCCTGGATCTGTGATGTCTTGCCTAGCTCCTCTTCCCAGGCTACAGAATTTGGTATTCAGTGGCACCAGTGTGTTCACATTTTTACTCGGAGTCACCAACTGCAATACAGAGAAACAGCAGAAGTGTGTGATGTTGCCCGCACCTCCACAGGTGCTGGATCCTGATGCATCTGATAAAGGAATACTGCAGAAACTGAGGTTTAGAGACTGATCTCAAACTGTATGGTCTAACCAAAAGCAGCGTGATGACTTTGCTGTTTCTAGGAAAAATTAACACTCTAGTGTTTTCAGATATCATTGCAAGGAAAAAAAATATACTTAGATCTGTCAAGATCTGCCAGTTGTTAATCTCTTTGCACCAAATTTGGTATTCCTAACACTGGAGAACTGCAGATACAAATAAGAGAACTGAAAAAAATGTCAATATTTCCACAAACCCTGACTGCAGTGTGATGTGTTGGTAGATTTATGCTGTTGAAACAGCTACATTTGTTTCTTAGATACAACTTGGAGGCATGATGTCAAAGATCTGTACGCCATTCCCTCTGTCACCTCCCCTAGCCTGTAGTGTCTGTGATGTTTCCATTCTTCTAGGTCTAAATGAAGCCTTTCTTATTTCCTTGCAGTACACTGGCATCTGGTATGGTATGGCAAAAAAAGACCCTGAGGGACTATTTCTGCGGGACAACGTGGTAGCCCAGTTCAGCGTAGATGAGAATGGACAAATGAGTGCTACTGCAAAGGGCAGAGTCAGACTCTTCAAGTAAGCTGTTTGCAATTTTCCTCTTGTTCCATTTCACTAAGCTTCTGCTGCACTTCCTCAGTGCTCTGATCCTGCCTGCTATGCCTGTGCCAGTCACACTGAATCTGTGCTGTTAGGTTGGACTGTGATGTTTTCTTTGTCTCTGACTGCAGTAACTGGGATGTCTGTGCTGACATGATCGGCTCTTTCACTGACACAGAGGATCCTGCCAAGTTCAAGATGAAGTACTGGGGTGTTGCCTCTTTTCTGCAGAAAGGAAGTGAGTACTTAATTATAGAAGATGCATAAGTACTTGGAAGCCTAGTTATATTGCGTGTCCATGCTGGGGCAGGAAAAATACTGTTGGATTTCCTAAGCACATTTAGAAGAGGTAATAACTATCATACACAAAACCTTAATGTGAACAAGGCAATCACTACTTTTTATATGGGACAGCTGGCTGGCTTTCTTTAAACACGTGAAGATCAGGCCTTTGTATACCTTTGTATTTCTTTTGTTTGTTACCCAACAATATAATCGAAGGTCACTGTTTGGAAAGAAATGAAAGGCAGATGAAGTGTTTCAAGACTTGGTTTAGTTCATAACTCAGTTCCGGATGTTTCTGCTCTCTCTGAAAAGCCTGATGTCAGACCTAGCCAAGCAGCAAAGAGGATTTAGCAAATATTATTTTGTTTGGTCTTCTGTCTGAAAATGTAGAGATTTATCTGTTTTAAGAGACAAAAACTATCCTATAAATATTATGAATGTGTCTATATGCTAATATTTTTAGGTAATTTGTCACACCCTATGCAAAACTAGTTTCTAGTAGAGATTCAGACGCTTTGTAGCTCAAGACATTTCCTTGGATTGCTTCCAAGAGAAGCAGCTGGAATTTGAAAGTGACAGGAGCTCCATTCTATCCAAAGACACAGTTAAAAGAATGTTTTGAATGCCAATGGCTTTTAAATTGTTGCCAGATCTTCTCACAACATGCTGCTGAATCATGGATGCTTCAGATTGCTGGCTGAGTCCAGATTCTACCTTTCTAAAAAGCCTGGTGTCCCCCCCACAGGAGAGAAGGGGAAGAGAACATAGTGCAGATGGTAGTGCGAGGGAGAATCTTTTGCTCCAGGAGAGGAAGGTGCAGATCTAACGTGCTTTACTACAAACACTTAGATTCATTTCTGTTAGCACACAGTGTCTGTGTGACCAGGTATTTATCAGGTTACATAGCTAAATAGTTCCGAATTCTTTGAAATTGGAACTGTGTTTTAAGAAGTGGGTTTATTGTAGCAAATACACTTCTAACACATCTGCAGAGTTGCTTGACAATCTTTTTTTCTCTAAAAATATAGTCTAAGTAACATCCCTGGTAAGAAAACACACAGTTTTGAGTCACCTGGAACAGGACTAGCATGTCCTTGCTAAATATGTTTATTTTTTCTTTAAAACAAACAACTTCTTCCGAAACATGGAATGAAATACACAGGAATAAACTACGGCCTCATCTGTTATAATTAGTACCAATCTTCATCTTAGCATTTTCTTTGCAGAGTTATGGCAGCAATCTCTTCTGATTTTCTAGGTTTTGCTTGTGTCTCTAACACCTTTGCTTCTTTGCTGTGGTTTCTTCCAGATGATGATCACTGGATAGTGGACACAGATTACGATACATACGCTCTTCACTACTCCTGCCGCCAACTGAACGAAGATGGCACTTGTGCTAACAGCTATTCCTTTGTGTTCTCCCGGGACCCCAAGGGATTGCCTCCAGAGGCACAGAAAATTATCAGGCAAAGGCAGATGGACCTCTGTTTGGACAGAAAATACAGAGTTATCGTTCATAATGGTAAGAACCTTCTTTTTCTGGAGAATTTTACTGTAGGGTTTAACAACTGAAGTGCTGGGATTCTCCTGCTCATTAAATATCAAATGCATGAAGTCTTTTATTCAGTGGCTGTAACACTGTCTTTTGAAAACTGGACCTTGCCGTAAGTTATTTCCAACTTTTTCTTCCCTTATCTGAAGGAGAGCTCAGGTGTATAGCTTTTTATGTAGCATATCAGATCAGCTGAAACAGTAATTAGAGGAAGTTGTAAAACAATTAAATCAATGTACTGTGAGTAAACATAGTAAGGATAGACTTCACAATTGTGGTAAAAAGTAATTGTGTCTCTTTACTCAGAACTCTTTGCCTTTTTTCAGAAATCTATTTGAAAAATTCTTTTAAAAGTCTGTTAGGGAAAATCAAAAGCCTTGGAAGGGATCCTTATAGCAGATCTTTTCTCACAGGTCCTCATGCCAACCTCTGTGAAAAGGGTAGTGGAAGAGGGACATATCCCTCATACTGGAAGCATGACCCTACCTTGAGTCACACAGTCAGGCTGAGTTTGCAACACAGGGAAGGATACAGATTAGCTCACTTATGCTCAAGTACACTAGAAAAGGCAAAAAAATAATAATCTAGAACAAATATAATGTACTTTCTGATAAAAATTACACCTAGAGTGGGGAATAGTAAAGAATGAAAAAGAAAAATCAGAATATTTAGAACAAATAAAATAGTACTGTACTTGTTCCTACATTTCCCTCACATTCTAGAAGACATGACATCTGCAGAAGACTTGACCAGTGAATCAGTGAACTCCCAATGTAACAATGTGGCAAAAGAGTTATTGTGATTCTTGGATGCATAAACCAAGACTCATATGAGACTGTTGTGCTTGGCATAGGTCTGCTTGCTAATGTCACATTTTATGATAATCATTACTGGAGGAGTTCTGAGGATGAATTGGAAGTTTCAAAGAAGAGCAGAGAAAAAGACTGAAAGTTTGTAAAATGTGTCCTCTAGTGAGTGCTTCAAAGACCTCAAATATTTCTCATTAGAAAGAGATTAAAGGCTGACCTGAGCAAAGTCTGCTTGCCCACACAAGCAATGGTAATTGAATAATAAAGGAATTGCAAACATAGAAATAATAAATTTAAATGGATGGAACTTTAAACTGGACATTTAGAACAGAAATAAATAGTCATTTGTTTAACTCCAAAGGTCATTAACCTTTGGAACAGTTTACCAAGAGCTGTTGTATGTTCATCACTGAAATCTGTAAATCAAGATTAAAAGCTTTTCTCAATGACATGTTAGAACAAACAGGGATTGACTGAAGAAACTTCTGTGTCTTGTAAAGAAAGTCAGAACAGATGAGCACAGTCAGCTCTTGTGGCTGTTCATCTGATCTATAAACAGAGAGGAAGATATTGCCATGTTGTAAAGTGGGTATGCTGATAACAGGGTGCCTGAAAGATCTGCTCAGGTAGATGGTGATCAGTAACCTGCAAAAAGTACCTGATAAGAATGGAAACAATCATTTTGTCTTGAATGAGAATTTGGGGACAACATAAGAGGTTGAGAGTTACAGCAGTCAAGAATAAGTGGCACCATAAATGCAAATGAAACTGGCTTTTGTGAATGATTTGTATGATTGCATAAGGGTAGGATGGAAAAGAAACAGTCACTATATAAATTGAGGGATATTATATTAAATCTAAGATAAAGTGTAGATATACAGCTGTGATTCTGAGAGCTGTGTGTTATGGTGGTTCTTTGTTATGGAATTAAGTGAATATGATGGTTCCTTGTATTTTTGTCAAACTCAGAAGAAGTACTATCCTACTGTAAAATAAGGATATTGGGCTAGTTCAAGTACTGATCCGATTCAGCATGGTGGAATCTGTATTTCTATTATTTCTTTTCCATATGAGGCTTGCAAAGATTGACAAATGTATTGTCAATCTTTGCAAGAAAGTATAAACCAAAAAGAAAAATGGAATATATTAATTTATTCATAATTTGTGATATAATTTTTTCAAATATTTCAGAACTTGCATATAATACAATGCTTGTGGGTTTTTTTGCAGAGTAGAGAACCAATAATGTAATTTAAACATAAAACCTCAGAATGCCTTTTGAAAGTTCACTTTAAATATTCTTTGACTTACTATCCTTAATTTAAAAGCCGATTATGCTTCCTCTAGTTCATTATAGAAATATCAAATCTACCAAGTTGCACTGTTCTTTGCCTGCCATCCTAATTTATACTCAAATCTTAGGTGTTGAGCACAGTGTCTGATATACCTGATACAAACAGTGAGTTCCATACTGTTTGTAAAGAGAAAATAGTAGCCCCGGTCCTTTTTTATGGAGGATTATGCCAGAGTTTATCTTTATGAGCCCAGCACCAAAGTATAAATTAAAGCCAGCAACTTGCATTTTCCCCTTTATGTAATCAGGACCTGTAATTTCTACATTGTTAGTTGATTCTGAATTCTCCAGTGTCATTAACCAAAGTTCCTGCAAGGCAAGTACATTTGGGAGTGAAAGAATGATTGTGAGCTAAACTGAAAAAAATCATTTATTGAAAGCTTTATATCAGAAATTCTTACAAAATTCACTTAATTCCTTATGTGTGGATTGGAAGCCTTGCTGCTTTAGTTTTAAGTCTGACATTAAGAGATACAGAATTACTAGCAAAACAAGCCAACTTCAATTGTCTGTATTGACCTGCCCCCATTGTTACAGTGGTAAAATCCTGGCTGATGTTACAGATGCTGCAATAACAGCTTGTGTCTGTTTCTAATTGTGCATACTGTGCTACGTCTTGAAGTCAATATTTTTCCCAACAATTTTTCTTTAGCTTTTTAAATTAATATTGTACTCAAATTAAGTGTGTGTGTGTGTGCACCAAACCAGTAGGTACACAAAAATTCCTTGATTTAAAAAAACCACCAAAAATAAAATATGTGTTCTTCATATACTGGTTCTTCGAGGCAAAAAGAGAAGCCTATGAAATGACAGGTTTTTTGTTCTAACTTACATTGCATTTCTGATGGTAGCTCTTTTTCAAATATAGATCAAGCTATGATACACTTAGTCTCTTGGAGTAATAGCTTGTTACCTTAAGTTATGCAGTGTGAGTGTGGATATTAAGTGAGAATACTTGTAAATACAATACAGTGTCATGTCAACAGAAGTGAAAGCTGAATCTTCTGGTAGCATTTGCTGGAAGCAAAAATTGTGAATTAAAGGGTGGTATATTCCCTCAGCTAATTTACTGTTGCCATTAGAGGTTTTGGAGGTCAGGAGACACTTATTTTGCTGATAGACATTCTTAAATTAATAGTTTTTAAAAGGCAAAGAATTTGAAGCTTGTTAAAGTAACTAAATAACTCCTTTTATCACTGATCTGTCCAGTACCTTATTTGCCAAAGTAATAAAATGCTCAGGACGGGTGTAACAGGTTGAATGAATTCCTGTTTTGTTCTGAGTTGAAAATTCTTTGGAATTACAAACTGCAGGTAATGGCATTATTATTATTATTA
Organism: Lophotriccus pileatus; assembly: GCA_035583135.1. Lineage (NCBI taxonomy): Eukaryota > Metazoa > Chordata > Aves > Passeriformes > Tyrannidae > Lophotriccus > Lophotriccus pileatus. The sequence goes on from JAWWES010000169.1 coordinate 19,771,303, forward strand.
CAAGTAGCAGACTGCTGGACTAAAGAGCGTTTTAAAGAAATTAGACATGGATGCATTTTAAATTCAGAGACAGTTTTTGCATTGTAATTTTGTTTAATGTGGTTGAAAAACAAAATTTTTGGTTTTGTATGTTTCAGGATTTTGCTCTTAAGGAGATCCAAAACTATGGAAAGAAACCACATAACAGCACCACGGATGTAAAGTTAACACGTTGATCAGGTGTCCTCTGGAAAATGTTTCAAATGGCTTCGTTTAGATTTTGAATATATTTATCTGAGCTGTGTAGCTCACCTTGTTAACAAACCAATGAAACATTTTAATAAACTTGGATTACAAGGAATGAAAATTGTTTGTATGCAAATCTGTACATATGTAGACATTGGTTTTATTAGTATACCGTTATGTTAGTGCACTGTTTTGAATTGGTCTCAGATGGCATTAAGAATTTAACCTCGGGTGTTTTTAGCGGTTTCAATTTCTGACTGAAAGAGTACTGAACATAAAACCCAAATTATATGTATTTTAATTTCTTTTCAAATACAATGTCATATTTTTTCTAGGAAAAAACTGAAAATCATTCCCAATAAACTTTTAGAAAAGAGAAAGAAATTTCAGTGATCCTATATATCACTGATAAAGTTTATTATATGACTACTGGAGTCATAAGAAATATGCATATTTTAAAAGAACTACTTTACACATGACAATTAACCATTTTTTAATTTATTCTTTATTTATAAACGAATGTGCATTATGTCCATATTTTTAATTTAAGATGGAAGCAAACTGATCATTCACTTGGTGATAATACATGTTTATCACCTTGTTTCCTACATGAAATTGTTTAGTTGGCCCAAACCTACGTTCAGACAGTCAGTCATCTAAGCATATAATCAAATTCTCTTTAACAATGGGATTAAAAAAAGCAGACACTTTCTGAGGATGAATATTTTCACTAGAGAGTTTATGCCTTTTACTCAGTAGAAAATAACAAGTAAAAATGGATCAGGTGCCCTCTTGATTCATTATAACTTCATTAAAGTTAATGAGATTTATGCCATCTGAAAATGTATTCTCATAGAAATTATTTCACCTGGCAAGTACTTATTTCAGCTGTTTTACATTCAGCAAGTTCACTGCCATATTCACATTTATTTCAGCATAAAAGGAGAATTCAATCCATTGGATTAAATTGTACAAATCTTACTGAGGCAAAACAGTGAAGTCAAGAGAATTTTACCTGCAGGAAACAAAAATACAGATTTAGCGCTTTTTTTACCCTTCTCTGGCATATAATACTATATCAGAGTGACCTATTTGACCTGGAATAGTTAGACAACATCGAAAGTGTGGCACAGCTCAGACTTTAAATAATTATCTGGTGATGAAAGACAAGTGTGGCTGTTCATGGTTACTTTTTCTTGCAGTGGTTTCTGTACCTGCCCTATGCCTTCCAGGGTTCCCTGTACAACACAGAAAAACTTCCTGACATTTACGTCTGAAATGGGCAACATTATACAAAATCGGATTGACCGCAGAGTTGGCAAAAGTAAATAACACTATCCAGAAGAAAACTGATGGCAAAATATTTAAATCTTTTTTGAAATTCTGAACTAAAATTAAAAAAATAATTACTACTATTGGGCTCCACATAATGAAGAAAGAGATCATCAACAGAAAGAGGGATCGGAATAGTTTGTAGTCTTGCTGGGAAACACGGATCTGATGATTTTCTGAGTAGGCTAAACCAGCATTTAAACTTCTTCTTGATGCTTTTGTAATCTGCAGCAAAAGAGAAGAAAGTAACTTTCACTGAAACATAGAAGAATTATTAACACATTTTTACAAGTGAAAAGGAAGATCTTGACACATAATCTTTCTGTTTTCTTTTGAAAAGTGACTACAAAAAAAGGCATTGCAGAATTTCATTTGACCTTTTTGTCAGTGTTTCCATTTCAAACATTCTCACTTCACTAGCAATTTCTTTTTCCCCCTCAGCTGTGAACTCACCTCATGGTCAAGGTGGTTGTTCTTGTCATGGCTCTCTGCCGGACAAAATACTTTTCAGCATAAAACAGAGCCTTAATTACTCATGAAATCCCATTAAATTCAAATTATTGCCTCATTTGTTCTATCTAAAGAAACCCATTGATTTCTTTCACAAGTGCAAACTGGAACATAGTTAACAACCCTTGTTGATGCACAAGGAGGAACACAATCCAATTCTCTTATGGCCATGCTGGTATTATAAGGGAGGTATTAGAAGAAGCATTAATTTATTACGGTAACTAAATAATTTTAAATGTGAATGAGATTATACGTTGCTTTGTGTCAACTTTTAGCTTCTCAATCAGTAATCAGAATTGTTTTCAATGAACTAACGTGAAATCTTACAGATCCTTTTGTCACTATGAAAATATGTGTCATGTAAAAGTATTCTCTGATATAATAAATCAGACTATGGGTAGTTTGCGAATCTAGTATTGATGGGAGTGAATCATCTATCATTAGGTAGAATATTGAATTCCAGTAACTTGCAGAAAACTCTGAATCTCATGCTTTATGTCCCTGCCTTCACTGAAGTTGGCATGGCACAACTAAATCTATTACATTCACATATCTGATACAAATAAAATAAAACTGAAATATTTAGGAAACAAGCATTTCTGCTAAATAACTAAGATGCCATTTTATCCCCTGCAGGCACAAAGAAGGGATATTTGCAAAAGCCTTGATCAGTTTGCTCTCTGAGAAGGAAAGCAAATGGTGTAAGACTCTTCCTGCCACTTTTATGTGTGACATTTCACTTTAGCAGAAATCACAGAAAGGCTAACACTAATACTAGCAATACTTAATAGCTTACTGCTTCAGGTAGAGATGAAAATGTTTAGAGAGAGAGAGTAATTTTCATTCTTTCTGCAGTTTTCTGAATTTGTGACAGACATAGATGGCCTAGAATAAAAGAACCTAGATATCTTTGGAAGATTTCAACAGAATGTAGGGGTGCAAATCAAAACCTGTGATCCAAAAATAGGCTTCTCAGAAGGTGCCGAGCCTGAGAAGGGGACAGAATTGTGGTAAATAGATGCAACCTCATCTTAAGGAAGTGCTCAGTGGAAATGGGGTGTCAGTGACATGTTGTGGATCCCTTCTTGGTCTGCCCAGTATATTGAATCTAAGTACCTATCACTGGGCATCTGGACCACACTTGGACAAACAGGAAATTAGAAGTCAGGTACATATAAGTATGTAACTTCCAGAACACAGACATCTTTCCTAGCTCTAGCCTCCAGACTAAGTCTTGCCTGAGAGGCAGAAGGGTACAAAACCAAATAAATTACAACATGGCTTCTAATCTGTCATTTTTGCGCCAGGGTTCTGGGAAGTGTTACATAAAAATAATACTCAGTGTCATAGTAAATTGTTAAGCAGACATTTTTAGGGCATATTTGCTAACAAATTTGAGGTCTTATAATATCTGTAGTCAATCATCATCCACTTAGAAAGAAAGTGGAAGAAGAGGGTTTAATTTACAGGTTCTGTTTGCAGTGTTTGAAACTGTGGAGGACTAAGTATAATCTAATGAGATCTGTGTACTAGAAACACCTGCAGAAAGCCAGCAGATCCAAAAATTGCATGGATTTGTTTCTAGTCCTGGCTCTCTCTGCTTTCTTACAAATCTCCTACGACTGGAGTTTAGGCTCAAGGAAAGCAAAATCTAGTTTTTAGTAATTTTAGATGCTTGACTCTTTCAGCATTTAGGACAATGACAGGTTTTAACGTGAACAGCATATAAGTGGAGAAGTGTATTTAATATGTATGAAGACAAACTTTGTGTTAAGCCCTAGGTAATGTGCTGTTCAAGCATGTTCTTAGTTGAAATGTGTAGACTGATATGTACGGGTTGAAGTGCTTAATTTTATACAAACTTATAATTTATTGATCAAACTACATCTGTTCCCTTTAGGTGTATTTGTATTCAGTGACAATATGTTGACGCCTAGTGAGTTATTGTTTACTTCCCTTTGTTCTACAACAAAATTTAAAGGAAAAACCTACCTGTAAGATTTTGGAGTAACTGATGACAATGATTAATCCTGGTATTAGAAAGAAAACAATGGCAAAGGTCATATCCCAGACTATTTCTCCTGCAGTGCTGGGCCAATCCAGGGTGCAAATCTGAATCTCCTATTTACAAAGAATGAAGAAGAAAAGCAACATTGTACCATCATTTTTACTACAGCATCATTCTTTTTTCTCTCTATGCCTGTGAAAAAATGGCTGCAGACTAAACTGAATATGGGAAAACTTTCTCCTTAGACAAATCGTGAACTAATGTATTACTTCATTTTAAAGGCCCATACAAACATGTGTCTGCAACTGGAATACTGGCATAACTTTCATATCAAATGCTAATAGCAACTTAAAATTGAATCTTACAGACCTTAAATTTAATCATGTATTTGAGTGTCAAAGTTGGATGTACTTTTGTATGCGTTTCAAAATCCTAGGCAGAAAAATCTGTGCATGGCCATTTGGTACAGAGGAGGCCACGGATGCTGTGCAGCTCTCCCAGGATGCTGAACCCTCGGTGAAAGGAAGCGTGCTGGAAAGGGGATCTCTGAGCCGCACTGGGGAACGCAAAAGAATCCCAGCCGGTGAGGTTCCCCATCTAACGGGACGGTCCGCCGGGAGCTCAGCGCGGGGCGGCGGCCGAGGGGGGCTCCGGGCGCTCCTCCGGGCACAGCCGCTGCCCGCCCCAGGAGCGATGCCCCTCGGCGCGGTTTCTCTCGGCGACCTCTCCCCCCGGGTGGCAGAGGCGGACGAGCCTTCCCCGCCGTCCGGCCCCGCGCCCGCCTCCCCGCTCCGGCCCCGCCGCCCCGGCCCGGCTCCCGGCGCTCGCCCTCACCTGGCCTGGGGCGGAGGGCAGCGGCACCACGGTGAAGAAGCAGCAGAGGGGGAGGGTGGCCAGGGCGGCGAAGCCCCAGATGAGGAGCAAGGCGGCCGCCAGCACCTTGCGGCGGCGGAACGCGGCGTGGCGCAGCCGGGCGATGCTGACGACGCGTTCCAGGCTGACGACCGAGAGGGAGAGGATGATGACGGCGCCGCTCAGGCTCACCACATAGAAGAGCATGTGGCAGACGGCGTCGCCCAGCACCCAGGACTCGGTCCAGCGCACAATGCCGATGAAGGGTATGGCGGTGATGAAGAGCAGGTCGGCGCAGAAGAGGTTGAGGACGAAGCAGTTGGCGGCGCACAGCCTGCCGTGCCGCCGCACCAGCAGACAGATGCCCCAGATGTTGCCCGCCAAGGACAGCAGGAAGATGGAGGCCAGGGCAGATGTTTCGCCGACGCGCAGGGCCGTCACGTTGCGGCCCCTGAAGTCCGAGAAGAAGGGGAAGAAGCTCCTGTTCCCTCCTGGTGCCTCCCTGGACCCCAGCATGAGGGAGGCCAGTGGGCATGAGAGACGCACCATGGACAGTAGCCCTAGCCCTAGGGGAAGGGCTGTGCTCCCAGCCACCACGGTGGCACCTGGGGTGCCCTTCCAGCACAGAGCAAGGGGCTGACTGCCATCCCCCTCCCTCCTCTTCCTCCTGCCCCTGCCACCGAAGGCTCTCCTGTGCCAGCCGGGCAGTTTATGGCCCTCGTGCTGGAGTGGAACAAGGAAGTGGGAGAGTAAACACGGTGGAGCTCACACAAAGGCGAGGCTGCTGTGCATGAGGCAGTAGTGAGGGGATGCCTGACACCTCCCTGGGCAGGGCGTGGGTCGGCATGTTGGCACCTCCATGCCAAGAGGCACTGGACCAGACACCTCCTCTAGAGCCAGCCCTGATCTGATCAGCTCTCCAGAAGGGTCCCTGGGATGCCAGTGACCTGGGGAGGTCACCCAGTCATCTCCCATCCGCTGTGGATGTGCATGGCTTAAAACAGGGATGGCTGCCATACCAGTCCAAGAGCCCTTCTCAGGAGCCTGGAATAACCAGCACTAGTCTAGGGTAAAAAAAAGAGCAATTTACCCATTGCCTTCTGTCTTGACAGTGGCATTTGGAAACAGCAGACCTGTACATTGCTTGTGCTAACTATGGAGAAGTGTCACTGCTGTGTTTTTGGTGATCTGTTCACAAAGTTGATCCAGAATTTTAGCCATCTGTGTCATGAGTTCTTGCTGGAAAAGGCTGTTAAAGTAAGACAAACCTAGAAAATATAATATTTTCTCTGAACTTCAATTCCTGGAAGTAGTTGCTCTGATTGTAAATGAAAGTAAGCCTTTCCACTTATGCTCTTCATTCCAGATGATTTGGAAGTAGACTGAGAGTGAAGCACATAAATTGTCACAGGTAAGCAGATAATGTCTCATAAAAGAAGATAAAAGGTTTTCATAAAGTATGTAAACAGTTGTATAACTTCACACAGCTCTGGATGCATTCATTGGGCTCAGTGCCAGTGTAGGTGCTCAGGGGTGCAGTTACAGCTGGGCTGTGGACCTGCACCTTTTGATTAGGTGAGAGTTGTTCCAGACCAATGGCCAATGGGACCTGGTGACCGGGCGGTGTTTCTGCAGGACCCTGGGTGTGACCCTGCCATCAACCACTTATGCAACAGCATTAGTGGGGATTCCAGATTAGTGGGGATTCCAGAAACTCAGTCCTTCTAAGGGACGATCTCCTAATGAGGGATGACAAGAGTGACATCTTTCCTGGACCACTTCCCACATCTTTGCCAGTGCAGAACTTACATTGCTTTTAATTAGCATGTTTTCTCTTGAGCTATCTATGCTGTCTCATCAAACAGAGAGTTTGCAGGGCAGCCTAAACAGGTGGATGAAATGCTCCTACTAACTCCTGCTGATCCTGATGAGATGTGGGCACAGTTGCTGTTAAGTGGGATGGACTATGACCTCAAGTGAAGACAATATGAAAAGTTACAAAACTTGGGTTTTTTTTTTAGCCAGCAACACAAGTGACTGGCAAGTGTCTTGATACACATACTTTATTTTACATCACTTGATGGGAGAAAAAAAATCTGCACCCATATTGCAAAAGTTTCAGCAAATTTAATAGTCTTACCGATAATTTGTGTTCATGATAAATGCTTGACATATCTAGCCACAATTTATGCTGGCTCTGCTATGGACTGATTCTTTAAAATGATTAGTGAATCTGCAAATAGAGCAAATACCTTCCAATTGCCAACAACTTCACTGGTTTGGGGACTTTTTACAATCTGACGAACTTAGCCCAAAATTCTGGACAGCTGGCAATAGGGGTGGTGTGGTCAGTTCTGAGTAGTGGTGGGGATTGGCGAAAAAACTATTATTAAAAGTCTGATTGTAACGGTGTGCAGACTTGGAAGGCATTAACAGGGCAGGTGGGGGACAGCTGGAAATGGTATCACAGATAAATAGAAATTGTGTTATGAATAAAATCTTTAGCCTGTTTGGCATTAGTGGAAAATGAAATTAGAAACTGGGCCTGTCAATTCAGGGTAAAAGCAAACGCAGTTGAAACAGAATAGGAGAAGGAAAATATAAAGTGAAACATCCAAAGCAACATTATTGAAGAAATTAAGATAATTTCCGCCAGGGAGAAAAGGAATGCCATAGAGGAGCAGAAGGTTTGAAAATGAGATGATGTGTGAAAGTATCTAGATAGACCCTTGATCTTCTTTAGAAAGGATCACCTTTAGCTTTAGTCCTTAGGTGTGAGGGAGAACCTTACTTACTTCGCGTAAGCCTGTTGTTTGCTCAGGGGACCCAAAGCAAAATGCTGCTTTTAGTATGCTGTTAGTGAGTGAGCTTCACACCGACTTGTGTACAAAATACTGTGCCTAGGGACTGCAGAGGTGTGAAGAAACATGCACATTTCCACGGCGTTCAATCAAATGAATGAGAGCTCACTGCAGGAACAAAAATAATCTGATTACTCACAGGTTTAATATATCCATTATCTTAAAAAATAGTTTTCTTTTCCCTTCCATGAAGTACAAAAGCTGTATTTGCTGTTGGGTAGGTACAATCCTAGCAACCACCACAATGTGAAATCTGAGGAAGGGAGGAATCATAACCTTGATAGAGCTACTCTGGCATTACTGTAATAGGTGGGTGCTGTGTGCGGTACTTGCACCACAGGTGCTTGTGACAAGGAAGTGATTAACAGAATGCTTGGAAACCTGTTATGATTGTTTAACCTATATAACTTTTTCAACCTGTGTGCTCTTTTAAGCTCAGAAGTGGTGAAACACGGCATCAATTCAGATATCATGGTTCTAAGTTAAAGGAAACTTGTGAGGACCTCTCCGAAGCTGGTTTTCCTAGTGGGGAAAAATCTTGTCCCCTTTTTTGTGGTTATTTTTCTTCATCCTTAATGAAAGCCCAAGCCTTGGCCTCCTCTGGCAGATAAGGGCTGTGCTACCTGATACCATAAGTCAAGCTCTGCTTTTCAGATTGTTTCCCTGACAACAATGAGCTGTCACGACAGATGGGGATAGTTCAGCTTATTTATTTCTTGAGCATAAGAAATATTCCCAGAGAGAGGGACCACTTGGGCTAGGTGGTTCTGGGAGATGGGAATTCTTGTTCCACTTTGACATGATCTAGCAAAGGGTATTGCCTTATTTTGGCATCCTCTTGCACGTAGAATAGTGTTTAAGCCTTTGGGCCTATTGTCGTGCACCTCTTTCACAATGGGTAAATATCACTGACCTCTGTAACAGATGTATTGCACACTAAATATTTGCTAAGTGATTTAAATTCATTACACTAGAAAGGTTGACTCAAGAGGTTCCAAGCTTGTAGATGACTCAAACTGTGTCTGTACAATAAGGTTTTTAGCATAAGTTGCATCCAAGGTTAGCTTTTTATTTTCACTTTTCTTTTTACATACCACACTGCAGCTGTTCTGCTTCTAGACACTACAAATTCTGTGCTTATAAGAAGTCATGCAACTGTCATACTATGTTCCAAATACAAGTCTGTTTTGATTTGTTTTCCTTTTGAGGAGGTTTTCTAACTACTCTCCCACTGTATACTTTCATATCAGTGAGCTGAAGCATTTACACCAATGGGACGATTTTAAACTTGGAGTACAAATATAAAAGCTCTCACACTCCAGTGTTCACTGAAAAAGCTAGGCGCTTCATATATGTCATCATGTCAAAAACTAACCCCTGTTTCTTCTGGGGCACAAGCAAGTCACTATTTATTCTGAGAAGTCTCATTTTGCTGTGGTCAGTATCCATCAGAAGCTGGCATGCTTCCTGGGATATATGCCAGCAGTGCTGTAGTTTCAAGCCGTAGCAGCAGCATTACTGACCAATGCCTCAGTCAAATGCAGAGCTTTGATACTGCTCTCAATAGATGTGCTTTCTAATAAAAGCTGTGTCAGCTTTTTGTTGTCAAGACCACCAGAAGTTTTGCCAACATCAATACTGAACAATTTCCTTGTGGCTTTCAGTAATGAAGGGATTTCTCTCTGAACCAAGTGCAAATGTAAGTACATAATCCATGTAACGGAGAATTCCCTAGGAGGGTCACGTTGTCTATTTTGCTGCACACTAACCAAACTTCACCAGGGTGATTCAGCTCCAACTAAACTGTTTTAACTAAATGAGATTGTTACTTAACAGTTTTAGAAACTTTAGAAACTGTTTAGAAACACTCACACATCTAGCCCATGGATTTAGGGAGTTTATCAGTGAATATCAGAATGATCTGTATGGACATTGCAGGATCTGGTAGAACGCTCTCACCAGGAACTGAGTTCCTGAGTAAGATTTATGTGGAGAATTATAATCTGATGTTTAAGGGCCACTGAACCTTTTCTTAACTTTCAGATGTGCATAAAGTTACTTACATTCCTGCTAATGAGCTTTGATGCAGAGACACCAAAGCAAATATTGTTGTGTACATCTGAAGGACTTACAAACTAAACTTGTCACTAGCCTCTCATGCTCATGAGATGTACTGAGACATTCCCTGAACACACTGGTCTGCTGAGTTGTACACTGTGCAGAGATCACAGATATCCTTATTTTCCCTAATATTTAAGAACCCAGTGATTAGAGAATGCTCTTATTTGTGAGATTTAAGGAGAATTGTCTTGCTTTTCATTCCTTTATGTCTCATCTTAAAGAGTAACTAGTTGGGAGCAACAGGGGTTCTTCAGGTCAGAACTGGGAAACTTTACTTTTAAAAGCCACATATTTCTGAAATAATGTGTACAGGGTGTCTGTCTGATGCAAAGAAAACCTGTCCATATTGGAAGGCAAGGCAGGTGCTTAACCAGTATTAACCTGGGGATGGAGAAATAGAAAAATCACTTCTTGCAACAGCAGTGAGAGAAAGTTCAAATAATACTTTAAATTCTGCTGAAAACCCTTCTGATTTCTCAAATGTAATGCTAATCAGGTTATTTTCCACACTGTTCCTGTTTAACTTTATCAATGGTCATTTGAGATGACCGATAAGAGATGACTTAGAGCTTCTTATAAACCTAGGCTTGAAAGCATGGATGCTTAATTAGGCTGTTGAGTTTTCTGTCTAGTTGAATAAAATAATATTGACCACATCACAATTGTTAAACTGATAAAACTAACACTTGGACTGATACAGTGTGCACATTCATCAGTTTTGAGTTGATGAGCGAAATTAAACCTGGTGGCACTGTCAAGAAGCCAGCAGGATACCACTGTGATAAGGTGCCAGGCTTCATTCTTACAGGATATTCTGAGGCATCTTGTCTTGCTCTATCTTTTTGAAACTATTAATTCAGTAGGAAATACTTAAAATCTTAGTTGGTCAGAGGGAGAGAGCAAAATGAGTGTATGTCCCTGACTTACTGGTGTGGAGCTCTGTTCCAAGTCTGAAGGGGGACTGGGTGTGAGGGGAGGTCTCACTTCATGGATACATGTCCTATTTGAAGTCTGCTTTTTTTTTGCAAGAGACTCATTTGACATAGACAGCCAATGTTATAAGAGAATTTACATCTGTTACTCCTCCAGAGTATCTCCTTTCTACACACCAAGCCTTTCTTAAGCAGTCACGTTTCTCACTGACTGGCTTGGCTAACTCTTACTCAGTATGCCAGCTTTCTGGAGCACATTGTGGAGGGGATTCCAAACTCCCCAAATGCTGTAGAACCAGGCACCATGGTGCTGTTCATTAAAATGATGAGGCACTTCCCAGTACTAGGTAATTAAGTGACATCAAATTGTGTTTGTGTTTTATCTTGTTTTCCAGCGGGGTTGAGATGGCTGAGTGCAATAAAATGGCTTTGTCTGCTCAAAGTAGGAGTTTATACAGACATAGGAATACCAGTAATTTTCCAGCTGAGAGACATAGATTAAACTGTTTTCATGACTTCTGGTGCAGTAGCTATTTATTTTGCATGGAGTGAAATAGTATTGAGGGTCAGTGCAGAACAACCATTTAGTTTTTATTTAAATCTTATTGTGTGTTGTTTGCAGGTCTTTGTGTGTAATTTAAAATAGCACTTCAGGGCACTGTGAGAAATCAGTGGCTGATGTCCCTGACCCAAGCAGACTCACATGTCAGGGGTGGTTTAGATAGTTACATAACTGTCCCTGTAAATCTCCACTGGTGGAGAATTCACAGCCTCCTTAAGTGATGTGTTTCACTGCTCATCTACTCCAATCATCAGAAAGATTTTCCTTGTGTCAAACTTTCTCCTGTTGCAATTTTGAACATGTTACTCTTCTCACTGACCATAGGAAGACTTTATTTTCCTCTGTAAGAAATATTGTAATTTTTCATCGTGGTCTTTTCTAGACTGGATAAGCCTGATTCTTTCATGAATTTCATCAGAAATCTACAAGGCTTCTACTACACTCACATTAGTCTAAATTGTTCTTGAAGTACAGTACTCAAATCAACATAACCATGTGAAAGATGGTTGTCAAAACCAAGAGTAAGAGAGAAAGCTGCACAAGCAGCTGATCAGTTAGAAGCTGATCCATTTCAAATAAGAAAAATAAGAGCCATCTTTTAGTTTTGATTTCACAAGCAGCTCTCCTTATGTAAAAAAAAAGTTATCTGGATGTAAGCTGTCTTTCCAGCCACATCACATTGCATCAAAACCACTTAATTTGTTATTTACAAAGAACACTGTGTGTGAAAGCCAGGATTTATACATATGCTAGTGTTGGTAAATCTTTGTATTAAACCCCAAGCTTCCCTAGACCATCAGCTTTCTGCTAGGCTGAAATTCTATTCCTTGAAATGTGCATAACACAGAAAAAGGCTACTGAAGTTGTAAACCTGAAGTGCTTGAAATAATTAAAACATTGCTGTGTCTTCCTGCCTTACAAAGAACTAAATTTACAGCTTTACCATTAAGATGAGCTCATTAGGCACCAGCTTCTTTCCTACGTATAACTAGAGAGAGTAGCAGCAATCCTTTTTCTTCTTTGTACACTTTAAGACTAAATAAAATAATTTCCTGTTTTCAGAGTCTTAGCTTTTGAAGAATGGGAAAAAAAACATGATATGAGCTGCACACTTTACAGAGCGGGAGTTTTATAGTTGGTTTTAATTACACATAAGTGATGGCAATAGTATTTGTGGTTCTTCTTTCAAAATAGGTATTTTTACTCACTAGAATGTCATTTTTACATTTTTAACATATACCACACTATGATCTACAAATTTATCAGCAAGGTGGGGTTTTTTTTTGTGCTTAGGTGTAATATGTAGCAGGTAGAACTAAATCCATTGTTAAAGTTCAGAAAAGGTTCTGGAGCAAACAGAACTTTTTAAAGGTTATCCCATTATCAGCTTTATAAGTCTTGCACTACAGTACCAACTTCTAATAAGGAAGTGTTCCTTGCTAATTTAAGAAAGCCTCAGAACTACTGAAGAGTGCTGACCTGTAGTAGGCAAATTTATTTCATCTATAATACATAAAAGATCAGGATTTCCTTTTGCGGAAACTATGCTGAGTGTGCAACTGGGAATAGAATACTAGCTGATTCAGGTGTTGTTAAAAGACAACTAACTTAAACTTTCAGAAGTAGTTTAATTAGAGATTAAAATTATTGGGGTTCAATGAAAAGCATAGTTATTATCCTGAATTAAAAGATCTTTAAAAAGACCATGAAATTAAGACAATTTCTCACAGCAAAACCTTGAGATTCTGAAGCATAATTTCTGTTTTATTCATTATTTCTTTATATCTTTGGTCAGAAAGCCTGTTGCTAACACTTGAGCAAATTGTCAAATATAAAGATTAGCCTGAGAATGGTCAGTGAAATTGCAAAGTTGGATAGAGTGGCTAATATAATAAATTTGGCAAAGAGAGTGGCTAATACTGTAAATTTGGCAAAGATATTTCAGATATAAAGATAATAGCTCTTAACATTTTCTTTCTGTCTTACAAATATTGGATTTAATCAATAATAGTACCACTTGATACTATAAGTTATTGAAAATAACTTGGAAAACACACATTTAAGAAAAAGGTTTAACCATCAAAGATTAAGGTGAACATTATGGGATAAATGCATGCAGCTTTGCTGCAAAGCATGATGGAAAAAGCTGATACTAGCTAGCAAGCAGAATCAGTATGCCAGAGAAGGATAGACCTTGGGTATTTGACTGTCCTCAGCAAACCACAAACAGGTAAAAGAAGCAAATTTATTCTCAACTAGTATATCCTCATAAAATTTCCTCATTTTAATAATTTCCACGGAAGGAACCTCTTTTGGGACTTCACTACAGATGCAAGGAACAAAACACTGGGAATAGATTCAGGTTTACAGCAGGTGCTAGAGAAAAATAAGGCTGCAATTTCAAATCCACAAGGGAATTTTTTTGCCGGTTTCTAATTTGTTGCCAGAATTTATCATTAACTTGTTTCCTGTAGTAATATCAAAATACAGTGACACTTCAAATCCACTAGAGCAATTTACAAAAATTGCAGTTTGGGACATTTGTCAAATATAAGATTGAATAACTGACATTTCTCAACTTTAATCTCTAAAATATAGAAGTACAAACAAGTTTAATTCAGTGTAATTCTGTATCCAAACTTCAAAAATGGCCTCTGACATCGTCTGAAATATAAGCTTTTCAGCACCAACAAAGTTTGTATTTCCTAGGAAGTTGGTTTTTTTGAGGAGAGCTTAAACCTTGGTCAGAATTTTAGTCACCACTGATTGTGGTTCAGGAAAATAAGCTTCTTATGACTGGTGTTTTCAACATGAATCTTAAGCAGCAAAGATCTAACGTGACCCCCCTGAGTTTTTATGTATCAAGATGATATTTCACATGTATATGGTTCATGTCTATATATACTATCACACTACACATAAACACACACACAATGTATACATAAAGATATATATAGTGCACCTATGAGGGCCAAAAATCTTTTGCAGCTATTCTTGTTAGTTAAGGTACAAGCACAGTCATCAGGATTCACCAACCAAGAACTGGATATGCCAAACATTAAAATAAAGTCTGACACAACAGCTGTGCTTTTACTGTTCTTATATTTAATAGTGAAAAGAAAAAAAAAAAAGTCACTAGTTTATTATTTAAGATATTCCTAATTCTAAAAATATTTCTATTTGCAACCAAAAGTGCAATAGCTGTTTTTTTCCAAAAACATCAGGTAAAATATTTGAGGCCAAATTATTATCCTCTTAATAATATTTCTGAAGAACTGAATTATGAAACTAGCAATCCTTTATACAACCTTAAAAAAAAAGCTTTGAAAGATCTCTTGCTGAGCATATTGGCAGCATGTGTAAAGCAAATATAGTAAGTCCATTTGGAGCTCAAGCTGTACAGAAGTCAATATGTGCTAGCAATTCTCTGTGCTCGCTTGTTGGATACAGCGCTTTACATCTGGGACACTCAAGAAAACTTTCATCAAGGAGGCTTGAATGTTTTGGGGAAGGACTTCTGTCATACGTGGTCAGCTTCTCGTCAAACAGAGCTTGCAGATCTTGTCGTTCCACACGCCCAGATTCTCGGAGTTTCTGGAAAAGGAGGAGCTTTAGTGTAAGACTGTTGCATACGTGCACTGATCAAACACAGTAGGAAAAAACATGCAGGCTTGATGGCACACAAGCCCTGTGCGTGTTACCGCACTAAGGATTGTCTCGCTCACCGGCAGCAAGTCTGAGCAGAAGCCTAATGGATCTTTGTCACTGTGCAACAGACAAAACTAGGGAACGCATTGTGATACAAAACACAGTTGTGTTCCCTGCTCAGAAACCTGACTATTCTACTTCTCCTGCTGCAGCACTGTAGGAAAAGCAGTGCCTGGCTAGCTGGCTGTCATAGGGTTCTGCTCCTTGGAACCACATACCTGAAGGATGTAAGGACACTTACTCACTACACATGAAATAAGATCCCAAAGTGAGAAGATGTATGTTTATGTAAAATCCCTGACTGAATTCACCTGCAAGTTTTCAGTACATACCAGAGGTTCCAGACGGGATATTTGCTCTCTGGCCTTGTGCAGTTCCTTGAGGACTTTGTTTAACTGATGCTCCAAGTTCTGGCGATCAAGCTTTCCATTCTCTAAGTCTGTGGTGCATGTCTGGATCTGGCAGCCCCCAAAGTGAAAAATAAAGAATTAAAGTCAGAATTATTAAGAATGGGGAGGAATATTTCCCATTTATATGTTTAAAGTCAGTTTTGCCCTGCAATCATACCCTAAAATGGGATTAAGAGGAAAATTAAAAAAAAAAATTAAAAATCACTTGTTACTTTCACTGCAATGAAATTAATACATGTCCACTTTATTAAAATCACCCTTAGCAGAAGGGCAGTTTAAAGGTTTTTTTGTTGGACAGAAACTATGGATAACACTGTACACCCAAGCTTAGCAAATAAACACAACTTCTTTTTTCCCAATAACATCCATTAAATCTGTAAAAATATACTTGTAAAAAAAAATAAAGAAAATGGAAAAGATAGCAATGCAATTATTTCTATAAAACTTTATCAGAAATATACTACAAAACTTCCAACCAGCTGACTGGTTTAAGGACATTTCCTGTACCTTATCTGGGGCTGTAACTGTTGAACAAGTGATTGTGGAGAAAACAGTATCAGGTTTGATCACACTCTGTCATCAATAAAAGAATGCAGATTTTCCTCTTGACAGATGTGTCAAAATTTTTAGAAGCATCAAAAGATTATTCACAGTTGAATATTCATGGCTAATGTTGCTTTGTTTAATATACTAATCATTCTTAAATTTGAAGTTAGTCTGGAAAGACTTTATACGTAATAGAGGTTAGATATCAGCATCTTCGCATATAATTGGGTACCTGTTGTTCCAGCAAAGCTATCCTTGTGTGCTCCTCTTTCTGTTTGAGCAACGATTTATGAAGAAGTTGCACCTACAAGGGAGAGGAACACTTCTAACAAACAACTTTCATATACAGCAGTTAATAAGCTTGAAAAAATGATGAAGCTAGAGTGGGATGGAAGTAAACTTTTACATTCCCACACCAACAGAGAATGTACGCCTGTTATGCAACAGCCAAACCCAGTTCAAATGTCTCCACTTCCCTGAGGAAAACCCCATGGAAAATTCATTATTGCACTGAGCAAGGGGAAACACAAAACTGAAATTTCCTAGGTAATTGCCAGGATGCTGACAAAACTTACACACAAAACCTACGTTTGTACTAATGTTAATCGTACCAAACAATGTAACTTTTTTTTATAATAGAAGAGAACAAGTTTAAGGCTCAGAAAGTACTATACTGTAATGATTAAGTAATTGCATACATTCAAATATCCTCCGCTTTCAGCATGTATCAACTTTTATGATAATGGTGCTGTTCTGCTTCAAAAAATAAACATCTTTTAATCATTCTTGACAGCGAGAACCACCCTGTGTTTAGAGAGCTGCACTACTGTTCTGGTTTTAGTCTACTTTAGTGTCTAGTAAATTTTATACCCCAGAATTCTAGTAGCAAGTCTATCTTATTTAAATGTCCTGAGGTCTGTCCTTCAAGGACAACTTTCCAGTTTCTCTTCAGCATATATGTGGTTATGATTTCATCTCCAGAAGAAGAAACAATAGATTTTTTTTTTCTTTTGGTTAGTGCCACCATGCTGACAGGAATATCCCAAGACACCACTGTAATTCTCTATGTAGCAGAAGTGGCACACTCCTCACCAGTATTTCATGCAAAAGAAGGTAAGCACTGAGTATTTTTAAAGACAAACATACAGCACATTCATGTCTTCCCCCAACTTAAGGTCCATCCCTTCCTTTGCTATCTGTCCCTTTGCTTTCTAGTACTCAGGGGTACTTGTAGAATTCTTATCCATCACATAGAGAATTAAATGCAGGACCTCATCTGAATGGAAAAGCAAAGGAAAAAAAGAATCCAGCTGCAGTGTTACAATGTTTGGCTGAGGGCAATATCCAGGGACACAGCTGTTTATTCAGTAAGCATGAAACTACAAGCCCACATGTGCATCGTAGCTGCCAGGTGACAGCAAATATCAATGATATTCCATAGTTAGGGGCACAGGATAAAATGAATTTTCATCTTTCCTATCCTCATTTACTATTAATCTTGAGGATGAACTATATTAGAATCAATTCAAGATTTTTTCACTTCTCCCTCATGTCCCACAAGACCAGGGAAATAAGCAAACAAAGAAGTTCCTTGTTTAGACAACTCACTTTTAACCACAAGGACATGAGTCTAGATCTATGCAAAGAACAGTTATCAGAGTGAGTGATGGGCCATTCTGATTAAGTATGACTTTTCATCTTTCTTGGTTTTTTGCTATTATCTCAAACCTCCAAATGCATCCACTTACCTGACAAGAAAGATCTTCAGCTTTTTTTTTTCCTTCCCTGAGCTTTTCTTTGAGAGTTTCATTATCCTGTTTTAGTCTCTGCACTTTCTCTTTCATTTTGTTTTCATTTTCTTGAGTCTGCATTTCAGCAACCCGTTGCGACTGCAATAAGGCATTTAAATTCATTATTTCTCCTTGTGTTTCTTCATATTTCTTTTTAAATTCATTAAGTTCAGATCTCAGCTGGGTTACAGTGCATCTTTCAGTCTCAAGATCCCTCTTAGCAGTTAGTAGCAATTGGTCATAGTATTCTTGCTTTTCCTCCTGCCGATGACCTTAATGAATCAGAAAAAATTGAGTTAATAATGTGGAAAAAAACCCACTTAAAAAGCAGAGCACTAAATCCTTAAGCATTTTAAGGCTTATTAATAGAAATTGACATAGTAGGCTATTACACAGGCCAGATTAGCACCAGATTTTAACTTTAGTTAAAACAGCTTTTAATATTTATAATGCATAAAGTCTCCTTACCGATATAGTTACTGGAGAATTGCAACTTGGCTTGTGCATAACGTTCTGTGCTACAGCTACTTCCATCACTAACCCTTATAGCAATACTACATCCTTTGCCCCAGCTACACAAGCTCCATGACCCCCACAGTTCTTACACGGCTTCATGCATTATAGTGACACGTGGGAATCTGACCCAAAGGCACTAGATTCTTACTTCCACTTTCAGGCTCCTTAGCATTACTCCTTCCCGAGAGATACCTTGGGGATCTGATGGACTCTACTTCACCTTTTTTGGCTAAACTCAGACCATCCACTGTCTTTTGTAGACTACCTTCTTCAAATTGTATGCCATAATTTACTTCTAAATGGCAAATAGAAAGAACTAAGATAGTTCTTTTGCTAAAAAAACACGACTGTTTCTTGGCTAGTGACTATTACTTAAACCAGAGTTTGAAAAATTTCTGCTTGTTGACACAAGAAAAGTTCAGTAAGTAGGAAAAAATTAAGAGGCCTGCAGTAATACAGTCAGTAGTAATACAAAATAGAAGGAGAACAAGGAATGCAAAATTTCATGAGATTTGCTGATTTTTGGCACTGTTTGATACTGTCATGATTGAAGACTTACCCTATTTCTTCAAAGTGTAATTTACCAGAGAGAGTTTCTAACTTGACTGTTCTCCCTTCCCTCAGCTACAAACTAAGCCTTATCTTCTCATTAGCAATACTCCTTTTTAGGGTGGTGACATCCTCAGAGACAGACAAGATTTTCCTTGGAAAAAGCTGTCATCTTTACTTTCAACTTGTATAGGTAGGTTCTTAGAAACCTGGATTTCTGCTACTGTCTAGCTGCTTGAAGAGAGGAACTTTCTTACATCCTAACTCCTGGTCTCCTGGCTGCTCTGATGACAAAGCTTTGACTGCAGGAACTCTTGAGTTACATCTCCTGGTGAGCTACTACTTCAGTCTGTCTTCATCTAAAAATACTGTTCATAGATTTCTGAACAGAACCAAAACAAGATTATGATGATATTTTACTGCTTTCCGTAAAGATTCAAACAATACAGAAACCGAGCCACTGCATGTGAGTTACTGTGGCAAGTCTGTGGGTATGCTCTTACCTCACATTTAATGAATTTACCTTGCAGGTCACTTGCAGCATATATGAAATAATAGTTTGATGATAAGTAAAGCAAGTCAACACCTTCTGGTTCTTCTGCTCAGTGAGATTTTAATTTTATTAATACTGAGAAGGTGTGCCTTACTGAGGAACTGCACAGCAAGGAAGTGTGAGCTGGAGGTGGCCAGATCCATATTGCAAAACACTATTTTGGAGAGGTGCCAAAACCTATCACAGGTTTTCATGCCCTGTAACAACTGTTCAGGTGAGTAAAGAACATGGCATCTTGAGTCATTTTTATAATATTTATTTTGAAAAAAGTAAATTTTAAAAAATCTGGTCCACACCTAGCTAATAAATCCTTAATGCTTCCATTATGTCTGTTGAAAGTGTACTTAGAAGGATGGGAGACACCTATTTGCCTCAACACTTTCAACAAACAGAGAGGCTGCTAATAGAGTGTCAGGGCTGTTAAAAACCATCTTTGAAGTGGATAAGAACATGAAGTACTGTTGGTAAGTAACACGGATAACAGGAAGCAAGGAAATATTATTTAACCGAGTTTTACCATTAGGCAGCCAAAGCGCTGAAAACAAAGTCTTGATTTTGATTAATTGTGCTATCACTTGTTTTCAGAAAATTTATTCTATAGATCATTATGGTTTGGGTCACTGTGGGGAAAAAAATAAAGTCAATACCTTCTGAATTGAATCCTTTAGATTCTTGTTGGCTTATTTCTAACTTCTGTTCAAGTTCGAATATTCTTCCAAGCAATCCCCTGACATATGCTTCCCGTTGCTGGTCATACAGTAGCCACTGTTGGTTTTTCTCAAGGGCCTTCAAGAAAATAAACAGATGAACAAAAAAAGTCTCTGGTAATTTATCATATTTTTTAATATGATATTATTATCATATTTTTTAAGTATTTCTCTTATTTCTTAAAAATGCTAGAAGTTATATATTGCACAGTTGAAAGATAAGCTATGTCTACTGCAAATTGTAGGAATCTCTGTATAGTAAATAAATCCATCTTCATTTGGAAAGATAAGTCAGGATGCTGAACATAAGTTAAAACTGCAGCAATATTATTGGATTATAATTGGATTACTTATTGGAATGGGAAAATACGTTAAAGAACAAAGGCTTTCTTGAGTCATGCCTAGATTATGAAAAATTAACTTTTCAATCTTGAATATAAAATAAAACATGAAATAACAGACCTTGAAAATGGAACTTAGAGTTTCTAAGAACAAGGACATGGATTTTTTAGCTGATTGGATCATAGAATTATTCAGCTTGGAAGGGACCTCAGGAGGTTTCTGATCCAGCTTCATGCTATTCCAGGCAGGGCCAGACCAGGTTCCTCGAGGCTGCTGATTTGTCAGTAACCACTTTGTTCAGACGTTCTAAGCAAGGTTTCTCAAAGATGATGGAAATCTTACCTGGATTTTTTTATTTTGCAAGGTTTTTTGTTTTTTTCAATTTAAATTATTGTCTTAGCACAAAACTATTTTACATATCATATTTTAGAGGGAAACATACCCTCTGAGGTTCCATACTACCAAAAACGTATACGATGATAATTTACATTCTTATGCATCACAATACAGATGATAAGTACTTGCAATGTTGTACAGGAAACTTACATCTTTCAATTGTCTTTCAACTTCGGTGCTGTTTGTTACAGCTTCCTGAAGACAAAGAACAACCTGTTAGTGTTGTTTGAAACAGACGGCTGAAAGAGCAAAGCTACTCCTATATAACTATTAATTTCACATAAACACATGTGCCTTTTGTATCTAAAGACCTTTAGAGCTGGTTGTTGTTTTTTTTCTTAAAGGATGTAAGTTATGTAGAAAACCATTTCATATATTTAAAAGAGACTGTTCCACAAGAGACGGGAGAAAGATTTACATTTCATTTATTCCATTTCCTAAGAAGACCATCATGTGTTTTCTGTTGAACTGCTCTCTTGGAAGACCTGAAGGGTATTCTCCAATGAGCTTTTGAAAAACCAAGATATTTAGGATATTATTTAAGTACACAAAAAAAGGTGCTTGTCCTATTTTTGTATCCTCATACGTTTGACAATAAGCCAGACCTACACGAGTTATTGGGGGAAAGCTACAGAGACTTCCTTGGGATAACCAGAAGATTGTTAACATCTGAGAAGTCATGTAAGCCTGCCAGGAACAGTAAGGACAAACTGCCTGATTTTTTGAGACCTGATCCACAGTACAGTGCTTGAAGTATGAGTCGGAGAGTTCTTTAGACCCATTTAAACCTAGAGAGCAGGTAAACAGTTATATCTCTTCCATAATCTGGCATGTTCATTCTCTGCATGATAGAATGAATTTATGAAACTGTGTAGATGTAAGTCAGAGGGAACTTCAATAATTAAAAAATAGATTGTTACCCAAATCCAAACTACATTTTTCTAGTCTTTCTCTGTGGGTTTTGGAACATGATTTACAACAAATTTTATAACTGAAAAATACAGAGGCGCTTTGAATGCAATCATTAAACTTCAGCACTTCGTAATAAAAATAGGATTTAAAGACACTACAGTTGTTTATATAAACGTTAGAATCCTGCCTCAGTGAAAACTGTGTCATACAACTGTTGTTTCTATTTCTGAGCTCACATGCCACCTAGCAGTTTCAAGCAGCATTGCTAGACTTGTTTTCAAGTTTTCCATGACATCCAGTCAAAACACCAGTCATATTTGTTGTCCTCTGTTGATAGATCAGTTAAGATTTTAAAAGAAAATTATGGTTTTAGAGTAATAGGTATTTTTGTAGCTTATTGTTGAAAATATCCTGAAAATCTGTTGACTTTACATACATTTTAAATTCTTTAACACAGTTCAAAGTCTCTTAAAATTGAAAATAAATACATTGCATTTAAAGTGGTATTTACTAATATACTTGATTATTAGAAGTGATATATATACATGTATTATCATTCAAAAGTGGTAGATTAAGATATTTTGCTATGTATTTGGTTAAAACAGCATTTCTAGAAATTACTCAAGTACCTTGTAGAGCACAGCAAACCAGCACCATCTGCAGGTCAAAAGCTGGAAAAGAAAGACTTAGGCACCAACTTCCCTCTTTGAGGCCCCTCTTTGAGACACTAGTGCATTTTCCATGGAACATTAGAACAGGGAGGGGTGAAAAAACAACTGTAGTATATTAAATGCACTAGTAAATGCTGCCAACGATTGGCACCATACCTACTGATCACTTTGCATGAGAGGAGAAACTCTTTATTCCTGTCCTACCTCGTATCTCAGTGAAGTATTTACTGTGTGTGATGCCATAGAAAGTACGACTAGTTTCAACAACTGACATAAATGAGGATTTATAAGAGCAGAGAAGAGAAAGATATTCTCCTGACTGAAGCTAAATTAGGTGAGGACCTTAGTTTGTCTTTATTAGTGCCCCACATCTCTATTACTGCTGCCTTCTCAGTCTGTCTAAACAGTGAGCACACAAATCCAAGAAGAGCATAGTATCTGCTTAAGCAACAGTGATCATTACATGTAGTATCAGTAGTCAAACTACACACGTGAGCTTGAACAAGGGACCTTGCAATACAGCATAAGAGACTTCCCTCCCCAGCTGTGTTGCCTGAAGTTGTGCTCCATGATTGTTCTTCACTTAGCATTCAATCTGGATATCATCTCTCTACATACAAGAATATTTCAGAATGCAATTCACCTTATAAGAAAATTAAAAAGCTATCCTATTTTATAACAAGTATTGGTGCTTAGTGGGCACAAATTCCAATTTGCAATTACAGCATTTCTTTAGTGCTTACCTGGGATGCCTGAGAAGTGCTACTGGCTTTGTTCTCCAGATCAGAACATTTTGCCATGACAGCAGATAAATTACATTTTAACTGGTTAATTTCTTCTGATAGAGAACAAAGTAACTGTTCTCTCCTTTCTGCTTCCTTTGTTTTTTCCTCTAGTTGATTTTGTAGTAAGGAGACTTCACTATTCTTGGTTTTGGACTTAAGCTTGTCTTTCAGGTTTTGGATTTCCCTGTCTTTCTCTCCAACAAGATGGTCGTGTTTTTCTTTTTCTTTTTCAAGGGAATGTATTTTCTACATAAAACAGAATAAAAAGGTGACACAAATGAATAACTTATTCTGTGCAACAAATGCATTAACAAGTTTACAATAGTTTGAGTGATCTGAGCAACTAAGTCTAGTGGAAGGTGTCCCTGCTTATGTCAGGGAGGTTGGAACTAGATGATCTTTAAGGTCTCTTCCAACCCAACTCGTTCTGATATTCACTTTCAAAGATTCTCTTAGCCTTTAATTAGCTGAGAATATAATTTTTTACTCAAAACAGACAATACTAGCGCAATCATCTGAAATATTTCAAGGGATAGCAAAATGAGTCTGAAGTAGATGAAACAGAGAAAGAATGCAAAGAACCAAATTTCACAGGCTTGGTAGGTACTCAGTTTTGTATATGAATACAGATCACTACAGCATATGAACCTTCAAACACAAGCAGTACAAGAACTCCAAAACACTTCCAGGCAGACGGTGATACATTTCTTAGCTTATTTCTCAGCATTTTTAGTAGCTTTTGGAAAGCAGCAGAGCCTTCTTGCAAACTGCATGACAGTAAGTGAGGTTACAAAAGTGTTATAATAAAGCATTCAGGAGAAAGATCCCGTTTTCCAAATTATCTGGCCCTCACGTTCAAAATGTGCTGTAGTAAATATTCTCAACAAGCAGTCTTTTTTCAGTAAGCCTCCAGCACGGGTAATTATTACACAGAATTAGTACAGCATTTAAGATACCTTGAGGCTTTCCATAAACTTTTGATGTGAGAGCATTTAATTTTTGGTGACAAGAGGCCGATGCTGAAATCCTACATATTGACAAGTCTTTAGAGGATGACAAAGAAGCTGAAAGAAATTGAATTTTAGAGAGCGTCTAAGGGCGTGGTTGAACACCACAGAGTGGTCAATAAAAATAAAATATTGACACCAAAGAGTACTTGGTACATCTAAACTTAGGGGTGATTTTCCACCTGTAAACTAGGAACTTAGTATTAAGTAACCAACACTGAGCAAGCAGCAAATGCTAACAGACACAGCAAATACACAAAGGAATTTAGCCACAACTGTACATGAGCTGCCCAGCAATAGCTGACACTTGGCTCAGGATTTCTCAACTGATGTTGTGGCACAGACACAAGAAAAGCCTTTTTGCCAAAATAAATGGCCTAGAAATATTAGTGTCCCTAGTCTCCATTAGTTGCATCCTTTGAAAGAGTGTGCTTAAAGTTTCGCAGTCCTTCAGAGAAGGTTGACAGTATGTGACTTGGTCACATATTAGGTCCTGAACTTCTCTCTCAGGTCCTGAACTTCTCTCTCTGCAACCACAGGTGTACCTTGGGTGGAATTTGCAGTGTCTTAGTTTCTGCTCCTTGGTTGCAATGGAAGAATGTAGGGACCTGATTAGTTTTATTTACCTATAGCTGAATGGGAGTTTGACAATTCAGCTCAAGCAAACACCCAGCACTTTATGGCATGTTATTAGACAAATGTTTGCAAACATAATATTCTTTGCAGGAAGTGCTTAAAATAATTCTCCAAGACCTGTTGGACACAAGAGGACAGGTCCTAATGGACAATTGCCACCTCTGGCCTCAAGTCTTTGTATTCAGTAGCCTTGTCAGGTGAATGTGATTTTATTAGTTCAGTCATCTCTGAAAAGTACATGAGAATGAAAATGTGAAACTAAAAGTTTGTCTAAACTGCCTAACAGTACTAAACCAGCAGTGACATCAAAGTAAGCAAGGTTTCGAGAGGAGAGGTGGGGCTCTCGCTGCCGGCCGGGGCAGGCCCGGAGCCGCCGACAGGGCGCGGCGGGCCCGGCACAGCCCGCTCCGCTCACCTGGAGGAGCCCGCTCCGCTCCGCCTCCGCCATCCTGCCGCTCCCGGCCGCGGCTTCCTCCGCGCATTGGTTCCTCAGCCCAGCGCTCTCCTGTTTACCCTTCTCTAGCCCGCTCTCAGCTCTGGAGCTGATCGACTTTAAGCCCCACTTGCCCACAAAACGATCTTTGGCGGTCTTGGTGTTCATCTTTCGGCGCCTGTAAAACCCGAAGGCGGGCAGGACATGGTTTCCGACAGCTGGAGTCAAGCGCAGGGCTCCCCGGGTCCCGCTGCCGGCTCCCGCTCCGTGGGACGGGACGGAGCCCGAGCACCCCAAACCACAGCCCGGCCGGCCCCGGCCCGGCGCCGCTTCCGGGAGTTTGAATCCCGCGGCTCCGGCCCGTCAGTTCCGGGGGTTTGGATTCGTCACCGGGGCGGGCCGTGCTGCCCTCTCGTGTCGCTTCCCGGCGCCGCCTGGTGCGCACCCTCCGCCGCGGCGCTGGCCCGGCTGGGACCGCGGAACTGAGCTCAGTGCCGTCCCTTACGCGTTTCTGGCTTTGTCCTTCCCTGAACACGTGTGCCTCAGATTACGTTTTTCCTCCTCCTGAAATTCTCCAAATCTACCCCCAAATCTTAATAATTTTAAAAATTCCAAAATAAGGCGGGATAGTTCTCTCTGATCATGTAAGAACTAGGCTGAAGTGTGCTTACATGTGAGTCATCTTGCTCCATCCCGCCGTTCCCCCCCCCCTCCCACCCCAAGTGCTTGGCACACGTGTTGCAGTGGCAGCGTGCCCCTCTCGGGTTTTAACAACTGTTCCGCAGCTGAGGAAAACTTGTTGTAACGCTGAGCCGGGGAGCTCAGAGCTCTTGTGCCACGTAAGTTTTACCTGGTTTCACGTTACCGGATTGTTACTGCACATATTTATATTAAAAAAAAAATATGCCTCCAAACAATACAGAGGGCCATACCACCTTTTTTTTCCTTTTATACTCATTTCCTTAATTTCCATTTTTAGTTATGCATATATATTTTAATAATTTCTCAGTAAATGTACTAAATCCAGCCTGTTCCGTGACGAAGCTGCAGCATTTACTGTGCAACACGTTGTTCCAGAACGCAACGGGAGGGGGAGAACTTACACTGGATTTGGGGACCATCGCTAGTTTGTGACTGTAGGCTGGCACGGAGGCAAGCCAAGAGCATTTGCAAACAGTGAAGTTCTGCAAATTAAGAGGGGAAAAAAAATATAAGGCATCGTGAAATTTCATACCTTGGTATACCAAGATGAAGATTTGGTGTATCTTGAATACTAGAGTCGTGTTTAATATTTAATGTTCATGTTGCTTAATGCTTACTCTTGCCTTAGTTACTTACTAGAGATTTATCACACAGCTTCAGAATAAAAGCAACCCCAAAAAAACCCCAAAATAAATCTGCACTCGTTTTTGCACTGTGTCCTTTGTGTTACAGGATTTCATTAGCGAGAGCTCTTTTTTTGTGCAGCAAGACAGAACTTGGTGTCAATTTACAGGACTTTTTTTTCCCTAGATTGAGTAGCTAGTCCGTCATAGATCCACCCATAGACCTTCTTTATTGTAAACCAGAAATTCCCTGCCTCCTCTTCCTGCTAGCATTTCAGTCCAGAAGTTAAGGAGTGTCAAACTGAAGACTTCCTTGACTTTATTTTGTAACAGTCGACATTTAGGCAAGACGGGAAACAATGCTTCGGGTAATTGTGGAATCTGCTACCAATATCCCTAAAACCAAGTTTGGGAAACCAGATCCTATCGTTTCTGTTATTTTCAAAGGTAAGAAAAACTGTCATAAATGTAGTCAGGGAGGAAGTTTTTTCGTAAGACAGTGCCCTTTGTAAGTATTTGAAAATCTGTGAAAACATGTTTTCCTGAAGCTATGTCTGATGTAGTTTTAGGGAAGAGTTTTTAATTAGAGAGACAGGAGTTACCTAAATGAAGCTGGAACAGGGTGGAGTGCATTGGTCTGTTCTGTCCAGCTGTGCTTCTGTTTCAGGATTCACATTTTACAAGCTTTTGCAAAGGCTTACCCCTTTGCTTTAGAAACACAAATCTAATTGCATAGATAAATCCACTTTTAATTCTCGTATTGAAGATTACCTTGTTTTCCATCTAAAAAATCCTTCTTGTTTTGATCACTTTGAAGAGCCACTGCTCACTGTTACAAACATTTTTATTGTGACTGGTTTATTATTAGTAGTAGCATGTTGAAAAACAGTAGTACCATTACTGAAGGTGTTTGTTTTTATTTTGGGGGTTGGGGTTTGGGTGGTTTTTTGTTTGTTTGTTTGTTTGTTTGTTTTTCTTTCTTTTTTTACAAACTGAATTGCACTTCAAAATTTTGCCTGTTGAGCTTACTTAATTTAAAGATTTAGAAAGAAAGCCACATTTTACACTTTCATTGCTTGTCAGTTATATATGGGATAAGAAGACAGTGTGATAAAATTAGCACTTATATGTAAAGCTCATTATATTTTACTTTAACTGTTGCCATAATTTCCTCATTTGGGTAGACTAGAGAAGCTTCATTTCATGTATTGATTTATCTTTAAGATGCCAAAACCTCCAAGCAATTTTGGATCATGTAATACATTAAACCGAACTGTGACAAACAGGCATCTTAATTCCTGGTGACCTGGTTTCGTAAGTTTGGGGGGTTTTACCCCCTTATATGTTGAAACAAGTGGCAGAGACTGTCTCAGTAGCTTTTGGAACTTGCTAATTCTTAAAATAGATTTTACTTGCCCTGCAAAAAGTGATGATACTATAATTTCTCTGGTTTGTACCATATTCTGTGCTTCTTAAGTATTCATATTCTCTTTTCAATGCCTTGTCTTTTTTCTTTGTTCTCCTGTTACAGTTTTGCCTTTCTGTGTTGCCTCTGTTCCTGCAGTTTTATACTCCAGAGCTGGTTTATGCCTCCACTTCTTTAAGTCTTAAATGTCTGTTTAATCCTTCCTTGTAATCTTTTGTTCCTATTATGTGTTCTAATGCAGTTCACTTTTAACTAGTAAATCTAAGTTATAGATTATTTTTTTTCTGCATTGCTGGATTTGTTTTTCAGTCTTCCAGTTATCCAAATGCAGGAATTGGACAACAGACACTGAAGGAATGAATTTATATTTATGCTTTATGTGCTATAACTGGGATTTTTAATGTTCACAAACATGTTTAACCTCAGACGTGCTTCACAAACGTACTTAATCTCAAATACAACTTCAAAATTGTGACAGGTTTAGTAGGATATTTAATTTCTCCTGCCACTTCTATTTATGTGGATTTACTACATAACAGCAGTTTGATTTTTTGCTTTCTGTCCAGAGTGATTCAAAGGGGACAGAAAATATCAGGCTTTTGCCAGCTGCTAAGCAGCTCCAAGTTAATTTCTGAATGGAGTGCCTGTTTGCCAATTGCAAGGGAGTAGGGATCATATCAGAAATATGTTGAACTTCCGGCTGTTAACGTTTATAATGTCTTTTTATATACACTGATGATTCCGTTCTCACCCTGTTAATGTGTAGAAATGGGAAACAAGTCTTATTTTGGGAAGTTTATGTCAGAGGGCATCAGCCTTTAACTTTAGTCCCTACCCAGTGTAGATCCTGGGGGAAATAAAAACACATTTGGGAGTGCATTTTCTAGACTGGGAAAATCTCAAGCATTTGTAGGACTTTGGCTGTAGCCCTGCAGTACATTTTCATGTTCTTGAACTCTGGGATGTTCTCAGTGAAGTCTTCGTGAGCAGCACTCATTTGACAGAAAATTGCTGTGGAAGTTGACATTTCATTAAACAGTGTCATGTTCAAACTTTAATTTACAGACCCTTTGCTGAAGTCAAGTTCAGTAAATTTAAGGCTTCCATGAAATCACACAGTGAATCACACAGGATAAGACCTTTGCAGCTATGCTGTAAAGAAAAAGCTTATGGTCCTACAACTCTTAGCATAAAAGTGACTGCAAAGGTTTTATATGTTAAGACACATAAGTTAATATGCTTTCATCTATGAATAAGATAGACTTCATCAAATTGCAATCAGGTTGGTTAATAAAGTGATTTATACTAACTTCATCTTAAGAGGAAATAGGCAACTGTTTCTGTTTTGATATCTTACAATAGAGGGATTTTGTGCGAATATTTGACTCTTTTTTCACACATTTATGTTCAGTCCAAAGGGATGGAACTTTTCTTTTATTTACTTTAAGAACAGCTCACAGTTCAAAGAGAACTACACCCTGAGAGTAAACTAATATCACTATCTGGAACTGGGTGCTTTCCTTGCAGAATTCTGAGTTCATCATCACTCAGCATGAGGCAAATTATTAGTCCAATTAATACAAAACACTGCTGCCATTTTCTGAAATGGCACTAAGTGGTAATGATTAAATCAGTATAATTGTTTTGTTTTGTTAGAGTCTTGTCTTAGGGTGTAAAAATTTACTCAATTTGTTATAGTGCAGTCAATATTAGGTCATTTAGTGCTTTGATCATTCCTTTTGACTGCCTCATTGCAATTTATACATTAAAAACTGAGGTGAAATGGCATTTGGCTTGATTGGACCAACTTGAGTAAAATTTCTTTTTCCGTTTCTGCTTAATCTAAGAGCTTTCTAGCAGGCCTGCAACAGTGCATGTTAGTTTATATTTCACTGTGTGAAAGAAAAGTAGAGTGCAGTTATTCACTAAATTTTTATTTTCTGTTTTGCAGAGAATTAAATTAGCTACATTGGGTTTTGGAGAATTTTGGAGATCTGCCCATTTGATCTGCCACTGTGCAATTTTAATTCTCCTTTCACAAAAGTTTTATGGAAAACTTAGTTAACTGAAATATGATTCTCCCTTGAATCTAAGACTTAGGACTGTTATAAAAGATAATGTTTGCTTCTGCTATTCCCCACCTGCTGAAAGTGATTAAAATGTGATTTATAATAGAAGAAAAAATTTAAGATGGAAGCATTGGTTGTTTTGCAGAACTGTAATTATCCTTCTAATGATGGAACTGTTATGATTTAAAAAAATCTTAAATGAATTTTTTTTGAATGCTGAGTCAGCTCACTGGCCAGTAAGTTCCTATTACAGTCATTTCCAATTGAGAATGCTAACCAGCATGTGGGAGTTTAACACCTTGATGAAGATAAAGCTAATAGCGATTTCTTCTACAGTATCACAGCTATTGTACTTAAGCAAATGTATGGAGTCTCCTACCTGTAGCCATTATAGTTTCTTGTTTCTTGGTAGGACCAAACTGAAAATGATGACTGGCCATATCCTACAGTTTATCCTTAGGTGATTCCTAGGCTTTGCTATATGGCTGGAATTATTACCACCAGAGGAAGAAGCCTGAGGGCCTGAAACTTGTGAGCACTTGGAATAACTGTGCAGTCCTTCTTACCCTGTCTGGCAATGGGGTTTTTGGTTGGAAAAAAGGAAGAGCTTTGCCAACAGCTTAAAAGCCAAACACACACACACCCATACACACAAATCCAGTGCACTAAAATACTGATAGAAATGTAATAAAAGGAAAGTCAGTAAAGAGAATATATGCAAAATACATCCGTAAAGAGTGTGAATGCCACACTTGGACTGACTAAAATTACAACTGAAACCCAATGCAAGATGATTCCCACAGTTCATAGCACAAAATGTTTTTTTCTCATTATAATCTAGAATAAGCATATTGTTAGTGGAAACATAAATCTTTTGCTTGTATGAAAATGGGTAGTCTAGAGTTCACACAGTTTCATGTTCACACAGTTGCATAGCACAAAAAGTTTTTTTCTCATTATAATCTAGAATAAGCATATTGTTAGTGGAAACATAAATCTTTTGCTTGTATGAAAATGGGTCCAGAGTGTAAAATTTTGCTCCTTGTTGAGAATTTTCTTGACCGTTGTTCAAACCAGGGCTTTCCTTGCCTTAGAGAGCTCCATTTGAGCTTAGGTAGGGATTGTAGCACTTGTATCCATTAGTTCTGTCAGAATCAGGTGTGTGATTCACTATCTCCTTTACAAACAGCTGCAACTGATCATTTTTTCCCCAGCACTGAAAACATCTTTTCCCTGACTACCAGTTTTTAGGGGAAGTATCAGTGCCAAACCCTAGATCTTCTGGGACACTCAGTTTTGAAAATGCATTGTTTCTTATTAGATAACATGAGGTTGAATTTCTCTCACTAGCTTGTTAATTAGTGCTTTGTTCTGTAAAATGTGAGTCCACAGCATGGTATGTTATGAAAGCTCTTTCCTTTGTCCTATGGTGTGAGTCAATATCCTGTATAAATTGTAGACAATTCTTGTTACATAAATGTGAGTCAGTTCTCACAGTTCGCAGCATGGGCTGACTTTTTCAGTACAACCCACTCTCAACCAATGAAAAGAGCCACCACAGTCTCCTGCCTGAGTAGTGGGTATTTGAACTTGCCCATTTGGCAAGTTTCTTTCCCAGGCCTTTGCAACGTTTTCCTGGCTAAGTATAGCCGTAGCCTGTGAACAATAAAAATCCTGTTATCTCTACTGTAGTCAAATACAAGGAGTGTGACTGAAACTTGCCCTTCTTGTGGTGGCTAAGCTTTTTGTAGATCTGCAGTTGTTTTACTGATTGTACTTAAATATACTTATTTGTTATGACAAATGATGCAATTTCTGTTTAAAGAGCTGTGGTGTTGCCAGTGTTCTTTGATGCTTCTCAGAGTCAAAAGATTTGTTCTCCATCAGAGCTGTGTACGTATAGTGCAACTGAAAAGTAAAAATAATGCCACAGTATATATAATTTACACCACATCAAACATTACCATGATTTGTATGTTGCCCAAATGCAAATGTGAAGCATGGAAAATTTGTAATTTTTAGGCTGCAGTAAATGTTGGTGAAGTGATCTACATAACCTCTGGAAACCATTTTTTTTCAGGAAGGATTGCCCTTCCTCTTACATGCGTGTGTATTTCTGCTACTATTTGCTCATTTAAAGCAGAAAATGCTGACACTGTAAGCATATCTTCTAAAAATTATTTTTTTAATATGATTTTCTTTCAGAACTAAACACAAGTATTTTGTAATTCAGATATGGTAAATATGTAACACATTTTCATTAGTACTTTTCAGCGTAGTACTTTAATACTATCACTTACAGATTACTGTTTGGTTTGATGTCTCCAAGTCTTTTAGTCTTTCTTTTTTTTTCATCATTATTCAAGTTGCAGCCAAGGGTCATAAAAGGCTGAGAAACCTGAATATTTATTTTGCTTTTTGGGAATACATCTAGCTATGCTTAACAAAACAGAAAGAAAAGCCTCAACTACTAAAATTGCCCAGAGGACTTTTTGGATTGTAAATTGTGCAACTACTGGAAGAGGTAAAAAGATCTGGAACATTTGGTTTAAAGTTCAAATTTTTTTTAGAGAAGTAAAAGGAAAAATGATATTTGCGTAGTGCTTTAGCAAAAACAAATAATCACGCTTTGTTTGTATTTGCAGATGAAAAAAAGAAAACAAAGAAAATTGACAGTGAGCTTAATCCTGTTTGGAATGAGGTAATTTTTTTTAAATAAATCCTTGGTCACTTTAAAGACAAAATGCTTTTAAAATCAGTATGTCAGTTTTAACAGTTGTGTATGTTCTTAGGAAGAGGAACTAGTGTCAGTAAATGCAGGTGAAGGGATTCATCTTGCACCATGTATAGCAATTCATTAAGTAATGTTTTGATGTAAAGTTAGATGGATAACTGATGAGTTTATGGCCTGATTTTGTTCCCACTTACTTAGCCCTTATTTAGCCACATGTATGGGAACATAAACTGATCATTTATTACATCCTAGGAAAACCCTACAGAATTAGAATAAATCATGCACTGAAGTTCCTCGTGGTTTATTTGTAGGACTAGTCCTATTTTTCATCTTCAGTAATATTTTTCTTGGGGAAAATGTTTTCTTATTAGTGTTTTTTCACAACCATAAATAAAAGTTAAAGATTGTTCTTACATTTTATAATTAGAAATACAAAGAAAGTCAACCTACATCTATTTGTTTAAATTTTACAGAAACTAACCTCAGACAATATTGGAGAGGAATCATATCAGATATTATGAGTGACAAGAGAATATGTAGGTTAGTGTGAGGAAGTAGAACTGCAAAAGAGATTATGGCTCACTCTTAAACAACTCTGTTATGGTTACTAGTAATTAGCAAATCAGATATGGGCTATGAACACTTCTAACTTTGCTTTTGCAAATGTAAGCTGGTTTGGTCTCTCACTGAATGCAAAATTTATTTCTGAATAATTTTGTTGTATGTGCTACTCTTCTGTTAATTAATTTCTACATAAATTGTAATTATAATTTGGGTTTGGTCCATTTTTTTAATTCAGATTCTTGAATTTGACTTGAAAGGAATTGCTCTGGATAATTCGTCTTCCCTAACAATTATCGTGAAGGATTTTGAAACAATTGGACAAAACAAGTATGTTCTTCCTTCCCCACCCTTCCACCTTCTCATTATTAAACAAAACTTTCAATACAGAGGGACAGAGGGAAAATGGAACTGATAGCTGCTGTTTGCTGCTGTTTGCTGCTGTTTGCTGTGCTCTCTCTTCTCTGTCAATGCCACGTATTGTTGGCTGTAGCTGTTTTGAAAGGGAGTATATCAAGCCATCTCTCTTGTTTTATCATGGCAGATTTGGTATGAGTTAGGCATACAGTCATGTTTATTGATAGTAGTCCAATTCCATTGTTAGCTTTTCTTTACTACTCTCTGCCTCCTCCCAATATGTAGATTGAGATTTTTACAATATTCTTAACAGCTCAGTCATAAAATCACTGTGAATCAAGCCAATGCCCTCAGGTCTCTCATTCTTGAAATTCCTGCAGGTCAGTAAAGCAGGAATATATTGCATTCCTCTGACTTTAGGGAAATCCCAGAACTGGAGATAGGAAAGCTTGTTAGTAATCAGAATTTTGTAATGGATTTTATAATGTATCAGAAAAAAAGAAGGTGATTATCTGAAGCACCTAAAATGTTTTACTCTGTGTGTAGGTTCAAAGTTAAGCAGGCATGTGTTATTTTGTTTCTGGTTGGGCTTTTTTGTTTTTCAAACTGTGTTTGTAAATACCATTTAGAGTCATTTGCAGTGCTTAACCCTCAGCTTGTGCAAATGCCTGTTTGGTTTGCTTGAGTTCTATGCATTGGAAGTTGTTCTCAACATACTTTTTCTGTCTACAGTTTAAAAAGTAAACCGTTGGAATTCTTGAGAAAGTGACTTCCATGTACGGAATATATAGTCCATACCAAGGCCAGAGTGACACCTTCAAAGTAATGCTCTTTGAAAACAGATCCTCAATAACAGCCACATATTTGCAGTGTGTGATGTGTTTGGAAGGGCTGTTGGCAGGGAAACAGGATAAAGGGGTGAGAAGCGGGGAAACACATCAGCAGGCATCCTGATTGTAACAAGATAATAGGAAGTAGCATCTTGGATTTGTTTTAAAGACAAAAAGCACGGTAACAGCAGGAGGGTTTGATATTAAAGAACCATCTCATTTAGGCAAAAGAGTACATGAAAGGGAGGAATGTGGAATAAGTTTCTCACCTATCACTTGATGTGTGCATAACCTGTATTTCTGTAAAGTTACCAATTCTATTTGCTGAGTTGGAGAGAGATTTAGGACTACCAAATCAAATTTGGTATTTTTTCACAGTATCCTCTTTTACTACTTAAGAAGAAGTCTAGAGTTAGATATGTGCCTGCAGTGCTGCAGCATTTCAAAAGGTGCTCAGTGCAAGAGTGTGCAAATGACACTCCCTTGTTTTGTCAGCATGCTAGTTCAGGATTGCAAAGGTGGAGTGCAATACCTGCCTAAGGTCCTTACTATTGAGAGCAATTCCAGTGACAATTTCAGAAACCCAGTGTTTGCTGTGTGCTTTTGACATTCAGGAGTAGACCCATTAACTCAGGAGGTGTATTAAGTGTTTAAGCTAAGTAGAATTTGGGTCAAAATCAATCATCTTTCCCTTAGAGGTTCATGTTTTTATATATTTTACTTTAAAGCCTAGATTGAATTTGGATTTTGTTTTTGACTGTAGAGTATGTCTAGGGGCCTCTGGTGCCTGAGAATGAGCAACGAGAAGAAACTACACCATAGCTTTGGGTTTGTTTCCTTTCTTTTGGAGGAAAATAATCAGTGGGGATTGCTATTGTTTTTTGCAAGGTAGAGAACAGTGTTCTGCACTGTCTTTGCTGCAGTGTAGGCTGGCAGCAGAGCAATGAGTTTCTCAACCCAACTTCCTTCTCTGACTGCTCACTCACACGGCTCCTGGCCAATACACACTCTGCTATTCCATGCAATGTTAGTCCTGACTAGTTCGGGGCTCCTGGTCTGTTGCTGTGCCTAAGAAGTGACTACAAAATGCATACTCCCCTCTGGAACAACAGAGCAGAAGACTGCAATGTAGGACATGATTTGTTCCGAAACCAATATAGCTGTTCATCCAGTTCATTCTTAAACTGGACAAGTAATGCAGTGGATATTGTTCTGCTTTTACGCTGTGCCAAAGCACTGAACTCATGGCTTTGGCATGTTTCTGTAAATTAACCCTGGAAGAACATTTGACTATTTCTCCATTTCTTTTTTTCCTGGAGATAGAATTTACTGCTTCGTTTACAGGATCACTAAACTTTTGCAAATAGATTAAATGAGTGCTCTTCACGGTAAAAAGACACAGTCATTGGAAAAGATAAATAAAGCAAACCACCACAGTATGCAGGCAGACCATCGTAGGAGTAAACCAAAGAACTCATATGATTCATGCTTAGTTAGATTTTCCAGCATAAAGAAGTTTGAAAAGAGAACACATCTGTTTTCTATTACATCTAAAACTGTTAGTAGAAAGATTTCAAATTCTCAGAACACAAATATTTATGCAGTTAAAAAAAAAAAAAATCCCCAGTAACTGTAGTTGTCCCTGTGAAGTTAGGAAAAAAAAATATTAACAGGAAGTTAAAACTGTGTCTGTGTAAAGCGATTTTCATTCTATTTGAAAGACTCGGAATTATGTGTTTCCCCACGTCCTTTGTGTAGTTAGTAACCTAGTGACGGGGGAAAAACAGCTTGGGCACACCCTTTTCTCTAGCAGAAAAGTGCAGCCACAAATGAACAGGGCAGCAAATTATTTAATCATGATTAAGTATTTTTCATAGTTTAATGATTTCTAGATTGATTGAATCCTCCTACAGCTGTACCCTTTTGAGTGGATTCTTTTCCACATACGTGTGACTGTGCATAGTTGCAGGCTTCCCTTGTATCCATTGTACACAAGACCCAGCTAGTTTAAGATTCAGTTTTGGGCTTTTCTTTTTTGTACAAAACGGTATCCATGTTTTGGGTTTTCCATCAAAGTTTATTCATGCACAGAGTATTATCAAATAACTACTGATAAATAGATTTTTTTCTAATAAAAATTGTTCAGCACAGCACAAATGATGGTAGGTGGGTATTGGGCCCTGTAGCATAGACTCTATAATGAAACATACACGCTGAGAAAGAAAGGTTGAGTATAACAATTATAAATGCAGTGTGGAATCAAGTTTGCTGATGAGAATAATAAATATAGACCTCTGTCAAAATAAACCCTTAAAAATAGGTGAAAAGAATTTAAATGCTTGACTCAGGCAATTGAAACCTCTCAGCTTCTAGCAGAAGTAATATATAAGCAGCTGGAGGACATGAATTCAGTATAGATTGCTACCTTCAAACCAAGAGGAAAAATGAAATGGTTAGCACTTGTGAGTTAGCATTTCCTGATCCAGACAGAAGTTTCACTTCTCTTGGTTATTTAGGCAGCTAAGAGGAAGTGCTAACCACAGTGCTAACGGATTAATTGGCTTTGGGACAAGCGCAACTCTGTGTTCAGTAGTTGGTCATCAGGAGTTCATTGATTTCATGCTTATAAACTAAGTATTTCCCTTGGGTTACTGGCAGGAAAGTGTCATAGGCCTAGTGCTGCTAAGGTTCAAAATCAGCTTTTGAACAGGTGTTTTCTTCAGTGGTAGACTGGAATGTCTAAATTGCTTGTGGCAGGACAGGTTTTTTGCTTTACTTCTGCAAAGCTGGAAAAGTTTAAGAGACCTGACTGACTTAAGAAGCTGATGAATATCTGAGAATGTATTAAGCTATTCCAATAACAGACACTATCCCACTTGATGGCGTCAAAAGATAAGTGTGATCTGGAATTAAAGAGGCAAATGTTGGTCTGCCCAGGCAAGAGGAAGAAAGCTGAAATAGGTCTAGCAAAGAGCAGTGTCCTTTGAGGATGAACAGGTAGCAAGAAGTCTTTTCAGCTGTGCTGGAAGGAAGGAACTCCTTGTCATCTTGTAAGTCATGACTTCAGATGGAGATCACATACAATCCTGCTGAAGATAAAGTCTTCAGAGTTCAGAGGAATACAGCAACTTCACAGTAGCCATGCAGAGAACTGGGAATTTAGTTACATATCAAAAGGAAGTACAGGAGCAGACCTTGCAGCAAAGCACTGAACATCAATGATCTGTTGATGGACATGGTGTCACAACAGCCACTGCAGTCTGATTTAGCTGACATAGCCCAAAGATTAGAGACCTGAGAGAAGTATGTCAGAAAAAAGGCTTTCTCCAAGACCTTTAGAAAAGTGACAAAGCTGAGATTTATCAATGTCTTTGAGGCATTCCTTGTTACTTTTGAAAGTCTTACTTCAGTTGCTGAGTAGCTGTATGATCAAAACCAGACTGGTCATGGTCCTGGGTACCTGTTCTAGCTGACTGTGCTTGAGCAGAAGCATTGGACTGGATGATCTTGGGTGGTTCCTTCCAAGCACATCAGTTCTGTGGTTCTACTAAGAGTAGGGTGAAATATCACAAATCCAGTGAATAGGACTACTTTGGGGAAGGTGGAATACTGCCCAAAGCTTAGAATTTGTCTAAATCTTAGAAGTAGACTAAGATAGGATGTAGACTAAGATAAGGATATAGACTGAGTATTAAATTTCTCATTCTTGCTAGAGTGGAAAAAGACTGGAGAATGTTTTTGCCCAACCTGCTAGAGGCGAGGGAAACAAAGGACTCTAGAGGCAACTGGTTGAAAGCAAGAAGTGTGTGTAACTGATTCCCTCTTCAGTTTTCTGAAGGTGATCAGTATTTTAAAAATGGCTACTATGCATTCAAATGTGTGAAGTTATCGTTTGCATGGGACAGATAAGAATGTAGAAATTAAAATTTACAGTGAAAAATTTCAAAAGCACTACTTTGGACAGCTATTTTTGAGTTAATGTCACCAGATAGGAGGGTGTGGTTGCTGAAACAGTCATCTTGATGATATGAGATAACTTTGAATGGCTTCTGAATTGCTTATGTTTTTGAAGTTAATGTACGTCACTCCAGCTCATATCAAATGCAGATGTCAAGTCCACATAATTTTTCAACAAATGTGCATAGCAGAATATTTTCTTTGTCTTTCTCCAGTATCACTTTTGGCCTAACTGCTTTTGGCTAGTCTCCTTGCATTTTTCCCTTCCATGACACCTCAAAATATGTAAATTTCTATTTGTTATTCTCAAATGGGAAGCCATAGTCACAGTTGAAGGATTTAAGGAAAGTAAGACTATTTGGAATTGATATTGATTAGTTTTCCATTGAAGGAAAAAGAGTGAAGTCGGTTTCTTTCAGTATCCAGCTGCATAAAGGAAATTTCAGCATTTATTCCAACTGTAGGAGTAGTTTCCCATTTGCTTTTATTATTATTGCTTTCAAAGCTATTAACATGTTAGAAGGCTAGGTAATAAAGAGGAAAACACATTGAGCTATCCAATATTTTTCTCTCTTACATGTTCTGGGATTTGCAATCTTTATAGAATGAACCTTTTCTGCTTTTCTTTGACTGCTGAATAGTATCAGTGACTGTCTGCACGACACCTGCTCTTAACATAGAAAAGTTAGGTCATATATAGAGCGAGATCTTCTCTTTGGCATGTAATGTCAGATTTACTTGACCTCTCTATAACACCAGTTTTTGGAATTTTGAAGTGACAGGGGGAAAAATACAGCCTCTCTCTGTTAGCAAGACCATGTTGTTTCCTGGGCTAGGTAGGCATTACAGGCACCACAGGATGTGTATGTGATGTTCCAAATCTAGGTTTGTCTTATGGATTGAATGCAACTTTATTGCATAACAAGAGAATTGCTTCTTAACCTCCCTAAAGCTGGTAAACCCATGGAGACAGTGTTTCAGCTCATTTCCATCTCCGTCCAACAATTTGTAAAAACTGAAAATGTACTTACGGTTCATCTAATGCTCATTGAAATAACTAGGTGTACTTCTGTAGTTTTTTAAAGGGCAGTGGATCAAGACTACAATGCTGGATCCAGGTATCCTGCTCAGTAAAGGGAAGAGAGATAAGTGTTAGAAATGGCATCAGAGTTTCAGTCATGGTCATCTTAAAGATTAGAACAGCTTCATGAATTTCCTCTGCAGCATGGCGTGATCTGAAAACTGCTTTTCACACATCTAGACCATCTCTTCTGTGTGATGAGTATGTGAGGGATAGCTGGAATATTACTGTGCTCTGGCAGTTTGGGGAGCAGAAGTGAAAGGCTTGAGTAGTGAATCAAAACTGTAGAAAGGACAACTGATTTTGGAGAACTGAAATGAACTGGGAAAGCAGAGTTGACTGAGGAGGTGACAGCACCAAAGTAATTCTAACAGGTCATTCAGACAGCAAGTGGAGTTATTTTTCATACCCTAAACAGGATTTGTAATGTGTAATACTAGGAAGATATACTTGCAGGAAATTAATGTTTTATATTTACATATCCTAATGTACGTTGCAAAAAAAAAAATTTATGTTCTCATAACATAGCACCCAAGAGTAGGTATAATAATGCTCTTGCTCTATATCAAAAAAATACCCTTGTGTTCTTAGCTTCTCCATAAAACAGCACTGTAATCTCAAGGGACCTCAGTTAGGTTCTCTGTGTACATATCTTTTTTTCTGCTTTGGCAGCAAAGCTGGTATTTTGTTTATAAAACATGCTCTTTTAATACTTACAAGATAAAATTATCTTGGGTTTTTTTCACTGACAAAAATCTCAGTTATTCCAATAATCCACTTCAATATAGGAGTAAACTGTTACTACATACTATGGGAATGAAATACAGTGCCAGGTATCATGAGACCAGTG
Source organism: Lophotriccus pileatus (assembly GCA_035583135.1). Classification (NCBI taxonomy): domain Eukaryota; kingdom Metazoa; phylum Chordata; class Aves; order Passeriformes; family Tyrannidae; genus Lophotriccus; species Lophotriccus pileatus. The sequence continues at coordinate 19,811,857 of JAWWES010000169.1, forward strand.
CCACACTGTGAGAAACTCTGCCCGAAAGAAGTCTCTCAGGTTAAAAGTACACGGTGTTTTCACCTTCTTGTGAGATGATGGGTGTGACAGATGCAGTCCCAGAGCAGGCAGATGTAGCTCAGGAGAGTCTACCACATGTCAGCTCCCATGATCAGCTTCCTTTGGTAGGCCTCTCTAGAACCGTATTGAAACATTCTGAGGATTTAGAAGCAAGAAGATGAGCCTATTCCAAAATGTAGATGGGCAAGAAGATCAATTTTATGAATTCTCTAGTAAGCACATCGATTGCATTTGCTCTCTTTCATTGTTTTCATTTCAGAGATGTCTGTGTGTCTGAGTTTTATCCATTACTTCTCACCTGGGAGTTTGCAAAGCTACATAGGGAAAGAAAGGATTATATCTTTTAGTTTGCCAATGAGAATTTAGTGGTTGAAACAATAAAGTACAAATTAGCACTACACAGTAATTACATGACATTTGCAAGGATCTTTTGCTGTGCTTTGAGTTTCCAAGTCCTGGCCGGAGTTACTTGGTTGACTAACAGACACTTAGTAAAAGAAAAAGGGGAACCTCTGTTTGGTGTATACTTGCATTCTAATGATTTTTATTTTATTTCAGATTAATTGGCAGTGCATCCGTAGCACTTAAGGATCTCGTAGGTAATCAAAGCAGATCTTCTCCCTTCAAACTCATACCTCTACTAAATGAAAGAGGACAAGAAATTGGAGTGAGTGACTAACAATTCCTTATTTTACTGTATTCTTAATCAAAGTGCTCCAGCAACAGTTAGTATCAATTTAGTGCTTGGAAATTTGTAGCAAAAGCTCCAGACAGATGAAATTTATAGCAAGATATGATTATGTCTACGCTGATTTGTATATGTATTTGTATATATGTGTTATAAATATTTTGGGCATGGAAATCAGCCTGATGTTGAAAAGTGCATTTTCCAAGTAGCAGATGGAGTTCCCATATGCACTTCTTTTTTTACTGTTTTCTTTCTAATAGCCACGTGTGTCACAGCACTGATTCTGGAAAGCACATGATCATGTACATGTTCACTGCCAGCTCAGATCAGAAAATTACACAAGAACTTGTTTAACTTGGTTTAGCACATGTTTAAATTTAACTGGTTATTGACTTAATTATTAAGTAGTTTCTAAAACCTGGGGCCTCACTGCCTTTTTGTAGTGTAGTTGTTAAGGCACTTAAATAAGAAGAGACTCTAAGGGTAATTTCAATTTCTCATCCACTACAGTTTAATACCATGATTAGTTGGTCACAGAGTTGGGCTTTTTTTGCTGGCTCCTCATGTTACTCTGACAACGGCAAATAATAATGGTTTGTTCGATAATCCAAAACCGCATTCAAGCACAAAAAAGACAATTCTATAATTAGAATGGAAAATGACATAGTGGTTTTGTTCCAGGATGGGGGTATGAACAAGCAATTACAAATGCCAGATAGGAAATTTTACTTACGGTTCAGACTTGTTAAGTTGCTGATCAGACAGTGTTATTTCTCCATGCCTTTTCTGTCAGCAAATTTAGGATGTCACCTTGTCTGCCATGAATATTGTGGAATCAAATAAATTAACATTTGTAGAACATCTTGCATGCTTGTATTGTGACAGATTTTTCTAAATATAAAGAAAGTGATTCCATTTGTTAGATATTATTTTAGAACCTATTCCATTAGCTCCAAATTGTGTAATATTTATTGTTTGTATTTATTTATAGCCTAATAACAATTTATCAGTTTATTAGTAGCTGAAACTTTATGAAAATATGCTGACTATGAGTAGTTAACTGTTCATATACGGTGTTAGGCCAACTGACTGCTTTAAATCAACTGTTGTGAATACCGTGTGTTTCTCTATAGGCAACAATTGATTTGGTAGTAGGATATGAGCCACCAGCTGGACCTGCAAATCCGAACGATCCAGGAGGGACCAATACTCAGGAAGGTATTTCTATCCGTTCCCATAACAGTGTTGTTAAAAGCTCCTGGAGCTATTTAAGATAAGGCAAGAAAGTGACTCAATAGCATTGTTCGTCAGAAGAAAATGTTCACCAGAAGCAAGCATGTCAAGACTGCCAGGTAGTGATTTTAAAGAAATTAAGGATGATTCAGAACTACAGCTAAGAAGAAAGTTGGCATTTATTGACATAAAATGGATTTTAGCATCATTTTCGCTAGTGGAATCAGGTTAAAAAAGAAAGATGTTGCTTAAAAGCTTTCAAATGGCTTTTGTTTAGGAAAGAAAGGTTCTTGAATGCTCAAGGAAACAGCAATTATCTGCTCTAATGCTAGGACTGACCAAAATGCAGGGGAGTCACGTCTATTACTTTCCCTCTCAGGAGCTTAGTGAAAAGATTTTCATAAATCATTAAACCTTTTTTTCTCTACAGAACAATTAATTTTTGGAAAACACTGTTTTATCTTATGTCAGGCTTGATATTTGATTAGCCAATGAAATACTGTGATAAGTAGGGAATATTCTTTGATCTGTCTGTATATTGTATTAACCAGGCTTTTGCTGAGTGTTTTTGAGATCCTCTGGTTTCCTAGGCCATGTGAAGTAAAAACAGGTTTTTGCAGTTGACTGGCAAATAATTAGCCGCATATCAAGGCTGTGTTTGTGCAGAAGGAAGTAAATGTAATAAATGTTATGTGTTTGAAGAGAAGTAAATCAGTTTGACCATTATTTGCATAAGAACATACATAAAAAGGAAAAAATTAAAATCAGGAGTCTTCTGGAGAGAAATTTTGATTTCATTTAGTTCCCTGAGAGGTATTCTTAGAGGGGAAGGATAGATAATGCAAACACAAAAACTGTATGTTAAATTACCACACTTCAAAATAATTTTATAGAAATGTGGACTTGAAGGCTAAAAATGCAAAATTGACTTATATGAGATTATTTTGGTTGCTTTTTTAAATGTACTTGAACTATAAGATACAACTAAAATAAAAAATGGCAGTTTTTTAACTAGCATTCAGCAACTACATGAAAATTATTTCAGTGTGAATTATCAAACACCTTAGTTAACTGTTGTAAATATCTATTTCCAGCTGAGATTGCTACAGCTCAGTTTCAGAAATTAAAAATTAAGTGCTGAGTTAGGGTGTGTAATTGGTCAGTTGCATGGATCCATTCAGGCAAATGGATTTTGAGAGATGTTAGAGAAATAGGTGGAGTCTTCTGGTTATAAAATACATGGTATGTCAGTCTCTCTGATTTTATACATCTCTTACAAGGATCACTGAAGACTTCCTTATGCAAAGTGATCATCACCCTATAATTCCTGAGGTTAATATGCATTCTGTTAATGCTAACCATCAGAGACACATCAGTCTTCCTCTAGATTTTGCCTTATAGTCACTGTCTTTCAGTTAAGAGAAGAAGCTGGAAACACAAGAGAGTGACCACTTTTGTGGTCTAGATATTTATGGATCCTGTTTTGCAATACTGGAATCTCACTGTGTGATTCAGTTTTGTAGTGTCATGTGCTTGTAGAACTGTCTTTCACAGGCATGCTGATTTCAGAACTGTCAAAGAGGTTTGCTAAGAAACTTATTCCACACTTAAATGTTGTGTAGAAGGATTCAGAGTTTTATTTTGGATGGCAGACCCTAAATGTCTTCATGATTCTGAACTAAGAAACAGCACTGTGCTATAGGCTAGTCTTGCAGATGGAAAACAGCTTCAGCTGGAATGAAGTTAATCCCTTCTGGTGTAATGTGAACTAATCGGGTGATGGTTACAGTGAACTGTGCTTTGCTTCAATCGGTTGATTCAAAGAAGCATATGGGAATTGTATTAGACATATTGCATGCTGAAGAGAGACAGATCTAGAGGCAGTCTGGTTAGGATATGGATTTGTTCCTAAGCAGCTTTCAAAAGGAGTTGGAAGCATGGAGTTGGCAAAAAAAGTTTCTGACATGAGAAAATAATACAATTTTAGTGTATGGATGTTGGACTCTTACTCCTGTAACTTTAACATCCAGCTCTGCTATTTGTTTATTAATTGTTTTTTTCTGTATGAGATGGAGAAGATGATGGAGATTATGAGGATATATTGGATGGCCCAGTTGGTGGTATCACACCAACAGTTCCAAGTGGCATGAAGGAAGCCCAGCTGGCTAAACGCATCACCAAAGGAAAGAAAGCGCGGAGAATCCTTTCTAACAAACCACAGGATTTCCAGGTAAAAGATTTACTAAATATTGCATGTTCCCTTTTTCTGCCAAGGATCCCATTGCTCCTTTCACATAGCCTGAGCATAATTTAATGTCAGCTTGTGCAAATCTAGTGCACTGTAGAGACAATTATCCCTTTCCTTTGAAAGCCAGTGTTTCAAAAATATTTTTCAAATGTGCCTGTTACTGAGATGTCTGATTTTGTACAGTTCTGACTAAAACCTGGTTGAACCTTACTTATTGTGTAATTACTGTATAGATTTCAAATTACAATAGCAGCTTTAAAAATAAGTGGTTATGTGAAGTTCAAAAAACCCTATTGAAATAATTAACCCAAACTTGTCTTGTAAAATTCAAGTAAAACTATACTTGCTATCATAATGAAGTCTGAAAAGTCTGTCTGGTCCTAACTGCCAGCTACTTCAGGTACTGGCTAAGTTTTCTGGTGGTATAATAAGAAACTGTTGTCACCTGGATGATAGATAATACAGAGAATGAATTAATACGAATATTTGTTGGTTTGGGTTTTTTTCAGATTCGTGTTAGAGTCATTGAAGGTCGTCAGTTGCCTGGAAATAATATAAAACCAGTAGTCAAAGTTCACGTTTGTGGTCAGACACACCGGACAAGAATCAAAAGAGGAAATAACCCGTATTTTGATGAAGTGAGTGGTGTGAGAACACTCTAGCTGAAATGTTGATGCCATCAATTGTAGAAAAGTAGTTCATACCACTTTCACTGTGATGAATTAATAAGAATTTGCTAATATTTATGTGTAATTATTGCTAACACGCATTTTGCCATTTCCAGTCCCTTTCTTTATGTATTCACATCACTAAACACATCTCTGTTACCAACAGTTTTAGCAGATAAAGGAATCTAGAAGGAAGTCAAAGTTCAGCTGAGACATATGGAACATGTTCTTTGGTGTAGTAGACCATGTGACAGAATCACTTTGAATAATTTTGTGCTGGTTATATAAATTACAGAAGAATTAACTAGAAATCATTATAGACCTCTGTGGTGCGTGCAAATGAGTGCTCAGTGCAATGCTTTGGGTCAACAGGACTGCCACAGAATCTGGAAATGTCACTGCCTTGCTACCCATGATTTGTAAAAGCACAACTAGATTTCTTTGTCCAGGCAGAGGAACTGTACATCAAACACACTGAAATACTGGAGAGAATTCAAAGCTACATAAGGGACACAAGAATGATCCCATAGGTAGAAGACTAACGTTGCCAAACTTAAGCTTAATAGAGAAGATGCTGAGGATAACTCTCATTATCTGACCCTTATGTCTCATTTGTAGAAAATTCAGAAGATTTTGGAACTATGTGGCAAGCATGTTTAACACATGCAGGCAAAACCCAAGGAAGTTATAAAACTTTGAAACTCAGCTCTAGGTAGCAGTCAAGATTTATGAAGCTGTGGAATAAACAGGGAGGGCAAAAATTCGGCTGCACCTTATTTTGAAACAATTCCTAGAAAGTCTCAGTATCCAAACTAGTCTAAAAATGGAATAGGATGGACCATGTTTACATACCCTTCCATTTTGTTGGATAAAATACTGACTGGAGTATAGCTGGGATCAAAGACCAAACTTATTGAGGCGTATACTATTATGAAAACAAATAAGCTACTAAAGAGTATATTCATCTTCATGCTGTCTCAGATTCTCAGATTTATTCTTATGGCCTTGAATTTAAAAAATTCAGATGATTACAATCACTTTCACCACTAGCCCTAAACAAGACCTTTTTGACAACTACAACAGAGGTGGTTAGACCAGGAGTTAATGTTCTGGAAAATGAACAACAATTATAGTTCCCGAAGTTGTTCCCCTGAGAAAAATGTGAAGTGCAGAGCAAGGAGGAAGGATAGTGCTGAAAGTTTGCAGCACAGTTATGCTTACTGCATTCATTCAAGTGGAAGTTGTGACTGACTTGTCTGTTTTGTACTGAGTCCATTTACTAGATTTATTTTTTTTATTCTGCGCTAAATTATCATATAATATGTCCGGCAAAGAGGCAGGGTAAAAGTACTGTATCAGGCATGCTTCATATGCCTCTTAAAATAATGGGTTTGCATTTTCTGTTCAGCAACTTATGTGTTTGTCATTTTGAGACAGGTTTTTTTGTTTGTTTTTACCCTGACAGATATTTTTCTACAATGTCCACATGACTCCCTTAGAGTTGCTTGATGAAACAGTTAGTATTCGGGTAAGAAAACACAGCACATATTTAAAAGGCTGCTGGATGCGTATGGCATTGGCTGGCCATGTCACCATGTTTAGGAACATTCCTGTTTCATGCTCCTCTGTCTTTTTAGGTGTATGATTCTTACTCTTTACGAGCAGATTGTCTAATGGGTGAATTTAAGGTAGGTATGAAGTAACTTTCATATCTTGACTAAATTAAATAAAATGGGAGAAAAATTTTAAGTACTAGTTTTAAGTGTTTAACTTGATACTTCTTTAGCATGGGGCCAAAGAACTACTTGATGATTTCTTGCTTCTCATGACAGAGAAAATTTGCTCAAAGCACTAGTAAGCAGTTTTCTTCTTTGAGTAAAAGACTGTTATTAATGAAATTTGTGTGGTTCATATACCAAGTTTTCTAATTTACATCCAAGAAAAAAAACATTTACCAAAAGGTAACCTCTTTTTTCCTGAAGAGGTGAGATTATTATTTGGTATGACATAGAATTTAAAGAGATAATGTTACTAGGAAATTGTAATAGGCAGAGTAGTGGTCTGTATAGTGGCATAAAGATACACATTCTCAAATGATGTGTAAAGATGTTCCTTTGGTCAGAAGTTAAGTAAAAGAGATGGTGGAAAAGTCTCTTAGTTAAAGCAATTTGTGATGATATTAGTGAGATTGTCTTTATTTGGAATTGCTATGTCAATATTGGGAGGTAGATATCTGCCTGTTGAAGATATTCCTAAAGCAGTATAGACAAAGAATTCTCATGGCAATTGTAGTGGCTACTTAGATCCCCTATTATAGAATTTACAGTATTACTGTTGGCTGTGTTTTCTGTTTGCTTATTTGGTACTGCATTCATTCAGTAGGTCTCTGGATCAGCTTTTACAAAAATATGCAAACGCAGAAGAGTGCCCTTTTCTAAATGAAATGCTTTTTGCCACAATGCTTTTTACTTCTCACTGCTTGTTATCTATGTAATTTCTAGTGACTCAGTCAGTGATATATTGCTCTGCTATTGTGGAGGATCGATCATTCACTAAGCAGGTGACAGCACATCATTCAGCTACTTTGTGTTCCTGCAGGCACACATTCCAAGAGAAAACCGCAAGGGTAATTCTGTCTAGAAAAACACCCTTTCAGACTTTACCTGCGAGGAATACTACCCCCAATTGCCATGAGCAAACATACTTACCTTCCTGAACATGTTTGAAGTCTGATACCATGAATACAATCATGACATATGTGCAATCTTGTCCAAATTTGACACAGTGAGGGGAAAAATTGGTCATATTCTTACTAAAACAAAAAAGGAAATTATTCATTAAGAAGGCAAGATTCATTTCTGTAACTGAAAGATGAGGTGTTGAGCAGGAAATAAGCAGGAAACAAAAGTGTTCTGAAAAGCCTGTCTGAACATAAAATAATGGCTGAACGCAGGGAATTCAAGAAGCAGTAAGCTAGCCCCATCTTCTGTCTCTGGTAAATGAAAAAGCTGGGGGTCTGAGGAAAGAGGAAAGTAACTACAGATGTTAGTTTTAATACATATTTTCTTGCATTGTCCTCTTGGCTGCTGTATCCATTCATAATCCCTTGTTTGTCAGTGTAAAACATTTTCTCCTCCCTATAATATGCTATGTAAACTGTCTTTTGTTTGTGATGAGAACAATGTAGTAGTACTCTCAAAAAACATGAGGGGAGTTGCCCAACCACTTTTTGGTTTGGTATTTCTTCAAAGATAATGTCTTTGATCTTTATTTCAGATCGACATTGGCTATGTTTATGATGAGCCTGGTAAGTAACAGTTACTTCAGAACTTCTTTCCCAGCTTGAAACTAGAAGTTGAAATATTTCATTAAATTTCTGAAGTAAAAGAAGAAAGTTAATGTAAAGTTGTTTAAGTTTGCTGCTTTAAGTATTAACTTAAAAAAATTCCAACAGTATGTATCTCCTTCAGTGTTTTCAAGATAAAGTACAAGCCCCTTTTTGTATCAAAGATCTAAAATTTGAAAAATAGTGCAAAAATATTTGATAGTTATGTCCCTGAATTAGTAAGCCACAGCATTTTAACACTAGATCTCTTGTTTTGAATGGCACTGTTAAGACCTGTCTGGGACAGAATAAATTTTTAAAATAATTAGGATAATTTAGGTTATACTTTTGGAATAGTTGACGGTTTATATGATGGCTGACATTTTGTAATGGATATTACTGGGGGCTAGTGATGGTGTTTGTTCTATTTCAGGCCATGCAGTCATGAGAAAATGGCTTTTGCTGAATGACCCTGAAGATACAAATTCAGGACCCAAAGGCTATATGAAAGTCAGCATGTTTGTCCTGGGAACTGGAGATGAGCCACCAGTAAGTTTCATTTAAATGTCTTTCTTCCCCTTTCCACCCCAAGGATATTTATTGATGCCCCACCCACATTTTTTTAACACTGTGTAATTTGCTCTGTGAGCAGTATTTAAAAGTAAGACAAGATTTACAAGTGCTTTCCAGCTTATGCAGTACTACTTGGCTAACTTAAAGCTTATTTTGTTATCCTGCCCAATTAAGCAACTTCTGGACCAGCTCTGGGTGTGTTAATCTACTATGTGTAGATACTCCTTCGCGTTCTGGAAGCAGAGATGTGTTAGACTGTTCTTGCATGCAAGCTAATATGTAATCCTCCTTAGCAGAGCTATCTAGGTTGGGTAACATATTGATACCAGTTCCAGGACTAAGTCAGGAATGTCTCTACTACTACATAAGGTAGACAAACCCACAGAGAAACCTGAGTACCAGAAAGCTCCAAATTTTTCCAGGTGAAAATCAGACCCATCAATAATTACAAGCCAGGCACAATTTGATACGTAGGAAAGCAGTTGGTAGTTTTAACGATCCAATCTTTAACTGCTGTTCTGTCAAGGTAAAAGCAGGCCCTTTTTTCTTGTAATGTTTTTATTACTTGACTCTTGTCTGTAGTTTAAGTTCTGCTGTTCTTCCTGCCTGATATTTTTGCATACTGGTACTCCCTAGTTAAATACAGTATGGTGCACAGAACCGTGGAAGATTTCCATTTTGTTGCATATTAACTCTTCTTCTCTGCTGTCCTCATTTTTCTTGAAATCACAAGGATATGTCTAGTTATTTCTGGTGTGTTTATTTTTAAATGTGGAAGCAGTAAGTTCTGGTAAATGTATTTCAGATTTGTAAGCCTTTCAAATTGCACTAAGATGCCTTATCTTGAGATGAGTATGAAATTTGCGTGAATTGACATTACACATGGGCCAAAATCATCATCATCTGATGATGGTTGTAAAAGTATGATTATAATGGACTCTTGCAATTATACTTTAGAGCTAAAAGTATAAGTAAAATAGTTCAGCTAGAATGAATTTTTATTTTGATACCGTCTCATTCTTCATAATAAAACTGACAACAGTCTTCTGTTGAAGTATGTTGTGGGCACCAGTTTAACTAATCACCTTAGTTCTGTACATTATTCTGTCTTTATTGTGTACCACTGTATCTCCCAACAGGTTGAAAAAAGAGAGAGAGATAATGAAAGTGATGATGTGGAGAGCAATCTGTTATTACCTGCTGGAATTGCACTTCGATGGGTCACTTTCCTTCTCAAAATCTACAGAGCTGAGGACATTCCCCAGAGTATGTAGCTTCTCGCAGCTTGTCCATTGGTGTTTTTATTTACCATTAGAAATATTTATTTGTGTTAGCTGTTCAGAAACATTCCTTGAACATAAAACATCTTGAGGTTTTTTTCATTTTTAATTGAGCCAGTAATTCTGAGATGGTTCCAGTTCTCTTTTAGTGCTCAGTAAGTCTACTTAATTCTTGTAATGGTTAATTTAATGTGTTACCCATCAGATTGGTAACGTTCACCTGTTACTGAGTGGTAGTGGAGAAGGGTCATCTTCAGTAGCCCTCTCCAATCACAGAGATTAGATGTAAGTAACAGCACTTGATATGCAGATGAGATTCTGTGCACATCTCCTGAAGTATATGGTGCATGTGTCAAATTCCCATTGGATCCCAATCCCTGCCAACGTTTGAGAGGTTATCAGACAAGTGGTTCCCTTGCAGCCCTCTTTGCTGATGTGATTTAGGTCCCAGTAGACAAGTAGTACTGCAGATGGCCTTCTGCAGCTTCCTCTGGCTGGTGGTCCATTATTTCTTCACAGGTGCTCACAGCTGCAGCTGTGCTCAGCAGGGCAAAGGCCACAGGACTGCTGCAGTCAGTCAGCCCCTGCTGCTGTGGCCAGGGCCATCTGCAGTGCCAGCGCCCCACTCCTGAGTGCCCGTGGGAAACAAGGATCTGGGAATTGGCTGCGTCTCAGAGAGCAGCAGGGAGTTTGTGGGCTCTAAGCTGAGCACCATAAGCTTGAGTAAATAGCCTTGGAGGGCAGGGAAGTTTGTAAGCAGTTTGATCCTAATTCTTTTAGTGGGTTTTTACTTGTGTCAACCCTAGCTGGCTGAGACAAAGGCTATTTCTCTCATTATATGCCATATGTGTTTTCTCATAGAATGTAGGTGGCTTTTTATGCCTTATTAGCTTATTTTCTCACCTATGTCTGTGACAACAAATGGCAATGTCTACAGATACATGCATAATGTTTTTCAAATACAATGATGCCTTTAAATTCAGGAGCACATCAGCACTTCTTGTGATGTTTGGAATATCTATATTCTTAAAGTTGCTCCTAAGCATAAATTCACCATTTTTACCAGCAATATGGTTCAGAAATTTGTTTATCAGGTTAGACTTTATTCTTCCTAGATTTGTAACATGGTTAATTTTGGTGGGATTGGTATGGGCAACTTATTATTTAGACTGACAGTAGTAATCATCATCATCATCAACAACCAACCACCTTAATTTAATCTTTGACACTTCTCCAGTGGATGATGCTTTTGCACAGACTGTCAAGGAAATATTTGGAGGAGAAGCAGACAAGAAAAACCTGGTAGACCCATTTGTAGAAGTTTCTTTTGCTGGGAAAAAGGTAATGTAAATATCTGAATCTTTGCATTCTAATCATAGTCTTGACAACAGATTTCGTATACTAATACGAATTTTTAAGTTTACTGAAATTATAGAAATAAAAAAACAATGAAAAACAAAGTTCACTTTGTAAAGTGAGGAGAAACAGCAAGGTACAGTAGAAAGGGTGTAGAGCTGATGACTAATACAAGGAATGTATGAGTAAATGCCAGAAGCAATGCATGCCAGATTGCTTGCCTTCGGGCTGTTACTGATGGCATTTTGTAACTCATGATACAGATCTTTCTGGACAGGTTAACAGCGCTTGTGCATTTTATTACTAATGTGTTCCTTAGAATGCCAAATTTGATCTGGAGCACAATGGTACAACTTATATTCATCGGTAGCATATCTTTTTTGTCATTTCTTTAATGTATTCTTTAATGTTTGTTGTGTAATCAGGTTGCCACTCCCCGTAATGTAGATCTTTAAAAGATATGACTAGCAAATAATACAGCCTCTCCCATATTCTTCACCTACTCTAAAATCTGCATAAAGAAAATTGGAATCAAGTCATTCTTCCATTTCATTTCTCTGCTGCATTAAGAGTTCAGTACTACTGTGAAAGCACATTACATTGTGGCTTGTGGGAGTAACAGGCTTTAATAATTTCATTTAATTGTAGGAAGTGAAAATTAAAAAGTAGGATAACTCCAATCTCATATTTAAATACAGTTTCCACATTTTCTTTTCACTCTAATAGCCATTAATGTTGCATATGCAGATCACTTTGGCAGTAGTTATCAATGGCAAATAGCTCACTAATAGCTCACTGCAGCATAAACCACTCAGTATTCATCAATAACTACTACCTATGTTTTCCAAACAGATTATGATGTATCCTAAGTCGTAGCTAGTATATGTCTGTTTAATCTTTGATGTGCTGTTTAGTTGATTTCATTTTTGGCAGGTTTGTACAAATATAATTGAGAAAAATGCCAATCCAGAGTGGAATCAAATTATTTCTCTTCAAATCAAGGTCAGTTTTTTCCACTTGTTTTTGTAGAAAACAGCCATCCTTCTGGAACTCAGGGCATTAACATTACAGAGATGATTTTACCTTAATTGCTTTTTTTTTTTCCAGTTTCCCTCAATGTGTGAGAAAATAAAACTTTCAGTTATTGACTGGTAAGTTATGACTTTTAATCAAAATACTAAACAATATAAACTATATTAAGTGAAGCAAAGTCTGGTTCTGTTGTTGTCAGGTAGTTTTAGTATTTTTACGGTCTAAGCAAGTGTTTAAGTATCTTTATGGTTTCTTTACAAGAGAGCGATTAGTGTAACATGGATTATTGTTAATTTTGTGCAGTGAGCTCTAAGCACTGTCACTTCTAAAGTGACAGTGTAAAAGGCAGTGATTTCTTCTTGGTACAACCCACTTTTGTAACTAGTCATTACCATCTTAGTAATATTAAAGCATTCCAGGTGATGTGAAATGTATGTACTAGTAGCTTCTGTATATGATGACCAATATTATATTTAAATAAAGTCTTTCTTTTTTTCTTTCTGTAGGGATCGTCTTACAAAAAATGATGTAGTGGGAACAACATATTTAAGCCTCTCAAAAATTGCTTCTTCTGGAGGAGAGGTTGGAGGTAAATAGTTAAGCAGTATCTAACTTGCTATCTCCTCTTGTGTTACAGAGAATAGCAAAGATTGGTGTTCCAAGAAAGTATATTTTTCTGTAGTTCCCTAAATCTGTGGCAACAAGATTATCTGTTTCTGGAGTTTTCAAAACAGTGCTCCTAAGAAACCATGCTGTGGGACTTTTCAAAGTAAAGTATTAAAATTTTAATGTCTAAACCACATCATCATGGAAATAGCAGTAACTAATTCAAAATTCAGCATTCTGTTCTGTATAGACACACACATACATATATAAAAGTTAATGAACTAATTAAATTTGTGACTACTTTGCCAAATTCAGAAAACTGTGATATCAGATGAATAAGCTGAAACAGAATATATATATAAGCAATATACATATAAGCAATATATTTTGTCAGCTACGTGCCTTTTTTTTTTCCTTTGGAATTTGTACAAGGAGAGTAATAGTTTTGTATATTAATCAAGAAACAAAATTCCAACCCACATGAACTTTATTTTTTCTCAGGCCTTCAACTTTCATTTAGAAGGAGATTGCTTTGTGATGTGTGTGTTTTTAAAATGCTGTTGTCACTTGTCATATAACTACTTCTCTTTTCATAATATAGAATTTTCATCTTCAGGAACAGGGGCTTCATCATATGAAGGTTTATATCTTCATCTGTTACTGATTTTTCTTTCCAGTGCCCAAACTGAGGAGTATTGCCTAAGATAATCCATCATCTTAAAAATATTTTTTAATAATTACTTTTCTAAAATATTTCAGCGTTCTGATTAAGGAGTATCTAGCATAAATAACTCTATAAAACAGTTTTGGCACTGGAATTGGTTTGAAAGTGTTTCTTGTTTGGCTGCTGCTTCAAGCTGTGTGTTAGAGATGAGCATGTAGTTGCTTCAACTAGAAAGTGCTTAGTTTAACAATGGCTTGCAATTTTTAACTTAGCTACGAGATCACATCTATTTTTGCAGCTGCAGAACCTTGCAGAAGTAAGTAACTGCCTAAAACAATTAGTGGCTGTTTTGCTTATGCTTAACAAGCTATAAAGTCTGAAAAATAAAATCTGATTCTGTTACTACCTGGAGAGATGTATTTTTCCATAACTGTCTAGGTTGACATCCAATTTTAAAAGACTTTGTGATAAATATTTATATAGTGAGAAATAAATATGAGTGGATTGCAGTTGAAAGGTAATATTCATTCATCTGCACAATACTTCCTTCACTGTCTTTCTTAACAAAACAATATTAGGTTAAAGACAAATAATTTGGAGTCACTTTCTGTAATACATACTCATCAACCTTCTGAACGTAAACAATTGAATTTTAAATGTTAAAAAAATAGAAAATAATTCTTTTGATTCCAGGTTTGGGAGGGGTTTTTTGTTTGTTTTAAAATTTATATTTTGTTTAATTTATTAACATCAGTAAGTAATGAATATATTAATACATATCTGTACCTTAAATCTAGTCATACTGAGATCTGATGTGAGCAGTCCAGTGTCAGAATTTTTAAAACATTGGACATCATTCCAACAATTCTTTTTCATTCAAATTTTGATTTGTTTCTGATTCAAATATAAGAATATGGAAGTATGCCAATGCAAACTAGAGAACTGCAGATCTTTATTTTACATTGTGCAGATTTTATGTGACTTTGTGTTGACAGGAAATTACATCAAGACATCACATTCATTTTTACTATGTCTTCGTGCTACTCAGCAGTGGCATAGTCATATGAGGCATAACCCTTCACTGTCACTTTCTTAGCCTTCTTTTCCTGTGATAGATAAATGCATCCTTCTTTGTGCTGCAGATCACTCCAAGTGATATCAGTTGCAAGGTTAAGAACATGTTCTCATCTTTTTTTGTTTTTTTTTTTTTGTACCAGGATCATTTGTTCAAAGGCAAAAGCTAGGATACAAGAAGGAAAAGAATATAGAATCTTTTCTGTTCACTCAAAACTATGCAGTATATTTTTGTATGTGTATTGCTCACATTGTTCTAACTATCTTTACATCACTCATTCAATTTATCAATCAATAGCCTAGGCATGTATTTGATTGTTACTGAAAGAACAATTAACTTCCTAGAGTATAGATTTTAATTAGCTCTAAAAGGAGTTTTTTAGAATATCATTCATCTAATAAGTTTGCAAGGCTTGAATGCAAGCCCAAAAGATAACAGTAGTAATACAACTGAGGCTTCCCTATATATATTTTTATGCTAAAAACTAGAACATTGTTAAAAAATACAATTTTATTATGGTACGCATTAGCAATAGAAATACTTTTTCAAGTTTTTGGATATTATAAATATCTGAAAATAAAAAATAGCTGTAGTGTGCAGTTTCCTAGCTTAGCCATTAAAACTGACAAAAATTTCTAAATACTTATGAGTATATATTTTTAGCCAGGTTAAAACACTGGGAAATTTTAAGTCAATGAAATAATTTTATTCAATTTAGTTGGTTTATTCATTTTCATCAGTTTATTGTTACTAGAATTGATTAAGAATCAACTGAGTTTGCAGACTGTCAGTCTTGTATAGGTTTTAGCCTACTGAAAAGGGAGTTAGTGAGAAACAATGCACTGTAGCATTATGATTAAATTTTGCAGTAGTATGTTTTACACTGAAGGATAAGCACAGAAAAACTATATTAAAAATTAGAACAGTAGGATTAGCTCTGTTAACAGTAGGAGGGGTCTGCTATGGTGTGCATTTTTTTGTGACTGTTTAGCTTGATCACTGGCCTGTGCATTTAAATGATTGCAAATATTATTTTTCTATTAGTGTAAAAATACTACCCTTTCAAATAAAGGAAAACCGTATATTTGGAGTGGGGCGGAAGTTCTGTTTATTCTGGTGGGGGGTGTTACTGCATGAAATGATATTTAGTATAAGTATTGTACAATGAGGAAGGAAGTTAGGAACAAGTACGGTATAATACTTTACATTCATATGGTATATCCAGAGAATAAAGTGTTCTTACATTACTAATAATAATACCCAACTAATAACTAACATTCATTCTGCTGGATTTGATAGTAATGTTAGTTGCATTTCTAGCTCAGTAATTAACAAAGTTATAATGGTAATGTTTTCTGATAGTAAACACTGGAGAAACTGAAGTTGGCTTTTTACCAACATTTGGGCCTTGCTACCTAAACTTTTATGGAAGTCCAAGAGAATACACTGGATTCCCAGACCCATATGATGAATTAAACTTTGGAAAGGTCAGTTACCTTATTAATTGTTTGTAATAAAATAATTAAACCCAATTGTTTCTAATTAGTGAATTAATTAATTTTAACGTGTTGTCATTTTTTTGTTTCACATTACACTCCCTTTGGTGTTTCTTTTTGAATAATATTTTATATTTAAGATTAATAAGGAAGTATAATAATGTTTACCATTCTTATCTGTCTTCATTTTAAAGGTGTTTTTGGTGGAGCAGCAGCGTTTTTGATGATTTTCAGTAACTGCATCTTTGCATTTGTATTTCTTATTTCCTTGTTTACATAAATATGTTTTTACCTCTAGCATTAATTAAAGCCAAGTGCTTTATTTCACTTCTTCACGTATGTACATTCATGCCTCTGCAGGAGTTCTGAAAGCACTTCAGTGAGGCCAGAATCATCTACACAGAAGAAAGAATATGCTTCTGTAGGACAAATATAAAATTGGATTTGATGTGTGTTTATGTTACAGGGAGAAGGAGTTGCTTATAGAGGGAGAATTCTGGTTGAACTGTCTACAATACTTGAAAGCAAGCCTGTTAATAAAAAGTTAGAGATGATTCCTAATGATGACTTACTGGTTGTTGAGGTAAATCCTTGTTTTATCCTTATTGGTGATAGAGAGGTGCCTTGACTGGTTGTCTTTGGAGAATGATCTAACTCACTAAAATCAAAACAAGAGTTGAATCTCTGAATTCAAAGACGTGTTTACTTTGGTGACTGAGGAGTGGTGGCTACAAAAATATCATACCCTCGTAGCAAGAACTGTTAATTTGAAACATTTTATAATATCAAATGCAGCAATTTATTATACATGTTACATGTTTTGCTTGCTTCTCAGAAAATAGTAAAACTATTAAAGTAATTATTTCCATAAAGAAATTATTGCTATTCTTTTCTATCATTGTCGATCACGTTTTACAAATACAGAAATACAAGTAAAAAAGGTTGTTCTTGTAGAAATACCAGCGCAGAAGGAAGTTCTGCTTGGCTGCTGTCTTTCATTCTGCCACCATGCTGCAAGACACTGGGGAGCCTATTCAGTTCGAAGTTAGCATTGGTAACTACGGCAATAAGTTTGACACCACCTGTAAACCTTTGGCATCAACAACTCAGTACAGTAGTGCTGTTTTTGATGGTAAGGATGCTGCCAGTATGGGGATGCAATACTCTAGAATTCTGGGGTTTGAGGTGCTGTTTTATAGCTTTGGAATGTCAGCCCTGACTGCACTGCACCCGTACTGAAAATGTGACAGAGCGCGTGGCTTTTCTCAGCGTTTGAGATGAAGTTGCATTTATGGAATACATACTGCAAAGCCTACTGGGGTTATTCATGAGATTTTGACAGAATTCAGTGAAATCTTTTGACCGTGTCCTAGATGTGCACAGGAAAATTTGCAAGGAAAAAAATCACATTATTTTACCAGTGTCTAGGGATTGAATAGGAAAAACACCCTTTGAATATTGTGATTTAGGATAAAATTTGGTTTTAAGCCATGCATCTTACAGCCTTGGAAAAAAACAGCCTAGCTAGATCACAGGAAAATATATTTTTGCTCTAATTTTTTTTTAATTAGCTGCCAAGAGTAGTATTTCTTCCATTTGTATTAAATTGAAGTGATTAGTAATTAAGTAACTAAGTAATCAGACTTACTCTGGAAATAACTATTTGAATATTTTATTTCATATTAACAAATAATTTATTTTTTAAAAAAGTCTGTTGGATTTTGAAACTATTTGAAGTAAAAGTTTGCCATTCAACAAATGCTACAGTGGCTTGAAAATAAAACAAATCCTGTGATGAATTTGGACCAGCTTGCATGTTCTTAATGATTTGTAGTACATAAATGAAATAAATATAGCAACAATGTACAGTATATACCCTTGCCATGAATTCCAAATCTAACATGCAAATGTTTCACACCAGGTAATTATTATTACTACTTGCCGTGGGCAAACACCAAGCCAGTTGTAACACTGACTTCCTTTTGGGAGGACATAAGTCATAGATTAGACGCCGTGAATGTACTCCTAAACATGGCTGAAAGACTGGTAAGATACTTCAAATCTTTCTTTTGCTGCCATGCTTTTAATTTTTACTTTTTTTTTTTTTTCATTTAGAGGTATAATCAAAAAGTGACATTTTTAGCAAATTATGTAACAGTTTTCTGACTCTTTACTTCCTTTTTTCTGATTCAAAATTAAACATAGCTCAGTGTAACAAACGGCACTGTTAATCATAGGTTAATCATAGGCCTGCATTTTGGCAAGGCTCAGTACACTCCTGATTGAATCTGCAGGCAGTTTCCAGAGGAAAGAAGAGTCCTTGGTGTTGGTTAGTGGCATGTTAAGTCTGTGGAACTGTTACTTGTTTTATAAGTGAGGTCCAGTATCATGTATTGTTAAATACAGTGAGGAGAAACATCACAATAGTCCTGTTAAATATAAATCGAGTTTGAACATCTGAGTCTTTTTTTGATTTGGTCTTTAAACAGACAAATAAATAAGGTCAAAGTCTTGAAACTCCTATTGAACATAAACCCCAGTGGAAGTTTATAAGTGCAAATCCTTTTCTTTTAAATTCCTCAGCAATCCAACTTAGCCACCTTAAAATCAGGAATGCAGGCTAAAATTTCTGAAAACCGATTAGCTGAGATGTGGTTGAAGCTGATTGATGAACTTACAGAAGATATAAGGTAAAAGTACCTTTTTTATCTCTTATGTTATCATTCTAGGCCTGCTCAGAATCTTTGCTTTTGCCTTTACTAAGTCAGAAAACAAGTTCTAAGGACTATAAAACTGACTATCCCTATGAACTGACCTAAGGACTGAAATTCCAAAAGTCTCTGAAAGTAGTAAAACGTCATGATATTGCCAGGGAAGTAATCCATCTAGTTTTGTAATTCCCCTTTATCTCAGGATAGTTTTATTACTGACAGTGATAAAACAGTATCTCCTGAAAAAAATCTAAAAATGGGAAATTAGGGCTCTCTGCTCTCTTTCTACCATTTTGCCTTCTTTAAAATTCCTCGTGTACTTTGTTTTACCCATGTTTCAATGTTATTTCTGAAAGAGGGAAGAAATTCTATGATTTACTGGTAAGCCCAAAACAAAAAGTCAAAAGCTGAGGACGACTAAGGGCCATAAAAATTGTATTTTTGAATAAGCCTTTAGTCAACATGTCTGTTCGTATGGGATTGTTCAGAGAAGGCAGTAGGAGCCAGCATTTAACGTTTTGAAAGAGAATATATTCTAAATAGAGAGGAAGGAATTGTATCAGAAAGAGACATTAACAGAATGAGATACTGAGATGGGGATAGTAAACAAGTAGGTGCTGAAACAGTACAGGAAAAGGAAAGAATGACAGAACAGTTATTATCCATAAGAGGAAATAACATGGAACATGAAATGAAAGAACAAATTCATCAAGTTGTAGAGACAATATAAAATTGAACAGAGGAAAAAGCAAACAGTGGAGGTCAGTATATACTAGCAAAGAATTATATGATAGAAAGCTTATGTCAGAATATAAACTAGTAACTTCATAGAATACCTGCTGTGATCTGGAAGAAAGCAGGAAGAACTGACGTAGTCTAGGAAAGCAAAATGTGAGGAGCAAACTGTTGTCACATGGAGCCATCTAGTGAGTGTGGGGACTGCAGGTCAGCTCATCATCCTGGCACATCTCTGCACTGTTAATTCAGTCCATTATTTTATAAAATATCACTCAACAATTATGGAGTATTAGCACCTAAATATACCCACCAAATGATCTTCCTGTTGTTCATGGGATTCTGGCTTTTTTTCAGCTCGTAAAACCTCTGTCAAAGATATAATTCCTTGCGTTGAATTCACAGAAGAGTTTTCCTTCTCATGCAAAACTTTAAATGAGTTAGGAGTTTAAGAGAGTTTTCAGTGCATTACTTAAACACAAAATGAGGTTACTTTCTGGAATTTCTGATTTAGTACATTTGATTTATATCTAAGTACTTGCACTCAAGGTAGGCATCAGTTGCATTCAAATTAGTAGAACTAACTGCAGTGGAAGGCACAATAGTCAGTATCAAGGTTTTACAGAATCAAACCCCTTAGAAGTGCATAGCATGTCATTAAAAGTAGGTCAAAGAAGAGTCAGCCTTTTCAAACTAGACAGTGTCTTGTAAATTTTTACACTTTTTCTAAAGTATCATATTAAAGACCTCCTAATGAACTCTGATAAAGGGATACAGTCATTGGTCTTTGAAAAGCTGCCTTTTCCTCAAACCTCCTTCGACTTAAAGAAGCTCATTTCTCCTTGTTTTTACTGTGATGCTCTCAGACTTTTTGGGGCTGTCCTGTGCAGAGCGCAGACTCAGCGATCCTTGTGGATCCCTTCCAACTCAGGGTATTCTATAGTTCTATGATTTCTTGGTTCCCTTGAGTAGTTACTCTGCCCTCTGGTGACTTAGAAGTTCTATGTCATGGGGGTTTTTTTTAGAATTTGATTTTTTTATGCTAGAGGGTTAGTTAAGTCTAGTCATAGACACAAGCCATATTTGTATATCAAGTTTCTGAGAATTTACAATTTCCAGTGAAGGAAAAGAACCTTGGTCTGAAAGCACTGATTTAATTTTTGAGATGTACATTCTGAAACAATAATTTTTGTCATGTGAATGTATGGGGAAGTGGATTTTGCTTTGTTTGGTTAGCAGCAATTACACTGAAGCATACAAATCAAGCTGTTCTACCTTGGTGTTTGTATATTTAAGTACACCATTTCCCTTGCTTACTGTAAACACTTTGTCAGGTGGGAATCTCTGTGGAAATAAATGCTATAGCGCTATTCCAGTGATTTTCAATGGCAGGAAAAAGTGGCACTCAATCCCTTGCCATGTCTGTATTCAGTGTGTGACTAAATAAAATCCACTAAGGTTATTAACCATGATTAATATTCTCTTTTCAGTAAACCCTTTCCCCTCATAGAAGGCAAATCTAATATTACAGTCCTTGACACTCAGATAGAAAAACTGCGCCTCAAGTCTCTCAAGCAGATTGGAGAAGCAGCTGCAAGGATGAGAAATGAAGCTACTGATGTGAAAGCCACTCTGACAGAAATTGAGGACTGGTTGGATAAATTACTGCAACTGAGCGAAGAGGTTAGTACTACACAGTACTGGTGATTCAGTCAGTTTAGCAATATCTGTCTAATACAAATGGATGTAAAGTTCACTGCTGATCAAGCAATATCTACTTGCCTTAGGAAGGTAATTTTATATGCTGTGAAAGTAAACACGTTCCTGTCTGTTATTAAGATTTACTTAAACATAACGTTCTTGTGTGTTACCTGAGTCTTGAGTGTTACCTGTGTCTTCTCTGAGAATGTGTGTTGGGTTATGAATACTCTGTGATTTATGGAATAGACTCTATTCTGTTTAAAGTGACTGGATTTTGTCCTTTCCTTTCTTCAAAAATTGCAAGTCGCATTCCTGGTTCAGGGACTGCGGGATATATGTTGTCTTTCCACATCTTGTTAGCCATAGAAATCAACTTCTAACGCAGTTAAATCTTTTTTTCTGTGTTTTAAATTTTCAGCAACATTTCCTGTTTTCATCTCTGCTACCTCAGAATTGGTTTTGACAACATTATAGAAATATTTGATTTATTGCTTCTTCTCTGAAAAGATACTGATTAGAAGAAAGAACAGACTTGCAGCTAGCATAAAAGATGTGCACAAGCTGCTAAAAGATAATAGCTGGTTTATGTCTTCTGCTAGAAATCTTACGATGACATACCCTTAATACGGAAGCATCACAAGCACTTAAATATGTAGCAGGTCAATCCAATGCATTAGCATTTGGGATCAGTCACTACAGTTGCCATAAAAGGATTGAGATACAAAATGTCTCTAGAAAAATTTAGAAAATACATAAGAACTGGGTTTTTTTTAATAGAATATACTTGCCTTCCAAAAATCTCAATGGTATCTGTTATGATTCTTTCAGAATTATGTATTGCTTTACTTGCAAAGAAAAACAATTTCCTCTATTTATAATAAATTCATGGCAATTGTTGATTCTTAGTGATAAATCCTTTGACATAAATTCTAATTTATGTTTCTGTTTTCTAAGCACTAGATTAACTTAATGTTCTATTAATTACTGTTCTTTCCCCACAAATAATCTGCAGCCACAGAACAGTATGCCTGATGTAATCATATGGATGATCCGAGGGGAGAAAAGACTGGCATATGCTCGTGTTCCTGCACACCAAGTGCTGTATTCCACAACGAGCCCTGAATCATCTGGTAAATATTGTGGAAAGACCCAAACAATCTTTTTAAAGGTACTATTTTTTTTTTATTCCTAAGAAATTATTAACTCCCTGAACTGAGATGCTGTCTGACATGAGCATGAAACGTGCAAACAAACTATGAAATATGAGATGTCAAAACTCAGGACAGATTAAAAGCCAACTGCATATAGCTTCTTCAAAATGTAACAGAAAGTGTACATTCATCATAAGCCAGTTAGAACCAGATTGCCCTTGGTCTCTGAGACTTTTCTAAAAGAGCACAAAATTGTGATAGGACTTTTAAAGTGTTACTGTTGTTATTTTCGGGTTGGACATGAATGGAGACTTTCAAAGGGAATAGTAAATGTAAGTCAGACAAGTTCCAAAAACCCATTCAAAGTTTTTGATGGTTTTCTGCAAGTAATACAGAGCATGTCAACACCCAGAAGTTATGTCTCTCTGAGTTGAGTCTTACTCTTGAATAGAATACCTTTCTCCATTTAAATTTATGTTATCTTCAATTGAAATAAACTTAACCAGAAAAAAGCAGTCTGACTGTAAAACAATAGCACTTACAGAGTTTGTCAATGTAGTAATTGTTATATTGATTAATGCTTCAACACAGACAAGCCTGAACCTTCATGGTTCTTTGCAAGCCCCCTTATCATGCGTTGATTCAGTGTGTAGTGAACCATCCCAATGAACCTCTGCATTTCCAGAGTCTCCTGGCAAGAAACTCGAGCATCAACAATGGAGTTACTTTCAAAATTAAAATCTCATTGTTGAATGAAACTTGAGAGAGAATATAGAGGAACATGGATGATAATACTACTGTTACTGTGTTTGGTTTTGACATGCTCTAAGCAGGTATTATTTAAGGAATGTTTCCTTCCTGAACTATTTATTACTGGCTTTTGAGAAAAAGCAGTGCAGGAAGTGATAAATAAATCATGTATTATTACTTGTATCTCTATGTTGTTGTATATGTTTTACTGAAATCCACAATACCTGCATAACATAACAAAGAATAACATTTTTGTTTGCGTGTCAGTACCCACAGGACAAGACAAAAGATGTCAAAATGCCTGCAGAGTTGCGAATTAACATTTGGCTTGGGCTCGGTGCAGTGGAAAAGAAGTTTAATAGCTTTGCAGAGGGAACATTCAGTGTTTATGCTGAAATGGTATGTCCATCATTGATTTCTTAATTTAATCTTGGACATGAGTATTAGGCACTCAGTGCAGTTGGAGCTCTTCTGAATTTCTTTGCAAGCTGGACAGAAAGGTAGAATAGTATTTATTATAATGAAACAAGTAGACCCCATTCAAGGCAATTAATGATCAAGTCCATTGTGCCTAGCAGATGAACTTCAGCAGACCAGATTCTGAACAGGTTAATCAGGTACAAATCTGGTTAGCTCCAGTGATTTCAAAGGCATTTATTTTAGATTTTTATCAGCATAATTAAGATTAGGATCTAGGCCATTATGTTTTGGCATGGCAATAACCCTTTTCTTTTAATTGCTTGTTCACTTCTACAAATTATACCTGAATACAAGTGGTTTTGCTTAATAATGGTTCTTTTGTAGCAGTGGAAAATTTAGTGCTACAGGAAAACTGGTCCAAACCAGTAGATTTTGATGATAAAAGGCTATTTTGATAGAGGTAAGAGGTAAGAATAAAAATGCTTGCAATAGTCCCACAGCATATAACAGAGATTTTGAATGGTAATGTTTAGTGTGTCTTTTATATGCAACATCACCCAATGGTGCATATAATCCAATATCAGTAAAATAGCTAATGAAACAAGACATTTTTACAATGGTGTCACTGCTGCAGTTATGCTTAAATATTTAGCAGTGGTGTAGTAAGTTCTTTGAAGCAATGGGTGTTCAAAGCCATTTTTTAAGTACAGAGTTTAAGACACTAGTGAACAGCAATCCAACAATTTAACAGGAATAAGAGCAGCAAACCCAAGACCATCATAAATTACAAATAATCTCAGGAAGGGAAGTAGACTATATAAACTGGGCTGACATCAGAATCATGACCTCGGTAGCTACTATGATAAGACTTTAATTCACTTTTCCATGTTACAATATAAGATTTTTTAATTAGGAGGAGATTTGACATGGAAAAGAATGACAGAATCATCCATTTAAGGAATAATGTAACAATATTTTATTTAACAGAGCTAAATTTTGAGGAAGGTTGAGTGCAGTTGTAGAGAGGCATTAAATTGAGAAGATTTGCTTTACCAGGCAGCATAGAAGAAAACGAAAGAAACAAATTAATGATGACATTGCAGAGTAATGGGGAAAAGGGGGTGCTTATTTTCAGAGAAAGGAAATTTATAGTAGAATGTTTCATTTGTAAAATTTACATAAATATTTGTTTATTATTCCTAAATAATAATTTGATTTTTACTTTCTTCTCACACAGTATGAAAATCAGGCTCTCCTTTTTGGAAAGTGGGGTACCTCAGGACTTGTTGGTCGCCACAAGTTTTCTGATGTCACAGGAAAAATCAAACTGAAAAAAGAGTACTTTCTACCCCCAAAGGGCTGGGAGTGGGAAGGAGAATGGATGGTTGATCCTGAAAGAAGGTCAGATTTTTTTAATTTTATGCAGGCAGCAATAAAGGTATTTGTAGTGTAGACTCAAAGTTCCTCTATGTTTTCTTGGTGGAGGAGACTTTAAGTTGAACATTCTATGACAGAACAGCTGATAGTCAAAGCTAGTTAATAAGGCTAAAATTAACCTTTTTTAAAAGGTAAAATAAAACAGGCAACAGAAAGAATGCATCCATTTCCTAGGAACCAGCTTATGGTTCAGTGGTCCCCATGTCATGATGGCTATATTGCTTATGTTCTCTGGGTCTCAGTGCCTCATCTTTATAAAAGGGATAATAATAGTATTTCATGCCTAGAAAGCTACTGTGGGGTTTATGTGTGTCTGTGTGAGATTCAGAGATCTTGCTGTGATTGTTTCAGACAAGACCCTTGGATTGCTGCGTCTTCCCTAGGTAGAAACTTAACCCTGACACCCAGTATAAAGCTTCAATTCGTGTTGTAGCAACACCATCACAGCATTTGTGTGGTGGTTCCCATGCACTGGATGTTTTTTTGTGTTTATTTCGTTAAATGTTGAGAAGTTCCACTGACCAGACTGACTACATTATTTGTTTCATAAATAAAAGCCAGCATGAGAAAGAGACTGTTTTCTTTCTTAAAAGAAAATATTCACCTCGTTTTAAATTCTTGTGTTATGATGGTAAAAAAAATACAGAACTGTTGCATGCAGGAAAAATGTGTGCTATTATTTGATTAATTTTAATATTGTATCTGTCATAGATATGAAAGAATTTTTTTTAAATATTAAATTAATAGCTTTTATTTCAGTGAATAATCTGACATGAAGAAAAGCAATGACATGGAGATATTTTCTCAGATAATGGAAAAACCCCTTCTGTTGAAACGCATGGTTTTGCCATGCATCTGCTTTTACTGGGAAAAGATCTGCCTGGCTCTATTTGGCCAGCAAATGGCAGTGTAGAACACACTTCAGTGTGTTCTGAACTGCAGTGAACCACTGAGGGAAAGCAAAAGGCTTTTGGTTGATTTAATGTTCCCTCATTTCTTTTACTGGCAAGTTAGAAAATATTACTTAACTGATTGCTTGTCTTGTCAACAGTATAAAGGGAAACAAAATTAAGTACTTTTGCCAAATTTTGGTGTATGCATAGATGCATGTACTTCAGAGACACATGTAACTGCCATACACAGTCTGGGGTTTCCTACACTTAAATATATGTTGGTTTTCATTTTTCCAAGAGGACGTATTGAAAGCAGATCCTGAATAACACAGCAGTTAAAATACTCATGCTAGTCACTCATATTTATGGGTAATGTTCCCCTTATTGCTTACTACTACTGGAGTTGCTTCAGTTTAAGAAAGACATTCTAAGGAAATAAGTGTCCCTCATATAGATGGAAATCCTGCATTCCACATGTGCACATTCTGTGCTTTGTTTCTATATGCTTCTCTGAAGTGAACTAAAATATTTTTGATCTGTTATTATATTTGTTTTGGATGTGCAGTTTGTTGACTGAAGCTGATGCTGGTCATACTGAGTTTACTGATGAAGTGTATGAAAATGAGAGTCGCTATCCTGGAGGGGAATGGAAAGCATCTGAAGATAGTTACACAGATGTGGTGAGACTTAAAGTTTTCACTGGATAAGTAAAGGTTTAAGAGAAAGAGTTCTATCTTTTGCTACACAGTGTATTTGCTCTATTAATGCACAGAACTGTTATGTTTTCCCTACATAAAAGAATGGAGAAAAAGCTCCACCCCCACGCGAGTTCACGTGTCCTCTTGGATGGATGTGGGAAGATGATGCTTGGAAATCTGATCTAAATCGAGCAGTGGATGAGCATGGTAAGATTTACTGTTTATCTGCTGATTATTAGCACAATCTGTTGTTGATACTGAAGGATGATGTACATCATGACTGGGGCAATATCCTGGGCATGATAGTGATTGCCCTGTGGAAAAGTATCAAGGAAATATTTGGATAGCAGTTGCTTGAGGAATCAGATTAAATGACCTTGAGAAAGCGTTCACTGTCTGCATCTGTTTCTATTTCCGTTTTAATCACTCTTCCATCAAACTCACCATTCTTATTGAGCCTTTTTAGATCAAAAGCTGCTTTGTACAGGATATGTAATAAATGCATTTATAAGTGCATACTAGAGAATCTCATAGTCTAAGAAGCTGTATGTTAGTCTTAACTACAGCAGCAGATGATAATTTTGAGCCAAAAGTTTTGACAACTAAAAAAACCAGATATTAATGCAAACAACAGTCTATTAACAGTCTAAAGGTTTCATATGGGAAAGCTGTGTGTATAAACAGCAGACTTGGAAATAGAACCCACCCTTTTTTTAAATAAGTTTCCAAAACATTTTCTGCAAGTCCAGTCTTAATGCAGTCCAGAGGTTAGAATTGGGCCCATAAGACATAGTTAAGTAGCAGTAATTGAGGTTTTTTTAGAGAAGTCAAAAACTTCAGATGTGAAACCTCTGTGATTGCACTAAGAATATGTGGCAAAACTAGATTTGGATCTTTCTAGTAATTTACCTGGGAACCCTTAGCCACAAGATGAGTCACCAGACAATGCTATGAAGTGAATCGGGAGGTCTGGGGCCTAAAACAAGTGAGGAACTTGTTTGTATTGGTCACACACCACACAAGTATGTGGAGGATTCCTATATTGCTGAGAGCACAATAACTGTGCTGAATTTGTGTGGGAAGAGAGACATGCAGGACGGATCAGGATGAAATGGACAGCATGCAACTGATTCTTAGGCAATTTTGAAATGAAAATAATACGTCAAAGTCTTTTTGTGAAGACACTGGTGCTGCTAGACAAGAATTTTTCAGATTAGTTGTACTGCTATCCTGCTGAGGTTAGAAAATCCTACGTGCACCATTTTTCCTGGAGTTGCTTTGACTTCCATATGCTTATTACTCACACTAAATTAAAGCTGCTAGCAGCTTAGAAAGCTGGTATAAACAACCTTATAAGACCATAATTTAGATTCTACAGCAATAGGAAAAGGCAGTGTGTCATAGCAACATATTTACAGGAAAGCCCAGAGTTTTGCAAAAATATAATGAATTTTTATTTTTTCTAAAACAGCTGAAAACTCTCAAATAGTGACTGCTTTTAAATATAAGTGAAATAACTAGCTATTAGGGTAGAAAAAATATTTTATTTATCTTAGGATGTTGATATTTCTCTTAACCAGAACCTCTGTTAGGAGTCTGCAGTAACTTTTAAATGAGATGACTTTAATTTAAAGTCCTAGATATTTGGCAAATGAATTATAATACATAGAGCCAAAGTACAGTAACAGATTTACCAAGTTTTATGGTTGATCAGAGTTTATATAGTTGGTGTTCCTTTAGAAGGCAAGCTGCCAAGTTACAACTGTGCACAGAACATTCAACTCTTATTTAAAGATGAGTTTTTCCTGTGGTGAAGCATGAAAATGCGATATCAACATTTGAAAAAAAACAAGATTGAGAAGAAAAGAACTTGAAATATATTGTATCTGTTTTAATGCTGAGATTTTTATTGTCACATATATTATAACATAGCATAATTAAAATGTAGTCAGTTTCCCCCTGGCTATTGGGTGTTTAGGTTCTGCAATGCTGAACAGTCTTGTGTGATAAAGCTTCATCCTCTGTAGGCACAGTCATTCTATTTCCCATGCTTTTCTTCTTTGTCTCCTGCTTCTATTTCTGAAAACATACCAACTGATCAATTCTGTTTTAGGATGGGAATATGGAATTACTATTCCTCCAGACACTAAGCCCAAGTCATGGGTTGCTGCAGAAAAAATGTACCACACACACCGACGACGAAGACTGGTGCGGAGACGAAGGAGGGATCTACCTGAAGCAGTAACAGCAGGAAGGGTAAGCAAAAGAGAGATCCAGTCAGGGACTTGAATTTCTCATTTTCTGAGTAAAGAAAAAATGTAATACCAAACAAAAAACATCTAGAACAAGCTTTTATGTTTTCATTATATTTCTTTTCTTTATCTTTTTGTAAATTGATGTTACTAGCTTTGGTTTATGAGGGGAACTTTAGGCCTGCCCAAGCAAGTGCTGCTTTTTTTCATTACAGTCATACAACACTGCAGATAACTAGAATTTATGTCTTCTAGGGAATGCCATCGTATGAAGATCAAGAAGGATGGGAATATGCTTCCTTGATTGGCTGGAAATTCCACGGGAAACAACGCAGTTCTGATACTTTCCGTCGAAGACGATGGAGACGAAAAATGGCTCCCTCAGAGACACATGGTGCTGCAGCTATCTTTAAACTTGAAGGTGCTTTGGTAAGGAACAGATCATCAAAAAAATCTTTCAAAGGTCACACTGTTAATTCACAATAAATAAACAAGTATATCAGTCATTATAGTCCATAAATTGTTAGACTGATAAGTAACTAAGAAACTAATCCAGCTTATATTGTTTAAGTTATTTAAAGTCTGAAAGACACCATTAAAATTGTACTAGAGACTCTTGTGTTAGTACTTACTTTTTATATTTTGTATTGCATAGAAAATATTAGGTATTATATATAATTTATATTTTCATATTAACTTTTGTTCGTATTTATTGTTTTATTTGTCAATTTTTTTTTTTTTACTATATTACATGAGATATAAAGCAAAAGGCCAAATTACTAGTCTTTAAGTAAAAAGGCGTAAAGGGAAAAGGTAGCTCAGGCTCTTCATGCACATAATTTAGATATATTAACATCAGCACAACAAACAACAGGCACTGAAACAGCTGCCACTGATTAGTATTTGCATGTATAGACAACCAAACACAAGAAAGGACAGCAAGTGTTGGAGAAGCCAGAATATCATACATCACAAATAAATGACCGGAGCATAATTATTCCTCAAGTTTTCAGGTTACACAGCTTCACAGATATTTATTTCTATTTACTAAAATACAAATTGTAGCAAATAGTGTGAGAAGGCTACTTTGTTTTTATAAAATATATAGGAATTCTGAATCTGATTGTATAATATTAACAACAGTTTGCCCTTTTTTCTTGGGTTGTTTCTCTTTTTTACATCAAATGTTGACCAAGGATTCACTGAGAGTGTTTTCTTTCTCCACTTAATTTGGTTTCACAGAGTTTAATAACTCCTATTTCAGTTTTGCTTATGACTGTACTTCCTGGGCTATTGCTTGCTTAAAGCTTTAGAGCAGTTCTCTGCAACAGTTGCAGTGCAGGACACCTGCAACCTCTCCTCCACTCTGAGCTGAGAGGTAGCTAGTGTAACTCCAGAAATAGGACATCCTGGAAGTGAGATGAAATGATGGGATATGATTTCTGCACAGCTTCAATGGTAAGAGGAAATGACCTCTGGACATGAGCAAACATCTTAAAGTACATTTACTCACAGAAGTAAATTTCTCCTTGTGCTGGAGGAGAGACTGAAACCCATAAATTCACACACACAGTCCTCTTTTCTCAGATTCCTTCTATGTTTGTACATACTCAATAACTTTTTTCTGTATATAACTTCAGGGAGCAGACACCAGTGTTGATGATGGAGAAGGAAAGAGTTCTGATAAAACCAAGGAGTCAGCTACGAAGGTGTTTGGTGCCAATACACCGCTTATTTCCTGCTACTTTGACAGTAGGTTTTTTAACAATTCCTTTCTTAAAAATCATGTCTGTTTCTCCCTGGTTTCAAAGAGAATCAAACAGATTTTTTTTTTCCAGAAGAATTCTTTGTGTTTTGCATTTAGCTTTATATACCTTCTGTTAAAATAACTATCAGATCCCTGATTGGGCCCTATTTAAGTTATAGATTATAATAAAGATTAGAGTCAGTCATTTTGATATTTTAGTTCACTGTCACACAGCCTTTTTTAAAATCTGTATGGGACAGGAATTCTAAAGCTAACTCTTGCAGCACCTGAATTTAGGCTGTCTTAAATGATATATCTTTAGCATTGGTGTCCCTCCATGACAATGCAGGGAGCTAATGCAACAGAGATTATGTATGTACAGTTAGTTTTTTGTTGTTTTAGCTCACTTAACCAGCTCAGCACAAGGTCAGACAATGCCTGACCCAGAGGAAGCAGTACCATGTAGTTGAGTTGGCAAAGTGAACAAAACTGTAACTTTGCCAACCTGGATTGGTTTTAAATGCCTTGTAATCACTGTAATGTGATTCACAAAAGCAGGGACACTGAGATGGGAGCCACCAGTGCTAGTTAACAGGAATAGAGGCCAATCCTGAAATTTAAAATCCTTTTTGAGAAACTCCGATTGGAACACTTGTCTTTAATTGGACTCTGCAGAACTTGCTTTCCCTGCTGGGAATGGATGCCTTAATCTTAAATATTTTAGAACCTGAGGAAAATTGTTGCAGTTTCTTTCTAATAAAGACCACAGTGGGAGGAAAATGACACCTTCTTCTGCCAGAGTTCAGAGGTTTCAGCTCAATGAGGCAATGAGTGGCTCAAATTTTTTCAAGGGCTGAAAGGGTTAGAGGTAACGTCTTTTAGAGAAAAGCTGTAGTAACTGCACCACATGCTGTCCTGGGTTTGGGCAACTCTCACATCCTTTTTTAAAGTTATTCAACCTTACCTGGAGTGGTTTTTTGTTTGTTTGTTTGTTTGTTTATTTTAAATCTTTTAGTTCAAGAGACACAGTTGCAATTGGGATAATTTTCTAGAGCTAAGAATTAAAAATGTGAAATACTCAGGTACCTGGAAGTGCTGTTGTGAGTACTTAAATTAAGCACAAGAATGCCCAGTTGTTGATTCTCTTTGGATGAGCTAGATTGTCACACTGTTTCAAACAGCAGTTTTTGAATAGAAGGATTTCTAGATGATCATATGGTAAAAAAAGCCCAAATAACATTAGTGGGCTTTTTCATTTTTGCTTTTGTTGGAACAAATATTCTCAGGTGCTAACTCATTGATGTTAATATACCTATCATAAGAAAACCAAAAATGTTACTACAGTTCTTGTGTTAAAATGTGTAAGGCATTCGAATAAACTCAAAATATCTTCATTACAGAAAAGAAGTCTGTATAATGCACCTTAACTGGTTTTATTTTTTTGATACAGGAGTATATACTTACCACCTTCGCTGCTATGTCTACCAGGCAAGAAACCTCATGGCTTTAGACAAAGACAGTTTTTCAGGTATGGAAAAATCCTTTTGCCATACTTTGTTTGTTTTGTTTTGTAGCTTGTTTTAGCTGTAGAACATCTTAAGGACTGTGTGTAGGTCCCAGCTACTAAAACTGCGCTGTAAAGAAAGTCTCAGTTTTGTTAGGTATGATCTCAGATTGGTTAGTACTGCCCCAGAAGCAACCAAAAATGCAGTGCTCTGTGTGTGCAGTACCTGTTCCTGCCAATGACTACTCAGTGTCGGAATGGGATTTCAAATAAGATCTGAATTTCCCATGACCAGTCCCTTCCTTTTGCCTTAGTTTCTTCTTCTAACCAAAGTCTACATGCAGTTTTCGTGCAGGAAGCTTGCACAAAAGCAAGGATGAAGAAAGCTGGATGGCTGTCATGTCACCAACTGCCTCTCACTGTTCAGTTTTTTTATATTAATTCATTATGGAGATGAACTTGTAGAAGAACCACACTGTGCCTTACTAACAAGCATAGCTTCTTTTCGTTTATAAATGTGTACTGCTTGCCTTTTTATTGCCAGCTCTTAGGTATTCCAGCAGTGTTGTATCCACTTGACATCTTTGTGATCAGGCTAATACCCGGGTTTATCAAGGATTCAATTTTTTGCTAATTCAAATTAGAATTTCACTGTGAAGTCAGAGAGCAAATTGCATTTAGATTCTGTAAGAATAAGACTTTACACTTCCTTTAAGGAAGTTCAGCAAAAGATAAAGCTGAAATGAATTTCCTTTCCCCATTATCCTCCTTTTGCATCCTTCTTTTTCTCCCTGTTTTAAGTAATAATTTTAGTAAATGTAATGCATTTGTTACAGAAGATATAGCCCTATACATATTTTAGAGCTATTTTCTGAAATGAGGAAGGTTTTGTACAACTGCCTGTGTGTATTTGGTCTTACTTCACTATGCAGCACTTAAAAGCAAAACAAACAATAATAAATGCCTCTAATTTGCATATGTGTAATTCAGGACAGACACCTCATATGCCATCATAGATAAACTAGCTCATCTACATTTTATTTTCCCCTAAAATTAGCTTGAAGAATTAGCCAAATTTGGTAAAACTCTGATCAGGTACCCCATCAGAAGCTATTGAAACTGACCTAAAGATAACCTTTCAAATTGCCTTGAGTCCTTAGTAATTTGTACAGGAAACATTAATGACCATTGTCAGATACCTTCTACAGAGCTCTTGATGATTTAAAGATCTGCCAAACACTGGGCCTAGACCGCTTTAATCATTCAGCTGTTTCACAAGAAAAGATTGCTATAAATAAGCATGTTTGAAATCAAAGATTGATCTGAGCTATATAGCCTGGGAGAATTTGTTGTTTGGCAACTAATCAGAACTGGAATTATTTCTTTGTATTGTTTATGAGGTTGTATATCAATGGAGACAACAAAAAAAGAGTTTCTACAGACAAGATTTAAGAAGAGATTAGTATAGACAGTGTTTCACTTTTGATTTTCAGGTTCTCTTTCTGATTTACAAGATATTTTATCATTTGCATTTATTACTTTGTTAATCAAGACTTGTATAAAGGAAGCAATTTAGTAATCACACGGAAATTGCTCTATTAAATGCAAATTATGTATATGTGTTTGTTTCTGTTTTACACAGAATGGCTTAGAGCTGGTAACAACCCAAAAAATAACACTGTATTTGATTAAAATTGTGATTGTGTGCTTTATGACTTGATGGGGTTTTGTTTGTCTGTAACTATGTACTTTTAATCTTTGTATGATATTTCAGATCCATATGCTCACGTTTCTTTCCTCCATCAAAGCAAAACAACTGAGATCATTCATTCAACTCTAAATCCTACATGGGACCAAACTCTCATATTTAATGAAATTGAGATCTATGGGGACCCACACACAGTAGCTCAAAACCCACCTAAAGTTGTTATTGAACTTTTTGACAGTGACCAAGTGGTAGGTGAAGTCCTTTTACACATATGGCTTTTTTATTTATTTATATTAGTTGAAAATACATTAATCGCTGTGATTTCTATTTTTGGGTGCAGGGTAAAGATGAATTCCTTGGAAGAAGTGTTTGTTCCCCCATGGTCAAGTTAACCCCAGAAGAGGACATCACACCAAAACTGCTCTGGTATCCTGTAACAAATAATGGCAAAGCTAGTGGAGACATTCTTTTTGCTGCAGAACTTATTTTGAGAGACAAGGTATATGTTTCTTTCTGTGTGTGTGCATGTGTACTATAAAGGATATTATATATCCTTTCAAAGTAAGAGAATATATGGAGAACTGTCTTAATACTTGCAAGGTATTTCAGCTAAGGAAGATGAGAAAAACTCATACTCATGTTCATGTCTTAATAGGGTGGTGCCAACCTTCCAATTCTTCCATCACAAAGAGCACCAAAGCTTTACATGGTACCTCAAGGAATCAGACCAGTAGTTCAACTAACTGCTGTTGAGGTATGGCTTACTCTCAAACTAACTGAATACAGGTACAGTCATCTCTTCCTCTAGACAGTAAGCTTGTGTATTTGCTTAAAGAAAACCTAAAAAATCATGGTGAGACATATGGAGGATTCTCTTTTTTAAGTGTTTTGGAATTTCACTGTTTCCATTAACTTTCCTAGAACTAGAACCTTGAAATATTTTGCCAGTCAAATGTTAGTATTTAAAAGACTTTCTTTCTTACTACTTTCTGAGTATTATATTAAGCATATTAGCATATTCATATCTCTTCCCACTTTTGCTTGTATTGGATTTTATTTTACAGATTCTGGCTTGGGGGTTGAGAAACATGAAAAACTACCAACTGGCACCTGTTATGTCTCCAAGTCTCATTGTGGAATGTGGGGGTGAAATGGTGGAATCCGTGGTGATCAAAAACCTCAAAAAGACACCGAATTTTCCATCGTCTGTTCTCTTCATGAAAGTTGTAAGTTACAAAAAACCAGCTGTCTATAGCAAAAGAAGTTATTCCATAGTTTTAAAGGTCAAGGATTTGTTCTGAATAGAAAAACTCACACATATGTTTTGACTTACCATAAGCAATTTATGGGCCTGAAAACTCTAATAAATATCATGTAAACATGTCTGTACAGTCGTTGATAAGATATACAATTTTAAATGCACAATCCAGTGTAGTATATATATATTTTTATTTGTAAAGGCATTAATTTACCTGTAGATACGTTGCTACTTTCCTACTGCTATGATGGGATCTGTGCAAGAGTCAAGAAAATTCAAGACTTGGGGCACTTAAAATTGTTTTTACTGATTTTTATTAATTCATAATATCAGGTTAGAAGTTTTCACTCACCATACAGCCATAGAACACAGTAGTTCAACACAAAATAAATGAAGCAACAGCTCTGATTTAGGGGGGAAATCTTTATTCTTCAGTTTTCTTCTGTTTGCATTGTAAAAAAACTCTAATCTTTTATTTTTAGCTTTTGCCAAAAGAGGAGTTATACAGTCCATCTCTTGTTATTAAAGTAATAGACCACAGACCATTTGGACGGAAGCCCATTGTGGGACAATGTACTATTGATTTACTGGAAGGCTTTCGCTGTGACCCCTACACTACTAAAGAGGATATTGCACCACAGCTGAAAGGTAGAAAGCTGGAAAATAAAAATTCTACTTGTGAGATGCTAGAGTTACCTACCTTCAGTGTTTACTCTGCATGCTGTACTGATGAATAGCCAGCCACCTCACATTGTGTACTTATTTGAAGAGATAATGTTGTCTGAAAGAAAGAAACTCTAAACCAGAGTATTAATTAGTGCAATAATTCTGTGGACATAAGAGAACATTATGCAAAGGCAAGTCCAGTCTCATACTTGATGTGCTAGTTCCCTGAAGTTCCTCTTTCATGTAACTTGGAGTTTAACTACCTGCAGATTACCCCTGCAATGATACCAAAGTAACAACCCAGGATTCCAGCAAGAATGCTCTGAATACAATATTGACCTTTTCTATTTTTTCCAAGTTTGACTCTTTTTTAAAAAAATCTATATATTTGAGAAATGTTTGCATGTCCTGCACAAAAATATATTGTGGCTTTTTAGCAAAAAATGGTAACTAATTGCTTTCTTTAGCATATCAAACATATAAGCAATTAATTATTTTACTGTTTGGATTTCAAATCTGATGAAACTCTTTAGTAAGATATTTTTCCAACACCATATTGCCTTAATAAAATCTTTGGCTTACAGTTAGCCTGCTCTCTGCTGCACCTCGCCAGGATACAATAATTGATATGGAAGACACACAGCCACTGCTGACAGCTCAGGTAATCTTTGAAATTTGATGCTTGACTTTATTCTTCAGATCTGTGATTTCTGAGAAACTATCTAGACAGCGAAACTGTCAGAAACATATGCAACCTTCTGGAAAGCCAGATGGAGCAAAGGTACTTTGTGTCAGAAAAGCAAAGGAAATATGTTCATCATTGTAACCTTTGTTTTCATATAGTAAACATCAAACTATAGCATTTTGTGCTCGGTAAAGTTCGACCAGTGGCTTAAGAATTAATTCACTTGTTCAATAGCTACTGAAAGCACATCATAGAACATTAGCAGTCTCTCACTGATGGTGGTTAGAGCAGTCTAATCTGGGACAGATTGAGCAGTTCTAGGTAAAGGAGTTAGAAGCAGGTGTGTGTTTTGGTGGCTGCAGACCTTCAGCCATTCATTTTGTCACATTCATTTTGTGGCTTTGTCTCTCTTACCTTGAAGTCATCCAAACCCAATACCACTGAAACAGTTTTATCTGCACTAACACTTCTCTTCTTTCCTTTTCTGTTGTGCCTTGTGAATATCTTTACTGCTCTGATTCTTTCGGGACCACCACAATACAGTTTTACTTGCCAGGTAAAAAATAATTTAGCTTGCAGAATTTTACTCTTGAGTTGAAACATTAGTGAAGACAAATTCCTGACAGTGCATTTTCAAGGAAAAAAATTCGGTTCTCTTAGGAATGTAAAATGTTTCCCTTACCTAGAAGATGTTTTCATTAATTTCTGATGGCCTGTTTTGTTAAAGGAAGCACAGAAGTTATTTCCTTTAATATATAGTAATTTTGCAGGCTCTTAATCCACAATTTTGACTTTTGAAAATGCAGAAAATTTTACTTTGCTGCAGAGGTCCCAAAGTAAATGCCACTAAATTTAGATTTTCCAACTCTCACTGCTATTTGAGTATATTAATGATTGCATTGTTCTTCCTCCATTTCTTCATTTCTGTATCCTAAGGTCATGATATTCAGACTAATTTAAGTATATCATAGACTTATGTTTACTGTCATCATGCATGTAAATTGTCCTTAATATTTAACTTAGAACAGTCTCTAACTGTTTTCTGAAATAGGTTTTCTCTTCTCATATAAGTGCTTTATACCTGGTAGTTTCAACTATAAAGGGAAAATTTTAAATGCTATATAAGGTGAAACACAATTTCTTTTAGTTTGACATCACCCAAGCCAAATACAATTCTAGATACAGTGATAGCATCTATATTAGAGGAACGAAAATTCAAAACTATTGAAATTGAAACTAAGTACAACTGTGGGAAGTGTAAGTGCTATGCAGACAACACTTTGAGGACAACAAAATTTCATCAA
>JAWWES010000169.1:19849880-19965000 GCA_035583135.1 Lophotriccus pileatus
AAATTGAAACTAAGTACAACTGTGGGAAGTGTAAGTGCTATGCAGACAACACTTTGAGGACAACAAAATTTCATCAATTACATTCCAATTTCCAGTGTTTAAGCAGTATGTCAACAGCACTCAGCAAAATGGCTTCTCCAACAACAGTGCATGTATGTATGTACCGAGCTAATGCATGCAGGTGACCAGAATATTAATGTGGTGGGCTCGTGAGGGCGTGCATCTCTTGACAGCTCCACCATAGATTTTGGAGGAGATGATGCTCCTAAGTCTGGTATGATTATCATCATATTATGATGAATATTAAGGTATCTTTGACCTTAAAGATAAAAGTCTTACTGTGCACATAAAATATGTATGAACTACTAAAAACCTGGTTTGTGTTTCAGCTTAGTTGGAATCTGTGTGGTAAAAGCATGAAACACAACAGGAATTATTTAACTACACTTAATATTTAAACTTTGTCTAGAAGTCTACTTTGTGGAAAATAAAATAACTTTATGATAAGTAAAATTCTAACTCTTAATTTTTCCAGGCATCCACTGCATCTTAGAAATTTTTTTTCCTTAATTCCAAATTGTTTGAAAAGCTAATAGTTCACTCTTGATGTCCTGAAAATGTCCTGTATGACAATCTACAGTAAAGTCACTGGATACCTTTTAAAAAGGACAGTAACTATTACATTGTTTTTATCATGTGAATATCTCACTCCAAAATCTCTAATTTATCATATGGCATTTTATTCCATGTTTTAGCATTCTGTAAGCACATCCTGCTTACAACTTTCAGTAACAATAATATCCAAAGCTTGAAGACTACTTTTTGCTTTGGGAATTTTTAAAGACGGTCTTAAAGTTTGGGGTTTTTTTCCTTAATCTCTTCTTTCCAAGACTACCAAGTGCATTATTTGAAGAGACATTTGAAGGTATATCAAGGGGGAAAAAAAACCCCAAACCATAACCTCTAATATAAATTCTTCCAAAATTATACTTCAGTGAAAAATTCAGAGTTCTACACAGTAGAAAAAGGGTTTAAATTGGGAGTTTAAGTTATTATTGCATAATTACGCAAGTTACCCTTCACATTGTCAACATTACAAACCAGTGTTTAAACAAAGTAAAATTTAAATATGGCAAAGTATTCAAAATTCCATGATGGATTCTGTCTGTAAGTTTTGCAAATCGCTAATGGTATGATTTCCAAGAAAAAAAATCACTCCAACTGTCTTCAGAAAATGACAGTCCTCTGCAAACCTTAAAAAACTATGCTGTGTTTCTGATTCGAAGTTAGACAACACTAGTAAGATACAGTAGACCTGAACATCTGAGCAAGATAATTACTTAGAGAAATGGGAGTAAATGAGTGTGATATACCAGAGTGATGTCCTGACCTATTGATGCACTTGGCTTGTAATCATAAAATATTTTTGCATATTTCTTCTGCTTTGCATAAAAAATTATGGCTAATGCTTTTAAATGAAAACACAAGGCATAATAAAAAACACTAGCACCAATGACACTTGCTAATCGTGGCTTCCAGACGAGATGCATGATGCTTGCTCTTAATGGACTATCAGGTCATAATTATGGTATCTGTGATTTAACAGGTGAAGCATTTTGGATTGTGCACATTGTTTTTACACTTATATGGATAGATCTATAAACACACATATACTGGTTGTTACTGTACCTTATAATTCATCATTCTTTTTTTAGACTCCTGAAAATTCACAGCCTGTAAACAATTGTTAAATTATATTAGAAGGAAAAGGAAAAGGATGTTGAGCATTAGCAAATTACTTTATAAAGAAGCAAATAGTGAAAAACAGCAAAAAACCCCACTTGAATCTTACGTATGTGAAATTTGTTTGGAAAAGAATCTTTGGAACAGGTTCAGTTTTGTAAGTGCTCTTAGAAACATTTTTCATCTGAAATAAATCAGATTCAGTGCTCTGTGCAACCGCAGATGAAAGTGGGGAATGATGCTACTGTGGAAATCAATAAATGGAATCCAGACTCTAACACTACAATGATACAATAAAAACCAAGCTTCTCTTGGTTTTGCTTTGTTATGTGAAGAACAAAGCACAGGGTGATAATGTTTTACAGTCCTCTGTAAAATCTGCTTTTCAAAATTTATACATATGTGTGCTCCAGCTTAATATCTAGAATATATTGACAGCAGAAAAAAAAACCCCAACAAGTTAAACACATGGTGTCTGCATATTCTTCAAAAACATTTCTAAATTATTGTTAGTAACTTACTTCACATACATATTCTATATAAACCCTCAAACTTTTAAAGCTTGTTTAACTGTCTAAAACTGTACAAATCATATCCTTACCATTGTTTCTGTTTTGCTCTTTTCTATGACTTGATCCTCATGAGCAGCTTACAGAGAAGGTAATGTATACTGCTTTTACACATTGCTTTCTTGTACATGAGATATCCAATTGAAAATCAGTATATCAATATTGCCTCTAAATTAGCATGTTAAGCATGTGGGTGAGAACTGTAATCTCTGAATCTCAGAGAACCTACAGTGAACTTGCAATGTGGTAAATTTGGGAAAAATATGAAAGACTGAAATAAGAAACCCTACATCTAAAAAAAAAACAAAATGAAAATAAACAACAAAACTAAAAAAAACCCAAACAAACCCTCACCTTTAATGATCTGTATAATACTTTAAGATTCTCTTTAAATCTATAGAGTCTTTAAAAAAATGAATTTACACAGTGAATGAATACTCTTAATTCTGTTCATTCATAGTGAATAAATACTAGTCATTACCAATGGAAGTGTGTTTTCAGGGCTAAATAATTATATTTTGCAATCTCTGTGAATACAGAAAATAGTACTCTCTTAAACACAGTGATTATCAGACTTAAAGAAATACTGTATTAGTGGAATGTATAGATTGCTAGCACGTAGGGTGTCATGAGGCTTACTGAAAGACTATTTTTAAGGCGGCCAGACTCACTACTCCTTTTCGCCTGCCCTCGGTAACCATTAAGGTAGATCTGCAACTGCAAGACTCTGTTACGATACAGGCAATCTCCTCTGGTTTTAAGGGAATGATGTATGGTTAGACCAGTTACAGGTCTGTCCCAGCTTTATCACATGGCAGTGGTTTTGAAATAACTAGGAATGTTGGAAGCAAGTAGCACATTTATCCCTTGGGAAAGTTTCAACACATTCAGAGTAGTTCTTACAATTCTTACAGTCACGCAATCCCTGGAATGAATACCAGGTGTGATGGTGTTTTTCCTTAGCAGCTGAAGCAATGACTGCACCAAGCAAAGTGTACCTGCACACCCTCTGACTCCAGCAATGTAGAACTCAGGTGGTTAGGCTGTACTGCCCTGCCAGAAGCTGGAGGAGAGAAACACACATACCTCCCAAAATCAGTACTTTGAGACAGGTATCTAGATACCAGTAATTAATCACATGCTTGGAGGTGGCTGGCTGTTGACTATCAACACAGCTGGATTATAGACCAGATACCTAAACCTGGGTAAGAGACATTCCATTTTTTTAGCCTTAATAATTATTTACATTCTAATTTTCTTTCATATGAACCTTTAATATTACTTAACTGATAATAAGTTTTAGAGTATATTATCTTCTGTGATGCTTAATTGTTCATTTTTTCTGATGTACAGCATGATTTAAAAGAGGACTTATCTCTTTTATTTGCTTTTCTTTAAGGAGGAAGAAATTGTTGATTGGTGGAGCAAATTTTATGCTTCAATAGGAGAACATGAAAAATGTGGACAGTATATTAAAAAGGGATATGACACCTTAAAGGTATTGCTCAGGATAAAATAAATTAATGTGTTTCAGAGTTTATAGGCCCAAGACCT
The DNA here is from genome assembly GCA_035583135.1 of Lophotriccus pileatus. Taxonomy (NCBI): domain Eukaryota; kingdom Metazoa; phylum Chordata; class Aves; order Passeriformes; family Tyrannidae; genus Lophotriccus; species Lophotriccus pileatus. The sequence continues at coordinate 19,853,747 of JAWWES010000169.1, forward strand.
GTTATTTTAATTGCTCTTCAAAATTTAACTGTACCTGATTTCCTGTAAAGGGTCATTACTAATTCGTGTGGTGAAATGAAATTTTAAGATATCTTTGCTTCTCTTCTACTTAACTACACTTATTAGGACATGTATTAAGAGTTTAATATCATGAATTTTTTACAGTTTTACTCTTGACTTCCTTGGGTGCCAGGCAGATCCCAAATAAACATACACATTGATAAAGTATGAGCAGGATCAGTACTTTTACCGTTTGTTGGTTAAAATTTGAAGTCAGACCACTCTTATTTCTTATCTAATACACCTAATGAAGAAAGTAAAAATAAGCTTATGGCAGGATACTCAGCCTGTTTTTAACAAGGCCTGCTTGCAACTTGATCACATCTTCTCCAAACATTGCTTCTACTTTGATGTAAAAAGGATAATTTCTAAACTGCATTGTTTTCATTTTACTTTTTCTTTTTTTAAGGTGTATGACTGTGAATTGGAAAAAGTACCTGAATTTAATAATTTGACAGACTTCTGTGATACATTTAAACTATACAGAGGCAAATCTGAGGACAGTGACGATCCGTCAGTGGTTGGGGAATTCAAGGTAAATTTCAAATGGTGGGCAATAACCAAAAGCTGGTTGCAGTCTAAGTAAGTAGGTCTTCGTGCAAGCTGAAATATGGATCTGTGCATCAATAGGGGCAAAAGGTGCTTGTAACTACTTAGGTACAGACCCTTCTGTATCAATGAATGTGATACATGTTAATTCAAAATATGTGTCATTCCTGCTAATATAAAATTCCCTGGTACCTACAGAACCTTCCCAGATAACCTCTGGAACAGATTGAAGTTTCACCTACAGACATTCTGAGCAAAGTACATTTTTAGAATGAATTTGGAAAAGGTATTTTCTACTATTTCTGTGTCTCTGTGACTTAATATAGATTAAAATAATGCTAATGTAGAAAAACCAAACCAAGCCTTAAATGATGCTTTTGGAGAGGGAAACAAATACAAACTATTTGTTATGTGTTCTCAGCTGGAGCAAACTGAGTAATTGTGTTGCCATAGCTGAATTAATTTAAATTGCCAAAGGATATAACCTTGCCTTTTCAGTAAGTCTTGTTATCCAGTACACATTAAAGTAAAACAAAAGACTTCCAAGTGACTGTGGATCAGGCTATAATTTTGCTATTCCTATATAAACCAGAGTGTAGCTTAGCTGGAGTGACTTTTCTACATTTATCTTGACTGAGTCTTTATATTACTCTTTAGGGATCCTTTAAAATCTATGCGTTGCCTGACGATCCCACTATTCCAGCTCCTCCCCGCCAGTTCCGGGAGCTGCCAGACAGTGGACCTCAGGAATGTATTGTGAGAATCTATATTGTTCGAGCTCTGCAGCTTCAACCCCAGGATAATAATGGGCTGGTGAGACTTTTTGCTTTTGGAATGTTTGCAAGCTAATCGGTGTAGTATATTTTAAACAAACTTAGTTCTTCATAACTATCCCTTAACAATATTTTTTTCTTATTTTTAATAGTGTGATCCTTATATAAAAATATCTCTAAGTAAAAAAGTAATTGAAGACAGAGATAATTACGTGCCTAATACTCTCAACCCAATTTTTGGCAGGTAACAAACTTTTTTGTATTTTCAATTCACTGTATTTTAGAGTGTTTTTCTATTTTTTAAGATAAGCCGTTATTCGAAATATCCAATGCTCTATTCACAGTTGTATACTGACAGTTAATTATGAGTAAAATTGCACAAGGCATTTCCCTTTGATATCATTGGACACCACAGAAGTTTGGCTAGGCTATAGATATTCTGTATCACATGGGTAAATTGCAGGAAGTCAAAGAATGTCTTTATCTTACAACCACCCTGTGTTATGCATATAAGGATAATAAAATAGGCTTCTAGAATATGGAAAAAGTTTTAACTCTGAAAATTACTTGGATGTCACAACGAGTAATCAGCTTAACTTGCATTTCCAAACACACTGGTCCTTCCATCAAAGGCTAATGATAGCACTGAAATATATCAATTAAAACTACTAATTAGGAATGAAGAGGTTACTTCATTTTTACAATTACTAATGGAATTCTAGGTCTGGTTTGGTGTCCAGAGTTAGAGAAGGATTTTGATACATTAGGAAGTTTGTAGAGGAGGACTAGAAGGATCATAAATTGTTCAGAAGGCATACTTTGCAGTGATGCACTACAGGATTTCAATTGTTCAGACTATACAAAGAAATAGACAGCAAAGAGGCTTGATTACAGATACAAAGTATCTTCAAAATGCCAAGTTTTTTCAGAATTATTCTGGTGTTCAAAGGTCAATGTTCAAAAGTTTAACTAGAAATAAAACAAACAAAAAAAAGAAATGCAAAGAATAATTAACCATGGAATACTTTACGTAAATGGTAATGGATTCAGCAGTGGTAGAAACCACAAGGCTGCATATCTTTAAATTCATAGAATTAATTTTGAGAAAACTCTACAACGTTTTATGTAGGGCAGCTAGATGACAGAATAATCTCTTCTAGTCATAGCAGCTTAACACTTGGACTATATTTTTTAAGGATCCTACTACATTTGTGGTTAAAGAAATTAAAAGTTTCTAATCATAGAGAAACTGTGGATTAAACAAGCATCCTTTTTACCGAGTGGCTGGTAGAGCCACACCAGTTTCTTTCTCAGTCCCAATTTAAGCTGCTGCACAGAAAACATCTAAGTAACACATGGTGCAGAAAGGAAGGAGGTAATATCCAGAGGAGTACAAATGAGATTATTAATAAGTACAAACAGAAGTTGGAGCATGAATGGAAACTCCTGCTGGATTTATCAGCATTGGAAGCATCCCTTTAACATCTTGTAAAGGCTATTGCTCAAAAAATAAACAAAAATTGCTTTTTCAATTGGTTTATTTTAATATTAAGAGTGAGAAACATTGCTTAAAGAGCAATAGCCTTAACTGGGCATTTTTATGTTTAGAATGTATGAACTCAGCTGCTTCTTGCCTCAAGAAAAGGACCTGAAAATTTCAGTCTATGACTATGACACATTGACTCGTGATGAAAAAGTGGGTGAAACCATAATTGATCTTGAGAACAGATTCCTTTCTCGTTATGGATCTCACTGTGGCATCCCACAGCAGTATTGGATGTAAGTCATTTTGTCTATTGAAAATTTTTATCTGTAAGATCGAGTCCCCAGTCTCTGAAAAAATCTGGGCTTCCTTCATCTTAATTCTATGGTTAAAAAACAATGCTATGGCTTCTCATGGATAGTTGTTGTGCTCATTCTGTCACTGAATTCCAAGTGAAGCTGGAAGAGCCTTGAATGAAAACCATGATGTCAAACATTTTAATATTCTGTTAATACAGCAATGTGTGTTATTTCTGTCCAGGGATCTCACACTTAGCAGTATTTGCTGACCTACTCATGGAAATAAATAAGGAAGCATCTATTAGTGTAAATATTTTGATATGTAAAGAAAAAAGCACTCTGTCTTGGAAGGTAATTGAGCTGATACAAAATTATGTCACTGTATCAAACTCAAGTGGCCTCAGTCTAGTCACTTATAGTGCTGCCCTTTCTGAATTAGTTTAATAAATACATTTTTATGTGTTGTGTAAATGCCCTGCATAGTACATAATTTTAGGATTGTTTCTTTTGCTTTCCTAAAAGTTCAGGTGTGAATACCTGGCGTGATCAACTAAAACCCACCCAATTATTGCAAAATGTAGCCAGGTTTAAAGGCTATGCTCCTCCTGTCATCTCTGACAATGGTAGAAAAATTAACTATGGGGGACGAGACTATACTTTGGAGGAAGCTGGTGAGTTTGTTCACTTATTTTATATTTCTGTCTTAAATTCATATTGATACACATATAAAACTTTTCAAGTATTTATGGAATATTGGGGGAAAATCATTGATGTTTTCAAATTTGAACACATTTTTCTGCTCAACTTTAAATATCTGGTTTTAATTTTAAATGGAAATCTTGGTTCATGAGTCCAGTCCCTGTTCTTTTCCCATTTCTTTCATTTCAGAAGCTAACAAAGTTCTGCATCAGCATCTTGGTCCAGGTGAAGAGCGGCTTGCCCTTCATATCCTCAGAACACAGGGATTGGTACCTGAACATGTGGAGACAAGGACCTTATATAGCACCTTCCAGCCCAATATCTCCCAGGTACTGTAAACAGGCTTACTTATGGTTTCTTGAATGCAGAAATGGAGCCTTCTGAAATTTATATCATGTTGTCAATAGAGTTTATGACTCAGGGGGAACAAATCGTTACTACTTGGCTGAAAATCTAAAGCAGGTTAGTCTAGAAACACAACAAAAGACAGTTATATTTTGCCATTAAGACCTCCAAGTGACACCTTAAACACTGACAGAGTGGGAATTAGGAAAGATTTATTTATAACTTTGTTACTGAAATAAATTGGAATATGTATTTATACCTCACCAAAAATAAAGGAGATGGCCTGGCTCAAGAGCTTTCTAGCTGCATTCAGCAAATGAAACCAAACTTGCCAGTTCTCTACAAGGTTCAGAGATGCAAGTTTAAACATGAAGTTTTATTATTTTAAACATGTAGTTTTATTTTGGACATCTCTGCTAGAGAGGAACAAAGGCTAACATTAGTTTTCTGGCATTGCCTGACTCACCAGTGCTTGGGTTTTTTTTAAGAAAGTTTCTGCAGAAACAAGAAAACTTCTCTGAAAAATAAAGGGGCTTACATTTGAAACAGAGTGTAAAATCTACAGTGGATGGCTTGCTTCAGAGTGTAGTTAAGGGGCCTGGTCACCTACACAGGGTAGGCCACCAGCTGCAAACTATCAACCACCTGTATGACACTGTGCTTGAATACCAGCTCTGAAAGAACAGTGAGAACTATTTAGGCACCTAACTTGCACTGAATTCACTAGGAATTAATGTCCCTACCATCTTTTGAACTCTTGGCATTGTTTATTTGAAGAAGATTCTGTAACATGAGGGATTGTGCTTGCTCTGAAGTCTGTAGAAGTTCTGACATTGGTAACATGACGTAGGTCACTAAAATTAGTACTGAGTGTGCCAATAAGCATTCCATGGGACTACCATGACAAACCTGTATGCAACAAACACTCACTCATCTTCTCCACTGCTACAGGGAAAGCTCCAGATGTGGGTTGATGTTTTCCCAAAAAGCTTAGGACCGCCAGGCCCTCCGTTCAACATCACTCCCCGAAAAGCCAAGAAGTGAGTATCCCTATATATTATATACCATCTGGCAGCCCTGACACAGACAATTCAATTCTCCTTCCCCAAACGTCTCTCTTAGGTATATCTTGCGGGTGATTGTCTGGAACACCAAAGATGTCCTTCTGGATGAAAAGAGCATCACAGGGGAAGAAATGAGTGACATTTATGTGAAGGGGTAGGAGCACTCTGTCATGTAACACTTGCTTACAAATTAATAACAATAATAACATATCCTGGGAATACCTTGACCATAGGTTCCAAGGATTATTTGGGTCACCCAAGTCAAATGCTAACCTCAGAGAAGGACAGAAGTATTATGTGATAAAGCATGACCAGGTAATTTGTGGTGAAAGATCCCAGAATTTAATCTCTTGAGGTGGGCAGCAACTGAAAAGGTAGTGAGTTAGATTTGGTGCTACATAACCTGGGTTCTTCATTTTTATGTTCCCTGATCTTAATGTAAAAAAATTCAGTAGAAATGTAGTTCAGTAGAATACTAGGCTCTTGATCTAATTTCTCCTAAAAAGAACTCAGCAACTCACCACTGATACAAAACCAGTCTTAGCAGATGAGAAATTCAGTTCAGATGTTCCTATTTACAGTGCCGAATTGGAACCAAAATGAGAAAGGGCATGAAAAACTGCAGCCCTCTGGGAGCAACTCGTACAGCTTGTTTGCAACCCCTTACTGACACAGTGACAGTGCAAACAAGCACCATGGTGGTCCCACTGCAAACACCAGACACGTCTCTCTGTATTTTCAGATGGATGCCTGGTAATGAAGAGAATAAGCAGAAAACTGATGTTCACTACCGATCATTGGATGGTGAAGGGAACTTTAACTGGAGATTTGTTTTTCCTTTTGACTATCTCCCAGCAGAGCAGCTCTGTGTAGTTTCCAAAAAAGTAAGTATTCTAAAGATTTCAATACTTAGAATACGGATTGTAATTAGTCTGATCATTTTGTACCTACATATTGAAAGTCTGTAGAAGTTCTGACATTGGTAGCATGGCTCAGTTCCACATACTTTTCTCAAACTGCTATTGTGACCAGTTGCAGTTTTGCCTTTGGGCCAGGAACAACACACTGGCAACAACAACAGTCTTTTTAGCAAGAGCAACAGCAAGATCAGATCCTTAATACTTCCACCAACCTCAGAATTCACAGACACTAACTGACCACAGCTTCGATTTTTCATAAGTAATCTTTAAAGGTGCTTGAGTTTTGTTTTTTTAAATTTTAGGAACATTTCTGGAGTCTTGACAAGACAGAATTCAGAATCCCTCCTAAACTGATCATTCAGATATGGGATAACGACAAATTCTCCTTGGATGACTATCTGGGTAAGATTTCTAATAAAATAATTACTGTTGTCTCAAAGATATAAAAATGAATGATATTAAATGATCACACAAGGACATGAGGACTGTGTTTACAGAGTGAGAAACTGAGCATGCAAATACTGGGAAACTCCTGGTCTCCCTCATAGTACAGGCTTACTTGTGATCATGAATGACTGAGTGAATATTCACTCAGTAAAAGTCTACTTGAGGTGAATCAAGATACTTTTCATTCAAGTAAACCCTCTCACAAAGTACATGAAATTATAATGTGCATGAAAATTTGCTTTGCTTCTTTTTTTAAGTAAAATTACTTAAACAAGGGTACTTTAATTCAAAGTAAGAGTGTTGACATAACGCTGTAAATTAGGTTTAAGCGATCTACTTCACAATGTTATTAATCCCTACCTTTCCTGGACATACTGCTCTGCAGAAGATTCTGTGCCCTGTATTAAGACAGCTCCAAAGTCTTTAGCGTATATACAGACCATATAGGCCTCAAAATCTGAAAAAAAGTAGATGATTTATAACTGTGATTAAAGGCAACTAAATTATGCACTTAACTATCAGGAATTACCTATTATATTGCTGTATTTGGGTATCTTCTCTTTAGGTGTGTGGGGAAAAATCCTCTATTAAAAATCAATAGATTTATTAAGAATCAATAGATAAGGGGTAAGTAGAAAAATGCATTTGCTCTAACACTGAAGAACAATTTATCAACACCAGCAAGATGTGTTTAAACATAGCCTGATATGTCCCACTTCCCTACCTCACAACATCCTCAGACAAACAAGAATGTAATGTGTCTGTTGATTGTCTTTCCTATATAATATGTTTAGAGATAGAAAAGGTTGATGTTGAACCACTGTGCTGTATGCTAGGTTGTTATGCAGTGTTTATTTCTTTATCCTAGGCTTTGTGGAACTTGATTTACATAAAACAATCATTCCAGCAAAAGTTCCAGAGAAGTGTAATATAGACATGATTCCAGAATACAAGGCAGACAGTTCTCAGAAAGCTTCCAGGACTGCCTCTCTCTTTGAACAGAAATCCATGAAAGGATGGTGGCCGTGTTATGTTGAAAAGGATGGCTCCCGTATTTTAGCGGTATGATTGTCACTTCTTTAAAAAGTACTTCAAATGTGCTCACAAATGACAAAGTAAGGCTCTAAAGAGTCTCTCAGTTAGCCATTATCTTTCAGTGGTTGGACAGAGGAGGGGTAAATAGAACAGTACATGCACGAGTTCAGGGGTTTGGTCCAGCAACAATTTTTTGTTTTACAGTGTGACCCTAATACTTAATTTATTTAGTTTGGTTTTAACCCTGTTTAACTTGAAAGACTGTGGTGCCAGGTTGAGTCATGTTATCTCACCAGACAGCAGGCAATTAAATTATTGTGTGAATGAATGCATAGCCTCAAGCAGCTCCAGGGAAGGACATCAAGAAGAATTTTTTCACAGAAAGGGTTGTTAAGTATTGGAATGGACTGCCCAGAGAGGTGGTGGAGTCACCATCTTTGGAGGTCTTCAAGAAATGCTTGGATGTGACACTTTAGTGCCATGGTCTAGTTGACAAGATAGTGATTGGTCGAAGGTTGGACTCAATGATCTTAGAGGTCTTCTCCAACCTAAATGATTGTGTGATTCTGTAATTTATCACATTATTGCACAGAAGAAACATGAGACATCCTAAATGCATTAAAGACTAAAGAAAAAAGTTTAAATCCAGAGGAGTTTTTCTAAACAGCAAATAAAAAATTTCTGTACTGAGAACCCAGATTAGCTTTGTGATTATGAATGCATTCAGAAGACCAAAAGCATTTTAACCTATTCTGTGAAGAATATAAATGTATATTTATCATTTGCAGAATATTAAGCCTTTCAAGTGTGTCCACTTCTTTCTAATGTTTTTGCCTTTAAACTTTTATAACTGGCATTTAATAAATGAGGAAAAATATTCAGAAACATCTACCAGCCAAAGCAACATGCTTGGTCATTTGGAAAATATACAATCCCTGGGTTGTTCTTGAAAGAAGAACTGGTTTTGTTTTGCTGTACTGGAAAAAAAAATTATAGCTTTAGGCAGAACTATAGATGAATTAACAGAACAATTTTATATACATGGTTTGGTTTTCTCTCTGTCTCATTTTCTAATACTGTGTTGTGACACTGTCATAGTACAGAAATCAGTATATTTTGAGAAGGAAATGGGAAACACACAGGTGCACACAATGAGCTGATCCCAAACTGTAAATACTGCTGTGTAAGTGCCAAGCACGTCCTATTAGTGCTGTTTCAATAAGATCCTTGTCTCATGTCACTTTTTTTCTGAAGGGTAAAGTTGAAATGACATTGGAAGTTGTCAATGAAAAAGAAGCTGAAGAAAGACCAGCTGGTAAAGGAAGAGATGAACCCAACATGAACCCCAAACTAGATCTACCGAAGTAAGATATTTTTCTCCCAAAAGCATTAGAAATATCCAATATCTAGCTACTCTGATGTTCTTGACAAAATCTGCATGTAATAATCTATCAGACATCAGTTATCCTTTGCAAAACTTTATTTATAAAAGCCAGTCTTGTTTCTTGTTTCCTTCTTTTATCCTCATTAAGATAAAATGCAAGGTGGTTTCAGTAGTAATGCCACATGTTTACTGCAGCTGCTATCTTGCATTACAAAATTGCCTGTTTTCTTCAGCCTCCAAACCAGGGTGTTGTAATGTGTCATAATCTCATGCATAAGCATTTCCTGTTTTTATAGTATAAATAATATTTGTTTCTTTTAAAATGCAGCCGACCAGATACTTCCTTCCTCTGGTTTACAAATCCCTGCAAGACAATGAAATTTATTGTGTGGCGCAGGTTTAAATGGCTCTTTATCGGCCTTGTCATCTTGCTGATTCTGCTCTTGTTTGCAGCAGTGCTCCTCTATTCACTGCCGGTAAGAATTATTAAATGTTTGTTCTCCAGCTGTGATATGAAGCTACTTCAGACAGGATACACTCCTCACTCAGAGGGAGTCTCTCAACTCTGTTTCAGCAGGAGATATATCCTTAGAGCTGTAAAAAAATTCAGCTGATTTTTACTGAGAAACAAAATTTAGGTTAGGACTAACCCATTAACTAATGACAGAGCAAGTGAGTGCTTTAGATTTAATAACCTACACAACGAAACTAGTCAATAGGTGGTATAGAATCTGGATTTCGGTCTGTGTTAGTCTGAAAAAATTTCTCATTTTTACTATATTTTAACTGAAATTACCACACCCTAAATGCATTTTGATCCATTTTAATATCTTAAATGTCTTTTTCAAAACTACACTGAAGTATTTTATGTACATCATTTTACCTCTCTTGTTTCTTCCCTCCTCCTCCCACAGAATTATTTGTCAATGAAGATCGTGAAACCAATTTAAAGAAGAGTCTTTTACCTCATCTTTTTAAATAGTACTGAGTTTTTGCCTCAGGCTGTGGACCAAAATCAGGCTCCTCCATCCTTTGTACCTGCTTGTATTTAGAACTGTAAAACAGATAATTAAGACTTTCAGTAGGGTTAGCCAAGGTTCAAGAGGTCATGAAAGATGTTTTTAAGGACCAAAGAATAAACCCCCCTTATGTTTCACGGACATTTTTTTACTTCAGTTATATCTACAAGTGGTGAAGTTCTAATTTCTTTGCTTTTAAACTGAATTTTTCACAAAAATCACTCAGGAGGCTGCCTGCTATTGCTATCTCTGGTTTTTAATGGCCACTCCCTTTTGAGAATTCCTTTCATGTCTTTACATTTTAACTTAAAGAAAACAAGCACTACTTATGTGTATCAAAGAAACATCCCAGTGCAATCAAAGGGTCAGACATTGCTTCTAGAAAAGTTTTCATCATGATGCTGCTTAAAACTCTTAGTTACTGCACTGTAGATTTGACAATACTATTCGTGTATCTTGACAACAACTCCATGTGCATAGAAATAAATAATATATGCTTTGTTTACTATAGTTTACAAATTTTATAAATAAAGTTATCCACAAGTAAAATTAAAGTTCCCAGTTTTCTTCATCAATTACAAAACTCCAAAGTATTAGGAATTATGTAGTGCCTGTCAGAGGATGTACTGCCACAGACCTGGAGTCTAACATATATTACTGTTATCTGCACAGTGAAAAGGAAATACTTCTGCACGAAGTTTTAGTTAATGTATTCATTAATTAGGAAATTAATAAAGAAATGAAATCTGTTGAATGATTTCACTGTAGTCCTTGTATTTAGAAATTATCTTGAATCAAAACACGAGTATACACAACCCAGATTGAACCCTTCTGCACATTAGAAGTATCTCATTTCGCCTCAGTCTCCTCTCTCAAGCCAGAGTAAGATATAACCTGCACTAAATATCAGGTCATAGTCCATGATTCCACCTTACTTTTATGGGAGGCTGAAGTAGAACCATCTCTGAACATCCTCTAGTCCTTGAAATGCAGGAAATCTGCAGCAGAACCAGAAATCAGCACTTTGTATGATTGTCACACTCTTGACTGTATAAAGACTTCACCTGTCTTCAAAAAGATGGCAAAAATAACTGCAAGAATTAATTAGTCTTGAAAAACCTGTCATTGTATTTAAAGACTCACTTAACACACAGTACTGTAACATAAGCATGTACTTGTCAAGAAAAATAATAAATTATACTGACCTTATTCTGTTGAAGAAGTTAGAGTAAAGGTATTACATAAAATAATTTCCAGAATGTGACGTTCCGTTGGCTAGAGGGGAGCAAGCAGCAGTCATCCTGTCGAAAACATAACACCACCATTATTTTTTAGTTGTTAAGAAACTCTAAAGCATCTTGACCAATGAACAAGACCTGAGCTGGAACTAATCACCATCCAGATGGATTGTCCCTCCACTAATGATGAAATAGCACTCCAGAAATAACCAGCATTTTGCATGAGCTAATGTTTGATCATCCACTATTAAAATCTGTCTCAATCATTGCCATAAATCTGACAAATGGTCAAGATCACAGCAATCTTATTTTCATATAAGACAAGAAAGTGTGTTGCTTTTAAGTGTTGTAATTAGAAAGCATTTAACTTGAAAGAGCATGGAGCAGAGGTCCAAGCAAGCCTGTTCACACAGCATTTGAAGAGTGAAAGGTACTGCCCTTCTGAGTTTGAGTTCACCCTCTTCCAGATGCCTTTTTGTCCAAGCAAGCATAGGCTTGATTGTTTCACTACAATTAGGCAGTGCTATTAAAAACATAACTGAAAAAGTCTGAGAAGCCATTCTTTCTGCCAGCCTGCTCCAGTAACAAACAAAAGACTACACATGTTCACAAGGAAGAAAATATGATCATTCATATTTACATACAGGACTAGTCAAATCTGTAACTCCTGGTGCAGCTGCTGTGCATGACTCCAACATGCAAGAGGTTTTTGCCTAGTTGAAACAGTTACTGAAGATTTAGCCCCATGTAGGCAACAACTTTTTGCTGCTCTTGCTGTGCACTGACTGGGATGTTCCCTTTGGCCAGGCCAGCTCCGAACCACTCCAGTTACCAGCAACTGAGACAAATGGCCTGTAAGGTCACAGAAAAGAGGGCAGAATGTAGATGTGCCTGGCATTACTCCTCCTGATTACAGGAAATTACTTAACCCCAGGAATTCCTCCTCCTATGAGTTTGTTTTGCTAGCCAGCTGGAACAGCCAGAGAAAGGCTGAAGCTAAACTGAAAGTGCTTTAAACAAACAAAAAAAACCAACAAAAAAATCCTGCCTCTGCCATCACAAAAGTTCGAACACCAATGCACTCTTTGGTGCATTCAGGTATCCAAACAGCATGTGATTTCCTATCAGATGCTTGCTGTAGTCACCCCAAGCCCTGGCTACTGGCATAGGCTGTAAGGAGGTAAACAGCTACTGTCAGTCAAGAAGAAGAAATTGCACCTACACCAGCTTAGTGTCAAGTAAAGAGCTAGTCAGCTCACCCATACTTACAAGCTGTTCTTGCATTTCTTTGAACAACCACAAGATGACATCCCAAGTCTCGTGTGTTCACAAAAGCCTTGCAGTACTTCTGTTTTATTCCTACCCTAAACACATCTCGCATATCGAGATGAACAGCAAGATATATTTAGTAGGTAAGGGGAAAAAAAAGTCCATGAAGTCCATTACTTCTAACTGTATTAGAAAAACACAGTTGTAAGCACCTTTGGAACCCACCTATTATATGTAAAGAAAGCCTGGTCCCTACTAACTTGAATGCTGTTGTATCCCCTGCCTGCCCCTAGATGCCTAAGTATCTGCGTAGCAACATGAAAGCAGTACCAAAGAGTGAAATGGCATTATTTGGTGATGAGTCTTATGTCAATACACAGCTTTTTACAAAGTACTTGCCACTGCTCAGAGTTGTGTACGTCACATATACAGACAAGCTGTCGTGTACACAGACAGGGACCTGAATTAGAAAGACAATTCTCTGGCAGAAAACTATCAGGTTCTTTGAAAATTCATACACAAAAAACAAATGGAAATACACGGTATGTCTGTCTAGTCTGATCATGCTCTGATCACAAAGCTACACTTTGAAAAAGTTCTTCTCCCTTGCAATCTTTACTGTGGCTAAGAGACTAAATACATTGACAAGTGCAAGATGCAGAACACCACAGATAAAAAAAATAATTCCCTGAAGGCTGCAAAAAACTCTGCATGCATTATAAGTGCTTATGAAAGACTCCAAGGCCACTCTGCTCCTTTCCCAGACCTACGAGGTGTCAAGGACTTGCAGCAAAAGTCACCGGGGCATTTTGAACTCAGCAGGAGGTACACCCTGAATAGAGCAGTGGGACTGCCAGGGATCCTGGAGTGCCAGCACAGAAGAGAGAGGTGCTAGCTGAATTCCTTCACGGGAGCTACCTAAAGATGGTCAGTGACAGACAATGAGCCTACAACATGTCTTACATGAGCCTCATGGCATGCCTTACACCTCACAGCTCAGAGCTGCAGCAGGGTGCCAGCATCCACCAGGGATCTGCAACAAATCACTTCCCCTCCATTCCCTTCTGCAACAGCAACGATGCTGCCACCACAACAGCAGTGCAAGAAAGTATCCCAGCACAGTGCATCCGTAAGAGCCCGGCACACTCAGCCAGGCAGCAGATTTTGGTTTAAACCTTTCAGGCAGAGAAGTGAACTGAACCTGCACTTCCAGTCTATTGTGTAATTCCTGTCACTGTTAAGCAAATACGGTAAAACAAAAGAAGACACAATTGCCACCATCTTCTAAAAGAAAGTGCAAAGAGTTAGTACTGCACAGCCTATCAGCCAAGGCCTTTGCAGATACTGAAGCTTTTGGTCATGATGCAGATTAGTGCCGAGCTGCTCAGCTGTAAGAAGGCACACACATTTCCAAAAAGGAAAAGGTGCAAAACTAGGAGTGAGTGAAGAGGTTATATAAACTGTAAGTGCTGTTAGGCAGTTATGGAACAGTTAGAGGTTTGCAGCTAAGCACCTGAACTCCCAGCAGTACCTCTTCACACAGCTGTGTGTCTGTTGGGTCTGTTGCTGCCATGTTGTCGCTCAATACGAAACAGCAATTAGGAAAATGAATAAAGTCAGAGCTTTCATCAAACATGAAATGCTGAATAAACCCAGAATACATTACAGTGCTCCATCAATCCTCTATTTTCAAACTTCTTATTTGATTTTGATGCAGGTCTCAAGACACATTATAAATTAATAAAAATTCAAATGTGGACAATTAAAGTAGTCAAGAGCAAGCAGGTAGGATAAGGCTTCCTGTACAAGAAAAGCTTCAGACATCAGCAATAGCCAGGAAAGTGACAGAGGAACAAAAAAATAACAGGTATCTAAAGTAAGCTACAGAAGTAGAGAACATAAATCAATTCTTCAGAGGCTATTTTAAGACTATCCACATGCCCACATGAAGATTCCCTCTCTCCCCTCAAAACCTTCAAACTAAAGGCCAAAAAATTTACAAAGGCTAAAAGAGACATTTTAGTGCAGATTTTAGGTGACTGTTGGAACATACTGGCAGAGCATATTATTTGGTTTAGTAAGAACAAAGACAGTCTGTAATACCTTCCTGCATTTACATATTAGGACAACATTACAAAGTAAACTAGCTCTGATACTTCACCACATCCCATCCTCACTGGAATCCCCAGAACAGGATTCCACTCTCAGGTACCACTGTGCAACCAGAAGCAGGATTATGCACTTGCAGATGTGAATTCCCGAGTTTTCTAACCTTAAGTGCGTACTCCCTACTATTTGGGTTATCAGGTCAAATACCACAAAAAACTGATCATGGACCAGCTTCAGAGTCACCATTCCAGCTGGGCCATGGCTTCACAATGCACTGGCACTGGTGGCATTACTAACTTCAGATATTTATTCCTATTCACTACCATGCTCTTGATAACAAGAATATCTTAAGCTGATGTAGTCATCAAACAAAACATCCCCAAACTGAGCTGTCAGCAAGTCCTTTGCCCCAAGCCTCTGTTTCAGGACTGCAGGCAAACTCAGGGAGACAAGAATACATCAACAGCACAGGAGTGACCTTCAGAAGAATTTGTTTGCTCACAGGAGGACAAATATAATGGGGAAAATAAAAATAAATAAAAATAAAATATAAAATTAAAGTGACAAAAAAAGTATTTATCCACCAGTTCACATAGGTGCCAAGAGTGAGGATGGACACTGCAAAGAGGTCAACTTAGCATTGAGATAAAGAATCCTTAAGATGCCCAAGAGTTTCTCTAAATGTAAAAGACACATATTAACACGTCCTAAAACAGTGACAGCTCCAGTTAGCAACAAAGCGTTAGACGTCATTGTCTTGGAGAAAAGCATCAGGCTTCTACAGGAAACTTCCAGATTTCTTAACAGCCCTGTTTTCAAGGAGAGAAACCTGCAGAAGTATTTTGTGTATGGATCCGCCCTGCTTTTACTCCCCGGTACATGAAGCCTTTGTTTTAACTCTCGTAGTTAACAAATGTTTTGTTCAGATCGCTCTGTGGCTGAGAAGTGACAGCACAGTTAATTAGCACCTTCTCTTCAGCTTTGCCTTTACTTCTGTGCAGGAAACACAGACCGGCCTCCACAGGCGACTCGGCTTCTGCACCTCTGGCACTCGAGTGCTGAGCTCCTGCTCAGGGTCCCTGATGCTCCCTGGCCCGGTAGAGGAGATCGAATTTAGTGGGCTTTTTTAAAAGCTAAAGAGTTCCAGTTCTGGAGTAGGAGGCAGTAAATTAATCTTTTAAAACCAATCCTGCCCACGTCAGAGCAGTCTAGCCCAAAATATACATGTTCTTCCACATAATCCACCTGCCCTCATGCAAAAACCTGCATTGTGTATTCACTATGTATATTCATATGTACAACTGCTACTGTTAGAATATTAAAGTAAAAAGATAACGAAAATCAGATACAAGTATTCGTGCAAGAAACATAGGAACCAGAACATCTAGTGAGATCTTTTTCTGGTGGTGCTGTACAGGGGCTCTGTTACCAGGGTCCTATTCCATTTTTTTGTTGTTTCTTGCCTTAAAATATCCTGAAAGAAAATGGGATGGTCCCACTGTGTTGTGAGCTTAAACACACACACACACCCCCCATGTAGACAGGTAGAAGCAATCAGTTCCAAGAAAGGATTTACTTTTACTTCAGTTGCACAAGTATATGTGGGTATATTTTTAAATAGAAATGAGATGTCTCCACTCATCTTGCCCTGATCATGCTGTGCCAACTTAAACCCTGCCAATGCATCTGAATAGTCAAACAAACGTCTGTCCCTCCCCAAACATCCACCATTCACATTAAATAAAACACATAACAATGGAGGGAAAATAGACCTGAAAGGGCTTATTTCCAAATGTAAAGGTCTAACCTGAGGATAGCTATTTTCATGCAAATCTGAATTCTTCTTGCTCATATACATGAACCAAGAATTATCTGTGCAGTTAACATTCTAAGCTTCCCTTATGCGATTAGCAGGGAGGATCAAATTAAAGGAAAATGGAATGGAAATCCCCAAAGCAATGAAAGAGAACCGCACCTCCCCTGCTCCAAACTAGCATAATACTCTGAAAACAAACTTGTGCACTCAGGGCAATAAGGAGGGAAGAAAATGGGTTGAAACCACAAATCCATCTTGCGCAGCAAAAGCCACGCCAGCATGCCGCGTCGTGGGAGAGTTTCTGTTGTTAGCATCAGTTTAGCGACCGATCTGCTCTTTGTCCCTGTTCGAGCACCTACAACTCAGCCAGCCTCCAAAGCAGTCTTACCTCTGCAAAGCTCAGGCAGTACAGATGCTGTTGCACCCCCGAAACCCCTTCCCACAGAAATTGTTCAGCATGTGGCCACCTGCTCCACAAAACTTCAACTCTGTTATACATATCCACTGCAACGTGTCACTACTGGCTCAAAAGCTGAGTTTCCAGTTTGGAAACTAGAAATACCAAATTTCACTTATTATATTTTTTTGTCATCTGAATGCAACACAAATAATAATATAAAAGCCTGTGAAATTTTTGTGTGAAAGAAATTAGAAAGGGTTAAAGAGAAAAATCCATTGCCCATGTGTGAAAACACACAATTATTGGTTCTGCCATGAACAGAAGTTCCAATGAAAAGCTGCAGAAAGCTACCAGAATTGCTTGTGGTAGCAGCAGCAACATCTAATCTGGGCAGAGGAACCTACAAGCTCAGGGTAATGTCAGAGCTGTGGCAAGCTCCCAGTAATACAAGCCAGGCTATAACAAACCCTTATCCCTGTATCTGCAAAAAAACCCCACACCTAACTGAAATGCCAAGCTCAATGAACTTATGTCTTCTTTTTATGCCAAATGAAGTGATCAAATTTTACCCCACTTATCTGAATCAGAAGTTATCTCTCTACTGGTGGCTCCAATCAAATAAGCTCCTCCAAGGCTATCATAGGGTAGAAACTGTTTCTATTATTGCACAGAGACAAGGCCAGGTGAATTAGCTATTAATTTAAATCCTAGTCTATTATTATTATTACTACTACTACTACATTTTTTTCATTGTTCATGAGTATGTCCTGGATTATTTTATATACAAAGTTAGGTTATTTATATACATTTTTCAGTGGTATGTATAGAAAAGATCTGACCCACACTAACACTCAAAAGGATTAAACAAGATAATGTAATTTTAATTAGAAAGTCATCTAGACCTTACAAGAAGGAGATGAAACACCAGTCAGAATATAATGAACTGGTCAACTCCAACATATCCTTTACTACTTCAGTCATAAGACTATAGTGAAAAAACATATGGAAATAGTTGGCAGGTGCAACACCATAGGATAGACTTTGATGGGAAAGCCAAGTGCTAATATGAAGTCACCAGCTCCAGAGTCCTCAATGAACTATAGTCTTACTGGGTCAGCATTTTTCACAAGCTATTTGTAAATGTCTTTTGCCTCTGCCTACATTCAATAAGCAGGAGAATGAGTAACAGGGCAGAAATCAAAAGAAGAGGAGGCACAGATTAACAGTATATTCAATGCGATATGAGCCAGTGCCTTGTAATAATGTGGCTTTACAGAATTTTCATGGTTTGTGATGCTAGTAAGAAGATATATAATGAAAGACACTAATGATTTATGTTATTAGTGGAGAAAAATTAAATTAAATTAATTAGTGGAGGAAAAAAACCACAAAAAAACTCCAACCACTGGAAAGCAGTGATGTGATGATAACAGCTTTCAGTGAATATGCCTTCTGTGGACTGGTATCATAGAATAATTTGGGCTGGAAGAGACCTGTAAAAGTCACCTAGTCCAACCTCCTGCAATGAGCAGGGACATCTTCAATGAGATTAGATTGCTCAGAGACTTGTCCAGCCTGGCCTTGAATGTTTCCAGGGATGGGGCATCTACCACCTCTCTGGGCAACCTGTGCCAGGGTCTCACCACCCTCACAGTAAGAAATTTCCTCCTAATATCCAATCTAAATCCACACTCTTTCAGTTTAAAGCCATTACTCTTTGTACTGTCACTACATGCCCTTGTCTCTCTTCAGCTTTCTTGCAGGCCCCTTTTACATATTGGAAGATACTGTAAGATCCCAAAGCCTTCTCTTCTCCAGGCTGACCAACCCCAGCTCTCTCAGCCTTTCCTCATAGGAGAGATGTTCCAGCTCTGATCATTTTTGTGGCCCTCCTCTGCATTTGCTCTAAGAGGTCCATCTAAGGACTCTTTCTCAAAAATCTTCTTTTCCAAAAATCTACATTACTTATCCATGACTGTTAATCAAGAAAGATCACAGCACACCAGGTTTATCACAAATGCAACACTACTCTGACAGAGTTACACCAAGAAATAAATGCACTATCTCCCTCTTTATGTACAATGCATTTCTTATTGCAAAGCAGATCTGCCCACAGAGATGTCAGTGTATCTTCTTAGTTACCACTTTTATTGTGGTATTGGATAATTTGCTATTAGCAGTACCTGACAGTCAAAAATAAAACCCCCTACACCTAAAATTTTGCTTGTATTTCTTAGTTCCTTCAGATAAGCACATATTTCTGGAAGATTTATGCCTGACAAAGCAAATGACAAAATGCAAAACAAAATGGTATGTTTCAAACAAAATTCAATTCTAAACTCATTTATCTTAACTTATAACTGAGAATTACCCATTAAAATCAATTATTTGGCATAGGACATAGAATCATTAGGCAGCTCAAGGAAGGATGTAGGGTTTAGGGAGGATTTGATGGAAAGGAAGAGTCTGACCAAGAACAAGCACCAGTCTGTGATATTACAGAATATTCATAAACAATGGTGCCCTCATGTTACCTGAGAAAATAAAATTAAATTAGCATTTATAAAAGGCACTATTAATGTCCCCAATTTTTTTTTCTGTTTATTTCAAAGAACAAAATTTATTTCAAATAACAAAATACATAAAACTAGGCCAAAAAAGGTCTAAGGAGGACATAGCTGTTCCTAAGGAAGTTAAGAGAGGGCACAGCCAGGGTTAGGAGAACACAAGGTCCTTCCCATGTGACTGCTGACCAGGTTCCCTCTTGACCCTGCTGGGCCTCAGCAGCCTCAGCTCTTGTGCAGCTTTTTAGTCACACGCTGCTCTGACAATCTGCAGAGCCTCCACTTCCCAACAGTCTTTGAACAACAATTCTCTTGCATAAAATGCAGAGAATAGTAGTGATAGCACGATGCATACCTGCTGAGAACAAAGAACTGCGTGGCTGACTTTATTCAGCATTTCCTCCAAATATATCTGACAGTCCTATACTTTCATTCTGTAAACCATCTATGGAAAGCACTGCCACAGCAGGTAAGGAATTTCTTAAACATGTTTCAAAGTTATTAGTAGATATTGCCTTTAGTATACTACCTCACATTTCCCACATATAACAAGCAAGGTTACTTCAAACTGTATCTGCTTCAGTTCACTTACCTACAGAAATTCTTTCTTCACATCTCTGCCCTCTGATGAAGACTGGAAAGGTCACCTTGGCAATAAAGGCAGCATAAGCTAAGTCCACATTCCTGTGTAATATCTTTCAAAGTAATAAAAACATGAATTATGAATTTAAATTATTCAGAAAATAATTTACTCTAACACAACACAAAGCCAGTGAAATTTTAGGAGACCTACTTTTACAATGGATTATTTTACCTCTTGAAAAATGTTTGCAACAGAAGAACTAAACTGTGTTCATTAGTTCTCCTACTTAGACATCTGTTGAGTTTGGAAAGGGACTTTTTATCAGTTCAGAATTCTGCCTGTGAAAAAGGCTGAAGGGACTGTCAGGATCCTTTGTTTTTTGTCCTGAATTTAAACCCACAGGAATACTGTCCTAATACCAAACTGATATTTGGATATTTTAGCTTTTTATCTCCAGGGCTCTATCTAGGAACCCAATTTCTTTGGTCTGGAAGAATGAATAACTGGACCCATGATTATCAGTCAGGTGCTCTCTTATCGCCCAACTACCTCAAGATAAAAGCCTTGCTGTTTAAAATATAATCAGCATCCTTGTTGGAGCCCAGCCTGCATGCAGTAAAGAGGGTCTAAACTCTAATTAGCACCAAAAGCAGTTTTATACTTACAAGTACTTATTATGGCACATAATCAAGTACTCATCTCTGAAGATGGAACATTCAGATGGGATTCATCACCTCCTACCTCCCTTCACTAAAATTTGTCTGCAGCCTCGCCCCTGAGCGTGTCACGCAGAGCCCAGGATGCTTCACTAAGCAAAGGCTCCTCTGCTAATTTTATTCCTGCAACACAAACATTAGCTGTGATTTCTGTTCCGCAGTATCCACCCTGCACTCTCTGGATTTTAGAAAGCTAACAGTCATTCCATCTTGCCATGGAAGAAAAGCATCATTATTAGAATGTGCTAAGTGCTTTGCTAACAGATAACTGCAGGCTTGAACTTGCTATCAGTGGAAATGGGTAAGACCCTTCTAGACAGCGTCAGTAAATGGTTTGATATGTGTATTTTAAAACAGTATTTCCAGACTATAAAAGCACTGTTTGTCAAATGAAATACATTACACTTTAAAATTCCATTATATGTATTTCCAGGGAAAGAAATTTCACAGCAGTGAAACATGCTTCTAAAATGTTTCTGAGGTAAAAATATCTCATCCCTGGTTATTTCAGAAACTGCAAACAAGTAATTAGCCCTTCTGAACTCCAGAGTCTGTAGCCTGTAGTTAATGTGATCTTACTAATGCATTTATAAACATCAGGCTCCAAAGCCAACACAAAGATATTCCATCATAATTTAGATCTCTCATTAACTTCACCACCCTAACCAACATGCTGTCACTGGCGAAGTGTTTGACAGTTTACATTACCTGCAGACATGAGTTCATGTCAATTCAATTAAGAAAGATTAATTCCAGAACTGACAATGCATAAATATTTTTAAATTACACCTGGCCTTGTTGGCAGTACTTACTCCAAGACTGACTTTAGAAGAGAGAACATGTTTTTAGCCTCCTGGGCAGAAAGGAAAATTTGAAGGAAGGTGAAAGAAAGAATTTATTATGAATTCAGTATTCCATCATAGTGTCCAATTTATCTTTTGTAATTCCCCATCCCCTCTTGTCCCCCCAATAGTTACACAAACTTACCTCTCACTGTCTGTTGCCAAATGAAAGGAAACAGGAAAGATTCGATCCAAACAGACACTGCCAGAAAATTGTCAGCAACATCTTTATGGTGATCATTTGCTGACTGGTTTAGGTCTAATTTGTGTACATTATTGCTTTGGAAGGCATTTAGATACCATGGTGATAGACACCATATGAGAATGTTAGATAGATAACATTTGACATTTATCTTCATGAACAAAGATCTGGGTAACTCCCCACTGATTGCACTTCTGATGAGTGAAGATAAATGTCACATCAGACTAAGCCATCTTGCATTCTAGTGAAACACTCTTACTCTTGGCTCTGATGTGTAAAAATATCTAGCTTCAGTGCATGTGAACAGGCTTAATTAGGTAAGCGTCAAGCACACGGTGATAAAATGTTTTGCTCGCTGTTATCAAACAGGTCAGGAGCCAGAGTAGCTGAATTTATTAAATTCTGGCCCAAGCTTTAATCTACTAGAAGAAAACTTTCTCTGAGATTTCAGTGTAACAGTTGCACAGCCATTGTCTAAAAACAGCATTTGAAAAAGCAAAAACTCTCTACTGCTATAGTCAAAGCCTGTATAAATAAACCCTTGAGAACATGTATAGTCCCTCACGGGTATCACAGGTATTCTGCTTTAGGGACCAGAGCCTTCCCTTTGTACAAAATTACACTGAACTCTGCAGATCCACCAACTTCAGTGATATTAACACTGGCTGATGCTAAACAAGACAGACATCCTCAGTGCAATAGGAGTGGGAATCCTTCCTGAAACATAAACTGGGAGTACAACAGGGAACGTTCAGACAGCAATGGAAATGCAGGGAGAAGTAACACACATTTTTTAAGCTGATGGCTCATCCTAGGGACTATTTCTTCTATCCTATTGAGTGAATTTGGTAGAAGGGTTAAATGGGACAGAAGTAGTCATGGAATCCAGCATTCATGATTTTGATTCATTGACATGACTTTTCTAATTTTTCTGCACCCACAGGTTGAAAAGCTGTATTGAGTGCCTTGCAAGGTACCTTAAACTCATCAAATTAGAGTACTTCTGTACTAGCCAACATGAGGCAGCATAAAACCAGACAAATACAGCAGGAAAAAACAAATCCAGAAAGTAATAATGTTTCCAAATCCTTTCTAGGGTACAGGTTTGAGTAGATATTAGAAGATCGAACCAATTCAGGGGTTTAGCTTGGTTTCCTAAGAAACAAGGGCTTATTTCACTGTACTGTTCATCCACCACTCTCTCATTAGTCCTTTTCTAATAAGGCTTGAAGATGCTGTCCAAACTCCATCTCACACACACCAGGTTTCTAGATGACCAGCAGCATATACAAAAATTCAGGATGGATCCAACAAAAGGTGTAAGTGCTTTTGTGTTGGACAGCAGATAGACTTACTGTTGGGTGCCCCTATTCCCTTTGAGGTGTACAGAGTGAAGTAGATGACCCAAAATCAAAGCAAATGTAGTTAGCACTTGGAGCAGGCCACACCTGACCAACAGAGGAGCACTCAGGGCAAATGTGTCTGAAATTTACCCTCTACATGGCTTAGCTTTCTTCATAGACCTGAAACCTCCTTTGTGGGTAGAGAATGAAATTAAGAGTGATGTTTAACCCACTAAACATGGAATTTTAGCCCTCAAGGACTGTTGTTTTAACCAACGATTACCTTGTGTAAAGGCGGTGCTCTTTTTGTTGCAGCAGGGTTTTCTTGTTTGTTTGTTGGTGGGTTTTTTGGTGTGTTTTTTTGGTGTTTTTTTGTTGTGTTTTGGTTTTGGATTTTTTTTTAAATATTTTGTTTTATTTTATCCTGGATAGTATTTGTGAGACTATTAATTATTCACCACTACTGTTATTATAAGGTATAAACCCAACATATTTCTAGATTCTGTCATCATCTTATGGGGGAAGTCTAAGCTCTAGTTGGAATTTTGATTTTTTTTAAAGGCTGATGATTTTTAGAATTTGTCAGGAGAAACAAAATGTTTCAGGGGCCAAACCTTTTTCAAATCACTTCAGCATTAGAAGTCCAAAGAGAAATGCCAAAAACTAAACAAATAAAAAAAATCCCCAAGTCTTTTCATGTGTTCAACATCATCCCCACCTCTCCAAAACCTAACACAATTTGGGGAGGCAGGGAAGGGGTGTCAAAGAGTAGTCCGTATAGGGGGCCTCTGTATAAATCAGAGATGATTAGGGTGTCTGGAAAACAACATATATACCCATATGTTACAGTTCTCACTTATCCAATCAAGTTTTACTATGACATACTATGTCTGACCTGGTCACTGCACACATCAAAGCTATTTTCACCAGACTCTGTTATCCTGTCTGACAAAGGCACCCACCTGTGTGTTTCCTGCTTCTGATGAACATAGACTTGGCCTTTTGAGCACTAAAATTCATTAATCTTAGCAAAGCAGAGAGAACTACAGTTGAATACATTTTCTTAGGAGGTCCTTCATTCAAGCAAGATTTAATTCATTTGTTTCCTTAATTCCAGAAGTGCACTAGAGAAACCTGGACTTGCTGAAATTTACGAAAATAAATTTGAAAACAAAACCATCTATGACAATAGATAGTGCCAAGTCATTAGAAATATATAGCTACATTAGGGGAGAAAAACAGAATTAAAAACACCATTGTGATCCTAGGAACTGCTGTCATTCCATGGAAATACCATTTCTATGTGGAGGAGGAAAAGACAGTCATAAACTGCACTGAAGCCATAAAGGGCAATGCTTCAGCTGCATGGAAGTTATTAACCCAGAAGGTAAACTACAGGAAAACAGGTGACATTTCCTTTGAGAATTTTTAGTTCAGACACCTATTAAATAATTTTATATTCTTTTCTCTAATCCCCTGGTTTAACAGAACAATTACTTCACAATCAGCACTCGATGAAATTGAATTTCAAATGTCTCTGAATAACCAATTTGCAAACTAACTGTTGCTATTTTCTCCCATACCAGCTTTGCAGATGTGTTTCAGATCGAATAAAATTTTGATGATACACTGATTAAATCTTTTGGTTTAATTTTTGTCTGGTGTTTGTCTTATTTTGTTTTAACTAGAAGACTTTATTTTTCCTACTATTTTTTAAACCCAGCTTTTTTTAAAACTAACTACCTCCAGTGGACAGGCAATAAATTTGGGATGCAATGTACAAACTATTGAGGCTAATTTCAGGAGGAAGTCAGAATAGACTAAAAGAAATCTGTATTAACAAATTTTATTTTTATTTGAGAAGACATTCTCTATTATCACTCTGTCTTTTTGTCTAACAGCCATTTGCAGAGAGCTGACTGGCTCAGCTTTGCTATCTTTCCCTGGAATATTGCCTTAGCTGGAGGAGAGCCAACATCATCACTTGGTGTCTCAGAAAGTGATGGGGGTTTACACTTGAATTCTGTCAAGGATCAACCACAAGGCAAAACTTGCACCTTTATGTAGTTGAAAACCTGCTGTTCTGAGCTTTGGGCCAGAAGTCTTGACTGACACCAATTTTTTTCTACCGGTGGTAAAGTAGAATAGCTGATAAATCTCTGCTTTAAAATCTTAGAAAGTTGGGGATTTTTGAGGACTTCTGTGTTCCAAGCATGTGATTTCTACTCACACTGTTCCCTTCACTGCATGGTCTGTTTTTTCATACAGAAAGTAATTGATTAAAATAAATGTTTAAAAAAAGCCAAACCAAATTAAACCAAAAGGCGGTGTGAACGCAGTAAGAAATCTAT
Organism: Lophotriccus pileatus; assembly: GCA_035583135.1. Taxonomy (NCBI): domain Eukaryota; kingdom Metazoa; phylum Chordata; class Aves; order Passeriformes; family Tyrannidae; genus Lophotriccus; species Lophotriccus pileatus. Next base: position 19,879,257 of record JAWWES010000169.1, read on the forward strand.
GTCAAAGCCTTTGGATTTAAGCCAGGTCACAGACCTTGAACTGAGACCTGAAATTCAGCTTTCCCAACCTAGCTCTATGGCTCATTTAGTAATTGTCGTGTTCATTTCATTAACACTTGGATTATTTTCAGAATAGTGCGATTTTTATGAATTGAGGACTATGAAGAAAAGTTCCCTTTTTGACAGTTCTTTCAGTGAGAAAGAACTTTCTACCACAAGTAGAAATTGAAGAATACTGCAGTGGCTGTTAGTTTTAGACCCAGATATCAGTACTTCTTGATATAGAGCATTTTTTTTTAAATTATATTCGCTCTACAGAAAAATGGCAGCTAAAATAACAAAAACAGAACTACTTATGTGCTTCTCTTCAACTAATCTGATTCACTAAGATGCCTGAATTGCAAAAAACAGTGTTTACATTCTTCTTTATCTTCTCTATAATCATGGAAGAGAGAGAAGTCCACTGTACCTTCCTTCTTAGGGACAACAAGGACCTTCATATTGGCAGTAACTGGCTGAGTTTGGGGACACACACGTGTTCCCAATAGTAAGACACTTACTGCTCTTGCAACGAAGTGAAAGATGTTCCAGGGTGCAACATCCTGGGGCTAGCAAGCATGGAGTAGAACAGGAGGAATAAGGACAGTGCAGTTTTCGTTCCTGCTTTAGGCATACCTTTCACGATCACAAAGGAGTCACCCAGTGGCTCAGGAACAGCAAGATCACTAGCAGACTAATCAGCATTTTTAGCAGGAGGTAAGTGCTAGAAAGAGATTCTCCAAAGACCTGTGACAACCAGTTTGAAGCAAATACAAACTAATTATGTTTTACAGCAGAAAGAAACACATATACAAGTGTAAAAAACAGAAGAAAGCTAAAAGGAAATGGAAAAACTCATAAAGTTGCATGATAGCTTAAGAAAGAGTTACACAAGGGACAGCAAGGCATGTGTGTGCAATTAAAGAAAATACCTAGTAGTTCCAGGAAGCAACTAGAAAATCAGAATAGCCACAGAAAGCAACAGAATGGGCACTACAAAATAATTAAATTTAGGCCAAAATGTGCTCCCTCCCGCTGTTTAACTTGTAAGATCTTTAGGCACAGTGCTACCTTCTTACGTGTTTTTAACACCTACAGCACAGACTTTCAGACACCACAGAAATAAATACTTCACAAGAATCACAGTGCAGCATGTGGCAGACGGTGTGGTGTCAGAACAAAGAGGGCACTGAAAGGCTAACACACTTAAGGAGTTTTATATTTTTGTTTTGGTCATGGAGGAGTGATTTTATTCTGACTCTCTTTGAAAAGAATACAACCTACATTACTTCAAGAGCAGCCTCTGCATCAGGCTACAGAAGACCTCCCTCTGAGGTGTTTAGACCCCTCTATGTTTTCCTGAGTCAATCCAATATGACCACAGGGAAATCCAAGTTCCCTAAAAAGGGGTCATGAATGACATCAAGCAGCATACTTCACTACTAGCTTTAAAAGCAGCTATTTAAATCCTGTATAGGCTTTATCTTAGCATTTTGGTTTGGTACAGATTTCTTTTTCTTTTTCACTTCTAAAAATGACTGGTTTTGTTTACCAGTTTTTAAAGTCTCAAAATATGAAGAAGTTCCTTAAATACTGTCTCTCCCATTTTAAACTATTTCTCATCTGCATGAGCCATATCTAGATAGCATCTTCCAAATGAAGACTACCTTTGTAATCTTTTTAAGAAGTCCATTCTAGGCCACGTTAAAATAACCAGGTTTTGCCTGTTTTGGTTTTTTTTTTAAATGAGAAAAATATTTTGTTCCTTGTACTTTTCGGTTTTGAACTATTTGCTTTCTAAACTGCAGACATTTTTGTGTGTTTCTAAAACATGCCAGAGCAACAGTCACATGTAAATAGGTGCATTAAAATATCACACTGATTAAATTATGCCAAAAGACTCAGGTTAAACAATGCCAAAAGTCCTGGCCTAAATTGAAATAGGCAGGAAATGAAAACTTACATCTGACATTTCAACTCTAACTCAAACCATTCAAAGAAGACTTATGTGAGAAATATTCTTTTATCTATGGAATTAATCTGAGACACTGCTTAGCAAGACAGAAGGTAGTAGACTGTCTGCAAGCTGTACCGTTCCACAGTCACCTAAATAGTTTACCATCAACCTGGAAAGGCAAGAGAACACAGAACAATCCAGGATGCTGTAAGCAATGGAAATGGGTTCAGCAGCTGATGCTACACCCACAAGATGCTCCCTTTGGCTTTGGAGCATTCTGAACTCTACACTCAGCTACAACAGGCACAGCAATTTCCTAATCACTTAGGTCATTGAACATTTCAAGGCATTTATAGGGGTAAATACATCAATTCCATCAATTCTATTCATTATTCTGTTCTACTTACAGCTCCGGTGAGTGCACATCCTTCATTCCCTTCTTGGAAATGGCTTGGCTTTATTTTAAGAGTAGATGAGGTGATTTCAAATGAATTTATCAATCTCTTCCAATTGAAAAACATTGTCCTAATCAACCACCAGCATTTCTCAGTCTGATGTATTTTGATGTTGTTGAATGATATCTCCAAAATCTGCTCTTACAGAAGCAAAAAGAAAAAAAAAAAAAAAACAAATTACAAGATGATTGACAGACCTAAGACCTCCTCTGTCTAGAACAGTCCAAGGGAGATTCTGAAGTTAGCTAGAGCTCTCTGAAGCACCACCACGTCATCCTTGGATTCAGTGAACTAGCGGTTTGGAAAGCAGAGATGACCAATCAGCTTGTGCTCAAAGAACATCAAAAACTCTAGTAATTATCCAATTGCACCAGCCCAAGAGAAATGATCACTTATCAAAGGCAACTAAGCAATTTAAGTTCTTATCTTAACAGTAAGATTTCTTAAGACACTTCTAGCTGAGTAGATAACCAAAAAAGAAACCAGTCTCCCCAGTGGAAAGGTGATACAGTTTGCTGACTCATTTCATAGTCAGAAGAGTATATAATGAACCACAAGATATTGCCTTGAACCATTAAAGCTTCATTAAGAGGAAGTGTTGCCCTAGCAGTTAATGGACTAGGAAGAAATATCCAAAAGGCTGCAAGCGAGCTCAGCTTTCTCCTTAAGTGGAAGACAGAAATCAGTCTTCATCTGCCTTTGCCCTTTTCTTCTGTAGGAGTTCCTCACCCAGAAGCTGAGAAGATTCCAGACACATGGATGACATTACGTAGCTGTAGTGGATCCAAGGGACACATTTCTATGGGGATAACAAGGAGGCATGAGACTGAAATTGAGAATGTCCATAGGTGTCTTCACATCGGTGACCAGAGGAGCTTGATCACTGATGGATATGGTCAGTACTGAGTGGCATCCTCTCGAACAGGGCAAAAGGTCATGATGTGATGCTGCTGAGACCCACAGAACTCAGCACAGAGGAGCAGATGGTGACATTCTGGGACAGAAATGCATCTACCCCAGAAGCAGACTACTTGGACTTACCTTCACCAAAAATGAACTAAGAAGATTTGAACAGATAATTGATGCAACAGAAGATTGACAACCAAAGCTGCCAGCAGAATTTGCTACAGGTTTTATATTTGGGATTTCCCTCCCCCTGCCCCCAGAAGGCATTTACATGGGCTGAAGACTGTTGATAAAACAGCAGCAAACAAGAGAAGGACCAAAATCTTCTGTCTCTACGTGACACTTACTCAGCAGAATGCTTTATGCTGCAGACAGCTAAGAGGAAGTGAAATTGTGCTAGACATACTTCTGCACAGAATGTGAGGGATAGTAGAGCATGAAAAACATGTCTTCCATGTGAAGGCAAAAAACTGGTCGGTCTCAGGAGCAACAGCACTGCACACCTGCAGTGTAAGTGTACTTGCAGAGTGTCACTTCGAAAAGAACACAGTTGGATCCAAGTATCAGACATGATAATAGAGGATCCTGCATTATGGAGATATTCTAAAGACCACGATGCCACTTATTAGTAGTTAAAAATATGAAATCTAAAATATTATCACCCTTACAGAAAATACACAATGAGTAATCAGTAGCACTGTGACCAGACAGAAAACAAAACCAGAAGGTCTGTTTTGAAAGTAGAGAAGTCAGAAGTTCAAAAGCAGAGAAGAACAAAGGCTTGTAAGAGTGAAAACCTGTAACACAAGCAAGAAAAGAGGGCACAACTTAAGGAGTGAGAGGCCGGCAGCTAAATGAAAACAGGCTGAGTAAAGACCAACTGAAAATGGTATACATGAAAGGTGAGAAACAGATTCATCCCTGAGAGTCCAGACAGAGAGAAGAGCAGTCTTATTTTGCAAGAGAGAGCTATGGTCTGTCTTAAGCATAACTCCACATCATACACTATAGTCAGAGAGTCACAGCTAAGCAGCTGCCCAGTCTCTCTCCCTCCTTTCCTTTTCTGTACTTAGACTAAATTTGCACCAGTAGGGCAATAGCTCAAGAAGAAAAAGATTTTTAAATAAAAATAAAATTTAAAAATTAATCTGCTTTAGTGGGATTCTGACCTCTTTCACGTAAGGTTCCTTGATCCTCTGGCAAGCAAGCATGGGTAATCTAATAGAGGGACAGGGTGATGGGAGCAAACCAAACAATGGAATTAGTAGAACTGTAATGTGAAAGTTAAAAGGTGTCCTCTGGGCTTCTTTACAGGAAGGGCAGAGGATAGACCTGGACAAAGATGACGTGGAATTCTGAGGAGTAGGGAAGAAGTCACTGCATGCAATGCACATGTTGCGAACAAAGAAAATAATTCCCAGAAATGTAAAGTTTTAGCTTTTGAATCACCTTCCCTACTAACCTTTAGTAAAAACATCTCAACATCTGTGGGTAAAGGAAATCACTAAATTTTATGCCAATCTAGAGTCAAACACAAGTGCTTGAAATGGGTGAACAAGGTGTAAGGTAAACTATTTATTAATGGAAGATAGTACTACTTTATCTCAAAACAGTATCACACGTCTCCAACCGGCAGATTTCTAAGCATAGGAGAATGCCTTCCCCCCCCCCCCCCCCCCACCAGCCATTTCTAAGACACTTTCCTAATGCATTTTAAAAGCCCAGAGATACATTCCCATTCCTGAGTTTTTAACAGCCCCACAAGAAATTTAGGTCAGAATGGGAAAAAAATTGCTTGAACATAGTTAAAATACAAGGAAGATTTCTGGTTTACTGAACAAGTGTCATTAACATTGCTACTACTTGATGCATTTTGTATTTCACTCTGACTTAAAAGTTTTTTGCCCCAAATCTCTGTAATTAAATGTATCATGGCAAACACACACACATTCATAATCTCCTATTTGTACTTGAATATGAAATCTTAGGGACTCTGTATAGCCTTCCAATAAATAGTAACAGGTCTTATCTATAAATGCTGTTATATGGGTCATGAATAATATTAGAAAGGATTGCTGTGTCTCAGAATTGGACAACAACAAACAAGGGAGCTACAGAAGAGGAATAACAAACACAATAGACCAAAAGAGAGAAACATACATTCAAGGCACTATGTCACTGCCCTACTTCACTTATAAAAGAGTTGGCTAGTAATGAGCATTAATTTAGTTTACATTTTTTAATGGTATGACATTATTCTAGACATCTCCAGTCAAAACACAGTAGTGGCACATTAGCTACTTTTGTTACTTTTACATCCAATCTAATTCCAATATTAGCTAAAAAGCAAAATCATTTAGGAAAGATACAAAACTCAAATAAGACACACACAATGAAAATCTGTTTTAATCACATGATTTACCCAAAAAGAAGTGGAAAATCAACATAAACAGGTCCATTTTCATCTTGACTCTCTGTAAATGTTTAATGTGAAAAAATGTGATAATTAACGTTTCTATACTCTTATGCTTAAGGAGTCATTACAATCAGCCTTTGTTTGCTGCAGAGTTGGCAGCGCAGACCTGCTGCATTTGAGAAGGGAATGTTTTAGGGTCATTTAACATTATATCACTCTTGGTGATCCAAGAGCTGCTATAATTCTGCCAAAGAGTATAGAGGGTTTCCCAGTCAAGTTTCATCCTGATTTTGATTATTGTTTATCTCTAGTCCACGTCTGAATAGTTGTAGTAAAATAGAGGAAGTTTTACTCCTGAATTTGAGGTCAGCTTGTAATGAACCATGGTTTCAATCGCATGAACAGCTGCTTCTTTTATAAGCAAAAAGGGTTCACTTACAGTTCAGGGTAACACAGTAATAATTTAAGGAACAAGGAAGCTTCTATTCATTTCTTTATTTTTTATATGTTTTTGAAACATTTTGACATCTGAGTGCCTATAGTGAACTTGTCTGAATAGAATGTAATATTGACACTATTCTGCTTTACAAAAAAATGAACAAAGTGAATTTTAAAACCAGAAATACAGTAGACCTATCAATCATCACATAAAAGCCTTTTTCATTGAGAACTTCATTTTTTCATAGCAAGAAAAACTACTATTGAACTTCTAAAACTTTGTAATTCATGCTAAAAGGGACACAGGAAATCAGGTATGCTCTCTGAAAACAGGACAAAAAATATCTGCAAATTACAAGAAACCAAAAGGGGAGAACATCTAAAACCCAAGAAAGTCAGTGGGACATGAAATTTCTTACAATTAACCAAGAGCTCAACAGAAATAAAGAGTTGGGTGGGGGTGGTCCCTACCAAATTTGCAAATGTACTGCAGGATAAGCAGCAATAATTTTTATGAATTATAGATCTAACTAAATAGAAGAAGATTAACAATGAATTTTACATTTGTTCTCTATAGCTCACATCTCCAGCTAAGCAAACACACTGTCAGGCAGGTATGGGATTAATTCATTGTCCCAGCTCACAGCTGTCCTGAAGAAAACTTTACCAGTTCTTCTTCCTAACTTTACAAAAGACTTGACTCTCTCTGCTCCTGCCACTGTCCCTTCAGTTCAGCTTGGACTTCTCCAAGCTATTCCATACCTGTGCAGTTCTGTTCAGTGACTTGTTCCTTATCTACAGCACCCAAAAAGGTGAAGGAAACCTGCTGCTCGCTCTTTACCTTACTCAGCCAGACACATCCATTTTTCCAGTGTTATTTTACTGATGCAGCAAATGCCTTGATTTCCACTCTGTTCTATTCCCTCTTTAGCAAGTAGCCATCATCAAGTTAGGAATATGATTTCACAAATTACTAAAAGTTTACTAAAATGTAGTGGTGTTGGGGTTGGTTTCTTGCATTTTATCATGGTGATAGCAAGGCAAATCCAAATCCAAGAGTCAAAGCTTTATTTTACCTAGGAGACAAAGCTATCCCAACTTTCAACTCACCTGAAGGATGACTATCACAAGGAATTCTAAAACCTGAACCCACTTCTAGATGGGCCAGTGTCTTGAATTTAGAGGAAAATGGCTTCCTTACCACTTAAGAAATACTCAGCTGTTCACTGATGAAGAGACAATCTCAGGAGGAAAGGAATGAGAACTTTAAATACACAAAAGAATACCTATCACAGTGTGCCTTTAATCCTCTCTCATAGATGAGTTGCTACTTGTTTGATAATTCAAACGGGATCTTGACTCCTTTCTGAAGTGGATGAGATAGGGATGAGCTAATTCAGCATTTGATGTGACCTAATTCAGAAAACATGTTGTTATTTCACTTCAGCATACACTGTTCTGCAAGTATTTCTATTCATGGTTGTGTATCTCTCAGTCTTTGGAGCACTTGGAAATTTACATTTCTGAAACCTGCTGCTCTCCACATGTCCTCCTCCCTCACTAACATTCGCTGTAATTCATCTCTTTGCCAGATGAAAGAGTAACTGACTGGCCAGGGTAGACTAACCTCAGATTCCTTGTTGGATTGGCCATTTCTAAAATGTTATAGCAGAATGGCAGGACACACTTCCTACCTTACATTCAGTGACACTACATCACACAAAGAATAAACAGCATGATGAAAGCGATCTCTCCAGGTCTGTTATCTGAGCAACAGTTCTTGCCAATTCTTTGAGCACACAGTTGTGGCCACCGGATTTATGCAAGTTCCATATTTGAAATCTTATCTGTTCCCTCATTTTCAAGGGCGAAAAAGAAGCCTTATGGAATCTAGACATTTCTAACTGACACCATTGCTTCTTTTCATGCCCAGTCAGATTTGTTTCCATTATTCTTTTTGTAGACTCTCATTTTTCTATTTTGGCACTGCCTAAAGTAAGGAAGCTTCCTGAAACAGAAGCATGACAGGCAAAACAATGCTGCTCACCATGCCCTTTCACTGGTTGGTACTATGAATTAAATTTTTTTTCTTTCTCACTATGCCAAACTAAGATTTCTTGGTAAGGCAGACACACCATCCCACAGGTATCTATATGTCCTTTTATTTAAAACTTAGCTTTGGGATTTTTGTTTTGAACTTACGCGATATTTTCTTGCATAGATTTGCCCTGCTCTAACTACAAGGTATAGGAATAATGATTTACGTAAGAAAAGTGTTTAACCTATTAGTTCTTAATCTCTTTTTTCAGTTAAAGTAGAAATATCTTACTTTGTCAGCCTTGAACACACAAAGCCTAAATCTAAACCTAGGGTCAACCTCTAAAAAAGTAATTCATAAACAACTATAAACCAAACAAGAGGGAAGGAAGCAGTAGCTAATGTTATTATTGGAACAGGTCTACTTCATAGTGCGAAATAGAATAGCCTCATTTTTAAAGTTTCTAAACAAAGTAAGAGAAAATTGTACCTCTGGCAAAGACACATGAGGTACCAGACTCCTCAAGAGACTTGGTAAGATTTAAGCACACATATTTCTTAAGCCTTTCAAAGTCTCCCTCAGAACCTGGTTGAAAAACCACTCTGCCAAATTTCCAGCAGTGATACAAACCTTTCTACCTCTGTGTTTCCTTCAAGAAATAAACTCAAGATAAAAGGCAAAGCTAGTGGGTGTATGAGACCTCAACCCTCTGGATTTCTGGAAAGAAACTGATCACATTTTATGTTTTACGGCTTCCTTATAAGCATGTTACCTGTATTTCAGGAGATCATTGCTCTTAGACAGCAAGACCACACCCTCTAACATGTTCAGTTCACATATATCAGTCAATTTCAAATATTCTGAAAAGGAGAAATATAGGAAACACACTTTAGATGAGATCTATCTGTTAAGTAATATTTTAAGTCATAGAACCATTTATTTCTCAAATATAAACAGCATACTACAAGGAGGCAAAAGAAATCTGGTGATCAATAGCACAGTTTAGTGACTTGTTTTTATTTCCACCTTGAATTATTCGGCATTTTTGAGCTAGGTTAAATCTTCATGAGCTTGTAATGATTCCTGCTAATACAGCTCATCTGACAAAGCAAAACACCTTTGCAAGTAGTTCCCTAATTAACAGAACTAATTTTAGAGTTACAGAAAACAGTGAATTTACTATTTTACTAGGTAACTTGTGTCACCAGGATGTTTGCAATGGCAAGTCATTAGCTAAAACCATTGCATTCACATTAGCATAAAACACAGAACAGTATTAAGACTTACCACTCATTCTTCTTTCCTTCTTTTAGCTATGAAGCTTACTATTGTCTTTAGTTCTTCTACTTTCATTGCCGTTTACTTTTCATATTAATAGTGCTTGGGTTAGCATCCCTCTGAATGTCTGTTTTTGCTAAGATAATGCTGAGGTACATATCTGTTGTTTTAAGGAATGTAATTTACAGACAAGATAAGGAATAATGCAAGGGAACAAAGCAAATAAGCCCAAAGAAACAGAATGCAGGCTGATCAAAAAATGGGATACTGTTGCTGGGTTAATAATATATAGCCAAGTGACAGCATGCTAGTACAAATAACTAGAATAAAACACACAGGAAATTTCGGGTTCCAAAATGGTGCAAAGGGACGCTGCTGTGAACTCTGCTGCTGGAATTCTGACAGTTTCACTGTGTTCTGCTCTCAAAGCACAAAGCACATGATAAGGTATCAAGCAGAAGATGCACTTACCTGACACAGCAGGGATAGGTTTTTTTAACTACTCACAGCATGTCAAACAACATTTAGACACAGAACACAATCACAGAGGAAAGACAGCAGTGCTAAAAAGTAAGGGTGAAAAGGAAACTTTAATAATGTTCTATGTGCGTAAGAGCGTCAAGCACTGACTTCCACATCGTGCCAAGTATGAATTCCTCAGGATTTTTGAGAAATGCTCAGCAAACATACACCCACATAAAAACATGAGATTGTTTTAATCACTTCCAAAGGTCTCTACTTAAAAAAAGAGGTGAAGCCTCAAACTCATTGCAGTGAGAAAGGAGCTACTGTTCACAGGGTTTGCTTTACAATATCAGGAGTTTCCATCCTGGTTACAACTACCATTTGTGTTAAACCAAAGAAACAGCAATTCACTGAATTTCCAAGTTTCAAGCCATAGAAGACTTAACAGGAGTCACAGCAGCCTAGATTCTGGTACTTTCAGTCACACTGGCTAGTACTATAAAAAACAATTTAAAAACAAGCAGGCAAATAAACAGGCAAAAAAACTTCCAAGTATTACGAAATTAGCTTTCATACTGGACCAGTGTGAACATGCAGGCCACTCTTGGCCCAGTATAAACATTTTTTCAGTCAGATGATGTGTCATTTCTATGCTTCCACTAAAGAGGAGATTCCTTTATACAGACAAGCCTGCAGCATGCACACGTATGTACGTGTGCAAATTCACAATGGAATGTGTCTCAGCCATGGAAATGCCATCAAACTGTAGAGTTTTCTGAATAACATCCAAAGGCCCCACAAAATGCCATCAATGATAAGCTATTTTATAAACTGGGAAATAACAACAAGACTTTAAAAAACCTGTAATCTGTAGCCAGAGATACACTAATGTAAAACAGAGTGCTGCTTGAATCATACACTTGATAGAACCCTTCTGAAACTTCCTCTTGATAGATCCATTCTCCACAAACTATGCTCAAGGTATAATACACTTATGCCATTAGGCCAACATGCCATTAGGCAGCTATCACAATAAAATAAAAGTTAAAAAAAGGGAAAAAAACCCAAACAAAACTCCCAAAAACAAATTAAAAGAAAAACAAAACAAAATGCCCCCAACGCTACACCAGAAGTATTGGTATTGCAATACTTTGCCCTCCCAGCATGCTTAATCCCATAAAACTGTAAACTACGTGCAAAAGATGATAGTTTACCTTCCGCGGATACACTCAGGTTATTCAGACCCAGTTTTCTGCCAACTTATTTGAGTCACTATTGTGTAAATTCAAGTATTGTCCGACCACTCTGATCTGTTTTTGAAATACAAAATTACTAAACCAGGACTCAGCTACAACTTTCTTTAGGGTTGTAAAGTTACATAAGGAGGAAGAGAGACACTTGATGTAACTTAATACTAGCTGAAATAAATGGCAAGCTGCTTTGTTTAAACAGGTCAACTCACATGGTCAGCATTCAAAAAAAATTGCAGTGAAGTTAATGGGATTCCTCCCCAGACAATCGTAGCAAATTGGCCCCGTGATAATGAAAATAAATTAATTCTGTAATTTCAAAGATTTGAAGCAGATTAGAACAACCAGGATATGTGTTTATATTCCATCTTAATATACATCTTGCTGCCTTATTTAGAGGATAACTGTTTGTTCAGGGCCCTCTCTCAAAGTTACTGCACAACAGGACAACATCCATGACTGTTTCAGTCAAGTTACTTTGTTTTACATCATTTACCGGCTCACAATGATCATATCCTTCTTTTGACCTCAAACCTCGAAAAAATAGCACAGACTGCTAAAATACTTACAGCGAAAGCATCCATCTAATCTTTCTACTCGAGCAAAACAGTATGCTCTATCAGGAATGAAAAACTGGTTTCACTGAGGCTCACTTGACATACGAATGAACCCACTGAGTATGTAAGGTAAAGACAAAGGGTGTTAAATAGGAGTGAAATGTTGCAAGGAGCGTTTCCCCTTAATGAATTACTGGGAGATTTGTAGCAGGCCAGCCAGGGTAAGTCTTTCAGCATGTGTATCCAGAAGTGTCATGGACTTGCTGCACTATATCGTTGCTGCCCTTTCCATGAACTGGGCAGTTTCCTTTCACCAGTTTATTTTCACTTCTATTCTGGCAGCTGTCTACAGCAGTAGGCATTTATCTTAAATAATTTGCTACTTGTTGAAGAATTCATGGAGGGTGAGGGGGAGAGGGAAATAGCCTTTCTTGGTGCACCATGTCATAACTGATTTAAAAAAAAAAATCAATAAAGATAAAACAGAATTCCCACAGATTTCCCCCCTCACTTCAGAGGAAATCTTACACATATAGCAACCTTCCTGCCCTCCCCTCACTTCCCAACAAAACATTACTAGAACTTGCTGAATTTAATTTTCCAGTTATTCCAAGTAGCAAAATTTATGGAAGCTGTGTGCTTTCAGTTAAATCATCCAAAGTACTTTCCTTAAAAAAAAAAAAAACAAAAAAACCCAAACAAACCAACCAACCAACCAACCAACAAAACCCAAACAAACAAACAAACAAAAAACAAAAAAACAAAAACAAAAGCTCAGTGATGACTACACCAAAATTAAACTTAGTAATAAAAAAGTGAGGGTTAGGGATTTTCCTTTCTTTCCCACACTACTAACCTTTTTCAATAACAAGGCAGAGCCTGTGATGCAAACTACCTGTTCCTATGGTTAGCAACTATCCTCAAGAGCAGAGTTTCCGGAACAAAAAATAGATCGGAAATTCAAAAGATAAGAGCAGCATTTAATGGTGATTTTTGCTGAAGTGCACTTCACATTACCTTAATCTCTGTGTCATGAGTAAAATTATTATTTGTCCAGTTAGTAGAATACTGTGGAAGAAAGAAGAAATGTCATTGTTAAGTGTTGTTGGTAATATAAAGACCTGTTCTGAGTAGGAAAAAATATGATAATAAAAAGAAAAATAAACATTTCTGTTCTCCTTACTGGATACAGTTATGGGAGGCTGGCAATGGACATTGCCAAGGAGACCTTACAAAGAGTTCGGTAATTTTGTTTTACATGAGTTTAAAAAGTTATGTGTGCACATGATTCTGTGAAGTCTGTTAGAGAGGAGTTACAATCAGAACCTCAGCAGTAATGCCCTGCTTCACCTTAGCATTTCAGAAAACCATTAGCTTCAGCTATGTGAGTCAGTGTTCTTGAAGCTGTCCAACACTGAACCAACAGCTTTGGCTCCAGTTAAATTATATTCTTGTGTTGCATATATGAAACCCAAGGGAGCAACTGGTATTCCAAGCACTGTTTGCTATAAATGATTTGATGAAAGACTGGTAGCTTTAAAACTTTAATGCTTTTCTAGTCTTTATACAAATTCTGTGAAGTCAGAAGTTCACTGCAGCAGGTGAAAAACCAGGCAAGCCTCCCTAGCCCTCATTTGCTCTCATTTGAATGCAACAGTTTACACTGCAAGTTTGCATACTTGTAGCCCCACAATGAAGTAAGCAGAACTGTAATTTGCTGTTTAGAATAACTCATCTTTTCAAACTGAGCTAGCACTAAAACTATTTTGCAGTTGCAGAGACAAAAAAAAAAAATAAATTAATTTGCATAACACATTCACTATATTTATATTTCCACTTTACTATGTCAGAAAAGTTTCAAAAGCAGGAAAAAAGCAGACAATACTGAAAACCAAAATATTTTCTTTTCACCATAAAGTCTGAGTAATAACTAATTGGCATTCTTCAAATGGAGATTAACAATGTTGAACCAGATGTTCTCCATTTCACAAGTGTCTATACCTCAAAAGTACCCAAGACAGATATCCTTTGGAAAATCCTACATCCAGAGCTCAAATTCAAGCTTAAACAAAACAAAATGAAGTGGAACCAACACCCTCTCCCCTCCCCTCAACCTCCACAGCATGTGACACTTCCTCACTCTGCATATATCAGTTGAAATGATAAAATGAGTTTAAAAAGTTATGTGTGCACATGATTCTGTGAAGTCTGTTAGAGAGGAGTTATAATCAGAACCTCAATAGTAAAGCCCTGCTTCATCTTAACATTTCAAAATAAAAATTAGCTTCAGCTATGTGAGTCAGTCTCCTTGAAGCTGTCCAATACTGAACCAGCAGCTTTGACTCCACTTAAAATCAAAACCAGACAGATTTTCTTCAGTTCTAGTCTGTTAGGAGTTGGTCAAAAATTTCAGGCGAATATGAATTTCCATAAGGATTGAATTTCAAAGCACAGACATCTTATAAGAATTGTTAACCTTGAAATATTTCCCTTGGAATCTTATGGCATGTGGATGCCCTTTCATCTGTGCCCATTTTTGTAAAGTAACCTTAAATTACACTAGACCTAGACCTCTTTACTCAGTGTTTTTAGGGAAGCACCAATGAGAGAGCCATTTGTATTTCCCTGTCTAGAGGTTTACAAAGCTACTCAAATTTTCAATTCAAATTTAAACTAAACCCTAGCAATCTGGTTAATTTGCATGTGTGGAGGAAGGGTCTCAAACCTGCTACAGTGATGTTTACCTAGGAGAGATAATCTAAAAGCAATTGAATACCAGTACTGTGCTATAAATTCCAAAGATCATCAATAGCATTTGACACAGGGACAAGTCATCTCCAGATTCTGCTTAGTTGACCAAAGACATAGAAACATTTTGAAATATAAAAGTCTTTTTTCAACTGCCTATAATTTTGCAACTCTCCAACTCATTAATGTGAACATTCACATTTCTCTTACCTGCCCTGGAACAGTCTTCTGGAGAGCTTCAGTGCAACTGTGCCACTGCTCCTGAAACGAGAATAGCCCTGCCCTGTCAGTACATTCAGATGATAATGCCTGGCACTATAATGCTTCAGAACAAGGGCTTAAGACTTGGCTAGGGAGACCTTTATTTCACACTTGTATCAAATCAGCTTGGAGTCTAGGATGAAGAGCAGTGGACAGGGAAAGAAAAAGAAAAAAAGGTTTTATCAGACCTCAGCAAAAGATTTCATGCCTGCAAACTAATTTCTTGTTCACTGAGTTAGACAACAAGCTATAGGTGCTTGTCAGTCCAAAACCTGTGGGATCAACTCTATGAAACAGCATCGTGTGGAAACACATTGATGTTGTTCACAAACCAGTGATTTTTGTATTGTTTTCTGAATAACCTCAAAATTATAAGCATCATAATTCCCTGATAAATAAGGCCTAAACACCTCAGACTGCAGTCACAAATTTAGCAGAAACTCTTGCACCAACTTCCCTGCACTTTTGTCATACTTTGTAAGATGAGGGAGTACCCCCTTCACCTTGGGGAGCTGCTCTGAAAATAAAGTGCCTTAACTAAGAGCTCAGAAGCCTGACCATTCCAGAAGGTACCCTTGAGAAAACTTAGTATATAGCACTAACAAATAGGAGAGTTTGAACCCCAAATTATAAACAGGATATGCTCAAATTAAATGGAAGAGGCACTCAACTGCAAGCAGCTACAAAAAGAGCCCATCTGTCCAGAATATCTCTTAAATCATGGCCATAGTTAGGCCAAACATCTCTAGATTTCTTCCACTTCATATTTTGCTTTCTGTATTAGTTGCTGATAAAAAACATTTTGCCACTATTTAGCTGGCAGAGAAAGAGACAAAGCCAAACCCCAAAAAGTTGTTACATGGTTTATTTACTTAAAAAAACATGTTTTCATTGTAATCTGAACAAGGCTCAATAACTACATTCTGGGAATTAAAGATTCAAACTCAGTGTTCTTAATTTGTACTTTTCCATAGAGCAAGACTTTCAGAGATGCTGCATGGTCTAGTGATGGTCAGAGGAGAAGACTGGGAGCCTTTAGGATACTGGGTCCTAATCCAAATTCACAGCACTGACTCACAGTCACTTGACCTTCTATGCCTTAAACAGTCCAGCTGGAAAATACAGAAAGAAAAGCACCAACCCTGAATGAGAAACAGCTATTATGACTAAGATCAGCTTCTGGATAAATCCAACATCAAATAAAATGTGTTTTCCCTATGGAAGCTGCTTTCCTAAAGTGCAATAAAATGTAAATGCCTGTCAGTTGTAATGACCTGAGAGGCAAGTGGTGAGAAAAGCAGCTCTGTGACAGACCAAGAGGAAAGACTTAGCTGGGAATGAAGGACACTTTTTGAGGTGCAGAGACATGGGAGATGGAAGGCAGTCAGGCATCTGGCAGCAACAAAGGTGAAAGCATGGTTTGAGGAGGTCAGAGACAACAATGTGTCTGAGTCAGAAAAGGTCACTTATTCAATATTCCAGCTGTAAGATGAAAGCATGCAAGTGGAGATTTTTCAGAGCAGAGATCACAGATGCAAGAACATCTAAAAGATGCACTGTTTGAAAGTGCCACTGGCAGATATGATGAATCCATCTTCTTATGCCAAACAATTTCTCAACTCTGGATTTTACCTTTTCTTTCTCTTCTGTTACACTTCTCTAGCAGTCATCCCTGTTTCCCTGAGTTTCCATCCTGTCCAGGAATCCAGACTTCTCACTAAATTTCAAAAAGCCAATCCTAATTTTATATAATACTGCACTGCTCTAAATATTGGACCTTCTGACCTTCTATGATTCTGCTGAAACACTCACATTACAGAAATATCAGCACAAGGAGATGAGATATTACCTAGAAACAGTGCAGACAGGTCTCAGATTTCAATGCTTCCCAGCAGATCCAAATCCTGTCCATCAAAAAAAAGATCATGGATCTCTTTCTGCTACTCTTGCCATAAAAACATTGTTATGGAAGCCTGAGGTAGAAAGCTCTATGCATTCTTTCCATATAGAAGATCAGTCTCTAAGCTCAGGTACTTCACCCAGCCTGGACCAAACACTAACCCACCAGCATTCCAGCAAGACTGCTCCATGTCTGTGTGAGAAGCTAACCAGCTCCCAAATTAAAGGTAAAAAAAAGGAGATGACATTACCTCTGTTCTTCCTCTCCTGATCTATGCTTTCTGTGCATTTTTATGACAGCCATTCCATTAAATGACTCTGTTTTTGAAAAAGTGCATTTCCTATACTAACAGGACAGCTGAGGTAGCAGTGTCATTCCTTATTGGAGGATCATGTGAAGATGAAGAGGACAGAGTGCTAGTAAAACAGATGAGTTTTAAGGAACGAATGCCTTCTAGAAACACACAGAAGCTAAACTGCAAAAGAAGCAAGTACAACATTGTTTGACCTTGGAATAGATGTCCACAAACCTTCAGATTCACCACCTAAGACCTCATGATTTTAGAGAAAACCAAAACTGCAAAAGGGCCAGATGTCCTTGAATTAAAACGTAGGCTTAACAATCAGTCAGTGACAGTAGGGAATTGTGAACCACGTGAAAGAGTCTGAGAGCCAGTCTCCTACAGATTGCACTTAGAGAAAGGAATTTATTTCCTTGGACTGACTTTACAAAGCCAAAACAAATTATGGAAGTGTTATACGAACAGCACTACCTAATTCAAGCAGGAAACACGCCATCAGGAAGTGCCTGACTTCCACAGCTCCTGTTGAAATTCATAAAGCTTGTTCAAAGCATTAAAAAGCAAACACATGAAGAACTTGAGTTTAAAGAACTAGCCATATCAGAAACCCGCAACAGTGAAAGCCCTGACATTGCACCAGAATTGTCGTTACAATTAATTAGTTAATCCTCTGGAGTTTTTACTGGAGTGGGATAACCTCCTTAGGCACAGGACAAGCCGGCGGCAGTTCTGGCATACCAAGGTGGAGACATACAAACCAGCAAGGAGTGCCACCGTACAGTGTGGCCTTGGGCAGGTCCACAGGGTACAAAAATGCACCCTGCAAGCTTCCTACAATAGTACAACTTGCAAAATGGTGTGGTGAAAACTACCAATAGCACAGTCTTTTACGGGCTGTGAAGCCAGTACTGACAGTTTCTCACTTTCATCTAGCCAGGAGAAAGTGGAGGTTAAAAAAAATGCTTTTTGCAGTTATAGTAAAAGCAAATTGAAGAAGAATAAAGAAAGACTAGCAGCTAAGGGTAAGGAAAAGATTGCAGCTGAGCAACTGTCCAAAATCTAAAGGAGGCAGGTCGGAAGGCTTAGGCAACCTATAGTCTCACAGTCAGCAAACAATACAAAGAATTAGACCTGCTAACCACAACTTGACCAGGTACCTGGATCTGATGAGGACAAAGATACGAAACATGATACATTAACATATTCCATGTCAATGTGTGGATAGCCTGCTGTCAGCGATGCTTCTGTGAGAGGAAAATGAGAAAAAGGTTCAAAGGAAAGCTCTCTCTTGACAGTATCCTTAGCAGGATATCAAAGAAAACACAGAATCCCAATGCAGACAAAACCCAAGACACGATTCTCATTGGAATTCTTACAACTGAGATTCTCATTTATTCTCCTTCTGTTGCCTTCATAATCTGCTTCTTTGCCACTCATAGTATGCTGCTATTTATTTAAACACTCCTGTTATGGCAGTTAAAGAGAAACACTTTAGTAAGTCATAGAAGTAACATCTCGCTGCTTCTGTGGACCAATGACAAAGCTGACACTATTGCAGCTACTGTTTCTTTGTTCAAACTAGTGCAAGACTTGACCACACTGACTTAAGAGTTGGCACTGCAGTTTACCATTTTCCTGTTCCCTTCTGGAAAGACACCTTACTACTAAATTATTTTCAGACCTCTGAGCAGTCAGAGTATCGGGTTCTTGCACCTTTGATGTGCCTTCTGTTAACACAGTAAACTCACTAGTGCAAAAGCTCTGTCTCTGTGCTCTCAGTGCCAGTCTCAGCTTTTTGGTTAAGTGACTTCACTTTAAAATCCATGTCAGTCCCCAGAAGACCAGTGAATCTAGCAATTAACCAAAGTAATGACACATTTATGAAGTAAAAATGTAACAATAATATTTACTCTTAAAGGATACTATTTGGAAAAGAAGTGCAAAGCCCCTACTGCACTGTATGGATAAGATCAGGAACCACTGAATCAGTAATGCTTCAACCACTTTGGGAAAAAATGTACAAATTTTCCACCATTTTCATCCAAAAATACTTTAAATGTTTTTATGTCAAGTCTAAACAGAATGTTTCTGAAATCACCTTAATGATTTTTCAATATTACTAAACTTGCAAGCAGAGCCAAAAGGCTAAAATACCATCGAAAATTCTCTTCCCCAAATATGTGCAAAAGAACCAGTAAGAGGTATCAGAAATCGACTTTTTGTTTCAGGTTTTCCAGTCAACATTTGAAGTCTCAAGAAGCTTGAGAAAAACTGTCACTGTTTTAGGTGCTTAAATCAACAAAACTCAGAATTTCAGCATTCTTGAAACAGGCAAAGTGCTTTCTTTCTTACCTGACATATGTACATCAACATAAGTAACCTAAAAAAAGTTATTGATACTATTATAGTAAATAAAAATGCAGTAAATTTGTCATATCTATTAAAACAAACAACAAATTATAATAAATTATTAGGAAAGCTTAGTAATTCAAAGCTTTCTTAAGGAATACAATACTTGTGCCCATCTTTCTCCCATTTTCTCCCATCCTAGCATTACTTCCATTCACTCAATAATCTGATCACTCCAATTAAGAGCAGTCTGAATGGGAAAACAGATTGCATTTATCAGCACTATTATTCTACTTCAGTCAAAACAATATGAGATTAATACATTCTAATTTATGAATTGCTACTGGATGAGTTTGACCTTTCCACATAACTTTAGTAATTAAGCTCAGTGAGTATTTTTTTTTGCTATTTGTACCTCCACAGAACTGAGATGATCTATAGGAAGAAACGTCTAACAAAAAAGTTGCACTTTTCTTTATTAATATTTTTATTTTCTCAGTCTAAGCCTAAAGTACATTAAATGCAATGTATAGCAATTACTATACAATTAAGAGAACTGATAATAAAAACAAAAGACCTAGTCAGTTTTCACCTGTTAGAACCTGCCATAATGATTAATCCTAAACATCTATTCGTGCAAGAGATATCAATAAGTAGATAAATATTGCTCTTTTGTTGTCTCACAAATATTGAGTAAAAGAGACAATGCAATGAAAAATACAGTATTGCATTAACATTATTAGTGTTGCAGCCTGGTTTCAGTAGAATATTTTCAGTAATACTCATGTTCCCAAACAGAAGATGAAAATTAAGTTCAACATCACTGGCCATGTTCAGAATAGGAGAAAAATAACTGCTACACCAGCCTCAACAACCAGAAGCAATGAAGGGCCACCTCATCATTAGTTAAATCTATCTTCAGTTAGAAGCTTACACAGGAACTCTGGTCTAAACTGTACCTCAAAAAAACAAACCAACCAAATATCAACCACCACCACCCCTTGAATTCTCTTCAGCTTACAGGTTATACAGCACTTCAGGAAGGTTGTCCATATGTTGTACCTCTACACAGAGCTCTCAGAGAAGTGACAGAATGCTCATTTGTTTTAAAGCCATCTCTGTGCCTTCTCTGAAGCCACAATGTATCCCAGTGTCTAAGGTCACTTGCTAACAACATTATGGAAGGCTGCCCAGATGGGATGAAGCCTACGAGTTTCATCTCCAGTGACTCTCCCACCACCAACCCATCTTCAGAAATGCTGGAAGAGCAGGGAGGAGAGGTCTCAGAAGACAGCTTTCCTCACCTAGACCTAGAATTCTGAAAGCTTGTTGTACTGCTCTGTGATTTTTACCCAGCATAAATGGACTAAGGAAATACTTACATACACATGTATAAACTAGGTCACAATCAAACCTTCAGAGTAGGTCAGTAGCTCATGCTAAAAATCACTAATGCATTATATAAAACTTCCTGCCAGCACTAGTAGGAAGCTGTTGTCACTGAAGTGCATGGCTTGTATTCTGGAAATTCTACTTTTGCTTCTCTGGCTTTTTCCCACAACAGGCTGGAAGCAGGAAGAAAGCTAATGCCTGCTGCAGCAGAGCGAGCCCATGGGTTAAGTATCAACCAGCCCCAGAACAGGTGCACTTGGTTAAGATGCTGCAGCAGAACCACCCAAGACAATCAACATTTCCAACCATCAGACACGACATGCAATGCACTCTTTCTTACGACGCGTATTTTTTCCATTTAGCAGACACAAGGCTCCAGAAAGAGGAAGGAGACAGGGCAGTGATCCTTGTAACAATCACAACTCACATCACAAGATCAGTCACAATCTCAACTACAAATATGAGCGTGGCAGCACAGGTTTTTAACTGTTGCAGATGTCCAACAAATGTGACATTTCCTCATTCTCCTCTCTTTGCTCTTCACAAAGAACATGATTGCTAATTTCTTCTCTATGTTTATGTCTGTTCTTTGCTGAGTAATTTAAGAATACCAATGAATTATTTCAAACAATTAATTTACTCCTTCTGCCAAGAGCATGTGCCTCATACAGAGACCAAATACAGCAATTTTAATAAAAATCTGTAATTATTTTGTTTTCCTTAAATGACAAGTTCATGGAGTGTTGTAATCAAATGATAAGCCCCCGAAACAAGATCTGAGCTCTTACACAGCATCAAGAAAAGAGCAAAAATTCAAACTTTTTGTAATGTAAAAATCAGAAAATACATGTGATATTAAAAAATATAGTTTAGATAATCATGTTGGTTTGGGGTTTGTTTTTTGTTCTGTTTTTTGGTGTGTTTTTTTTTAATGTGTATTTTTAACAGATGTAGTAATTCTGGAGAGCCTTGAATTACAATTTATGACCAGTCAGGGACAACACCCTTAAATTAGTTGTTCCTTCTGATTCCAAATGTAAGTCTGAAAAAGAATTGTTGCTTCTTCCTGGTAGATTGAGTCTCCAGACCTACTATGAGGAAAGGAGAGTATGCATAAGGAATTCCTTTTCATGGAAAAGAAGCTGAATTTATTACAGGCTCTTCAGTTTCTGGTAAGTTTCCATATTTAAAAAATACTTTTGTACAAATTGATTTTGCCCACACACTTTTATTTTCTAATAAGTAGGTGAAAATTGCATTAACTGATTTTTCATTTCTACTAGTCTTATACTTCACATACGCTTGTAAAACCAGCTCAACTCAAGACTATATCATGAGATGACATAGATTAAAACTTTAAACAAATACATAAAGCCATGACCCATTTGTTTTGATATTCTGCAATGTTCCAGACAGGGAGAAAAGCCATCACTGAAACCATGAGACATACAAGACTTCACAATTTATTAAGAAGATTAGCTGGGTTTAGTTTGTGCAGTAATGATTAGTCACTGAATATGTGTTGGTTTGAAAGACTAAAAGGTCAGGGATCAAGGAATTATTTGGCTTAATTGTGTTTAGGGGTTTTTTGTCTTTTAAATAGTTAAAAGGTTTTTTTAAGTCAAGCAGAACTTTGCAAATGCAGAACCCCAAGTATACTCCACACAGAAAAACAAACACACCTTAAATATAGCATGTTTTTTCACTTTTGGATTATATTTGTAGAACTGCCTGCTGTGAAATGACAAAGTTCATGGTTCATCTGAACTTTTGAACTCAAGTGAGTATTTGACACAGCAAAACAATCTAAATGAACCTAACACAAAGTTTTCATAGTTTAAACCTAGCTTTCAGGCCTTTGTCTGGGGCAATTGGGTAGGAAAGTTCTTTATTGATGTTGTAAAAACTACCAGTTTAATAACAGGCAGAGAGAGTGGAGTGATCAGTGGAAAGAGCACCTTAGCATTTCTGAAATACTGCTGGTTTGGTAGTTCATTGAACTTTACCTGACCCCATTACGAAGGCTTCCCCAGGACAAGTTGTAGCTGCATTTGTGACAAGACTGAAGCTTCCTATCTTATTTCAAATAGGCTCCAGGGCTGGGAGTTCACAGATAAAGTTAGTTAAAAAAAAAAAAAATACTCTGCACACATGAATTCACTTGGCTCCCTGCACTGCTATTTCATTTTAATATGCTGGCTGGATTGTCTTTATTATGGAGAACTAGAAATCATTTTTTCCAAAAGGAAAAAGTTTGTCACCTGCTTTCCTGATTTATACCAGAAAAAGCCCTTGAAAAAATGGGAAAACACAGTACATATAAGATTCCTATGCTGATGCTCCTCACAGATCCTAAATCTTGGCCTGCTTGCACGTGACTACTATGATCCCTTCTTAACGTTACTAAAAATTCTACAGCAGTCTCAATTCATGCTTTATCAATTACAGACCAACTTATCAATCAAACAACAAAACCTGGAAAATATTATGAGGCTTTTAAAGTTACTTTTAAGGCCGTACAATATTTCCTGTACTTCAGGTTCACAAGCAGTTTCATAACTCACTAGCGTATATGAATGACAAAGATTTTCACATCAGAAATGCTGAATACTACAGAGGATTCAGACAAGCCTTACAATATCAGGAGATGAGGGATAAACCCCTACAACTGTTTAGCCCCCTATAAATTCCCTGTGAAAATAATCATACAGCACAAAACCCTGCATTTCACCAACCCTTAAGGCTGGCGTCACTATTACTTCTATCCGAAAGAATGAGGAAAAGCACCCCAAAGATTGCGTACAGAGAGCAGTAGCAGCAATCACTAACAATATTACACTCAAGGCCTCCTCTCTAATGCAGCTCACTAACAAAACTGTATGTTTTTATTCAGCTGAACTATGATAGGAAGGCAGATTACAGAATTAGAAAATTTCTAAAGCAACTTGATGACAGTCAATATTACTTTCTTTTCTAACAAAGTCTTCCAACTCTACTATTTAACTCCAAAGCCTACTAATACAGCTCTATTTCTAATCTTTCCACTTTGTTTGCTGGCAAGTTTTATGTCCAAGATATCTGCTCTTATTTTTTTTTTCCTATTCACCCAAGAGCGGAGCATTCTGCAGGAATGAGAAAAGGAAATACCTATCTCTCTGCCTTAAAAAAAAAAAAAAAAAAAAAAAAAAAAAAAAAAAAGAAAGAAAAAAAAAAAGAAAAAAAAGAAAAAGAAAGAAAGAACGAAAAAAGGAAAAAGAGGGGTGTGGGGTCTAGGCTGGCTCTCCCGGAGCAGGCAGGCGCGGCAGGTCCCGCCGGGATGGCAAGGAAGGCACAGCCCCAGCCGCTCCCGCTCCGGCGTGTACCGCCCCCCGGGGGCTTCCCTCCGCTCCTGACCTCCGGGCTCCCGCTCCGCTCCAGACCGCGCAATCAGCAGGTTACACAGCTGCACGTAACCCTGAGCAAACGCTTTGGCTCCCACCCAAAGCCGGCTGCGGACCCTCTGCGTTCCAAACAGCCAAACGAAGGGATGCCCTGCACCTGCGGGTCACAGTCCCGGCATCTTCTCAAGGCACTTGCAAAAAACACTGAACGCGCGAGGCTTTGGCAAGGGACGGCAACAGCCCCAGGCCCTTCGGGTACCGGCTGAGCAGCCGTGGGGAGAAGGTAGGGCGGAACAAACCTGTGGGCGGGGATGGGACGGGATGGAACGGGCCGGGCCGGCCGCGGTGCCAGCGCAGCCGCTCCCCCGGGACCCGCTCCGGCCGCCCCTTAGCCCGGGACGGGGAGGGCTCAGCAACGTCGGCCGGGAAGCATTGTGCCACCTGTGCCTTGAAGCCAGGCCTCCTTTATAACCAGGGTGGTGGCTGAGGGGTTTGGTTTTATTTTCTTTCTTTCTTTCTTTTCTTTCTTTTCTTTCTTTTCTTTCTTTTCTTTCTTTTCTTTCTTTTCTTTTTATTATTATTTTATTTTTCAGGACCCACCTGTGCTCTACAATGTCGTAAAATATGTGAAGCAGCTGACAGTGAGTCACCAGCTCACCATTTGAAGGGCAACAAATGGCAACACCAAGCTGAAATTCCACACAGGGATGTGATCTAAAGCAATAACATTTTGTACACTCCAATAATTGTATTGTTACCAGAAATCTGAAAAATAAATGCCTGATTCATCGCTTAATTCTATATATTCTTCATGAAGTATCTGAAGTGCTCTATGAATTAACCTTCTGAACCTTTCAAGGGATAAAGTTTAGTTTCTCCATTGCCCTTCCTGTTGTTGAAGACCCCAAATATTCCCTGTCAAGAATCACAAACCCTATCAAGCCTGAATCCAAGGTGCAGTACACACCCTGCAACCGTGCCATCACAAATTTACCCTGCAGTTCCCAAATTGCTGCTGGTGGCTCTCTAAGGAAGCCTTGCTGGGCATGGCTTTCCAGTCAGGTCTTTGGCCACACAGCAAGGAGAATTTCTTTTCACCTCAAATATATAGGAGTGATGTTGCTACTTCCTGCCCCTCTCTGCAAAGACTGGGCTGGGATTTGTCTGAACTTGAGGAGTGGCTGTTGGCATCCATTTTGTGATCCAGTGAGAAAGTTACCTCTGGCATCTGGAATGATAATGGCTAGCAAAGATTTTGTTGCCAGCCCCCCTGAGGCTGCAGTTACCTTCACAATGACAGGTGTGGATGACCAATTTAAGTTTAATACTGCAGATCCCCATGTCTTTCTTCTGGGAAGTTCAGAACAGTATATCAAACCCATTCCCCAACCGAAACACCGAATCCTCTGGGAGACGTAGGAAGTTGACCCTTGCTCTGTAGACCCTGTGTGTGCCCCTGCTCTCCCATTTCTTTCTAATTTGTTGTAGGACTTGTACTGGCAACCTATTACAGAAGCATCAATCAAATCAGCTCCCAAAATGGTTTATCAGACTGCTGTGTAGATTCACGCATTTTTCCGAGATTTGGAGGGGGAAAGTTAGAAACAAGCAGTGCCACTAAAATTGGCTGGGCCAGTTTTATTAATTCTGGAGTAAGCAGAAGCAAAGTAGCAAATGTGTGCAGAGTATGGTGTTTGGAATTATGCAAAAAATGCCACAAGCTTTTTAAAATCTGTGTTCAGATACAACATCTTTAATCAAACAATATGCCTGCTTGATGCTGAAGAAAGGTTGGGTCTACAAGGCAATTCAAGGTAGCCAGTGGATCATGCGAAAGTTAAGTCTTCTATTTATGGGCTGTTGTATGTAGCTATTTCGTAAGTTACAGGGTAGCATCAAATAACTCTGGCCTCTGGAGACAAAATTTTGTACAAGTGTTATTAGTTATTCTTCTGTTGGCATACCTGCAGGTCCCAGTGATGCTGCATAAATGCAAAGCAGAAAAAGTCCCTAAGTCCACACCCCACAGAGCTCTACTATTAAATAAAAGAGAACAAATTACAACAGAGCTTTACAACAGAACACCAGAACAGTGCTCATCAGCTTGAGGAGCAGGCATTTCAGGAACTCAGCAGTCTGTTGTTGGCAATTTTTTGTAGGCATTGTATCTAAGGGCAGTGAAGATAAATAGATTGCATTTCTTTAGGAGTTCTCAATGGAGGTTCTGCCAAATCTACGGATGAAAGCACTCTGGTGCTCTTTTGAAAATGTAACAAGTGGAAAATAGACACTGGCATCATTAACAGGTTAAAAATAGCAGTCAACCTTTAGATGCTGAATGAGAAGATCATAAAGCTATGAAACTCTTTAAAAGACAGATCACTTCTGCTAATTTAGACTGTGGAGAAAATGACTGTGAGACAGAGGTGAGTGAAATAACAGCCTAGGAAAATGAATTTTTAGCCATCTTTCTGGGCAGGAGTTCACTGAATTTGTGAAAACCAGACAAAAAGGTGTGTTAGAAACTGAGATATGAGTGGGTGAGAGTTTCATAAAAGGGTTTTAGCTGTGTAGGCATCTGGAGGTCACAGATCGGGAAAAATGTGTAAGATAAATATAGCACCATGGCCAACACTGATACCAACTCAAGCATGTGGTGTTGTGCAGACAAATGGGTGAGGGCTTATTACGTGGGACTCAGCTGGTGCACACTGTCTGTAGACCAGTTCCTTGAACCAGACTCCAGCTGTGATCATCCCCCCTTTGGCAGCTAATTGCAATGATTTGTTCTTCAGATTGCGTGTTGCCCTGGTAATTTGTTTTTTTCTCTACTGGTTTTGAACCATTTCAGACAGCAGTAGAAGTTAAAATTATATAGACTTGGCACTCAAGTAATTCAAGACTATAAACTCCATGGCAAAGACTATTATGTTTTATAACCATAATGATGTTTTTTTACGGCTAGGATTTGAAAGAATGTGTGTTAGGTCTGTATTCAGATTTGTCTGAAAAATAAAACTCTGAAAAACATTGTATGGAAGCTAATTATTTGATTCCTCCCATTGATCTCATTGCACTTCTCTAATCACCAATTATATCTTTTATTCAGTTAGGTTTGATGTAACTGAATCAAGTTCTAAGTCAATTATTCTAAAGCATGGGAGCAGTACATTAAGAGAGATGTAAAGAAATGCACTAAAACCATCCACAGTTATCACTGTAACTACAATGATGTATTTTTTGTACATTTAAACCAAAGGACATTTTTATCCACTCTCTCTGGTATTTCCTGTGCTGCTTTTATGTAATCAGTACCAGCTGTACTGTTAATACAGCTCACAGCAATGTAGATTTCCAGCTCGAATAATTGACAGCTTTCTCCACTGACCTCATCCTCTATTGAGGCATCATCTCTAAAACACTTTCCACAGACATACTCTTACTGTTTTCATACTCTTAACTCCTTTGGTTACTGTACTTACATTTGGGTCTCTGTCCATCCATTGTTCTGTTCTGAAGTTTCTGGAAATAAATGTGGTGATGTTGCTAAAGTATTATGAAATGTTTTCTCAGTTGTTCTGTTGTCTACTGTAAGACCATGATTTTTGCAGAGCATCCTTTTTATTTTGTTCATGCTTGTTTTGTCACTAACTGTCCTTCCTCTGTCAGTACCTAATACTGCTCCTTCATTACAACCTTAACAAAAACTCAGGGATCCTTACAGGTCACTAGGTTTCTGGTGAGATGCCCATTGACTTTAGCCAATTTGTGGTCTCCTTTAATGATTTTGTTCTGTTTTCCACTCTCTTAATTCTCTCAGGGCTATGGTTACTCACTTAAGGACATACTCTGCTGACCAAGGCCTGCCCTCCAAATGAGATTTCAGTGGCAAAGGTACCACTGCAGTCCCTTCAAACCCTCCAGTTGTGGGTGGTGTCAGCACTGCCCTTGCTGTGACCATACTGCCCTGACATGCTCTCAGATAAAAAATCTTCAGAATAGATAAGGTAGCACAAATTCTCCCTCTGCCTGATCATTCAACAAAGATTTTCCATAAGATGATCTTGCATCTTTTATCTGTACTGTGCAACTGCCTCCCCTAACTTATTTGTGGCAATAGCTTTCCCTTTAAGGCCTTTGGCTTATACATTTTATCTGTTTCACATTTCTCCATCTGATCATGTCTGTTTTCAAATCTGTGTGCAGTCTTTAGAGGTTGTGTGTCATTAAAACCAGCTAGTACCAAACACTATTAACTGCTGCCTCCTTTTGCAATGAGGCATGCTGTGCTGCCTCTGGATCTATTGCCCCAATAAACATCCCATCTGTGACCTCAGCTCATTCTCTTCTATGGACCTCTGTGTTTCTCTCTTGGGAAGCACATTTTTTGCAGAGGGTTTTTCTTTTCCCTTTGAACACAGTTTATCATAGTCTACCATGTGCTGGCAGTTTTGCTTTTAAGGGGATGATTGGTGCTCCATCGCTTGCACCCCTTCCCACTTCTCTTCCCTCTTGAGTCAATATGCAGTTTGTAGCCAACCAAACCTCGTGCTTCCTTCTTTAAAGCAACATCTCCTCTGATCAAATTGATTTAGGGGCTTCTGTTTAGTGTAAGGATCCACCTAGTCTTTCTATCAGCTATCATTCAAACCCCATTCAATTGATGATAACAGCCTATCTGACCTAAGTGAACCCTAGATTGGACCTCTTAGTATTTAGTATTTAACCTGATCAAGTTAGATTGTCCCTTGCAGAGTACTTGATGACATAGAGTTTTCAATTTATTTTTTTTTTATTTAGTGGAAAAAACAAGTTTATTTCAAGAGGTCTATTTCATAAGACAATCACAAAATCAAAAGAAAACAAAAACTAAAATCAAAACAAACAAACAAACAAAAAACCCCCACCAAACAAACAAAAATCCAACCAACCAACCAAAACAAACAAAAAGCAAATCAGAAAAAACTCCAAATCCTTCCGAACTGATCTGTGAAAGCTATACCATGCACAGGTATCATTGTTTTTCATGTAACAGACTGGCACTTTGCCACTTTGATCCACGGGCTCTGAGCTGCGTTGGCACAACTGGAGCAGGACTTTGTTATGACATTTGTGCCCGCAATACAGATTACTTTATGCAGTAGGATGAACGTCTTCTCTTACAACCTATGCAAAGAGAGCATGGCATTATCTAGGGACTACTACTTTCACTTTTACTAACTTCCACTGAAGTAAGTGGGTTTACTCACTCGAGTAATGTAAGAGAATTCATTACCAAATTAATGTTTTCAACAGATCTGTATGTAGACTTCACAAAAGACTGATTATTGTAATATTTTTACAATAAATATCCATCGAAAACTTCACATATATTGCTGCTGGATTTTCTGCTTAACTCTAAAAATTTTCTCTTTAGTATTTTAACATTTTTAGTCTAAAGTAAATAAAGGAAGAGGTGAAGGTGCTTCACAGACACAATTGCTTCAGGCAACTGTCAAATGTAAAACTCAGTGGAAAGCTTCAGCCTGTCTCTAGTTTAACTGAGTTGAGGAATGCTGCAAAAACAGGTGTTGTCTGACACAAGCAATAATTATCTTTCACCTTGATGGATGTTAGTTTAATCTGTTTTTTACATGGTAGCTGGGTCTCAGCTGGGTTAATGCCAGAAAGCAGATGGGATGTTTTGCGTACTTTGTGTATGACAATACCCCAGACGGTTTTTACTCCCCTTTTTTTTTTTTAATATGTAGAACAGTTTTAATAGCCTCAGTGGTTTATCCATGAAATTTTAACTCTAGATTAATTTTATTTTACGTTATTGATGTGTTTTAAGTGAGCTTACAATTAAACTGTTGGCTATTGAATACTTTGCTGGGAGAAAAGAGATTAATAAAGAGAATATGCTTCTAAAATATGGATAGTTACCTATGCAATATTCACAAAGCAAAATGGCTTGAAGTACAAGCTTAGAGGAACAAACTTCAGAAAAACCAAAAAACAAATCCAACTTGTTGTCATTCCTTTGCATATATTTAAACTAGAAAATAAAATCCTGAAAGTTCTCTCTTTAATCTGAAATGCTTTGTTACTTTCTAGTATCTGGTGGTTGCATTACATCCTTCATCATATTAAGCCATTCCAAACTAGACTACACCCTTCCTATGACCTTGGGCAGACTTTCTAGCCCTGTGGGCATGGGAATAGTCTATAAACCACGTAACATTGAACTTGGCACAATATCAGGGATTCT
This sequence comes from Lophotriccus pileatus, assembly GCA_035583135.1. NCBI lineage: Eukaryota > Metazoa > Chordata > Aves > Passeriformes > Tyrannidae > Lophotriccus > Lophotriccus pileatus. The sequence continues at coordinate 19,909,637 of JAWWES010000169.1, forward strand.
TTTTGCATAAAACAGTGTTTTAACAGTTTCTTCAAGGTGTTGGGCAATAAATACAGCAAGTTAAACAAAAGGCATGCATGGCCTCATGGTTTGGCCATGTTTTCAACAGAGCTTAAATTCATAGATGTGTGGTACACCAGCTGTGATGTCAGATTCATGGTGCTGTTTCTTACTTGTGCACACACATGATGTTGTATGTTGGAACTGGCACTCATACTAGTCATAGTTGGCTGGTGACTTCTATCAAAATGTATACAAGTACATTTCCACCAGATTATGTTGTCCAATCAAATGTCCTCTGTTTCTAAGGAGCTCCTGACAGTTAAATTTTCTGAACACCTTTGTGAATCACCTACCTCCAGGAACAAGAAGAGGTCAATATTCAGTGGCTGCAATGCTTCTCTCATTTACAGTCCACTTTTTAATAGCTCTTACATGACACAGAATTTCAGCATGACTCTAGCCTTCTGCACTGAAAATAGTGGGTTAATATTAGCAGTGGTGGCCTCTGAACATAGACCCTTCTTCTCCCACTGCACAGAACAGCCAATGGTTTAAGTACACTCCTTGGCATACATATGGTTCTCTCCATACTCTGCATGCCCTAAGATTCTCATTTATTTCCTCTTAAGACAACTACCATTACTTTTATGTTACGCTATTAGGCTCAAACAATAGGAAAAAAAAACGTTCCAAAGGACGGCACATAGCAGGATTAGAAGACATGACTACCTGAAAATCTGTGTTGAAAGCAGACTGTGGTCTGCAGAGCTTACAGAGACACAGCGGGAAATTGTCCCAAAGTCATATATTTGAAAGAGGCTACTAAAAAGGATTTCTTAGCCCCCATGAAAGCAAAGCACTTGAAGGAACAGGGAAAACCCTCTATAAAGCATTATCAGTAAATTTGAATGCTCTAGGCTGGTGTTAAATTTTGTAAATTGTGCAGTTTGTCTCAGGGAAAACATAAGTCAGGTAATACAGATTAAAAAATGACAAAATGCAAAGAACATTACAAGAAAGACCTGCATAATAAGGCAGAAGCCTATCCATTCATCACAGAACAGGAAACCAGAAAAATAACAAAACAACCTTCAAAGTTGAGGAACTGGATTTCATTTAGGTACCTTTATGCAAAAAATATGGAAGTATCACTGAGTTCTTTAAAAATCCTATCCTTTGTATGTTTTCATTCCTTACTATTAAAATGTGTGTAATACTTCTTCTCTGACATACTCATGCTTCTCCAGCAGGAAATTATTCTATTATTGTATTTTCATTTCTAGAGAGCAGCACAAAAAAAAAATAAATAAAAGAGAAGTGCCTGCAGTTTATGTATTGGATGTACAAACATAGCTTCACAGTTATATATCCATTTTTTCATCTTTCTGGTTCCCCACTTCAGTGTATGACCCTCAAACCACAAACTTTGCACAGAGTACAATGCTTGGCAGATGATTTTACACCCTATGGAAAAGAAAAAAGATAAAAAGAGATGACCATGTGTGCTTAGGTATTTAATAAAAATACTTATGGATATCTTTTAATTAAAAGTGAAGAGTAAGTCTTATAACAAGTGCCCAGGAATTTCTGTGAAAGACATTCATATGAAAGATTGGCCAGCTTTCAATATGGAATCTGGTTCTATTTTGTCAATGTTTTTAAGATGGCATTATGATTTATTTAGCAGCAGCTGGAGATATCATTACTAACATGTGTGTGCCCCTCCCAGGGTAAGTGTCGGAAACGCTCAGCAGGCACCTCAGATACAACATTGATGTTTTTGAATGTTGCTACAATAGACAGAGAAAGTCCGTGCATGTAAAGGAAGAGAAGAAAAAGCCCTGTGCCTGTGTAGACAGAAAATATAACAAAGCAGGACTCAACCTTGTAAACAAATTTTTCATCCAATACCCCATGAATTTCAGACTATGTAGAACCCTATTTTGTTAAGGGGTTTTCCTTTAAAAGATTGAGTTACAAACCACACATAAAGGACAGTAAACATATTAAAATTCCAGTAGTTGGGACATGAGTGGAGGAGTTGAAAATCTGTGTTGCAGTATGTATACAATCATAAACTGAAGCATGCTGAGCCATACGTGAATCAGGGGTAAGGACACTTTCCTCATTAAGAAAAATGTTACAGAAAATGCTTTGGTCTGCAGTACTCAGGTATTACATTCATAGTGGCTCTATGCAGGACAGACCAATCTCAGTATGCATCTCAGATGGTGCTGTTCAGGAAGCTTCTCAGTTTGAGAGTGAAAATTGCAGAAGAATGGTTGAGCTCTGTATAGTTATGGCCCAGAAGCACAGCCATGCCCACTGAATTAATACATCTCCAGGCAGAGATGGCAGATATGAAGGAGTTGCAAACCTCTCAAGAGCCTATAAAATATTTAGCTTTAAACAGTTATCAAAAAGTTATCCAAACACTGAATGAAAGAGTGAGCACAGTCAGTGAACTTTGGGTAAAGTTTTTTAAAAAAACAAGAAATAATTCAAGGGGACAAATACATGGAAATGTGGCACAATGTCTTAAATGTTTTTAAATAGAAGTTAAAGACACGAGGAAAAAAGAAATCCAAATACTGCTCAGAGATTGGCACCACTCAGGAAACTCATAGAATCTATGGTAGAAATACACAATCATTAAAATTAATGAGCAGGAAAAAAAAAAGAGTAACATGAAAAAAACCCAAAAGAACTAGAGCATATTGTCAAGCTGATCCTACTTTCACACTACTTAAAGGAATACACAGTAAATCCTTTATTCAAAATCAATAAAATTAGAATGGGGAAAAAAAGGACAGAGTAAACATTACTTCTAACATTATTGTAAATAATATGATAACTGTAAAAAAAAAAATAACTCACATTTGTAAAAAGAAGCCAAAAGTTGAATGCAAAAAGAAATGCTCTCTTTCCCTCCTCCTCAATAAGGCCAAAAGAAATTGGAGACATGGAGATTTCTGTCAGGAAATAAGGATGAGACGCGCCTTCCCAGTGCAGGAGTAGTAGAAGCAATGTAACCAATCCTGATTGCTACTGCATGTTTGGATGCAGGTGTCTTGGGAAAAGTTGACTACTATTCCTGATTATATCTTAACATGACTATGGAATAGCAGCTGCTGAGTGAGTGGGCTCAAAACTTTAGAGGCATCTACTGCTAAACTTTGAGAAATTCCAGGTGAAGAGTAGACTTCCTCCAAGCACACCCAGACTGACACGAATGCAGTGTTTGAGTACCATAGGCTTATATGGGATAACGAAGCTCCAAAGAAATTATATGAGACTGATCAACTCAAACTTTTTGTGGGCAGAAGAAAATGATCGTGAGATGTTTTATTTGCTTTCACTTGGACATACTGAGAAGCAGCAATCTTTCTCCTTTTCACCTGTGAATGAACTGTTTGTTGTTGGAAACGGATAAGAAGCAGACTTTGTTGTGCTGCTCAGAATAACATATTCAACACAGCACTGCCTTTTGTAGTCTTTGAGAAGCAACATGTCACTAACATGGCTAAAATGAAGAGAGCATAGAAAATTAAAGTTGAACCGTAATGTGCTTAAATTTGACAGGCTTCAAAATATATGGAATATATTTTCCTTATTTCCCTCTCCCAACGCCATGTGCTGAAATACGTAAACAATTAATTGGAAGAAATTTCAACAGCAGGCAGATGTTATCTTCAGTTTTGTGAAGAAATTGGGTCTATGAGCTTGGAATAATATCTGGTTTAGGAAGACAGTCTCTCCCTTCCTGTGTAGTCAGTCTACAGTTCAGATTTGAATTAGATTTTTTATGTGATATAGCTGATGAGGGCTACAACTTTCTGTTATTTCTCATGATTTAAAGAGATATGGTAGTGAAGAAAACATTTTTAACTACATAACCTTGTCTCATTATGGTCTCAAAACAGCAGTCTTTAAAATATAGCTGGAATATAACTATTTCTATCATTTTTTCTTTACTACAGATCTCATTATTGCTCTAAACTGAAGAAAGTCATGTAGGAATAAAATGTACCTGTAATTGTTATTTTGAATAAATATATTTTAATATTTCATATTTCTTCTGCCTAAACAGCTCATTTTTACCAGAAGCAAATACTTTGCTCATCTAATATTTATCTGTCTAATTAACATCAATGGTACTATATTACTGAACAAAGCATACAATATTAAAGGAGAGAGATTTTTCACTTAAATGCAAAACCCCAAGTGGAAATATGCTTTCTGCCATTTTAAAGGAGAAGCTGCAGCATTACAAAAGGAACACAGATCTGTGAAATTTTTCTTCCCTTGTCTTGCAGCTGAACTACTTAAATGGGTCATTTTGACATCCCTGTGAAAGGTATGAAACCCCTTCATCAAGGAATTTGCATATGATTAAGGGATAATGTGAAAGGATGTTTAACATTTTTTTTAGCCCACCTAACACATTAGCAACCACCAAGGCTTTTTACCCCTCCTTGCTAAATGACAGGCAAGATTTTCTATTGTCCTCTAAAAAATTACCTTGTTCATTGTTCCCTATATATTTGACTTGAAACACAAATGTGAACACAAACATTAGAACAAAATATGTAGTTTATCTGTTCATGCTACATGAATTTACTAACTATTCAGAAATTATTTAGCTGGCAGTGATTTGCATTTTATAGAAAGAAAAACATGCAAAATCAAATTGCATACTTTCTAAACATGGGAAATATGTACACAGTAGACAAAAACTGCTATAGCTGTAAATCTGTTGTAAGAAGTAATTTGGCATGGAATTATTTTTTAATTTCTGATTTTGACTATAAAATATCAACACACAATTAATGTGATATATTATTTTACTAGAGATGCTACAAAAAAAGGTATACTTGTTTTTTCTCATGTGTTGCCCATACCCTCATTGTTGCTGGCAGCTCCACTAATTTTGAATCCCCTCTATTGAACTCACTCTATTATGAAACAAGTTTATATACGTTCACTTATTGTGTGATTGCCAAACATGGTATATGCATCTAAGAGTTTAAATTATTTTAAGTTTATACCTGTGATTTAATTTCATATATCTATCACAGATCCAGTTGCTTTACATTTTTGAATGACTTACAGAAAAAAATAGCTTGTAAGATTTGAAGTGATAAGAGGGCAGTAGCTCAGACTGAGTTTATAGAAATCATTGTAAAACTCTTTCCCTAACAAATTTTTGATATTAAATGCTTGCATTCCAAAACATAGTTAATGACTGGTTTTGGATGACGATTTATGGGTCACACTCAGCTACATGTAACAGAAAAAGATCCATTTTCCTTTATCAAACGCCAAAGGAGAAAGCTGAGGCTTTGGTCACTCTGGAAATTGATTATGTAGAAAATTATTCCTGCACCACATACAGGTATTAAAGATTAGTAGTAAACAAGATGTTGTCATACAAATATTTATTTTCTTGAGTAAGTCAGATGTTTAACGATGCTATCACAGCATTGGCATAGTACGTGATTTCTTCTCCCTTCTCTTTAGAGAGAACATCCAGATTAAACAAAACATCCCCCAAAACCCTCAGCTGCACTTGTTAATTATTTGCATTCAGATTGACTATACTATTAAATGTACTGCCTTCTGAAGTAAGTGAAGCCGGGTAAGGCAGGCATAAAACCTAGTGATTGCTGTTTCATACGCTTAGTTTCAAATGTCCCTGAGTTTTAGAAGTAGGACATTTTAAAGAGAAACACTAATTCAGCTCCATACTGAAGGCGTAAGACTAATATTTTGAAAACCTCTAATTCAAAGACCTGTTATCTTTGCTTGACCTTATTTCCTGTCATTGGCAAGAAGTGAGTTGCTTCTATTCACTCTAATAGCCATATAGTATAACCCTTGCTGTGAACAACTGCTATTTATGCATCCCTTTGTAGAGTGCTCCAGTCTTGGGAAGTCATACCCTGCCTCAGAAGGGTCATTTACAAACAGCCTCTTGTTTGACCTAAGGGATACATCACATTGCCTCGCCCTGTACTTTTTACCTTGTGCACTGTACTTCCTTCCTCTCATGTTTAACACTGCACAGGTGGTTCTGTGGTTCAAAACCAGGTGTCTGAGTCTGAAGTCATCTGCCGAAATGTTTACCTTCTTATAATTTTTAGCTGGATTTCAGAAGTTATAAATATGCAGTTATTTTTTCTTTGAGGAGGAAAAAACAATTTATCATGGCTTCTTTCCATTTTGTAAAGAAAAGATTTCAGATGTTTTTGTCATCTGATAAAATGTGAGTCCAAACCATCTACTTATTCCCTTTTCCAAAAAATTATTAGTGATAAGACATTGGTTAAAAATATATAGGAACAAACCAGAAATAGGAGTCTGTATCTGAAGAATTATAAACTTTTTCCACTATTAAAAAAATGGAGAATAAACAAATTAGAGAAGGTGTTTTACAACAGAGTCTAAGCATGAAAACTTTTTGAAGCCTCTCTACTTTCCATTTCTATTTTTTCAATAGTATACAGATAGCTTTGTATAGGTAACTGTATCTCAGGTTGTCCATACCAGGAAAAGAGAAAATTCCTCTTTTTCTTCTCAAATCCATTGTGCTTCACAAAGATCTAGATCTCAAAAAAATGTGAAGTCATAATATGATACAGAATTGAAGACATTAGTGTGAACATGAGGGCATTAGTATATACATCTTTATGTAAATGGGATAATATTAATATTTCTTAAAGCATGTTTTTCTATCAGGACAGATCAACTATGCCAGGTCTCTATTACAAAGATTTAATCATTAGGTAAATTAAGATGATATTTTGCAGAACTAAAGTCATAAAATTTTTTTCATCAGCTCTGAAAGAATTTCAGCATTTTGATTCTGAGTGAAGAAACCAAGAGACAAAAAAAGCAAGGCAGACAAGCATTTAAAAAGCATTATCCTGCTTCTGCATTCTCTCCCCTCTGTTATGGGAGGAACTATTGAATATCTCATTGCTGTACCTGTTAATAATGCCATTATCCATATTTGAAATGCATAAATTTTGCATTTTTCTTGACAAGTTAAGGATTGTTTCATAAAAAACAATGGAACTAACATATGAAACTCAGCTCTACCAGTGAGAATTCATAGTAAATATATCAGACTGGATGAGACAATTCATGATGGTTTGTTTTGAAAAAATAAGATAATTTCTTGCCACAGAAAAATCCTGCAGTGAAGCACTTGATGCTCTGCTTCATAAGTGGTTTAAGTTAAGGTGGAGGAGGTAGGAATTGAGAGTTGTGAGGTGGCTGCCCATTTTGCTAGGGGGAGGTGCTAAAAGGAGTAATATTTGGTCAGAGGTGGTTAGATGAGAAATTATTACTGTAATTTCTCAGTGATCAGTTTTTTGACCATCTCACTTCACAAGACAGCAAAGAGTCAAGAGGGTGGTAGTGTCCAAAAGAGAATGGTACTCAAGAATGGGCCAGTAGCAGAAGTTGGATGAAAAGTATTATATAAAGTACGTGTTTAGCAACTAATAGTAAGAGTTTCAAAGGGACTAAGATGAGACTAATAATTTTCATCAGCTGGAAACAAGTGAAGGAAAAGGAAAGATCAGGAGGTATTACCTGATCATGGAACGACTGAGTCGCCAACATGATATGGCTGTGAAGAGCCAAAAGTGATCCTGGAATATATGAGGCAAGGCATTTCCAGTGGAAATAGGCAAATATTCATAACACTGGAGAAGGTGTTGGTCCAGCCTCATCTGGAATACTATTCACATTAGCCTATATTTTAAATTCATCTTTGTTCAAAATTGAATGACTATAGAGAAAACTTGCTGCACTGACAGGACCCTGGAGAAGAGAATGAAAAGCCTTGTGTGGTGCAATAGAGTGAAGTCTGGTTCTCTATATTCAGATTGGGAAATATCTTAATTAAAATAGATATCATCTAGCTATGAGCAATTGTTTTCTGGATTTCAAAAAAGGTTTTAACTATTAGAAAAGGAACACTGAAGAAGAGTTTTCCAATAAAAATAGGGGAAACAAGTAACATACCTGTTTTTAAGACCAAATTTGATATAGTTTGAGAACGGGCTTCGTAACTAGATAGTAATTACCTGCAACAGCAGTGTCAAAGATGATCTTTTCTAGTTCAGTGCCATGATAACACATATTGCATATGATAAAAATTACCAGCTCTGATATAAAATTTACTACACTGTTGCCAAGACAGTTATCTGTAAAATAACACCTGCAAGGTATTAAAGTATTAATACAGTTTCTCTCAAAATTTAAATTTAGAAACAAACCCTTTCTCCTACCTCTTCCTCCCACCACTTACATCAGCAGATACTAAACTTTGCGAGAACCACTTCACCAAGCAGTAGTATTGGTAGGAATATATTATACATTATTTCCAAAAGAAAACATACATTAGGATGTGGTAAAGTGTAGAAAGATCTTTTTACAGTCAGTGTGAATATTTTAGTTTCTAGTTTTTGTGGCGCATGATGATATTACGCTAAGGAGTTATTCTGTAGTGTATGACTTACTAACTCAGACCTATCATGACTCCTTTTCAGACAAGGTGATTCCCTTACATTGATTGTGCATTTGAGTAAGGAATGCAAAACTGAATCTCCATTCACTACATTGAAATAACATGAACAAACCAAATAGGGTATGAGAGAACAAGGAATTTGTATTTTACATTGATTCTGTCCATAAGACAGCTGTTTTCCAGATTTAACCCTCACTTTCAGAATTCTCCTACTACTTGATAAATCACTCAGAAAGGTTCAGGTCTATGACTATCTTTTATTCAATTCCTCTTTCCAGACAGAGATAATAAAGTGGACAATGTTCACATTCAGGCACAGAAAAGGTGATAGCCCACTAGGAAATCTGAGTATTTCTGCAGTAAGTCAGCGTTGTGGTTTCTTGCCTCAGCCTTGTCAGTTTTAACTACTATTGCCAGGACCACAATGAGCAAATACATTCCCCAGTGCACTGGTCTCTACTGTCATCATAGGAAACTAAATCACGGAGGGTAAGACTTGAGCCTTCACAACTAGGATCCCTAGGAGCTTACCTTTCATCCTCTGAAGTGTTCTTCTCTCAAAAATCAAGTGCACTTACCATTAGAGAGCTTGGGTGTTTGTTATACAGTACTGAGGTTGCAGCTTGCAATCTCAAAAGCAGTTAGAGTTGCCATCTCACGACCAGGGTAGTCAAACTGACAGCAAATTCATTCTCAGCCTATTCAAGCTTTCTTCATAAGATGTACAATTTCACAAAAGGTATAGCAAAGCCCCTCACTTTCAGACAAGCACTCAAACTCCTGTGATAGCATCCTGCTTCCTGGCCAGACTAGTGAATACTTGTAATCTTACTCTGGCACAATTCCAGGTAAAGTTGAGCACTCTGCCATGCTGCTGGAGGCTCTGTGGTTAGGAATGCTTCCCCTGCAAGGGGGAGAAGCACATCACTCAGCCAAGGTATGACTTACATTTTCTAAGTCTTGGATACCAATCTCCATTAATAGCCAATTAGATGATAGGGAGACATCACTGCCATTTTCTCTCTTTCAGGTGACATCCTAAGCATATCTAGTAAAAAATTCATGCATCTGGGACCCTCGAGACTCATAGATTATTGAGTACAAAGATGTGGTAGAAAATGCTCTTTTAGGCTCATAGTCTGTGCTTCAGATTCCTAGATGCTATGACAAAATTTTAAATAGTAACAAGATAAATAAGGATAGTCTCTTTATAGGACTCCTGCATAAAGACTGGGTTGCTAGGGAAGTCCTGCAAGACATTTGGGCAAGATACAGCTTGGCTTTTCAAATTCAAGTGGAGTTTTGCTATCAACTCAAATGAAGTTGTCTTCCAAATTATGCCTTGCTTTTGTAACATTGCATGGTCCCTGTGTTAGACAATGTCATCTTGGCACCATATCATTATCAATGAACTTGATTTGAGTGTTTTAGCAATTTCTTAACATATCATCAATTTAGAATAAAATATGTAACAGGGTAGTTTTGTTTTGTCACTTTGAAAGAGTTAGGTAGCATTCAGCCATGTAGGTAAAAATAACACAGCAGCCTACAAATACTGACAAGAGCCCAGTTAGGATTCAATTCTGAATGTCCACCTAAAATTGCAACCTCTCAGAAATCAAATTTTTCTTCCATAGTCTTCTATTTTCTCACATATATCTTTTAGGTAATTCAGACAGTACCTGAATATATCAAAGCCTACAGTTCTTAACATTTCTGTTTTCCCCACTTTTTCATATAGACAGTTGGGTCGGGTCCCAGGACTTTCTGTTGTAACACCACAGATACTGTGAACACAGCAGCTGTTACTGCCTTCACCTGAATGTCACCTATTCCTGAAAGATTCAGAAATGAAAGAACTGGTTTCTCAGCAGAACTAGGCAAGCTTTTGGTCTCATTATTATCATCTCCAGATGCTGCTCCTGAAAGCCCTCTAGAAATTAATTTTCTTGCTTTTGAAGGGACATAGTTACCACCTTAGCTTCAATTTGGTCTGCAAACGCCTTCTGCATGATGTAGACACTGGGCAAGGACAGCCTAACACAAAGTTGGTCAGGAGAAGGGTGCAATACCATCTGTGTTCCTCAGCCTAAAATGTGTTTGGATGAGTGACCTTGGCTCTTTGTAGAAAATGTCAGCCCAGGAAATAGAAGATACACACTTTCCAGTATTGGAAAATAACCACCCTCTCTGTGATAAAACTGTTCCTAAGAGTTTAACATTTAAGTTATCAGGATGCTGAGTGGATACCATAGTCATACAGAACATACCTAAGTGTCCTAAATTAATCAACTTTTCATATACCTGCAGGTGCAGGTAGAACACACCATTTGTGTAATAACAACATGAAATTCTTCTATGCAGTGCTCAGTCACCCATAATTCTGAACTTATCAGTCTACGTCACAATTGGTGCACACAAGAGAGAATGTCCATCTGGAAAAAATATATGGCACAAATTACCCATAACATGCTGACATTTTTCCTTACCTTTCTGTGTACTTTGAATTGAAAACAATTAGCCAGATAAACTATCATTAATAATCTTGCCAAAATACTGTGTATACTACTGGTTGCACAGAAGTTGAGAATCCATTCAGCCTTTTGTCTGAAAAATCTGAACGACTGATCACTTTCTGCTACCATAACATACTTCTGATCTGGAACTGCCTGCCAAAGTCAGACCCTGTGCCTCCACAATCAGCAGGAAGAGCAAAACCTCCCTCAACAGGGTGTAAAGAAGGGATATATGGGATATATAATGCTTTTTACACAGCTCCACTTACAACAAGCCGATAGTTTGTGTAAGCCGAGGCACATTCCCTTCAATGAATCCCATATATTATTCTTCTCACAATTTAATGAACAGCTGATACTGCTACCATTATTTTACACTCAAAAGTATATGTAAACATGCGCGCGCGTGTGTGTGTGTGTGAAGATGTACGTAAAAGATAACAGAAACAAAATTTTCACCATCCCCAAAACAATTCAGTGGCTCCATTTCCTTGCCTAGTGATACGAAAAATTTCATGATTCAAAGATGGGTGCTAATGTCATTGCTCAGTGCGCTTTTGGAAGGTTCTCAAAGTCATGAGCACAGCAAGGGAACCTACCTAGAACACAGCATGGTAATGTAGCACAGAAAATAAAGAGAGCTCTGGACTCAAGCAGCTAACATCGACAGACTTGTTGGTGCAGGTTTGCTGACAACAGCATTTTGGGCATTGGCTTGGTCTGTACATACCAGCACGACAGGCAATCTTTTCTTCCTAGTGCCAGGACATTCTGATTACAACATTGAAAAGAGAAGGGTTAACAGTCAGGGACATTTGAACAATGTTTAAGACATCGTTTTAGTCATATTACTGCAATTTACACCGGTGATAGTAACACCCACCATCCTGTTACCTGTCTTCATAGCTCTTATGCTTTCCAAGGAGAAAAAAATCTTTCGGCAAGGGCAGAGGGAGGTGAAGAGCCATACCGAAGGTGACAAATAAGGAGTCGGCAATGTCAGGAGGGGAACTCAAGCCCCAGCTGAGCAGAATATGTGGAAACCTCTTTTTTTCTGCGGTAAAGAATGGTGAAAAGGGTGCACACATTTGTCAATAGATAGTGCTGCACTCCTGTCAAAGTGGTGCTATAATTGGTATCCAGCAGCCTCCGCAGAAGGCCACATGGTTAGAAGAAATTGCTAAATTATTTGACTTGTAAACCGGGTTTGAAATGCTAACTGCAGAGTATTTGTCTGAGTGATAAACTCCTTAAGGAGAAACCTTTGATCTCCAGTCAAGTAAAGACCTTTAAAAGTCCTGAAGTCTGGAGTAGTCAGCCCTAAAGACCTTTGTTTGCAGCCATCACTGGAAGAGGGGGAGGGAAAAAGCATTTTGCACAGTGATTGCCCAGAAGTTTGGCTTTGCTTGTAAAGCTGGAAGGTGAAAGGCCGTGCAGTCCTCTTCCCTTCCCCCCCAGGAAAAAAAAAAAGAAAAAGGTTCGTCCAGCTTTATGGTATAAGGCAGTCCTTAACTTTAAACCAATGAATTTGGCTTAACAAAGAAGGTTGTAATAATCCGAAAAAAAAAAGGTTATAGACCATGAATTTTCCTGTTCATGAAAAAACTCTTTTAAGATCAAATTTGAAATGGCCTATGGTAGCCCTTAAGTACAGCGTGTTGCAAGACAGCACTGAAATGGGAAAGAGTTCAGTTCTGCATGCAAGTACTCAGTTTATCGCCCAGCTCAGCTCAGCAGGGCCAAGGCCTGCACGTGTGCTGCCCACCATCCTTCAGCATCACTCAGACTAAAAGCAGCAGGGTGTGGGACTGCCGCTGCAGTCCCAGGACAGTCGAACCAGATGTGAACTCTCTCCTGCCACTGCACAGGCAACCTCTAGGGGAAGCAGGCAGTGTTACTAATCTTTCCTTCCTCACGAGTTATTCATGGATAATATTCTTAATTGCCATCATTCCTTCTGACAGAAGCAAGTAGAGTTAAGAAAAGTCCGGTAAGAAATTGGTAAGGCCCGAGTGTCACTCCTCCTACTTCCTCCTGTGTCCTTTCACCACCACCACCCCCTGGACAAAAGTTCACAGCTCACTAGCGGTGTCTGTAAATGGGCAGATCTTTTACTGCTGGCTTTAGCCTCTGCTGAGCTCCCAAATGGGATGGTGTTGCTTGATGGAGTCATCTGTTTACTTAAAACCGGACTGGGATCAAAAGTTCATTTTCATAGACCATTAAAGGACAATGATATGTTAACCACATCAGCCACTGCCGAGTTGGGCTGGATGTGACTGGTAGGTGAATGACACCATATGCCAGCCACCCTGTTTCTTACAAGATTTATTCCAAATGCCTTTCCTACACCAATCAGGGAATATGGAAACAGCCATCTGCCAGACCAGTCTAGAAGGTGTATCTGTAGGCAATCTCTGACACATTATCTTCCCCTTAGAGGTCACTAGTGATTCATTACAGCATATTTACAGACATACCACCAGCCACTTGGATTTGTTTCAATGAATCAGTAACACTCAGTTTCTGACCAGAAAAATCTTACTCATCTTCCACTTTTTCGGTCACAAGGAAAACTCTGAGAGACTTAGTGCTTGTGGAGCAGTATATTAAGGTCAACACTTGTGATCCAGAGAACTGGTGAGGGAGAAAGAGAAAAAAATTAATGGGAAAGGGTGAAAATTTAAGTAATCTCCAAGTCTTTAGACAGCAGAGCTGAAAAAGTGACCAACAATTCCCACTGCCTCCAATAGGCAGCCCCCTGAAAAGTGGAGAAAATATGGCAGTGAATGGTTTTCGTTATAAAAGCCTGAATTATCTAGGATCTCCAAAGCCCTCTCCATACCCAAAGCCTCAGGTCCTTAATGACACCCGCCATGAGGCCTTTTCTCAGCTCGAGGATGTTTCTCCCTCCGGAGTATGGTGTGTTTCAACTACCTCATCAAATCCATTAGAAAACGCCAAGCAATGGTGTAACCAGTGCCAGACCCTTCTTCAGCTGGAGGAAAATTTGAAAACTGAGAAGGCAGAAGTGGAAAACCCTTGTGCTCTGGGCAGCACCAAGGACTTCTGCTGCAGTCTTTAGATCACACAAGTGTCTGGTGGCACCCATTAACTGCTTTCAGCATAACAATGGCTCTTTCTCATCTCTGCCCATCCTCCCTGTCCCAGTTAAATGGGCTATTTCCCAGACAAATAAAGACTGGAGAGGCTGCTTCACCAGGGGTAGGAGACTGGGGAAGGGAATTCAGATGGGAATGATGGAAACCCCCAGAGGTGGGTAGACAGGGCCATCCTGAGCACTGCTAAGGGACGTGAGGAGAAAGGCAGGAAAGCCTGGTACAGGGGAGAGAGATGCAAGGAGCATGAGGGGACATGACCCACATTCACACTCTGCAACAGGAATCTGCAGGAGGGAAAGGAAGCCACAGTGCAGCAGCAGATATCAGGAATCAGGGACATGCAGGAGGTCAAAGGAGGATGGGAAAGGAAGAAGTTGACAGGGAGGTGGCCCTGGTGCCTTCACCAGCTCAGCCTACAGGAGTTGTGAAGTTAACAAGTGTTCAGTAAAAGCAGCAGCAAAGGGCTAGGTTTCTGCTCTCCTCACTTAGTTTTCTTAGCATACCTCTGAAGAAGTTGAGCAGGTGGGAGGACAACTACACTGACCCTGTCACAAGCTGGTGGCCTGACTAGGCTCCTGCCCCTTTTCAGCTGGGGCTGTAAGGACAGAGTGCCTGATCAAGAAGCTACTTCTGAAATTCTTCTCCTTCCTCCAGCCTTCAGGAAAAGCAAGCAAACAAGGAGCAGTAGCCAGGTGGGACGCACATTGTGCTCTAAAGGTAATGACAGGTCAAGCTTCAAATCCACAGATGCATTTGTGTTTCTTTACCTAATATAGGTAATGTGAAGATAAAAAACCATTTTTCATATTTCCACCTGACTTTATACAGCTAGATGTATAACTATATACATTTGCCCACATATAACACGAGCAAATATTTCTATGTCTAACCCAACTGCAGACTTCACGCTGCCAGATAAAGCAGTCAGTTTTAAGGTATTCAAGAATACAAGGTTGGTTTATAATATCCCAATTGTAATTTTGCCGCTTCTGCCAACTGTTCCAAAATCCCAGCCAGCCACAGTGATACAGCAGAGCCCAGAAGGAGTTTGAGAGTATGACGTTCAGTATATGAAGAAAAAAATAGCCAAACACAGACTTAATTTGTTAAAAGACATTTGGCCAAATCTTCCTCTACAGCGATGTTAATTATAAGAAGCAATTATCAAAATAATTCAAAGAAAACCACTTTGAGTCTGCAACGCTGTCCCAAGCCAGAGAGAGCAGAGAGCCTTGTGCAAGGCTGTGAAAGCATATTTGGGAACATTTGACTGTGGACCTCCTCAAACATAACTCTCTGCTGAAAGGATGAAGCCGATCAGCGCTGAAATCAGAACGTTACTGACAAGCACTGACTCAGCCTTGCCCAGATATCTCCTTCCCAATGCAGCCACTCCTTAGCTCCCTATTACACATGTTCTGATGCCTCTGTACACAGGACAAGCTTGCTGGTACATGCAGCTCTGCTCACCCTTTCCACGGGCTGAAGAAGCAAGGAAGTCAGCCGAGGGCATACTCCAAGGAGGAGGAATGCTCACAGGGGTGTTTGCAGCACAGTTTCCCCCTCTTCCAAGTGCACTCTCTTCAAGATATCCCTTGTTAATGTTGTTTTTTCGCCCCCCTTAAGTAGCAATAGTGGTGCTGAATTTTGATAAGACAAAACCACATGTAGCCCATGACATTTATTTATTAATTTAGAAGGAAATGCAATATTTTGGAAAATATTTTGGAGTTACAAAGAAAAATGCTAGGTCAGCTGCTTCTCTCAATCCAGAATGAGTTCTTATATTTTTCTGTGGTCAATTAAAGGATATCCTTGCCTTGAATCCACAACTGTATTTTTCCTTTTAGATACTCCAGACACTTTTGGTCTTACATTTAAGTTAGTGTTAGCTCTTTATATAATTCATACAGTAGCCACAGGCACAAAAAAAAAGTTAATTTCTTAACTGTAGCTTTCCTCTTTTTATGTTTGCAATTTCAATTAACTGTTCTAAATAACTGACAACATGGAATATAAAACATTCCTGCAACAATGTAGGTCTAACAGCAATTACGTTGATTTACTCTGGACCATGTTAAGTTCAGGGAGTAGGATAAAGAGACAAGAGTTTAAAACTTCTTTCACACTGATGTAATAAATTCAGTACATTGCTTTAAAGTTAGGGCAAAATAGCTGGTAACTGAAAGTCAAAAAAAACCCTTGTTTTGTTTTCCACTGTGATAGAAAACAATAGATTATGGGAAAGTTCTTCAGAAGGTGATCAGAGGAAAAGTTCACCAGCATCTATCATGGACTGTGTCTCTGTGGCCTGCTGGGATAGGAGGGAGGGACATAAAGGTGTCAGCAGTTGAACTGATACAGTAAATCACAGTAGGGCTAGTAAAGCGCAATGGCAGCCTAGTGTAAATGCCTTCAGACTTCTATTTCTTCTCTGAGGTTGTACTCGGGACACGTCCCCTCTTTGTGACCTTATCTCTGGGGCAGTGGGCTGTGCACTGGTCTCCTCTCTTTAGTTTACGAGGACTAATCCATTTGCAGGTTAATAAAAGGTGAAAAGGACAATCACCAAGGAGCCACCAAAATAAACAAGGAGTACCTTTGACTGCTTAAGGATTCTTGGTTTTCCTCAGCAGCATGCTCCTCCCTTGATAATAAGTACATCTGCAAACTGTTGATTAAAACAAAAGTCCTGACTGTGCAAAAGAGGAGAATAAGACAATTCCATTAAAAGTGAATGATTCAACTTCTCAATCATGTAACTCATCTCTGTAAAATGTACTTTTCTGTGCACATCCCTGTGGTTGAAATTTTCCACTTTTTTTCTAGAAATGCTGACTGACAATTAGTACATTCCAGTGATCAGCATGCTCTTAGTCCCTGTTAGAGGAAAAGTCCCCTCAGAAATGTCACAAATCTGAGATATTTCATTTCATTGCGTATAATGAGCAAAAAGGTCACGACATGCCATTACTTCAAGCAAGACTAATGAACTTTTCTCTTTAACTGCTAGATTTATAATGCACCTACTAGCTTGCCGCCGTGCTGCAGGCAGCATCATTAACATCAATAATATATATTTAATATAATTATACCAAGAGCCAGAGAATGTGGGACAAGAAGGATGTCACCACGGTGAAAATCACCTGCGTGTCAGGCAGCCAGGGCTGCAGTGTGGTGCTGGAGCGGTGGGGGTGTTTGTCTCTCTGCTGGTTCCCCTTTGTTCCCACCCTATCTCCTTCCATTCTTGTCAAAGTTAAGGACAATCCACAAAAGAGGAGGCTATTGCCAGGTCAGGGAGCAGTTTCCGATTACTTCGTGGTCCCGAGGCTTCCAAGGGAAGCTTTGAAGAGAAGCAGGATGCTTAATGAGTAGGTGTATGATGAAGACTTCTAAGTAAGAGGAAAAAAAACCCGACCGTATTCACGAGGGGGGGCACTACTATAGCTAGCAGGGCAATTTCCAGTCCCTTCCTTGCTTTCCCATAGGACACAACCAGGTAGTTAATTCAAAAGGGTTCAGATATAAAATAAAGGCTATTGGGTAAAGCACACCACAGCTCCTTGCTTCTTTTAGTCAATTAAGACAGCAAGCCAAGAAAACAAGACCTACCCTCATTCCACTGAAAATTCAGATTCAATCCTGAAAAGGTGTTTGTTCTTCTGACATTTCACACAGAAAAGCAGTGTATTTCTGAGATACAGATACATTCAATTAATGCTGTATAAAGCAAAAAAATACCCGCAAACTAAGTTGTTGCTCTTCCCTCAAAATAGTGATTCCTTGAGGGACTTTGTTCATTTAAAGCAGCATTAACAAAGATGAGTTAACACAGGTAGGTGTGTGCCTGTGTGCAGCTCCTCAAACTATCTGTGCTGTACCTAGACCACTGCTCAGGACCCATATCTCCATATTGACACCAATCTTATCAGCTTCCAACCACCTCAGAAAGTTACTGCCCTGCCTCCTACTCGACAGAGTGCTAATGGGACTGACTGCATTTTGGTTACTTTTATCTTTAGAGAGGTGTGTAAGGGGACCTCATCTCTGGAATTTATTCCCCCCCTTTGCTTGAAAACAACCTTCAACAATCTCTGACCTGTGTAAGCTTTTAGGCCCAAATCCAAGGATTTCCTCTGGGAGAGGCATGAGGAAGGTTGGCATTTGTTGCTGTGGTAGGAAAGCATGTTTTCTATAGCTGATTTAGTCCTGGGTTTACAATTTGCTCCTGATGTGGCATTTCTTCTGTAGAGCAATGTAAACTTAACCTGTGGAGTCTTAGGCTTTCCTAAATGTTCATAAATTGGGGAAAAGAAATGTATTGAAATCTACCAGCATGTGAATGATTGTGTATTTGTGAGCAAAATGACCTGGCAAACAAGTACATCATAAGTCACTTTTGCTAAAATGATCCTTCCAGCCTTGCAACTCACACAAGTTCTGCATGTGTCTCTGGGGCACTAAAAGCATGCACAAGTGAAACTGCACTGTTGGAACTGCTGATAAAGAGGTAAATAATGCTTTAATTGACTGAGAATACTTAGTATGTTGCCTACCTATGTTGCAACTGAGAGGCAAGCTGTAAACACCTATTAAAACAGCACTGTTATGTCCTATTGTCAAAGTTCTCCTGTCTGTTACCTCTTAAATATTTAAATCTCAGATTCTGTAAAAGCCGTTTCCGCTGCTTTTACTCTTTGGATGTAAACAGATTTGTTAAATATTTTATCTCTAACCCACCCACGAAGCTACATTAATTTACATAACTTAATGAAGGCTGCATTATTCATTGAACTTCTCATATAACGTTTTTCGTAAGACATTACTAAACAAGTGAAGCAAGCCAGTCTAGTAATGCGTCTTCTCTAAACTTGCTGCCAGTTACATTTCCTTTCTCCTAATCTATCACACTAATGGTTGCAACTAATAAACTTTTTGAATTTTTGCTGCTAATCTGTATATGTTTTGCACTGCATGCTGGATGTATAACTTGACAGAGAATTTACAATACAAACCACCTGGCAAACAAAACTATCTGAATGAACAAATGCTATTCAAACCCACTCCACTCTTTTTTGTTATAATAGAGACAACAGCTACATGTAACATAATACCTTTAAGCGATAAACAAATTCACTAATTTGGGGCTAGAACATATGAGCAGTATGTCCCAAACACGAGATTTGTGTCTGCCTTCTACAATTTCTAAAACCTTGCCAAAAGTCCGTAGATTGAAGTTTGGTTTATCCAGATGTTCAGCACAGCCTTGTAAAAGATCCTATAGTCTTGCATAGGAACCTGTTAGACTGTTCTAGGAAAGATGGTATGCAATAATTTTAAGGTACAGAAATTCAGCAATGGGTTGCTTACAATGGGCTACTTAATCCTCATTCGCAACTATGTCAAAAGTAGTTTGATTTTCAGGGAGCCTAAGCAGTGCAGCTCCCTTTGAGACAGCAGATTTTCAGAATTTATACCTCATCAAAATCAATTCCAGTGCTTAAAATACAGAGACATAAATCCAGGGTTCTAATTCTATGCATATTGGGTTTTAAACCAATTGGTTTTTAAACTGGGGCATACTCAGCATCCACTCTGAAAACCTCTGCAGATGTTTAAAGTTAGCAAAACGCAGAAGTGTTCTGTTCTCAAAGATGACTAGATGCAGATTTGTAAAAAAAATTTTAAAAACTTCCTATAGCACTTGGGGAAGTACCACTTGAAAGTCGAGGATGAAGTATTTTACATATTATTTTTCTTGGTACCTCTCCAAAGGTTATTCTAAATCACTGAACACAATAATATGAGAGAACATATGATAGATTGAAATTGGGGTAGAAAAAAAGGAAAACTTCCCTCTCAGCCTCTCATCTTGCAATGAGGAAAAAACTCCTGTAATAAAGGCTAAAAAATAAAATAAAGTGTAAAAAAATAAGTTCAAAACCCCAAGCGTATAAGGTTTCAAATTACATTTTCCCTTGAATAAGTTCTTCTATGAACCAAAGATAAAATAAAAATCTTTACTGGCTCAACTGCTGAAACCAGCACACAAGTAACATGTTCTTGTTTTACAGGGTCAAAATAAATAAACACGACCAAATTATTTTTAATCAT
Source organism: Lophotriccus pileatus (assembly GCA_035583135.1). Classification (NCBI taxonomy): domain Eukaryota; kingdom Metazoa; phylum Chordata; class Aves; order Passeriformes; family Tyrannidae; genus Lophotriccus; species Lophotriccus pileatus. Next base: position 19,929,931 of record JAWWES010000169.1, read on the forward strand.
TTCCAATAGCTCTTCAGCATTTTTTTTTCCCCTACTCATATAACTCTTACCAAACTTCACTGTTACCTGTTCTGATCTTATCAGGAAATACTGTATTTTAATAAGGTATTGATTTATCAAGTAGCATTCCTCAGTGTCAATTTACACAAATGTCTTTCTTTAAAGTCCTTTTTGTTCAAGAATGGATATAACTGTTGTTAAGAACCACACATTTAGCATTGAACAGATACTTCAGAAACTCTAAGCGCCAGAACTGCTGCTGGCTGGCAGCAGTTGTTGTTCAGGTGGGTTTAGAAGTGTGGATTCTAGTAACTCACCCTAGGGAAGAAGCAGCATGCTACATATAAACGATGACCTTTTATTCTAGGACCAAAGCATACTACCTTCTAAACTGTGTGTGATTTTTCCAAGAGAGACACAGTCAAATATTTTTCTTTTAAAGGGAAGGTTAACCAAAAAAAGTAATATGACACACTCCAAAAACTCTGGGTTACAAGAAGGGAGAGAGTGCTCCTCACCAAATCTGTTCCTTTTGTTTGTTTCACCTTGTGAAGGTGAAACTGAGCCTTGGAGCACCAGTCACTTATAGTAACGCTTCATAACATCTGTGAAACAAAAGCGACAGCGTGGCTCTAGGAGTTACCTGTCAGCAGCAGGGCAGGCTGAAGTGGCTGCTTCCTCCTGCTGCCTCCTCTGTATTGGTGCAGCACCCCAGCACATACAGGGCTCATGCAGGGAGCTGGAATGAGGACCTGGTCTGCCTGAAAAACAATTAATTTTTTTGGTAGATAATTTTTCAACAAGATCGGTTCCTGGACCCAGCGTAACAAGAGGGGTAGGGGCTGGGAGGGCAGCAGCTGCTAAACAGTATCCACAGTCTCAGCATGTGCCCAGCCCAGCCTCTGCTGAGCAGGCAAAGCTACACGGTCATACCACAGCTCACCTGAAACTGGTCTGCAGCCAGCATCTAAGTTGTCAAAATACAGCTGCAAGAGGAGATTAGCGGGGATTGTAAAACCTGCTCAAGAAGTTAGGCAAACATTTTAGCAATTAACCCGCACCGTTTTACTGTAACTACCCTGCTACCATTTCTTGAGATAGCTTGTTTAAAGCTAGCTCCAGGATGCCTAAATTGCACAGCAGTGACAGACCGTTTAACTACAGAAATAAATTATTACGGGGGCAGTACCTAACACAGGCTATGTTGTCATGATTTACAACAGCTTATGATGTGCCCCCAGATGTCCAGGCAAAATCAAATGAAGTATATGATTTTTTTCTTCTTTGAACATAAAAGCCATGCAAACTTGACTCAAAACCAAAAATGAGACTTGCATGTATGACCTTAGACTTACACCGTGAAAGTGTTTGTATTCTCCAGACAGCACTTAAATTCCTATTTGTTATAAAAATAAAATATAAACTAAAATAGGAGGAAAACCGTTAAAAATTTCCCACTTATAAAAGACTTCAGTTAAAACCAAATGTAACATTTAAAGAATATCAGCACCTATTTGGATTTGCAGAATGTTGTAATGTTATGGGAGAAATGTTGGCAAAGGATACCAAGACAAAGGATACCAAGAGTCTTCCTGTTCTCCAGACTTCGGATCGCCTCCAAATCAGGATCAAGGTTTGCAATTTTCTGCTACTATATAGGTTATAAAAGGGTCTTAAACTGATGTAATTCATCAAGTCCCTGAGAAATATAATGGTACAAGAGGTTTGCATGGGAAAAAATATTTAAGGTTTTAAACATTGCCAAGAAGACACAGGCATAATCTAAATACATTTTGTATTTGAAAATTGAAAAAAAAAATTAATATGAAAAATTCTTGATAGTTACACTCATATCTAGGTTGTATCTAAGGCCATAAGTTAGAAGCTTATGTATTTAAAATGGTAGCTGGAAACACATCAAATGTGTTATAGAAACACTCCTTAAAAAGAAATCCCAAATCTCATAGATGATATTAAGCACCTGCAGCTATTTTGAGCAACTTAACTAAATACTTAATTTTTATCTTGGGAGAACATAACGAAAAAGCGACTGTTTTCCAGAAGCAAACAGAAAATTAAATTAGTCCATGTGGTGCTATAAGTGTTCATGACACTGAATTACATTGCTGTACTTTGTAGATGTTTATAGAGCCAGCCTATGTTGTTTGACTTTTGAGGGAAGACTAATAGGTGTAGTAAGCAGGGGTGGGCACAAAACCCCTTATGGTTAAGCCAAAATAGGGGTCATGCCTAGGGCATTTTATCTGCCCGGCTTACACACCCCTGGGGAATTGCATCTCAACAGTTGATTCTCTGTTAATCAATTCACATTAGTGCCTGCCTTTTAGTTTTCACTTTGCTGAATTCCAGGAAAGAAGTTCTTAAATCAAATGCATGCTCTCTCTCTGACCTAGCCAGAGCTGTTGCATTTCAAGAAGAAATCAGCAGATTTTGTTTGCTCTACCAGCTGATAAGAGACACCTTCGTAAGTAAAGAGTCATAGCCAGCAGACTCAACACAGAACAAGATCCAGTGGTCTGTTTACACAGGTCAGCAGTAATATGGGAGGAGAGGACATTTATGGAATTTTTTTTCCTCAACCTATTTTCTCTAGCTACAGAGGAAGACTCATTTAATGCATTATTCTTCTGCTTTCCTTTACTTTCTTATTTACTGTGACTCAAAATGATATGCTTGATAAGGAGACCTATAGCACTTGTCATCACTCCTTTTCAATAAGCATGTGTTTTTGCATTGCTCTTGCACTTACAGGCTAAAACTTAGAACAATTCACAAGGAAGAACCACAGGCGAAGAGGGGAAGCAGGGAAGAGTTATAAGCACCTAAGTACCTCATTCATAAAAGCAGGTCTGACTTTACATCCTAACTCTTGAGCCCCATTCATTAAGCTACTCTCTAGCAGACACACGGATCTTCATACAGAGGATCATCAAAAATAAACTTTATTATCAAACTTAAAATTCACACATTAAACATAAGATCTAGACACAAATAATACTGAAAACATTCTCAAACAATAACCATTTCAGGTAACTTGGATGAGTAGCTAGTTACCATTGTTTTGAATGCTTTTAGAATATTTCTTAATACATATACCATCCTGAAATGTCTTCAAATGCTTAGCCGGCCAGCTTTCAATGAGATTTTTAAATAGGGGAAAACTTATTTCTATAGAAATAACATTATCTAATTATGAATCAGAGACCCATAATTGTAGTGCTTGGGGGGAAAAATATCATAGCCTTTTGAAATATTTAGAAGACATAAATAACTATCATACATTTACAAGTTTAAATATTTAAAGTTCTTTGTTACTATAAAAAGTTACTATGTACATATTAGATGCTATATAGAAATCCAGTCAGAGGCAAATGTTGAGCTTTCAGATTTGGCCACTGAAACCTATGAATTTGGTAGGCAGATTGTCCACAGGGTACACTATGGGGCCCGTTTTCATTGTAGGAGGTCCATTCAGCAGCTGCCAGTCACAGCTCCGAGCCAACTCCACTGTAAATATTTTTAGAAGGACCTTTGCAAACTCTTTGCCCACGCAGCTCCTCAAGCCCCCACCAAAAGGAATGAAACTGAACCTAGAGGAATCCTCTGGAGATGGAGACATGAAGCGATCCGGGTTAAATTCTTCCTTATTGGTAAAGAGATCTGCCACATCGTGGGTATCACAGATACTGTAAATAACATTCCAACCTTTAGGGATCTGGTAACCCTATAAAAAGAAGAGAAAGGAGTCATGAAGCACCTTGCTGTGTTAAATAATGTGAAGCGACAGCACAGGACACATAGGATCACCCCACCTCCCCCTCCTGGCTTCCTGCAGGCCACTTCACGGCAGACAGGCTATGCGAATGCACTCGTACTTTGCAGCTGCTCTGAGGAGTTGTGCCCAAGCCTTGCTTACATTTAGCTCAAGGGTCTTGAGTGCAATTCGAAATCCTCCAGGAACAGGTGGGCTCAGCCTGAGAGTCTCCTTGATGACACAGCCCGTGTACTTCAGCTGCTCCAAGACCTCCATGTCCAGCTGCTTCTCTTGGTTGGAACTGCACAATAACCCCTAGAAAGGAAGATGCTGCCATGACATTCACGAAGCGGGCGGCTGGGACTCCTGGCACTGCAAAGGAGCTGCCCCCCTCGCTGAGTTGTGTTATCCTGCCACCCCTAAAAGTAGAGTACCACCTGGGTCAAAGGGAGCCCTGTCTGGGACACCTGTCCTGGAAGTACCTTCCCACTGCCCCTTCCTTGAAATGGCTCTGGGGAAGATACACACCTTCACCTGCAGTTCTTTCCTCACTTTCTGCAGGACTTCGTGGTGGAGCCCAAGGAAGGCAATCAGCGATGTGGCAGCACTAGCAGTGGTTTCATGGCCCCCAAACAGCAGCTCTGTGGCAGATTCCTTCAGCTCCTTACACAAAGGAAAGAAGAGGGATAAACCAGGCCCTAAACAAAGTATCTATATCAAGACCATTTTACCACTGCAGTGCTGTGCATTGCTCCCAGATTGGAGCAGACACCCAGGGGCCCGGATGGAGATGATCAGATGTGCTTATTCTCCCTGTGGACATATCTCCCCATCCAAAAGCCTGGTTGTAACCTCTGCACCCTAGTGCTCAACACAAGCTAGTTTATTCCATGGGGAGAGAGAGCACCTCCTGCTCCCTCCTTTTCATCCAAAAGATAAGTGTGATGCTGACAAAAGAGCTGGAGGAAAGGGATGAATCTGGCCCTGGAGAACCTTACCTGCATGTTGAGCTGCTCTCCATTGCCCTGAGTGTATTCCATCAGCAGCTGCAGTGCATCCTTATAGCCACCCTCAGGCTCCTTGCGGGCCATCTTGGCACGGATGTTCTCCTCGATCTTGGCATGGATGATGTTGCGTGCCCGCAAGCCCTGACCAAGTAGCAGGGAGAGCAATGTGGAACTTGGGCTGTACTGCCATCCCTCCCACCCATTTCCCACTGCCCTGGCTGCAGGGGTACCTCTCTGCTCCTGGCCCACCGTGAACCTTACCCGGTAGAGCCCACTGAACGGCACATCGATGGGGAGGGAGAAGAGATTGCGGATCATCTCCTCGAAGGCCTCCACCAGCTGCTGCTCGCCGTCGGGGCTGGCCTGGCGGGGCTGGAAACCCAGCAGGATCCTCATGGCAATGCGAAACATGAGGCGCTTCACCTCGGGGTACACCAGCAGGCAGGGCCCGGCGGCGCCCAGCCACCGCGCCAGGCAGGCGCTCACCTCCTCCTGGATGACGGGCACGTAGTGCTGCAGGGCGTCCCGGGAGAAGGCTCGCATGATCACCTGCCCGAGGGGACGAGGAGGAATGGGACAGGGGCTCAGCCGCCGCGTCCGTGGCGACCGCGCCCGCTCCCCGCCCGCCGTCGGGCCGTACCTTTTTGCGGTGCTTGTGCTGCCCGTTGTGGAGGTTGGAGAGGCAGCCCGAGCCCAGGATGGTGCGCACCGAGGCGGGCCACTGCACAGAGACGAGCCGGTGCTCACCGAGCAGGATGTGTCGCACGTTCTCTGCGCCCATCACCCGCACCGTGGGCCGCCCGAAGAGGTGAGTCTTATAGATGAACCCGTATTTCCTGCGCTTCATCTGTAGGAATTTCCGCCTCTGGACAGGGGAGGAGAGGGAAGAATGATAAAATAAAATGTTAAAAGGTAGGAGAAGAAGAGGCAGGGAGAGCAGCTTTTTCCCACCTGGGCACGAGAGCCTGGCAAAGTTGCTGCTCCCCTGCAGCCAGAGCAGCAGCCGGGAAGCCTCTCCGCTCCCCGCGGCATCGCCTCGCCTTACCTGCAGCACCAGCTGCAGCGTCTCCCCGAAGAAGGGGAGCCCCATGGTGCCGGGGGGCAGTGGGAGCGGGCAGCTGGGGTCGCGGCTGCTCACGCAGTATAAGTCCCAGAGCTTGACGGCGGCTAGAAACAGTAGCAGGGGCAGCAGGAAGGTGCACAGGGCGCTGGCGACCAGGACAGAGAAGCCCATGACTGGGGAGCGAATGCCGCCCGGCCCCCTGGGAGCTCCGAGTGCGCGGGCCGGGCTCGCCGCGGGCCGCCTTTTATACCCTTCCCAGGTTGCTGCCCACCCTACCTTGGTCCGATAAATTAGTTCACCCAAAGTTCATCTTTAATTGCGGATTGCGGCCTGGCTCCTCCCCTCGAAATCTTTAACTGTTTGCTTTGCGTGGTGCATCCTGCCCGCCGCAGAACGCTGCCGGGGAAGGAAAGGTGCCGCCGGCAGCGGCGGCAGAGGCTCTGGGCTCGCTGCCCCTGCACCGCGCTCGGCCAGTGGGCTGCGGGACGCCGCTGACAACCGGCGGCAGCCGCCTCCTCCTCCTGCTCCTCGGATTTATCGCCGATGCTCGTTACAGACCAGCAGCTGCGCCGAGAAACGTCCCGCGCCAGCAGCCGGGAGTCCGGCTGCCCGCAGACACCTACCCACGGGGCGCTGCCCGGCCGGGGCGCTCTGCGAACTGCGGAGCTCCTTCGCTCCCCCGCCGCTGCCGCCGGCCAGGAAGGGCGAGGTAGCGGCCGGAGCCAGGAGGATCCGGACCGAGGGGTCCCCGGTGCTGGGGCAGCCCGGCGGCACCCCGGGCAGAGCCGCAGCTGTGCCGCTGCATCGGCGGAGGAGCCTCCGCTGTCCTCTGGTTCACCTCGAAAGGCTCGGCTTGTATTTCTGCCGGCCGCGGAGGAAGGAGCCGCCGGCAACAGTCCGTCTCAGCCTCCCGATGCAGGTTCAAGCGCGGGTCACCGAGGGAAAGGGAGGTGAGGGCGGAAAGGAAACACCAAACCCGCCGTGCCCAGCTCCTCTCCCCGGGATCCACTGCTCACCCTTTTCTGAGGCTGTGCGGCATCCCGTCGGGGCTGCCGCGGTCGGAAAGAGGCGCTCAGCACCGGCGGGCACCCCTCCTGCAGGCGCGGCGCAGAGGGGCTCGCTCCAGGCGCCGCGGGCAGGCACCGGGGACTGCGCTCCGGGCGGGAGGAGCGCGGCGGTACCGGGGCGGGCGCCCGGCGGGGCTGGGCAGGCTGTGCCGGCTGTGCCGCTATGTCCCGGCCCAGAAGCCGCTGGGGAAGGAGCGCCCGGCGCGGAGCTCTCCCCTAGGCACGGCTGCTACCAATAAACTATCGTGCTCACTTTTTTTTTTTTTTTTTTACCTGTTCCCTCTCTGTTACTTTTGCTTTATTGCTCCCAGACAAGCCCAATAAACGTAGGGAGTTTTGTGTGTGTGTCTGTGTATGGGAGAGAGAGATGTCACTTTTAATTATTATTTCCTCTAACAATCAACGCATCACACGGGACCCTCCCTGCTCTTACGATGCCTTGCGGGAGCGGAGCTGCCCATCTCCGCACCCCCTTGCCCATGAAGGGGCCCCCCCCGGAGGGTAGTCTCCCGGCCCCGGAGGAAGCAGCCCCTCGGGGTACGCCGCGGTCCCGGGCGACTCCGCGGGGCCCATCCGGGAGCGGCGGCCGCGCCCTGACCCGGCGCTCTCCCCTTGCCGGGCGCTGACCTGCTTCTGACCTACAACACGGACCGTGACATCTGCGTGAACCCGGCTGGCAACCGCGCCAAGTTCACTGTCTATCAAAATAACGAGATACGGTGGCCTGAGCACCGATAATTGCCACAGGAAGGCTTTATTATCTCCCCAGCTGTGTATTCCCCAGCCATTGGCTTGAAAAGAATCAAATGGTAAAGAGTGAAAGGGATAATTAAAAACATCTTGGAAGGGGGTCAAGAAATTAACAGCCTAATATGAACAAACTTTGATTACAAGTAACAATTATTACACTTCATTTGTAAATGCTCGTGTTTATCTGCAAACAAAATCAGTTTCAAGTCTTTTTTTTTTTTTTTTAAACTAGATTCATGTTACATTTTTCAGCGGGTGGCTACAGGGCTCGTTAGCGCTCGGGGTAATTTTTAAGTGCGCTGCTGGAGAAGCCCCGACCCTTCTGCACCGGGCTCAGCCCTGCCCGCAGCCCTGCCTACAGTGGGACCCTGAATCGTCCGCGGTCTCAGTCAGCCAGCAGCTCCTGCTAATTAAAGTTAGTCATTGCCACTTGCACCCACCATCTACTGATTTCACCTCTGATAAGCAAAAGATTCACCTTTCAGGACAGGGTCAGGAGGGGCAGAGGCTCTGGTTTGCTACAGGGCTGGCCTGCCAACAGCACTTAACTCAGCCCTACAGTTCAACCTCTTTCAGATTTGACCTGTTACATTTGGGAGCCACATTTTTGCCCCAGGTAGTGGAGCGGTCACTGCACAGCCCTCAGACAGCCCACGGCGGCACACACCCTGCTGCAGTGCCCCAGCACAGTCAAGGGGGATTGGCCAGGGTGAGGTCATTTCTAGCCTGGCACTGAAGCAGGCTGATGACAGAGTTTCAGGAGACTGGAGAGCTCCCAGGGCCTTTCCAAAGGGACACTGTGCCACATTTTGGTCCTCACAGGTCACGTTGGTGCTTCACACAGAGCACAGCACACCACCAGGCACAGGATGCTCTGGAGGGACAAGACGGATTATTTTCCCCACTGCATCCATAAAGGATGTGTGACAGTGGGGAGCAAAGGGGAAGCTGAAGAAGCTTATAAACGTTATTGCGGATCAAACTGGCTCCAGCTCTGTTATCAGTACACAAGCAACAGGATTCACTTCATTTTACACAGGAGAGAAACACCCTGTGGTCGTACTCAAAAGCCATCTAGAAAGGTGTTTTCAGAACCCAAGCTTAGCCCCACCTACCACCCTGTGGATGGACCCTGGAGCTGCTGTTCTGGCACTTTCCCTGGCAGAGTTAGGCTAACAGAGGTGGCAAGGTCAGTCTGGCCAGCCAGCCACCACAGGGCCTGTGTCACCTTGCAAATGTCCCCTCTGCAGTGTGAACAGCATCACCAGGAACAAAGGACTTTCTACCACAAATCAGACATATTCAGAAATGTCCATTTTCTACATGTTTGCTCCCCAAATCCCCCTCCCATGCTTCAGTCTGATCCTGCGGTCAGGATTGGACTTGTGGCTGGGGAGTACATCCTGTGGGGACCTCAGAGTGGGGCTTCATGGCAGACCCCAAGCAGCAGCACAATGCTCAACACAACATACGCAGCTACTACTACTGGGTGAATGAGAGATATCCTTTTTGGGCCAGCTCTAATGGGAAGTGCAGGAATGAGATTAAATATTTACAATAACCACTTTACACCCTATTATTCTAGCTAGAGCTAATGCCATAAATTGGGCAGCTCTGGCTTGTGTTTTCCTGCAGAGCCCCCCATGTTCCTTCTTTTTACATCTAAAAAGCTACAGTGTTCAGGATGTTCATCCTGCCTCTCCTATAACACACCTGGAGGAGACAACCTGGGGACAGAAATGCTCTGGGAGCCTTAGCTGTAGGCCTGGGAGTTTGCTCCACATCCCTGGTAGCTAGAGACCTGTATGGGGTGGGGGCTGTCTGTGGCATATGCTCCCTGCCAGCAACTTCAGTGGGTTCTGGTCCCAGGCTGGGGCTGAGGTTCACCCCAGTGCTCAGGAGTGAGACTCTGCAGGACCCTCCCTACCAGCCTGTACACTAGGAGGGGAAAAACAGACCATTAAGGTTTCGCTCTGCAGTGACCCAGTGCCATACCCAGCCCGAGGCAGTGGAGACCTGTGTCCAACAGCTGTGAAGGGGCATCATTTCCAGGGCTGAGGGGAGCAGTGTACCCCTGGCTCAGGCCCCATGGCCATGGCCAGGCTACAAGGGGTGGAAGTAGAGCTGCAGCCCATCATCGACGGGGTGCACGATGGGCACGGTCTGCATGGCGGGGTAGCCGGGGGTGGCCAGCTCCCAGCGGGCTGTGCTGACCAGCTCGATGGCCAGCAGCTTGAGGATGGCCTGTGCCAGCTCCTTCCCGATGCAGCTCCGTGCCCCACCACCGAAGGGGATGTAGTGGAACCGGCCTGCAGCCTCCGTCCGGGTGGCACCGAAGCGGTCTGGGTCAAAGCTGCTGGGGGGGCTCTGGTAGACAGCAGCTGTCTCGTGTGTGTCACGGATGCTGTACATGACACTCCAGCCTTTGGGGATCTGGTAGCCCTGGGAGGGGAAAGAAGAGGGGGGGAGAGGAGTGTTACGTACCCATGCTAGTAGAGGGTGAGCAGAGGGTGCCTGAGGACAGCCCCAACATACTGCCCACCTGATCTGTAGCTCCTTTTCTCCCCAGCCGAGCTGGGATCCACAGAGGTGGCTGGGTGCCACCTCCCCCTGAGCTACACTGCCAAGCAGCACCACTGTGCTGTGCTTGCATGCAGTGACAGGCAGCAGTTCCCTAACAGCCTGCAAGGCACTTACATCAAGCTCAAAAGTCTGCAGTGCCGTCCTGTAGCCTCCGGAGACTGGGGGCAGCACTCGCAGCACCTCCTTAATCACACAGTCCAGGTAGCGCAGGCGGCTCAGCTTCTCCAGGCTGATGTCCGAGGAGCAATGACAGCTCTGCCCTGATGGTGCCTGGAGCTGGGAGCCAGTGCAGAGGCTGCTCTGGGGGAGGGTGGGCTCCAGCAGGGCACCAGACTGGAGGGAACCTTCCTCCACTGGGGCCGGGGTCTGGCTCTGATCCTTGTGGACATCTTTGGCCGTGGAGTGGAAACGTGGTTTCTCTCTGTCCCCGCTCTGCATGGTCAGGGTGTCCGGGGAGGGTCCTGCAGGGTGGCACTCACGTTGCCGGTACAGTTCATGGGACATCAGCTCCTGCCTTATTTTTTCAATCACTGAGGGGTGTTTCAGTAGCAGGAGGATCAGAGAGGTGCTGGCACTAGCCGTGGTGAAAAAAGCAGCAAATATAAGCTCAATTGCTGACTCCTGGGAGAGGAATGAAGGTGACAAGTTTGAATGCCATTTTAAACACATTGTGATTTAGACTGTTCTCACCTTTTCCAGATTTTGTCTCTCTGCAGAGGGCCCTGGCTCCCACTCTGTTTTCCACAAACCTGCACCCATCCTGGGTTGGCAGGGAGCAAACCATTTATGAACTGGATATCCACTTGCCAAGTGACTGATGCAGAAACACAGCTGAGAACACATCACCACCAATATAGCTCTTGTGAGCTTTCCTCCTAAGATTTACCAATTTTAAAGCAGCATTTTAACATCCATTATAGCACGTTGAGTGAAGTCCATTTCAAGAATTATGCTTTTTCTCTTCATCTGCCAATTCCCCTTTGCACCCACCTTTTACTTTTCCGCCCAGGAAGTGGATATAAGTGTGTTTATGCACAAACCCTAGATGTGCTGGCAGCCAAAATGGATTGCATTTGATGCATCTCCAGTTATAATTGACCATTTGCTTATCTGGGAGGGGACTGAAGCCAAGAGTTGAAAGCAGAAAGACCTCTCTGCTACAGCAGGTCAGCCTGGGAAGTGCTGTAGCGGGCAGGGACTGCATACCAGGCAAAGGACTTGCTCACCTTTCAAGCTTTACAGCCTGAAGCACAGCAGTATTCCTGATAGCTCTGCAGCAGATGTATCCATTACGAGTTAGGAAGTTAACCCGCTCCGATAGACGGAACACAGAACAGCCAAATCTGTCGTACATGCCTTGTCCCAGATCCCCACGCAGCTTCCCAGTCTTTGTGGGACTGTCTGCAGGGTCTATATGGCACAGCACATATCAGGTTGCTGTGGGCTGTTTGCAGCACCCTCTGGTGAACTTTTGCAAATGGTTTTCCAAAAGTTAAATATTGCCCAGAGCTGGGTCATGGCATATCATGTCTCTGACAGCAAAGGTAATGCTCAAACCTACAACAGCATCTGAAGGTGCCAGCGGCTCCGTAGCACAGGACTGGGAGCACCAAGGCCAGAGACCAGAGACAAAAGCCGGGGAAAAGCAGAAGGGAGGAATATCAGGAGCTGCCACCCTGGGAGGACTGGGACCTGGCTGGCACTACAGAGCACTAATTGCTCCAGGCCAGGGGCAAAGCAGAGCAAAATCCCCCGAGGACACAGAGCAGTTTCCCTTCACACGACTGTGTGTCTGGACTTAAAATTGTTCCGACATAACCCGTTCTGGAGAGGTGAAGCCACAAACCCAGAGCAGAACACCTCAAGCCTGCACGTACTTGGACCCAAGTCTGATAAGGTCAAGGATAATGTAACAAGGATCACACCTGGCTACCATCCCCAGTGCTATACACTGGCTGGACTAGATGCTTTTGCCAAAGTGCAGCTCTCAAGGGCATCTTTCAGCTGAAATGAAACCTCTGGAATAACAGATCTCTGTCGACCCCTATCATACCTCCTGCAGGCATGAGCAGGAATTTTTACATTCACAAGGTAGCAGATCCAGATGAAAAGAAAGCTCTCACTTCCACCACTTACAATTAAACTCCAAGACATTTCAATAGCATTGAAGGAATTTAGGGCAAGCTCTGCGATTTGAAATAACAGCCCTTATGACTCTCTGCATCAACCTCTCTGCAGAAGCTGTGACACTGAGCTGCTGACTTTCCCTTCCTGCTTCTACAAGGCCAACAGTGCTTGGAAGGCAGCACCTTCCCAAGTTTCACCAGTATTGTCCCTGTGCTACAGCCCAACTCCCTGTCCTGGGGGGCAGGACAGGCAGCACTACAGTTCTACCCATCCAGCCAGTGACAGCACTATTATGTAGGATGGAGTTTTTTTAATCTTACCAGGGTTTTAAATAATTTAAACCAGTACTTTTGGCAAAGCAATATCTTTTTAATGACCTTTACATTTCACGGGTCCTGGTGAGTTCATGCCAACAGTGTATTTAGGAAAACTTCTGGAAAGACTGTCCTTCCAAATAAATTGAACACAAAGCAAATTACTAACTAGTGTGTGCCAGTGTTTGGAAGGATATAGGAAGGATATTGGAAGGAAGACAGATATATCCATGTCTCTGAGACAGCTTTGCACTTATAACACCATTTAATGGAATGAGAGCTCTACTACTGTTATATTAGAGTGAATATTGCCATAATCGCAAGCATGGGGAGTTTGGTTTGCAAGTAATTTTGTTAAATACAGACAAGATAAAAATTTTCTAACTGTAATGCTACAGGACAGCATATCCTATAGTGTATATATATATATACTTTTATATACAATATATATTATAGTATATCTTATATAATATAATTTCAATCAGCTGGCCCCAAATCACTGCAATGTAACTCCATGTTACATTTAATATCCCCTTCTTGGATTCCCTGGTCAGAGCCAGGGACATGATGAGAGATCACGAAATTATTCATGTGTAATATTCATGTGAATACTAACAGAGATTAATTAATCTTAATCAATCACATTTTTAATCTTTCAGTTATTTTAAAAATTACATTATAATAAAAACATTCTATTAGAATAAATGATATAATAATTATAATAAAATTACTTTATGAACATATGCTGATTCTAATTATATCTACTAGTTGCTCAAAATTTTTCAAATATTTTAGATTTAGAGATTACCTTTTCACAAAAAAATGTATAAAATATTAATCTTTAGACAGTTTTTCTTAAACACTTAAGTAAGCGGTGAAACCACCTTTAAACTATATTCAAATAATTTTGAATCATATTCAGCTGCTGTACCCATGCAAAACTGCTTCAAAACTTGTTATATAAATCCAGTGTCATCTGTCATTCACTGATACCAAGTGACCTGGAACTATGAATGATGCAGTACTAAGGACAATTTTTTCCCAAGATCTTTGGGAAAATACTCTTCACATTCAGCTGGTGATTTAGGCTCAGTAAGGACTACTGGGTTCATCCTTACCTTTAGCTCCTGCATGGTGAATTCGTTGCCATGCTCCTTGGCACTGTTCATTATGAAATCCAGAGCATCACTGTGATCTTCTGGGTTGTTTCTCTGCAGTTTTTCCTGTATAGCCTTCTCCATAAACTCATGTAGCATGTCCCGTGCTTTTATTCCCTGTGAGAGGCAGACACAGTTCAGGAGAACCTTAAGAACTGCCCCCCTCTCCTGAGAGACCAGGGGAGCCCACGTGTAGAGATCCTTAAACCCAGGATCTGTAACAGCAAGAACAGTTTAGTCTGTTGCCCAGCCCCAGAGCTTTGCAAGAGGTAGCAGTTTGGGGGGAACTGCTGCACGTTCTGTTGCTTTCCTGTTGTGAATCAAATACAAGAAGTCACAAGAAATTCTCTGAGAGGAAAAGACAGCAGTAAACCCACGGTACCAAGTCCAGAGGTATCTGCGCTGAGCAAACCCATAATTGTGTCAGGTCCAAAAGAAGCTTGTCCAAAGAGACAAGGAGAGGTAACTTAATAAAACTGAGTCCAGACAGCAAGGCACATCTGAGACAGGATCAAATGAGTGGCTTAACCAGGGAAGAAGACACATTAATCACAGCCAGCTCATCTTGAGTTGTGTTGCTCTCCAGTGCAGCAAAACATTCATTTAAGATTTCAACAAGTCAATTGATCAGCAACCAATTGGGATGGAGTCAGAGTGTGTGGCTCTCTACCAAGATGCTTCCCACAAAAGCCAGAAGGATGAGATTTGGAATGAAAAATGGCCATGACCAGATGTTGGGAAAAACATACAAAGGCTTAGATTTGAGGTGGGAAGGACTGGACAAAGTAAACAGGGCAGGGAGCAAGGTGAAAGAAAAGGGAACCTAAATGCAAGTTGAACATATTGGTCTGGGGCCAGACAGGCTGTGGATGACCTGAGAGAGGGCAGAGAGTGGTAGGATGTGAGGGGTGAAAGCTCACACTGTGCCAACCTGCAAAGGAAAACTGGACAGGGAAAACCAGAGCTTTGAACTAGTGAAGCACAGCAGGGAGGCTGGGCGTGAACTGGGTGGGACTGGCTGGGTAAAGTGATCCAGTGGGGCAGAGCTCACACTGGAAACAAGAGATGAGGGAAGACCTGGCTAAAGCAGGCAGGAGACTTCAGCTGTGATAAGTGTGGAGAACCTAAAGTCAGAAGAGGGAGTAATGTGAGAGGAGGTACACAGGATACCTAGAGCAGGAGCGTAGGGAGGCAGGCAAAGAGGAGCAGAGCAGCAGGGAAGAAACTGCAAGTTGAAAGAGGCAGAGGAGACTGTCTGCCATGTTCTTCTCCTGGGCTGTCTCTGTGCTGCTGGGCTACAAGGGACCAAGGACTATAAGAGGTCCCAAGTGCTTGGCCTGCCTGAGTTGCACAGGGTGTGCTAAATTGAGCTGTGCTGTGCCCACCTGTCTTTGTGCTCATGCCCACAGACCCCTCTGCCATGGGCTGACATGAGTCCAGTTGGGATGAGATGGGACAAGCCCAGACATGATGAACTAACAGAGGCAACATAGGGGATGAGGGCATTGTACCCTGCACGGTACAATGAACCAGAGCCAGCACCCAAAGGTGCTGGAAGTCACCCAGGAGCAGGTGGGAAGTGCAGAGAAAGGGAAATGGCTGAATTAGGTGAAACACCAAGCCCTCAGACCTGGAATGGGGTTCTGCAGATGTCCTGGCCCATTGGAAGTGCCCCTTGGCAGGCCTGGGGACAGGAGGTCTCTGCTGCCAGGGCCCAGGCCCTTGCCCCCAGGCAGAAGGAACGGGAAACGCAGCAGTACCTTGCGCAACCCGCTGAAGGGTATGTTGAGGGGCAGGGAGAAGAGGTTCTCCACCAGCTGTTCAAAAGTTTTGGCCAGATCCTTGAACTGCTTTTCCTCCAGGCGGAGCCCCAGCAGAATCCGAGCTGCAATGCGGAAAGTTAAGGTTTTAGCGGAGGAATAAACTGCGATGGAGCCCGGCTCCATGCACCAGCCCCGCAGCTCCCAGCTCACAACCTTCTGGATCCGTGGAAGGTAGCTCTCCAGGGCAGCACGGCTGAAGACTCTGGCCAGGATCTAGGAGGAGAAGGGGGGAAGAGAGGCAGGTAGTTAAAGCAGGGGGAGCACACATGCCACCGAGGCTCAAGCCTGGGCGGAGGTGCCGCCTGGGCTGCGTGTTCTGTTGGGGTGGCCGCAAGGCTCACCTTGCGGCGTTGGCGGTGCAGGTCACCAGTGGAGCTGAGCAGGGTGTGGGAGCCCAGGATGATATGGGTGCTCTGGGGCCACTGCGTGCTGACCAGCGTGTGCTCGCCCAGAAGGATCTTGCGGATGTTCTCAGCGCCTGTCACCCGCACCACCGGCCGGCCCAGGAGGTGGGTCTTGAAGACGTTTCCGTACCTCTCCCGCCGTGAGCTATGGAAGTGGGAGCCCTGGGGACGAGCTGCGGGTCAGCCTGTGGCTTCTACCAGCCCCTTCCCATCCCGCCCTCATCCTCCGGCGCCTTACCTGGAGCAGCCAGTGCAGAGTCTCCCCAAAAAAGGGCCAGCCCATGGAGCCCTTGGGCAGGGGCAGGGCGCTGGCCCGGTCCCGGCTGAGGCTCCAGCGCAGCGCCCACAGGTGCCGGCACAGGGTGACCAGCAAAGCCAGGACCAGCAGCACCAGCGCCACCGCCTCGGGCCAGGAGAGCCCGTCCGGCATCCTCCTCCGGCGGCGGGGACGGGCGGGCGGCTGCGGGGCGGCTGTCAGACTGGCTACCGGCGGCCGGCCGCTGCACGGTGGGCCCTGCCGGCTGCTGCCCGCCCGGCCGCGCTCGCCTCCTGCTGCCGGTTCGCCCCTCGGCCACATTTATATAGATATTGGCCACTTACGCCCGATCCACCTTCGGAGATGACGTATCCGCTGCATATTTAAGCGGCGCGGCCAAGTGCGGTGATTGGCGCGGGAGCGCCGGGCACAGCAGCCGAGGGGCGCGGGGCCGCGGCGGGGCAGCCCCCCCGGGGATGGGGGCCCGGCGCCCCCCTCCCGCTAGCCGGCGGCGGGACGGCTGCCCCGGGAGCGGGGAGCCCCCGGCGCCCCCTCGAGCCCTCCCCGCCGCCCGGCAAAGGTAGCGAGTCCCGTCCCGGGCTCCCCCGACCGGGGAGCGTCCCAGCCCCGCCGCCCTCCGCTGCCCGGACTGCAGCGGCAGTCGGGACGATCCTGCAGTGCCCCCGACACGCACCCCGCCGTCGGGGCCGCCCCGACCCCCGACCGCCTTCCCTGGGAGTAAATCACCACTGAGTCATGACCCGTACAGGTCCCGCGAAACCGGCTCTGAGGTGCGCGCCGGTATGTGAAATTAAACAGAAACACGAGCGAGGTTTATCTTACTGTATTTAGACCGTCAATAACTTAAAAATACAGCAAAAATGTACATTATTTTTACACGTTCCATTTGGTTTGCATTTGTTAGACATTCTCTTAGTGTCTAAAATAGCCAGGAGGGGACAGTGCAAAGAGACCGGTGGTGGGACAAAATGCTAATCGCTGGGATGGGGCTGGCGGTAGAAAGCGCATACTGACAAACAGATGCGGCACGAAACCAACAGCGGCAAACCTATTCCTTACTGCAACCTGGGAAAAAGAACCCGGGATCTTACAAAATAGAATTAACAACCCTGAGAAACAAAACCAAAATGAAACAAAATGTCACATTATAAAGAACTCAAATGGTTATTTACATTCACGACCTCAAGATTAAACCCTTTTGGAGAACAAAGCCTATAACTCCTAACGCTAAATAGGTATCAAGTCTAGTTCTCAGGTAGTTTTCAAAGGTACTAAAAATCAGAAGACTTATTCATACCTCCAGACTACAAAATCTGATATACAAAATTATGTCCAGTCACTGTAAGGCTAATATACATTTAACGCAGGAAAACAATAGGTGGCACCTGAAACACAAGTATCTCAATGCTTAAAAACAGTAAATTAGGATTCAACCAGAAAACAGCAACTAAGGGATCATTTCTCAAATAATTCCTACCCAGAGCAAAATTTTGGACACCATATCTGCAGATATTTAAATAATATATTTACAGTTCAACTGTTCCATGTAC
Source organism: Lophotriccus pileatus (assembly GCA_035583135.1). Classification (NCBI taxonomy): domain Eukaryota; kingdom Metazoa; phylum Chordata; class Aves; order Passeriformes; family Tyrannidae; genus Lophotriccus; species Lophotriccus pileatus. Next base: position 19,947,828 of record JAWWES010000169.1, read on the forward strand.
AATACGAATGCGCTGGGTTTTATTGTACAGTCTCATTTTTTACCATTTGTTTACAATATACAAAATAGTATTCGAACCATTAAAAATACGTACAAAGAATTGTTTGTTGAAGACTCCATGTACAATTTATTTACTGCATTTTTCCTTTACTGGGTCAAACAAATGTCCTAACTGGTATCACTGTTTGTTTAGTAGAAATAGTGGCTAAGAAACACCTCTTGGCATGATGTGATATTGTTGATTTAAGAGGCCTATGTGTGTTGGGACATACCATTCACTAAACTCCTAAGTTGCTTTACTACAGTCTCTATTAGCTTCTGCTTGTCACGATCATTCTTTCTGAATTGAGCAAATATGTTGTTCTTTTTGCTGGAGTCTTTCATTCTAGGGAAATAAAAAAGCAAATTACGCAAACACATTAAAAACATATTTTGAAAAGGAAAAATCCGACTACTGAAATAGGTTCCTCTTTTTGTTCCTCTTTTTATCTTTCTGCTAATGGAAACTGAAAGATCACAAACCTGTTATCTGTATGTTTTTAAATTAAACTTCTGCAATGCAGAACTAGTTTTAACAAATATTACTTCACAAATAATACGTAAGTATTAAGCAAATACCCCTTCGGCAGAAGCCTGGCCCTACCAAATGCCATGAGAAAGAAGCAAACCACAAAACCCGTTAATATCATCTGCCTCCATGGTAAATTCAGATGCAGCGAATGGGTGAATTTTGCTCACTGTCAGTAACAGGCACCATCAGCGCTGATTTCCCGTAGTAATGGATTTAAAAACGAAATTCGGGAAAATAAATAAGTTAAAGCAACAATATTTTGTAACAATATAGGCGATACGTACCCTCTGTGAACTCTGCAGAAGACATATTCATCACAGGCAGGAGAGGAGAGAAAACACTGTTAGAAAACGTCTTTAAAGCGCAGTGTGTTCTGATGCGGCTTTTACCAGCAGGTTGGTACCGGGATGGCGGCAACGGGCCCTCCTTATCCTGCCCTCCCAGCCCACCCTCTAGGCCGGCCGAAAGGCTCGCACCGCTTCACCACGGCCAAACCCCACGCGTTTCCCTTCCCTACAGCGGCAATTCGGGCAGCCGCGGGCTGCGACCGCGGCCCCGGCACAGCCGTCGCTCCGCGCCGCTCCCGGCACCGGGACACGGCCGTGCTGCCGCCGGGCTCCGGCCGCGCCGCTCCCGGCAGGGCGGGCGGCTCCAGCCCCGGCCCTGGAGCCGCCTCCATCCCCGTGCCGCCAGCTCCGACCCCCGCACTTACTTCTCCAGGAGCGTGAGGGCCGTGCTGGGGTTAACCCGCAGGTACTTGGAGGTGGCCTGCCCGTAGTCAGCCAGGTAGGTGGACCAGTCCCACACCATGAAGAGGTCCAGGAGCTGCGGGGGGAGAGGCGGGTGAGCGAACGCGGGGCAGCTCTGCGGAGAGGAGGCCGGCCGCAGCCCCTCGCCGAGCCCAGCCGACACCCTCCCTTCACCTGCCCATTTCTTTCTTTAACATCTCTCGTCTCCCTCCCTGCACAGGGAGGCAGCTGTGCAGGCTCGGCCCTAGGAAGGGATGCTAATGGCTTCACGATTTGGTGTTTGAGAAGTTGCTTTGGTGTTTGGGAGCTTGCTATACCATGGGGAACAAGCTGGGGATGTTCGTATCTGTTGCTCCTCACAGTAATTTAATGCACAGGTTCAGGTAGTCTCAACTAAGTGAATTAAACACCTCCCGCTGCACTCTCCACTGTGACTGATCCCTGAAACTCAGCGCCAAGCCCTGGGCACACTTTTGGCCCAAACAAACCCAAACACTTCAGTGGAAGAACAAAAAGCCTCCAAGCGTGGTCCTACGCCTGGCTGCAGTTTCAAATCAGGCCTTTGACTCATGATCTCAGAGCTGCTGTTCAGCAAAACAGCCTGCTTTTACAATCAGACACAACGAGGAACCTCCAGCAGCCAGCACCCTCACAGCCCTCCAAGCCTAATTCCCCCTCCACCATCACGGGGTGCAGGCCAGGCACCGCTGGGCACCCTGCCCAGGCTGCCAGGGGCCAGGACACAGGCAGCCCCGCTCGGGGAAGCCTTTCCCACGGCTACCTGAGGGCTGCGGGCCCCACTGCCATTGACGTCAATGGCGGGGCGCCCCCAGCTTCCCCCTGCGTCTGGTGCCTGGCCTTGTCCTGCTGCTGAGGGCTAACAAGGGCTTGTTCTCAGGCTGCCCTGTGTTAGCCAAACCTACTGTTAAAATAAGCGTGGGGAACCATTAGCAGCACTTCGCCCCAGCTCGTAGGGCCTGTAGCAGCGTAACCTCCAGGCTGCTTGCCTGGAGACCTGCTGAATCAGTAATGCTGGAAAGGTGTTGCACAACAGGATTTTCTGTGACAAAACTGCTTTAAAATATGTAACAGACTACTGCAAGTCACAGAAAGCAAGAACCCTGTTCACTTTAACATGTGCTTCTGTCAAGTCATACCAGAGCTGTTACAGCTGGGGCACAACAGTAGCAGCTCCTGCTCCTCCAGGCAGAGCTGCAACAGGTGCCCACTCCTCTGACTTCTCAGGCTATGCTAAGAGGAGGACTGCACCTCCAAGAACCTTGCCTTACTCAAAGTTCTCAGCCTGATGAAGTGCCAGAGGTGTCTAGTACTGCTCATCCCCAAAATCATAACACCAACTTCATTATAAAATAAAAGCATACAGTAGCAACATTTCCTGCCTTTATAATGAACCTCTGACACAATTACTGCTGTTGACCCAAAGACCTCCAGGGACCATTACAAACCTCAGAGGCATCTAGATTTTACACTTAACTATCTCATACGGATAAAAAAACATTTAAAAAGCAAGGAAGCTATTTCATTCTCTGCTGACTTACATACCCATGATAACTGACAATATCAAATGCAAATAGTTCCTTCCCATGAAGCCTTTTCTCATCATGAACACCACCAATTCTCCTACTGAACTGAGAGCATCCCTTCAGTCACGGAGCAAACAGACTTGGGAGTACTTGTAAACTCAGGAATTAGTATCATTTGTGAAACCCACAGCCTCAGCTGCTGCTGCATATTACTCATCACTTCTTATTACCTGTGTTAATAGTCAGTAGTGCCTAGTCCTCAAAGGCTGTATGAAATTTAAAAGCACAACCCAAACAGTGGAAAGGTAGGACAAGCAGATGCACAATGCAAGCAGGGAGGATAAAGCTGACGACCATAGGAACCCAAACTACATAATCTGGTGACTTCACGTTACCTCTCTCTTACAGAAAAGCAAACAATGTATTAATAAATTACAGCTAATTACAATGCTACTTGTCATGGGCTCCACGTGGGAGATGGTTCTTAAGAAAGGACGTGCAGTTCCCACAGGAGGTGTGTTTAGTAAATCAAAGGTGAAAGATTTAATTTCTTAACCCTATTGTAATATTGAAATTGAGGATTCTGGGTAAATCCTAAACAACCCCAAAGCTCTGTATCCTGTTAGCAACGTGGAGCCCAAAGCCATCAATGACTGACACAATTACAGTACTGACAAGTTCAAAGAAACTTCTCTGATAGTATCAAATGAGTGATTTCCATACTATGCTTTCAGTGCTTGACTCAACTGTCTGCTTGTGCCATGGCTCTAGGACATCTCAGTGATAGTGACAGCTGTGCTGGAAGATTACACCTCATGTGTTGCCTAGCCAAACACAGGTAGGCATGTAGGGCCCTAAACAGACCATGGAGTTTTGCTTTTCAAGACGAGGCAAAACAATGTCCCAAGAGAACAAAAAGTATATTCTGTGCACTCCAAGATAGTCCTGGCTCTGAAGAATGAACACCTTGAGAGACACTGTCGGTGAGGGGGGTGTACCCAGACCTTGGTCAAAGAGCTCCACACAACCAGCCTCATGCTAATAAATCTCCTAAGTTCAAGCAGTTGTCATGACATGGCAGGTAATTCAAAGGACTAGGGACATGCAATCAAATGACATGTGCCACTCAGCCATAGCTCCCTTCCCTCCTTCTGCGCAATGTCCAGGGGCTGCAGCATGACAGCCATGCCCTGCCTCTGGAGTAAATGGCAGGAGCTGCACACCCTGTTGGAGATCGGACTGCTGCTGCGCACAATTACACATTGTGCATTTTGTCCCCCTCACAGCTGCAGTTCTGCACTGTGCCATATTGCTGTATGTAATGGGCTTTGACAGCATGTACTGTACACTCTGGGTGGGCAAGAGCTGCCTGGTGTGCAGCTCTTTGGATCTGTGTCCAGCCATTCAGATCACCTGCATCTGACCTGGCACTTGGGCTCAGCGGAGGTACAGTCAATGCAGGCACTTTGCAAGGGGAGCAGGTTGGTGGGCAGCCACTGCAGGAAGGACAGTCCAGCAGAAATGTCCCAGGACCACCACATGTGTAATGGGAAATAACTTCAATCCACTTATACCAAGCTTCACTTAAACACAACTCCAAATTCGCCTTCACTCCTGTAGCCATGCTGCAGAAGTGTCAACCCTACAATATGCTTCAATTTCTGCTCCTCTGTTCCTTTCTGATTTACATTGTCTTTTGCTACACAAATGTACGCCTTCCTTAAATGAAGCACTTTAATTCCTCTTCCTAATATAGAAGAAGTGGGACCGTCTCGGCATATGATGTATATGAAGTACAGGAGAATTTACTGGTTCCGTGACAGTATTTTTACTGTGGCAACTAGAATCAACTTGTTAAAGCAACATTTCCCTACTACTATTTTATCTACTAAAATTGTCACTATTACCGAGACAATAAGTGAAAATGAGATGCGTTGTCTAGCAAGAAATGGTATGCACTGTCACGAAGTAAATATGGGCAAAGAGTAGGTCCAGCCTCAAAAATCAGTCAAAGGCCACAGAGTGTAGCACATCACACTGGTGCTACTAGATGTGACTTCTTCGAGTTTAGAATATGTACTGCTTGCCTTGAAATTACAATAGAAAAAATGTTTATTTTGCACACGCATCTTTCCAAAGTTAACACATATGGGAAGAACTGCAGACCAGACAGGAAGACAATCTGTCCCATTACTCTGAGAATCTGGAGGCAGTGCAGCCCATTTTAGCTGTTAGCCAGCCACTCAGCCCCACCTAAGGAGCCACATGAAGGTGCTCAGTCAGAACCAGTTTATCATGCAGCTGAAACACTGTGAAGCACCAAATAAACTGCATATACATACTTCTACCCAAGAACAACGGCACTGCTGTACTCTCTTTATCCCATAAAACCCATGAAAAATAAGAATAAGCTAAGACAGGCAATACTGTACCTGAGTATTTTATAATGAAGCAGAATTCGCTTCCCTAGGAGTCACGAGTAATTATTCCCTTCCGACTAGGAGTAATTTGCAGAGAAGTGTGTGTGTCTGAGTCATTACAAAACCAAACCAAACCAAACCAACAACAAGCTTTAAACCTTTCAAGTATACCAGACAGAGCATCCAACAGACTGTCCACTTACTTACATTTTACAAGATAGGGTAGTCACTTTCCCTGTAGAGGATTTTGCCTCTTCTAAAGGTGTGATAGAAGGGGAACCTTTAGCCAACATCTTGGAACCACCAGGGTTGATGATCATAAAGCAGCACGTTTCTTCTACTGTACATGAAATCATGTTGCCTTCTCAAACCAGTACATTATTAGTCACACACATACTTTTAACATTATAGGGAACTTACACCTCTCGTTGCTATTCTGCACTTTTATTTCAAATGATGTCCTACAATGCTTTGGTTTTCTAACCTTTTGTTCATGGCTAGGTCCTTTCTAAATGCCTTTTATGTCTAACATGAGATCTCTCTGACAGAAATAAACACCATTTGGGGGGAAAAAAGGTGTTCATATGTACCTACATAAAAGTTTATAGTAATTTCTTACATTATACAGATAACACTGCTATTTTTAATTAGACTATTTTTATTTTAAACAGAACAATTTTATTGTAAAAGATACTAAACTATATTTTGGTTAAAAGAGGTCCTACTTTAAGACCTTGCTAGCGAACAGGACCAATTAACACAAAACATTACAATATTGGTGCTACGGGGGAAAAGTTCTTAAAATTTTAGGGACAGAATTCTGGTTTCAAATAGGGCACTTGCACCTATTCTTCATAGTTAGTACTCCTGTGTTTTACCAGTGTCTAGGTGATACAAACGTGTTTGGATAGAAATTACCATTTCTCATTGCTCCATAAAGCTTTGTCTTGTATTACCTAAAGTTCAGAGCAGCTCAGCCATGGTCCTGTATTTAGGCCATCTTGTAATTACGTGAGAATTTTGTGCACTGGGAACTGCTGGAATCAACCATCCGGCCCTTTCAATGCCGTTTGCGCCTCTTGTCACATCCTCAAATATCATACAGATGCCCTTTCCTTTTTACTTTTGGGCAACTGTCAGGAATAATCTTGGAAGAGAACGCAACTTTGGGAACTAGCTATGAACAGAGTCAACACAGCAAGAGACAGGAGGAGACATGAGCTTTGCAGATGGAAATGGGGGCAGTGTCCATTAGACAACAGTCACTGTGCTGGTTATACTACAAAAATCAGAATTGTAAATTATCAAGGTAGCTTAGTACAAGCTGGAATGGTGCCTTTATCTCTTCTAAAATAGCATGAGTGTTAGCAAACAGCTTTGGTTGTACAACAGACACCAATGATTCAGGAGCTGGAGATAAAAATGAGGAGTTGTACACTCAATATCCTACTTACCTTTCGGTAAAGTCAAATATTCCATCCAAAGAAAGTAATTCTTTTAACATACAACTCTCAGTTATGTCTTTCTGGCCCACTCTCCTTGCTCACAAGCTGAATATTTGTTGAAGTTTATTAACCCCTAATCACCCAGTTACTTCTGGACTTGATTGCATGTGTAATTACCTTTTGTCAGGTACAATTTGCCTGATAAACATGTCAGAACACTTGCTGCTTAGTCTGTTGAAACAGATAAATGCTGTCTTTCCACAGCCTTGGGACATAATTAACAGGGAAAAAAAAGGCAGTTATAAAAACACACAGAAGCTGATTCAGTGAGGCAGGAGTTCACAGCGTGCAGCCCGCCAAGGCCCATTGCCTGGCCCGCTACGCTTGCCTGAGCTCTTATTGAGTTCTAGCCTGCTGTGACAGGGCAACGGGGGCAGCCCTCAAAAACTGAGATTTAAAGTAGGTTTCCACGTGAACTTCAAAAAAGAGTGGGATGATGCCTGTTTGAAAAAAAAAAAAACCAACCCAACACAGTGAAGCAGCAGATAATGAAATTGTTAGAGTCCCTGTCATCATTATGTGTTATACGCTCAAGGAGACTTTCTGGGATGGGACCAGGAAGAGAAAAACTAAAAGGCGGCAGAGAAAAATCATGAGAAAAAGCAAAACGGTCAAGATTAAACAGAAATGCTTTGTGGCATCGTTGGGCTCAGTTGCTTCTGATTTCTGCCCTGTAGTGTTTGCAGGTTATGTACCCGTGCGCTACAGGGAGTGCGAAGAAAGAAATCCTTACCTGACCTCTGGATAACCCAAACAGGAGATTAGCCCATTTCCAAGCAAAGCAGGTTGTCACACTGTTAGGCCAATTGCTTCTATTGACACTTTGCATAAACATCTTACACAGGGTGATCAGAAAGGACTGTTATGCCATTAACGCTCTTTTTATTTTTTTATACCTAAGCCTTACAGAATAAAGGCCCTTCTGAGTAAGGGATAACAAAAGGGTCAAAAGGTCACAAACATTCTTTTAAGTAGGCAAAAATCGGGGAAGTTTAGATTCATTGAAAAGTGCAAATTGGAATTTTTTTTTTTTTCATCTTGGGACATTCCAGCACACTCAGATTTTTCTAATTTCACTTCTACCAAATTCATTAATCTACTTAATTGTGCGTTTTTACTTCTACTTTTAAATAACAAAAATGTTACAGTCTTCATTTTAGAAAATAGCGAGCTGCCTAACCTTCTCAGCTAATCAGTAATCTAAACAGATTTACACACTACCATTAAAGTCCTCATGAAAATACACAGAACTTTTTCTTGGAAGTGGGATGACTAAACAGTCTCTCATGTACAGTTTTCACGTATAATTTACTCAGCGTGTGGTTTGCACTGTGTACAGCAAAATATTCTATATTTTCTTTTGTTTTGGTTTTGCTTTGATCAGAGATGGAAACAATCTCCCTTTAATAGTATAAAAGCCACCTGCTGGGCATCACAGACTACAGCTAATTGGTAAATTCTTTGAAATTTTGATATAATGGATTTTGACCTCTTTAATTAAAAAAACCCCAAAGCCTAGAATACGGTGAACTCTTTTGGGAAATGAACAGTGCCAAGCATATACAACTGCAAGCTACACCCAAACATTTCTTAGGAAAGCGTACAGAAATAACATTACAGTTTTTTCCTTGAGGATGCATGGCTTTTGACCTAGGGAAAAAACTCCGTGATTGTTGTTAGCCATGTATCATTTAAGTCACTAAGGTAAAGAAATAGCCAATATACTAATAATTCAATTATTACTATTTTCATTGGGTTTGGGAGCTAAAAAATGCCAATCATGAAACGGACTTTTTCATTTTAAACACAGGAAACTCACAAGAGCCACTCACAAATGTCCCAGTCCTCAACATTTCCTACTCCAAGAAGCTCACACTGTACCAATACACCACACCTTGTATTCAGGAGGACAAATGGGTTTGATGACCGAAGAGGAGGCCTGTCAACCAGAATCATTGTTGTTTCATAATTTCTGACATAATGTTAACCTTTCAGTGGAGCTATAATCTCATCAGTTTGTGAACTCTGAGGCAGCGCTGTCTTTCTTTTGTTAAAACACTTATTTATATTCTGCCCAGCATAATGAGGCCATGGCCCATGACTGGGACGCATATGCACTGCAGTAACACAGCTACACAACAACAACACTTCTTTCATCTTTGCTGAGGTTTTGTGCACAAGTACACATAAATATACCTTACACAGGTATACACCTATTTCCAAGAAATTAACAAAAAGACCCCTGCACAACCATGTAGATAACACCAAATTATTCACCAAATGTTTAAAGCATGCACATCATGAAAACACTTACTAAACTGGAACTAAAACATCAAGGACCAGAATCAGAACTAGACAAGTCTTGTTCACTCTAAACATTTCTTGGTGACAAAGGACAAGAGAAGTAATTAAAATATAGATATCTAAGTCCAGCTTGAAGGAAAAAAAAGAATTTGCTAATGGTAGAACAACACCATACCAACCAAACACAATTATCACTTAATCAGCAGGTGTTCATTACTGCTGACAAATATCTTGTTAGCCTGGTTAGCAAGTCTGCCTGCCACTTGCCAAAACATTTTGTTTTATTTACACCCGTTGACTTATTTTGTGAATGCAGTGGATTTAAAATCCCCCCTCCTGATCACATAACTGGAGTAACGCACACTGGGCTTGTTTTTCAAAGCGTAAATTGATCTCTTGATCTGTGAATCTCTCCCTATAGTTTATGCTACCCTTTTTCTGGATTGGTACAACAAATGGATTTTCAAAGTGATGTTATGGGGACTTAGCTATGCAATTCCCATTAGTGTCAATGGGGGTCGCAGGCTAAATTCCTAGACAATGCTTTGAAAACTGAGCCTTGGATTTTCAAAGGAAGGATAGTTTGTGTTGGAAAGGCAGTGTCTTTCAGTTTTTAAGCCACTGCATTAGAACATGCCTTTTTTTTTTTTTAAAACCACCGTGCATTTAGAAATTGTGTCTAAATGTAGGACATCGAAACGTTCACAAGAATGAAACAATTCTATATTTAAATGCTACCATCTGTTTCTAATTTATAAGTGAAATCATATCTGTCAGTATCTTGAATGTTGGGATACAATCTTTAACACATTCATAAATGTACAATGTATAAACTCAGAGGTTATGACAGCTGAACCATTGGGAATTGTTGTTATGCTAAGAAGGAAACAGAAGTTATTTGTATTCATATATGTTTCATAAGCAAAAATTCTTCAAAAAGGCAGGTTTTTTTCATAAAATCTGGATGTTGTAGTACACTCAGAGTTGCCTGGTCTTGTTATACTCATGAACAAGTCCAAGTACATTTTTTAATCTTTGGCACTTCAAATGAATTTGGGCTTGCCTACAAAATAAAACACTTGCTGTTGAAGTCATGTGAACAAACTTGTTGCTGTTACCATAACCAGAAAAACACTCACAATGTATAATTTTTATAATTCCCATTAAAATTTCAAGCAGCCCAAGACGTAACATCTGAAGACACTGAAAAACAGTTACTGAGACAAATATAAATAGCTAGGCCCTATGAAATACACAATATAGCAACAAATAATACCTCTTCAAAGAAGATTTGTTTAATTACAGTGAATATGTTTATTATGAAGTGTGTTGTTCTTCATCATTACAGAGTAAGCTGGACTAGTAGCAAAAGGACTGTCTTTTGAGTCTAGAAACAGGGAAGAGTTTGAAAAGCAGGAGCCTGGCAGACAGACAGGCTCCGGAGGGCACGGGCTCGGGCCAAATTGCTCCTGTCAAGCGTGTTAGTCCGTACACAAAGTCCCTTTAGACAAAGCGTAAAACTATGTCAATGGCAAAATTTGTGTGGATTAAAAATTGTGTATTATGCAATGGTCGGGTCATTCACCATTTTTTTTTTGGTTTTGAGCTTCTGATGCAGAGGTGTACACACTCACAGAGCACGCAGGGGTGAAAATGCAGCCCCCCCCAGACAGGCCATCTGCTTCTGACCTGAACAAGACTTTGAAAACAGAATTTCAGCCCTTACAATTAAGAAACATTTAATATAGCACAATTAAATTTAAGCTGTCATTTTCATTTGGCTTCTGGTGTTTTTTAAACATGTTTGCCTGTAGTACTTAAATATCGACATTTACTAAAACTAACTTTTACAGTTTAGTTTATTTGAACTTTAATTTTCTATAATCACTTTTTTTCAGTTGCACAAGACTTACAATAGGCTTGCTTTAAACTACTTGCTCATCTCTGAAATACCGCCATAAATAGCAGGCGATGAGGCATAGTATCTTAAAATAAATTTCTTGGGGATTAAAACTGTATCACTTGCCTTAATCCTTCCTGTAAAAATCCATGTGATTCAATAAAAAAGTGAATCAAAATTTTTCAAAATCTAAAGTTTAAATTGAATTTTAACCACCTTCTCTGGTTTAGAGAAGGTGTGACTAACTTAAAATAATCTAATTTGGTGTAACTAGAATAAAATTTAAACACAAAACACGTTCACTTCAAATTCCACACTGTGTTCTGGAATTGAATGCCCTTGTCCCATCTGTCACACTTAATATTTAACAGTATCCACATGAGCAATTCTAGATGCCTGCAGTCTTACAAGAATATATACTATACTATGAAAAGTCATTATCTGACAAATGCAGTTTTCAACTAACTAATCCAAACTGTCCTTGTATACACACACATCGCACATCTAATCTGTACAGTCAGGCTGCTGTACCCTAGAACAGTGCTCTGCTCAAGTAAAATTAAAACTCCGAATTTAACTTTCAGTCTGATTACCACTAGGATTGAAGGAAGGAGTTTTCAATACACAGCCCTGGCGTGCAAATGCAAACTGATGCCTACGGGAAGACAAGTAAGCACGGCACAGCTCCATGGCATCAGCTCGCTGCTTCCAGAGGAGGCAAAGACCTCAGCTCTCAGTGTGACGCTCCAGCTCACAGATTAGAGCCAGGACGCCGTCAACCTGGGCACTGGGAACTAGTGATTCGGTGAACATGGTGCTTCCCTCTCCCAGCTTTCCAGTCATATTCTGACATGGACAAAAACACCAGAGAAAATTACACCTACGAAATATACTGAAATTACTTTTGTACAGAGATTGATTCAACCTAACAGGAGGATGTACAGCAGATCTATAATGTTTATGAGCACCTCTTGAATCTGTAGCATTTGATCTCCACAGAGGTCCATGATCTCTAGTGTACACTATGAAACAAATCATCTCCACTGAGGTGACCTGGGGTTCTACAGCAGGTAAGGGGAAATAGTTTGTTTCAACACAGCAGAGAAATTACTTTTTAATTTAAAACTTTTTTTGGTCTGGTTTATTTTAAGATCTGTGCACTTCTCAACAGCTGCACATCTAAAATAAAAAAGTTACAGCTGCAGTGCTCCAGTTTCTTCTCTTAGGTGGCCATCAAAACACTCAAAATTTTATACACAAGTGTCTCTCTGAAAAGCCTCTGCAGGAAGCAGATACAAATACAGCAACTGTTCAATAGTACCTCAGCTGATCTTGGGTGCTGAATTAGAATATGTGGAAAGCCGCTAAAATCCAAGATATAACAGGCCACAAACCAGCATAATTTTGTTTGTGTCCAGAAACAAAAATTCAGTGCAGTCCGTAAAGCACTGGCACTTACAGATCTGGTCATCATAGGTTTACTGTAAACAGATAGTTATTTCTTCCAAAGTAGTGCACTCAGGGTATGGCTGCATAACCACCCTTCGTAGCAGATGAAGTTACATCCCTTAGGGAAAGCTATATTAGACCTGGGAACCACTGGACAAGAATTCCACAATCAATAGCTCAGGAATGTAAATGAAGACAAGTTAAAAGCAAAGCCAAAATCATGAGGAAAGAAGTTTCATACTCTTTCCTGGACAACCTTCACTTTCTTCTTCAGCTACAACAAGACATTTACTTCCACATTTTTATCTACGAAATGACTCTAAAAACATTTTAGAAAATACTACAGCCTACATAACATCCTTGTTTATGTCTTGTTTATGTCTTGTTTATGTTAACTTGTGGTATAGGCAACGTGGTTTAGCAGAGGCTTCTGAGCCCAGCAGGCTGCAGTAACAAGAAACCTGCATTTGCTTTTTTGTTGGCTTTTTGCAGAAGATCTTTCTCCTCCTGCTGCTGTTTGCAAACATATCAGGAAAAAACTTTTTGGCTTAATGGCAATAGTCCAATACAACCTTCTTTTCTAAGAAACACATCTTCAAGAAATTTTTCTCCTTAGAACTTGATCTTTTTCCTTTAGATTTTGCCTTTTCCCCTCACTTCTACAGACACTATTTTCTTTAAATGTTTTGTCTGAAAAATAATTTGTTACGATTGCTCTGAAAGACAGAGTAATTCCAAACTATGTTATATGTCATTTGCAATAATTAGTCTTCATATTTTAGCTCAAACACATCCCAATATATATGGAACTTTTGCTGGGTAATGATGCCAAAATTCAGCCTCTAATGCCTCCTGCAACTCGAAAAACTCTTCCCCTGATTTTACTTGCCACTTTGAAATGGTATCCCTTTCTGATGAGTAATCCTGTGCTAGATTCTTTTGCTTCTTAAACGAACATTATTCTCACCCTTTATTGACTGACCACATCTATTATCACATGTAAGCAGTGTTAATCCTCTAGTAATTAACACCCTTATTAAAGTAATTTTAAAGCAAAGAAGTTTAAATCACATTATTGGTTTTATTTAATTAAGCTATGAGGACTTTTTCACACTGTCATTTGAGTTTTTAGCTTGTGCTTTTTCTACCAGTTATGCAGGTTCTCCCTGCACACAACACACAGACCACCACCACCACCAACTCACTTGCCACCCAGTTACCTGTGTATTTCTGTCTAGGAGTTATTCAACATCTCTCTCTTTCACTGTGAACTTTTTTAACTATTCTGCATGTTAACAGATGCAGGATGTAGACACTACACTGAACATTTTACCATTCCCAAAACTATAATTTGGATGTGGATTTGAATGACAGTATCAAATCCATCCTCCCAGAGGACTCAACATCTTGTTAGTACCTAAAATGAAAGAGCCACTTTTAATGTCCTTCTCATATGGCCTAAGCAAGGGCAAAGATTTTTATTTAAATTCCACACTGGCAAAAAAAAGAAAGGAGAATTTCAGTGCACTGAGTTGCATTTGCGTACGTGTATCTACTGCATGTTCCTTTCTATGGGAAAGTATCTGATGGCCTACGTTCTCTTCTCAGGTAAGCTACTCAACTGACATGTTTGACACAGGGTCAAAAGATGAAAACTGTCCTCTGGTTTAACTGCATCATGTTACACTGGGCACTTTGGAAGAGTATGGGCTAATTGTGTGTCCTCCTGGAACGAATTCCTGGAGGCACACTGCTGAAACTGGGAAAGCTTGTGTTCTCCTGGGAATAAGGCAATCCGATGGTTTCATGGACATAAACTGTGTACTGAAAGTCCTTTCTTTTCTTTGGGTAAAAACATCTCTTCAAATTTCTGCTGTTTAAAAGCGAAATCTTCCTAATGAGTCTAAGCATATATCATGGAAAATGACAAACACAGAAAAAAAAAGGATAACAATATAGCACATTTATAAACATGAACCTACTTCTCCCCTTTTTTCTTCCTTATCTTTATGCTTTTTTCTCCCCATCAGGTACTGCTTTCACCTACCTATATTTTGATTTTTTTTTTCATTGCTCTTATTATTCACTCTTTCTTTCCCCACCATCACACTTTCTATAATTGCAGGGTCTTCTAAGTTGCACTGTTCCTTTGCCATTAATGCTCTAGGGAATGTCCTCTGGAAGAGTTTTTAAGTTCTGACACATATATTCACCTATATGTAAACCTTTCTTGTAAACTTTATTTGTTATTGCAATATTCTTTAAAATAGCGCAACTTATAATACAATCCAGCTGACACATCCATAAGAGCCATAAATGTTAACATATATGATAAGTTGTGCCTAAAACCATGCTGGCATATTGCTTATAGTACAATTAGTTCACTTCATTCAGAAACCAGTTATTACCAAACAGCATGAAATTCAATAATTTCTTTTGCCAACTACTAATATCTTTATGCGAATTTCATCTCCCAGATTTCACTGACTGGCTGGAGGCTACACAGAGTAATACTTTTTAATTTTTATTTCTGCAGTTATAGAACACCCAGCTAAAGATCACTGTCACATTATGGTGTGCCCTGTACAAATACTTTTGAACATCTGATCATTTTTAGTAAGACACTACGATCCAAATGAATAAACATTCATTAACTACATTTCACTAATTCAAGTCACTGCCACACTATGTAAATGCAATTCCTTCCTTGTGTTCTTAATGTCTTGAAGCACTGAACAAGTCGTGTTTTCTTGATGTAAAAGATTCCTTTAACATTTGCCCTGCAGTGACTGCCAAAGATGAGATGGACTAACTTTCTTTTGCACAGGAGAAACTAGCAAAAGGAAAAAAAATGGGATATTCTGTCCACCACCTATGATTGACAGATAATTTAGAGAAAGAATGGAACCTAGGTATGTTGATTGATGCAACTGAAAAAAATACTGAAGGCAAATCTGTAGGGTTAAAGGGTTAGTAGTGCTGCCCAGTACATACTACATACCAGTGATACTACCAGTCTAGCTAAGGCTGGAGAATGTAAACAATTTTGGGTCAGAAATTACTGAATATGCTAATGCAACTACCAGTCCCATGGCTCTCTGATGGGAGACTAGGACTTACAGATGTCAAGAGAATACAAACAAGATGTGACTTGAAGGAAACCAATAATTTTCTTCTCTTGTTTGTTCAATTAGCAATGTTTGTTCATTACTCAAAGGAACCACATAGCGTCCACAGGATTTAGAGGAAGTCCTGTAGAGATGGGGGGCTCCAAAACTGAACTCCATCCATCAGCTCAGGGCTACAGAAGGGCCCAGACACAATGGTAGAGATCCTGCAGCAACCAGCTGCCAGCAGCAAGGCAACAGCTTGATATAATGTATAATAAACTTCAGGGAAGTTGTGCACTGAAATTTTTCTTCCTTACATGTACATAATTTCTTACATGACAAAGATAAAGGCAAGGATTGGATGGGAGCAAAACTGATAGTAGAAGAAAATTAGAGAGAAACTTCATTTCACTGAATAACTTCCACTGAATGGGATGTATATCAGTGACTCAAAGGAATGGTAAGTAGGAGTGTACAAATATAACAGGCACACAGTTCAACTTAGATTTGTTAATCAAGAAATTATCTAGAAGTGAAACTTCTCAAATTTTTCTACCAACAAGTCCTTCTGCAAAAGAACAAAACCTCCTCCAGATGAAGTTTAATTAGTGCCTTCTCTCATAATGTCCTTGGCAATGATTGCTTCATAAAGTGTTCCAGACACATAGCATGCCAGTTATTGCAGAAATTTAGTATCTTGCCCAAGAAAACTGAAGCCTTGGGGTTCTGGCATTATGTAGAGGGTACACCTGGAATTTCAATTCAACTACCAAGGGGTGATACAATTTACTGCCGTTTAGGTCACAGGTTTGCAGGAATTTTCTTTGTAACTCTGGTATGAGCTTTCTTGAACAGAAAGGCTTTCCAGAGATATGAAGTTTTCATCATAACAACAGCTCCGTAGGTTTTGAGTTAATTGATTAACTATTTCTAAACCGTGTCTTGCGAAAGTGCTGATGACCAAGAAGAAGAGCTGAAAGCTGATTAAATGTGACAGTTGGTAGTATTCAGATAGGGACTCCGATATATCCACCTAAATAGTCTTGACAGCAGCTTTTGCCTACTTTCTTTTTCTTTTCTTTTTTTCTTTTTTCTTAATTTCTGCTTTGATCAACCTCTCAGTGAAACTTTTAGTGATTTCTATGATGGTAGTATTTAGAAGATGAAACTTCCCTGTACAACTCTAAGTCAAGTGTTTCACCTGTACATGACAAATGAGATCAACAATTGCCATTTTTCAATTCCAAAAGTTATAAATTCACCTAACAACAATAAAAAAATCTCCTCTTGTTCAACTAAGGCTTATGCTCTTATTCAAAGGCTGTTATCTGCAGGTCTCTAAGTCAAGCTGAGCCAGTACTTCACAAGTTTTGTAATTTTCTAAATACACAGTACAGATTTCTTGTGAGCTCATTTAATTATTGCATGTATACAGTTTTGTAAGTGGAGAACTAAGAGAATTGTATTCCTTAAACGAATTAGCTTAAAGAAACAACAAGAAAATTATTTTCTTATCTAACTTCCATAGTTTAGGAACTTACAACGTTCTTTCCTGCCAATTAAGAGATGACATTCAATTTAAGCATTATACACTTACACCTCATAGCCTTTTGTGCACAATC